>OU795044.1:2784844-3467700 GCA_917208275.1 Patella pellucida
CCCCCCCCCCTAATCCCTAAAAAAACAGTATAAAAAATAGATATACGCCACAAATCACCACTGACAACCCGAGTTTTTCAAATAACTTGATTTCCTGGATCCGCCTCTGACCATATGTTAGTCCCGAAATGACCTAGCTCTCTCTCTCTCTATCCAAACCATTATTCACCGTTGGACACCAGCAGCGCCATCTTCAGAAGTATATGGTAGTGTCAATGTAGTGTGACCGTGTGGTCCGTCAGATATTACAAGAGACTGGAATGGTTCTTCAAATCTTTAATACTGGAATCTTATAATAATAATTATCTACATACACTTTACAGGACCGCGGTTAACCGACAAGTACCTAATGCTACTAAGTCGGATATTTATATGGAATTACTTCTAATCACTTGGCTAGATCACGTGCTGACATAAATAAGCATTGGTGTTATAATGTACACTATAAAGAAATAAAACAATGGTAAATAAAACAATTAATAGATTAATCATATGATTGACAAGTTCACTAACCAGGCCATAATGCCAGTTACTTCCCGTCTATAACAGTTTTATAAACAATAAGGAATCATAATAAATTAACATGTCATTAGAATTACGTAACATTTCACCTTAGGCTATAGTCACCTTTCAATAGCAAACACACACAATGTTTTGAAGAAATAGAATAATTATTGTTCTTAGAGTTTACATGTATACATAATTTAATTTGATGACTTTCCTTTTTAAAATTAAAGTATTATCTGAAATATTCTAGATTTAAATTCTAACATAAAACTACTATGAAAGTTGATAAATCATAATCTAATAAATGAAAGAAGATATAGACCGACAAGGGGGGGGGGGGAAATAATTCTAGCTCAAGAGACATTAGTCAGATCTAGGTAGACATTAAAAAACCCGGGTTAGGATTAAAGGGAATCATCGTCATTCATTTAAAGGGACAATAACACTCTTGCTGGCTTGACAGGTCCAGAAAAAATAGCCTTATTCGAACTACAAGATGTTTAAGTGTCCTACCTGTTGTGTAAATTATCCATTACAACCTATCTTACTTGTCCAGAGGGTTCGAAAATATGTTTAAATCCAAGTTGCATTTGAAAGTGTTTACGTAAAGCTTTTCAAACCATGTAGTTGAATTTTTCCAATTTTTAAAATTAAGTGTGTTAAGATGAAATTTGTATCATAATTTATTAATTGGAATTTTGTAAAATAGTACAAATTGTTGACCAGAATAAAAGATTGGAACATATTATTCAGTTACAACAAGAGTGGTATTGGGGCTTTAATAACTTCTACGCCGTATAATAAATAGCCGACATCCCCTGATACATGCAAAACAAATTATCGTCTTCCAATTCTCTACATTTATGGATATGTATTGTAATTCACGTCTACACTGTGGTCATAATTCAAATAAAGGCGTCGCGTCGAATGAGAGAGAGAGAGAGAGAGAGAGAGAGAGAGAGAGAGGGAGAGAGAGAGAGAATGAATGAATGAAATGGGGTTTAACGTCCTACGCTTAAGCACCTAACCTGGGCTAATTGAAGACAGGAGAGAGAGAGAGAGAGAGAGAGAGAGAGATGGGGTTTAACGTCCCCTCAACACAACTAGGTCATTTCGGGACTAACATATGGTTTTTATTTTATTTCAATAATTCGCTTGCAGTGCGCGTAGGGGTCTTTAGCAGTGGGAGGAAACCGGAGTGCCCTGAGGAAACCCACGAGGTTAAGAAGGCGCCCCTATCTACTCGCAGCATACGCTCTTACCAGGGCTCGAAACCACAGCCGCAAGCCAGCTAGAGGTCGAAGCGCGGCACTCTAGACCCCTACCCCCCCCCCCCCCATAATTCAAATAAAGGCATCGCGTCTAATCATATTTATAGAATTTGATCACACAGTACAAATCTTGTGTAAGATAACAAATTTGGTAGTGATGCGAATAATGACGGACTAGTTGAAACATGATATACCACGGAGACAATCAGACAATATTCGTCATCACGGTCTCATTAAATATTTACCAATTGTTGATCGCCGGAGGAATTAGTCGCAAAGCCTTCCAAAATTCACAAATTAATAAAAAAAAAAAGGGGATAACGAATTCATCAAATCCTCATTGGTGTGATCGTCTGTCTTCAGTTTTGGATGTAAAATAAGTTTTAATTGAAAGATGACGCGAGGAATTCTATGGTAACCTTTTTTTTTATCTCTGTGTTTTTTCTTCATTGATTAGATTTGTAATTTCAGAGAACGTGACGAGAAAATCATCCACAGTGAACGAGACCCAATGTCGAGCGGACGATCATATCACGTGATTATTATGGCATGTCTATATATGGCGCTGGACTATTAGGCTTTTTATTTGAATATCTGTCGTTATTAGCAACAGTTGGAAGCAGCTTCAAGACAAAGTTGTGAAATTTGTTTTTGAGACGATGGCACGTGTATCTACTACTCTATTTCTGTTTACGACTTGTCTCGTCCTACTACTTCTAGGTAAGTTCATTTTCTCTCTATTTTAATGTCGTCGACCTCCATAGTTTAAAGGGACAATAACACTCTTTCTGGCTTGACAGGTCCAGAAAAAAAATAATAGCCTGTTAAATCCAAAAGTAATAAGAATTCTGCTACATACTTACATAGTGAAAGGGACAATAACACTCTTGCTGGCTTTTCAGGTCCAGAAAAAAAAATATAGCCTTATTCTAAGTACTAGATGTTTAAGTGTCCTACCTGTTGTGTAAATTATCCATTACATCCTATTTTACTTGTCCACGACGTTCGAAAATATTTTTTCAATCTAAGTTACATTTGAAAGTGTTTACGTAAGCTTTTTAAACCATGTAGTTGAATTTTTCCAATTTTTTTAAATTCGTAGTTGAATTTTTCCAATTTTTTAAATTTGTATCATCCATTTTTTAAATTTGTATCATCAATTTTTAAATTTGTATCATCAATTTTTAAAATTTGTATCATCAATTAATCGGAATATTATAAAATAGTACAATTTGTTGAGCAGAATAATGATTGGAACATATTATTCAGTTATAACAAGAGTGGTAATGGGGCTTTAATCCACGCTAATATATACTCTAATGTATATCTACCAAATATCACGTGATGTGGATTCCATCGGATTAGCAAGAATTGTATACAAGTCTGAATTGCATTATATTTTATCTTTGTTACATATTCTGTATATATTTGCCCAATACTCATATATTTGTATCATTTGCTTGATAAAGACGAGAGTATCCTCGGCGAAACGTCGCTTAGTATTAAACTCAGTAATTGTGTTTCCATAAAATTGTACCTTGTGTTAATATGTTCAATTACTAAATGCCTATCAAAGAAGAACTCGGGTGGTATGTCTATACAGCATGTAAAATACTCAACTGTTTTAAACCATTTGGGGATGACGGTGGCTAAATGGATAAGGCGCTGGTTCGCTAGCCTGGAGTTCGAGTGTTCGATCCCTGCATTTTCCGACGTGATTTCCCTTTGTCAGTGATACAGAAGGAGGGCCTGACAAGGACAGTTGCCTAGTCGTTCGGATTGCACGAAAAACCGAGGTCCCGTGTACACATTGGAGTGCACGTAAAAGATCCCTTGGCAGTTGGAATTCGATATAAGAGTAGGCCGTAGCGCCGCTGCCCGGGCAAACTTTCCCTCATAGCACACTGTATGGCGTATGCCCGTCTTCAATTAGCCCAGGTTAAGTGCATAACAGTAGGACGTTAAACCCCATTTCATTCATTTCATTAAACCATTTTGTTTCCAAACAATATTTATTACAGAAAATGGATCGGAGAACATGTAGAAGCCTATAATAGGGCCCCTTTTTAAATTCACTACGGTCTACTCTTACATTGAATTCCAACTGCCAAGGGATCTTATACGTGCACGCCAATGTGTACACGGGACCTCGGTTTTTCGTCTCATCCGAACGACTAGACAGCTGTCATAGCCAGTCCCTCCGCCCTGCATCACTGAAAACTGGATGAACTTTCTCGGCCTATGCAGGTATCGAATAACCGACGTCCAGGGTAGCGAACCAGCGTCTTACCCACTTAGCCATGAACTCACAGTCTTCTCTTGGATTAACTTTCAGTCCATTAGCTAACGGATAATGAAATTTGCCCTCCAGCAACAGAAATTTAACGGACACGTTATCATAACTTAGTCTTGAGCCCAGGTAACACAACTTACAATTTTATGGATACTCAATTACTGAGTTTAAAGACGCTAAATCGCTAACATTTGGGACCTAGAAAATCACAAAAGTGGGTCGCAACGCATATAATACCGTAATATGAATGTATATAATGTACATTCAATGGTTTCCGTTTTTACTCCAATTTCAATAAAGCCATCAATCGCAATAAAGTGCACATTTCTAGCGTCTAGTTTTTCCAGTCTACATAACTCAGTTTGGTTTGGTGCAATGTGTCTAGCCTCGTTCCTCGAGTCTCTCAAACAACTGGGGCTAAAGCGCATTATGGGACTATCAACGTTAAAAAAATATTTTATCTTAAATATCGGATATTAGAAGCTCATCTTTTCCCGGTAAATTTACATCACCAATGTTGATTTAAATTGACCAATAATTCGTGTTTTCGATGTCGAAGATTTTGGAGGATTTTGAGTTATGGACTTGGTTCCTTTAATACTAAGTGTCAAGGATAGTCTCGTCTTTATCAAGCAAAAGATACAGATATGTAAAAAATAGGAAAATAAATACAGAATATGCAACAAAATAACAACCTTTATACCAAGAGCTTATGACCAACTTATCCTTCATTGATTCCAATACTTTTTTCTACGTCCGTGCTTTTCCAGCTTATCCAGCTTAGACTCCTTTTTTTTTTTTACATATCTTGATTTTCAGTACTTATCCAGTTTTACAGCCTGATGATATATCAGCGATCATTCAGCTTCACTCATACACCCATATATCAAAACACCTCCTTTGAAGGTGGCGGGGGGGGGGGGGGTTGCCTAGTGGCCTAGAGTGCCGCGCTTCGACCTCTAGCTGGCCGGCTACCTCCGATCTTGCGGCTGTGGTCTCGAGCCCTGGTGTTAGCGTATGTGGCATGGAGATAGGGGCGCCTTCTCAACCTTCTAAACCTCGTGGGTTCCTCCGGGCACTCCGATTTCCTCCCACTGCTAAAGACCCGTACGCGCAGGCGCAAGCGAATTATTGTAATAAAATTAAAACATATGTTAGTCCCGATATGACCTAGTTGTGTTGAGTGGACGTTAAACCCAAATCTTCAACATCGAAAACACGAATTATTGGTCAATTTAAATCAACATTGATGATATAAATTTACCGGGAAAAGATGAGCTTCTGATATCCGATATTTGAGATAAAATATTTTTTTTAACGTTGGTACACGAATCGTGTACCATAATGCGCTTCAGCCCCAGTTGTGACGAGAGACCCGAGGGACGAGGCTAGACACATTGCACCAAATCAAACGGTTTTCCAGTAAATAGCGTTAATGCATTGATCTTTATAAATGGTAGGATTTCCCCTAGTTAAATCCCTGTAGAGTTTCCGTTGTGTAGGTTTAGTTGTAAAGCCTAAAGGTTGCATATTCTGTATATTATATTTGTCTATCATTTGCTAAATAAACACATGCACTTTGTATTCAACTCGGTAATTGTGTATCCATAAAATTGTACCTTGTGTTAATATGTCAGGTCCGAGTGTTTTTACAATATATTACGCAATGTCTAAGCCCCGAGACGATTAAACTTCTTAAAATACAGACTCCGCACGTGCGTTTACAGTGAAAAACATCATGCCAGTCTAATATTGAAATAATTTACTATTGGCAAGTTGCCCGTACATTATTTGATATAATGGTACGCCAACATCAAAGGATGACGTCACATCTGTATTTTAAGTTCAATTACTACACGCGTACGCTTATCAAAGAAAATAGACCCATGTTATTCGAAAGGGGTTTAATGTACCCAAAGTAACGTTTCATCATTTAGTTTCTACTTTTTCAAAGCCCCTATACCACTCTTGTTGTAACTGAATAATATGTCCCAATCTTTATTCTAATCAACGAATTTTACTAATTTACAATATTCTAATTAATAAATGATACAAATTTTTATCTTAACACACCTAACTTTAAAAATTGGAAAAAGTCAACTACATGGCTTGAAAAGCCTTACGTAAACACTTTCAAATGCAACTTGGATTTAAACAACATATGACACAATTCTATGGAATACAAGTTACTTAAGAGTTTATTTGCTTGATAAAGACGGGAGAACCCTCGTCGAAACGTCCCTGAAATAAACTTTTTAAATTAACTTGTATTACATATAATTGTGTCACGTGTTATTCTCATCCAGTTCCTAAATGCCACTTAAACAATTTCGATTTAAGTGTTAACGTTAAGCTTTTCAAACCATGTTACGGTATGTAGTTGAATTTTTCCAATTTTTTAAATTAGGTGTGTTAAGATGAAATTTGTAGCATTAATTAATTGGAATATTGTAAAATAGTAGGCTACAATTTGTTGACCAGAATAATGATTGAGACATATTATTCAGTTACAACAAGAGTGTTATTGGGCCTTTAATGTACTCCGCAGCCAGAGTAATCTATGTAAGGGACATCGAGCAACAATTTTTTCGTCTCCTGGCAATTTTCACTTTTCAATAAAACAATTAACTTCTCCCGACACGCCATCCATCACCGTCATTCAATGTTTTATATCAAATATTAGCCTTTTGTTTTTTTGTAACTCGCTTTCTACACACGGTCACGGAGCTTGTTAACTATTTGTGAAAATAAATATCCCCTGCTATTCCCTTGTCATATAGACAAGTTAAGCCCCCGTCAGACCAAGTGGCGTCCTTACTGCGCTGCTACGACTAGAAAATTTACATGGTCGCCGGTAAACGTAAACACAACGAACGAAAATGGCCAAAAATTATACAAACTTAAAAGAAGTCGCGTTCTTTACCCTGTCAGACCGGGGTGGCGTCTTTACTGCGCTGCTACAGCGACGGAATATGGCCCCGTAAAGATTCCGCGATCAACGAATCGTGAATTAATTTGATAAGAATCGCGATCAACGAATCGTGAATTACTTTGATAAAAATCGCGATCAACGAATCGTGAAATAATTTGATAAGAATCGCGATCAACGAATCGTAAAGAGTCCGCGATCAACGAATCGTGAATTAATTTGATAAGAATCGCGATCAACGATCATTAGATAACGTCCAACACTCAACTTCCTTTGTAACTCTAAGGAATACCGTATTTCCTCTAATAAGCGGCGGGTCTACATTAAGCGCCGGGCCACTAACAAGTGCAGGGGGGTCAAGGGTAGTTCAGAAAATAAGCGCCGGGCCTCCAATAAGCGCCGGGTCTCTAAAAGACATTAGATTGCTTTTGATTAAATGCCGTAATTCAAAAGATTCTCCGGTCCTATGTCCATGGTAAATGACGGCTTTACCCTAAATTCAATTTGCTATTAAAGAAATAAGCGCCGGGCCTCCAAAGAGCGTCGGGCCTCTAATAAGCGCCGGGGGGTCAAGGGATGCTGAAAAAATAAGCGCCCGGGCGCTAATTAGAGGAAATACGGTATACGGTCTACGGTGTACGTTTAGAGGTATACGCGAATACTTGTGTTCGCCAGGTCTTCCGTCATGCGCTACTGATAAGGAGAAACCACATCGACAAATCCCAAAGCACTTTCCGGAATATCGAGGGAAGATCATCACATTAGAAGTTATTCAAGTGCTATAACTTTTGATAAAAATCAACAAATAATAGATAAAGTAGAGTTCATAACCAGTTGGTCGGAAAATTGTCATTTAGGCTGATTGCTCAATTATCCATCAATTACCCATTGTCGCAATTAGCCTAATGGTAAATCATCGATGTGGTTTTTTTGATCGTTTATCTTAATAAAGAAAGTTTGTGTAATATAAATGGGTTGCATATATATTTTATAGTGATCTTCGTTTAGTCAGATGAATAATTTAAAATTTGTAATTCGTTTCGCTTAAAGCCCCAATACCACTCTTGTTGTAACTGAATAATATGTTCCAATCTTTATTCTGGTCAACAATTTGTACTATTTTACAATATGTCAATTAAAAAATGATACTAATTTCATCTTAACACACCTAATTTTATAAATTGGAAAAATTCAACTACATGCCGTAACATTGTTTGAAAAGCCTTACGTAAGCACTTTCAAATGCAACTTGGGTTAAAACATATTTTCGAACCCTCTGGACAAGTAAGATATAGGTTGTAATGGATAATTTACACAGCAGGTAGGACACTTAAACATCTTGTAGTAAGAATAAGGCTAAAAAATTTTCAGGACCTGTCAAGCCAGCAAGAGTGTTATTGTCCCTTTAAAAATACCCCAAAAAGTTCACATAGTTTCATCGTGGTTAATTAGTTTATTTGAAAACCACACGTCTGTACAAAAGAACTAGAGCGAGTTGCGTGTAGGGGCGTGCAACCTGCAAATGGTGGATGACGGATTTACTATCATCGTACAGTGTAGGTGGGTACGTGGCTGTGTGCCCTCTCTTCCAAACATGGGCCTTCTTTGCTGAAATCGTGCCCTCGAATTTCCACAGACTTACGTCAAATACCCAAAGAAATGCCCTAATAATAACAACATTGTTAACAGGAAAACTTGCCGCTTTTACAAAAAATCGTCCCAAAATGGCGTCTTTTCTAGATATAATCTCTATGGAGGCAGCCATTTTTAGTTTGTTGATATAATCGCCATTTTTTTTATCCGGGTCCTTTAAAATAGTTCCAAAATGGCGGAATTCGTCATACAGCCGAGTCTACATGTAGAGTACCGGAATCTGTCGAGATTTGCCGAGTGGTAGGGTTATATAATATAGTAAAATAATCGGTAATTAAAATTTATTCTTAGAAATTATGGCTTTTGTGTCTTTAAATTTGTTTTGCTTTAAACGAGGAGTCAGAACAGGAGTTCTGATTCTATGAAATATAATACCAACGATTTCTAGCGTCTGGTTATTCCAGTCTATATATGATTTGATTTAGTGCAACGTGTCTAGCCCCTTCTCTCGAGTCTCTTATTACAACTGTAGCTGAAGCGCATTATGGCTTCTTTTGTGAGAAATTTACTTGGTGTGCCATTCAAAATTTCACGGCATACTTAAAAGATATCGTGGCCCACTGGGAAATTTCGCGGCATACTTAAAAGGTATCGTCAGACACAGGTTGAGGATCACAGGGTCGGTCACACAGAGGTTAAAGGGTTAAAAGGTTTGAAACTATGTACCGGGTTAGGGTTAGTAATGGGCCAGTTGGAGCTTAAAGAGTTAAAGGGTTTGAAACTGTGTACCGGGTTAGGGTTAGTAATAGGCCAGTTTTAGCTTACAGGGTTTGAAACTGTGTACCGGGTTAGGGTTAGTAATAGGCCAGTTGTAGCTTTAAGGGTTAAAGGGTTTGAAACTGTGTACCGGGTTAGGGTTAGTAATAGGCCAGTTGTAGCTTTAAGGGTTAAAGGGTTTGAAACTGTGTACCGGGTTAGGGTTAGTAATAGGCCAGCTGTAGCTGAAAGGGTTAGAGGGGTTGAAACTGTGTACCGGGTTAGGGTTAGTAATGGGCCAGTTGTAACTTAAAGGGTTAAAGGGCTTGAAACTGTGTACCGGGTTAGGGTTAGTAATAGGCCAGTTGTAGCTTAAAGGGTTAAAGGGTTTGAAACTGTGTACCGGGTTAGGGTTAGTAATAGGCCAGCTGTAGCTGAAAGGGTTAGAGGGGTTGAAACTGTGTACCGGGTTAGGGTTAGTAATAGGCCAGTTGTAGCTGAAAGGGTTAAAGGGTTTGAAACTGTGTACCGGGTTAGGGTTAGTAATAGGCCAGTTGTAGCTTAAAGGGTTAAAGGGTTTGAAACTGTGTACCGGGTTAGGGTTAGTAATAGGCCAGTTGTAGCTGAAAGGTTTAAAGGGTTTGAAACTGTGTACCGGGTTAGGGTTAGTAATAGGCCAGTTGGAGCTTAAAGGGTTAAAGGGTTGGAAACTGTGTACCGGGTTAGGATTAGTAATAGGCCAGTTGTAGTTTAAAGGGTTGAAACTGTGTACCGGGTAAGGGTTAGTAATAAGCAAGTTGTAGCTTAAAGGGTTAAAGGGTTTGAAACTGTGTACCGGGTTAGTAATAGGCCAGTTGTAGCTTAAAGGGTTAAAGGGTTTGAAACTGTGTACCGGGTTAGGGTTAGTAATAGGCCAGTTGTAGCTTAAAAGGTTAAAGGGTTTGAAACTGTGTACCGGGTTAGGGTTAGTAATAGGCCAGTTGTAGCTTAAAGGGTTAAAGGGTTTGAAACTGTGTACCGGGTTAGTAATGGGCCAGTTGTAGCTTAAAGGGTTAAAGGGTTTGAAACTGTGTACCGGGTTAGTAATGGGCCAGTTGTAGCTTAAAGGGTTAAAGGGTTTGAAACTATGTACCGGGTTAGGGTTAATAATAGGCCAGTTGTAGCTTAAAGGGTTAAAGGGTTTGAAACTGTGTACCGGGTTAGGGTTAGTAATAGGCCAGTTGTAGCTGAAAGGGTTAAAGGGTTTGAAACTGTGTACCGGGTTAGGGTTAGTAATAGGCCAGTTGTAGCTTAAAGGGTTAAAGGGTATGAAACTGTGTACCGGGTTACTCGTTGTAAAACTTGATTGTTGGAGAAACTAGGCGCTTTTTGTTATAAAACTTGGAGAAACTAAATTGTATGGGTATATTAAATGTAGGCTTATTTCACGAGTGTCAAATGATCTGGGGTCACCGTGTAGAGTTTTATGTTGCTTTTAGAAAACACCATCGTTATCATTCCGGTTACCTTTGCGGTATTCAGACCACTCGGACCAAAGACCGCTCGGACCAAGACCACTCGGACCATAAAAAGGACCACTCGGACCAAACAAAAAGACCACTCGGACCAAGCGTAAAGACCACTCGGACCATATTAAAACAACAATTTATCATAGGTCCGAGTAGTCATATTAAAACAAACACACGTTTTGAGAACAATCTCAATTTATTAAAACAAAAACATATTAATTGGTCCGAGTAGTCTTTTCGTTTGGTCCGAGTGGTCTTTTCGCTTGGTCCGAGTGGTCTTTTTGTTTGGTCCGAGTGGTCTATCAATTGGTCCAAGTGGTCTTTGGTTCGAGTGGTCTGGTATTCCCCTTTACAGTGTATTACGAAAGGTTGAAGGATGTTGTGGCGATGGTATGGGGGTGACAGTGGCGACGCATGACACTGGTGGTTGGAGGAGCAAAAATAGCTGGGGCAAATTCACGAAATGCCAACGGTTAAGGGGGCAGAGACACGAGCTTCAACTATGGGTATGGGGGTCTGCCCCATAAATTTGTGAAAAACAGACTGCCGGTAATAGAGTCTGGCAGTATTTTAGACACTATTCGTCGAGATAAATAGAGCTGACCCAGACAAACTCCGCCTGTCGCCTGACCACTGATTTCAGACATTGTTCGTCGAGATATATAGAGCTGACCAGTCAAACACCGCCTGTCGCCAAACCACTATAAAAAGTTATCTAAGTATTTGATCGTTTCAAGTTTATCTGTGAGTTTACGTGGAAGGCTCGAGTGTAGGGAGTTACAATTATCGAACCTTGAACTACAGATCCAGTAGACGTGGTACAAGGGTTAATCAGCGAACTGGATGTATGAGATGTGTTGTTGACGTTTTGGAAAGTAGGACGAGGGGAAATGAGTAGGGACTGAAGTGCTGTAAAGGGATAGTTAGATGTATTATAAATGGTTAGAGTGACTGTGGTGTTACGGTTTACGATGAAATACTATGCCGCTACCGTAACACCACAGCTTTATGATTTGTTAGACAGGAGTGATGTAATGGGTGTCAACAACTGGGTAGCTGGACTGTCGCAACGTAGCCGTGAAATATATATTGTGGGGGGAAGGGCGGAAACGGAAAAATTACAATGTTGACAGTATGTGCCAGGCATGAGGCTGCGCAGACCAAGCGCCAGCTCGATAGGGAGAGTGGGAGGGTCACCCTCATAAAATGTTTTTTTTAAAATTTTAAATTTCTGTAAGCAGTGAAAATACTATTTTGGCATTGTTTGTGGGGTTAAACCTAAAATCACATTAATACAGCTATTGCACGATATTGTGATTTGACGTGTGAAAGGTTATTCGGGGATACCGACGTATTCAATAACCAATGAAGTCGTATTTCTCACATAATTGGTTATCGGAAAAACAGAGTAAACTGAAAGCGAGTATTCTCGACACAAAACTATAGTCTATAGCCTACTTACTTCACTCGTCCATACATATTATTGTTTGTGGACGGTTTACTACTCAGTGATAAGCCTGCGCCCCAAAAAGAGGTCTCGCCTTTTTATTATTAGTATAATGACTTCCTCGCGTGCGGCAGGTTAGTTTGCTTCTAAAAACACTGTTTTCCGTTCAAAAAAATACAAAAGTAATTTTCTACTAGATGACCATGGTTCTTTTCACTAAGACTAGATAATGTCTCTCGGTGTAAGGATATAGCTATGGATAACTTCATACAAGGTCAATAAATCCGCGGTCACTTCGGGTCACACTGTTGAGAAAATAAACCGATGGGTTTGTTTAGTAACAAATCGAGTGTGAATCAACTCAGTTTGTATTGCACAATTCTTCAGTGATATGTATAAACTGTCTTCACACATTCGGTTTATAATTAGCGATACACAGGCACAGTGGCAAATGTTCTACTTCACAGACTGTTACCTGCGAGCTACCTCCGCACGAAATCCCCGATTTGGGTACTTGTAAAAGGAAAAGAAATAGTACATGTGCGCATGCCAGTAAAAAAAAACCCAAGAGTTCGCGCATAAAAATGCCCGAACGTACCATGCGCCAGGTCATTTAGTTGCATCTTAAGAGATGACCTTTCAGATTTAACCAATATAACATACAGGACAATAACAACTTTTACAAGGGTTGTTGACATGGGCTTTCATATAATTCATGTTATCATTAAAGGGACAATAACACTCTTGTTGTAACTGAATAATATGTCCCAATCTTCATTCTGGTCAACAAACTGTATTATTTTACAATATTCCAATTAATTGATGATACAAATTTCATCTTAACACACCTAATTAATAAAAATGGAAAAATTCAACTGTATGATTTGAAAAGCCTTACGTAAACACCTTAAAATGTGACTTGGATTTTAACATAACCGGATCCTCAATTTTAAATACCTCTCTAACATATGTATTTAACCTTTGCATTGAAAAGAACATATTTCCTGACATTTTAAAACAGGCAAAGGTACTACCATTCTTCAAATCAGGTGATAAAAGCCTTACCGGTAATTATAGGCCAATATCTATTTTGCAAACTCTCTCTAAACCCCTTGAAAAACATATAAATTTAAATATTACTAATTATTTAAATAAAAATAATCTTTTATATTTAAATCAATCTGGCTTCCGCTCAAATAGCTCCTGTCATACAGCCCTTGTTAATATCACTGAAAATGTTTATAACGCTCTAAATGATAATATGCTAACAGGATTAATATTTTTTGATTTTAGAAAAGCTTTTGACATGGTAAATCATAATCTTCTTCTACAAAAACTTCAGCTGTATAATTTTTCTGAAAACTTACTTTCATTATTGAAATCATACCTTAATAATCGAAAACAGTGTATATCAATTGGACAAAATAAATCTTCATTTCAAAATATAACTTCTGGTGTACCCCAAGGATTAATCCTTGGACCTTTACTTTTTAATCTCTTTATAAATGATCTACCGTTTTCTCTTTCTGTAAATTGCGATCTGTTTGCAGATGACACCACCGTTTATACCTCTTCTCCGGATATAACATCTCTTAATAATAAACTCCAATTAGAAAGCAATAAAATAAAACAATGGTGTCAAAATAATGCTATGATTATCAATGAACCAAAAACTAAATCAATGTTAATAGCTACAAATTATCAACTTAAAAATCCATTAAATAAACTTGACATTCAAATTAATAATAATCAAATTGAAAATGTTTCTGAATTTAAACTCTTAGGAGTAATCATTGATAGTAAATTGTCTTGGAATAAACATACTGAATACATATGTAAAACACCAAATAAAAAACTGTATCAACTAAAAAGATAAAATCATTTCTTCCGTCAAACTTGTTAAAATTATTCTATTTTGGCCATTTTCAGTCACATCTAGATTATTGCTCCACCATATGGGATACCTGTAGTAAAACATCTTTGAATTACTTACAGCGGGTGCAAAAATTGGCTTTTAAATTAATTAGTGATAAACCGCTACCGAAAAATTCAACCTTATCTACTTATGAAACCTTGGCTACATCATTAAATATTTTAACCATTCAAAATCGGTTCACCTTCAATAAATACATCTTTCTGTTCAAATTAGTTCATAAAAAATTCCCAAACTACTTAACTAATATTCTCGTTTTTAAAAATACACCTTATACTAATATTAATCTTCGATTTAATATTCCTAAACCTAATAAATCAATATATAAAAATAGCTTAACATACATTGGACCTTGTCTCTGGAATAATCTACCTACCTCAATTAAAAACACACCTGTATTATCAAACTTTAAAGCGAATATCCTTTTACACATAAATTCCAACCTCAGTAAACCTTATGTACATAATTTTAATTCATAATAGAGAAGGTAGTTAACCTTACTGCAATTTTATATTTTAATATTGTAATTTAATTTTGTATCTCTTTATTTGATCTCATTGTTGTTCTTGTTATTCTTATATTGTTTTGTTATGCTTCAAGGGCAGAATTGTAAAAAGGCCTGGCCTAATTTCTTACCCTAATAAAGATATTATTATTATTAATAAAGATATTAACCCTCTGAACAAGTAAAGTAGGATGTAATGGATAATTTACACAACAGATAGGACACTTAAACATCTAGTACTTAGAATAAGGCTATTGTTTTTCTGGAGCTTCCAAGCCAGCAAGAGTGTTATTGTCCCTTTAACTATGTAAGTGTGCAAAGCACTCTACGAGGCGGCTTGTACCAAAAATGTAGCAGAATTCTTATTACTTTTGGATTTAACACACATAAAGATGGCGGTGTAAAATACTAGGCATCAATGTAATCGTTTGAATAATAATGTTTTCAGTGTGTAGAGATATTAACAAGATTTGGTGCTGCAGTGTCATGATCCTCCTCACCTTATCGCTATATCTTTATTATCATTAATGTCGACAGTGATTCAGGTGTCGTGCATCAACTAGTTAAATAACAGAAATAATATCTTAAACAGCTACGTCACACTAGCAGCATTCACCGTCTACACTAGCCTTTTAAATGCCGTTTTTTTTCCTAAAAGCCGGCTTTTTCAATTTCTCAATCGTAAAAGCCGGCTTTTTAAAATCCGGCAATAATTGAGTGATTTTTCAAATCAAAAAACCGGCAATTTTATGTGTGTAGACGGTAAAAACCGGGTTTTATTGGGTACACGGATGTCATCCTTTCCGAACTTCCGTACATTCATAACATTGGCACAAATAACGAAGGTCGGTGTTCATCGTCTTTTACCGTTACAAAACTTCAGTCAGTGTGGACGCTACACTTGAAAAAGCCGGGTTATGAAAAAGCCGGGTTTTGAAAAGCCGGCTTTTACTAGCCTAGTGTAGACGAAGCTGATTAACTGTATTACTAAATAGTTATAATGGGGATATTTGAATACGATGGGGACAAGCCATCACTGACTGTATGTACGCGCTTGACAAACTATCGTCGATCTCTCGCTGTCTCCCTCTCCCTCTCTCTCTCTCTCTCTCTCTCTCTCTCGAGGGGCTGGAATGGCCTAGTGGTCTAGAGTGCCGCGCTTCGACCTCTAGCTGGCCGGCCACCTCTGGCTTGTGGCTGTGGTTTCGAGCCCTAGTGTGAGCGTACGTGGCATGGAGTTAGGGGCGCCTTCTCAACGCCGTGTGTTTCCTCCGGGCGCTCCGGTTTCCTCCCACTGCTAAAGACCCCTACGCGCAAGCGAATTATTGAAATAAAATTAAAACCATATGTTAGTCCCGAAATGACCTAGTTGTGTTGAGTGGACGTTAAACCCCATTCTCTCTCTCTCTCTCTCTCGGTATGTTATCGTCCACTCGACACAAAGTAGGTCATTAACATGACTAACATGATTTAATTTTATTTTATTTTAACAGTTCGCTTGCGCATAGGTGTCTTTAGCGGTTGGAGGAAATCAGAGGACCGGGAGAAACCCCACGAGGTTGAGAAAGCCGGTCTACTCCTTGTCACGTTAAAGCCGTGAATTAAAACCCTGCTAGTTGATTTTAAAAGCATGTAAGGTAGTGAATCAGTTCTGGGAATGTCGATTGATTTTACCGACAATAAATTATAATTGAACCATATGTTAGTCCCGAAATGACATAGTTCGTGTCAAGTGAACGTTACAGCTCATTTCTCCCTTTGGTTCAGCCTGCTATCCCGACTGGTATTAAAACGCTAGAGTATTTATTTCCATGATGAAGAGAGTCACAAGGTTTCTTAAAAGACAAACAAATTACGATCTGTGCCAAGGGCCAAATTGGTAAAAGGCCTCAGGCCTAATTTGCTACCCTTGTAAAATGACGCGATTATTATTATTATTATAACGTTTCAGACAATATTTAATTTTTCTATCAACGCTAAAATTAAATTAAAAAATCAAAATCAGTTCATTCCAGCTAATTTTAACTATTTGTGGCTTTTATTTATTTTTTTTTATTTATTTTTTTTTGGGTGGGGGGCATTCCTCTCGACACATGGCCGCTCTATGTAGCCTACACAAATAGTCTTGTAGTATTAATATCAAGGTCGGGGATCACGGTGGCTAAGTGGATAAGGCGCTGGTTCGCTAGCCTGGAGGTCGGGTGTTCGATCCCTGCATTGGCCGAGAAAGTTCATCTCGATTTTCCGACGTGATTTCCCCTTGTCAGTGATGCAGAAGGAGGTCCTGACAAGGACAGCCGCCTAGTCGTTCGGATGGGACGAAAACCCGAGGTCCCGTGTACAAATTGGAGTGCACGTAAAAGATCCCTTGGCAGTTGGAATTCGATATAAGAGTAGGCCGTAGCGCCGCTGCCCGGGCAAAATTTCCCTCATAGCACACTATATGGCGTGTGCCCGTCTTCAATAAGCCCAGGTTAGGTGCATAAGCGTAGGACGTTAAACCCTATTTCATTCATTTATTCATTCCCGGAACGCCTGGCATAACGTGCTCTCGTTTACCCATGGATCACGCTATATCGTATGACTTTCATGCTCTTATTATTGTAACATATTGAACGATCATTTTATTCTTGTATTATTCGTCTAAAGGGAAATTAGAACAAAGATGTCTGCTCTTCGATATTCAAGTTGCCATTAAAAATACATGGTAATTGATACCTCTAATATTATTAATTATAACATTTCTAATTTACAAAGTGGCAATGTAATCATAAAAACACAAATAAGATTATGAGAGAGAGAGAGAGAGAGAGAGAGAGAGGGAGAGAGAGAGAGTGGGGTTTAACGTATCAAGTTTCTTCAATGGCATAAAAATTGTGACTGGCTGACACGAAAGGGACGACGCTATAATACGTCCCCATGAAAATATGGGCGTATAAACATGAATTTTTTATTTAGTATAACATATAGTTTAACATGAATTTTTCAAACGATGAAATTATCAATTAAAGAGTTATATTTCCAATCATTGTTACTAGAGAGAGAGAGGGGGGGAGAGAGAGAGAGAGAGAGGGGGGGGGTTGCGCCCACTAAACACAACTAGGTCATTTCGGGACTAACAAATGGTTTAATTTCAATCCAATAATTCGCTTGCGCGTATGGGTCTTTAGCAGTGGGAGGAAACCGGAGTGCCCGGAGGAAACCCACTAGGTTGAGAAGGCGCCCCTATCGCCATGCCACATACGTTCACACCAGGGTTCGAAACCACAGCCACAAGCTAGAGGTGACCGGCCAGCTAGAGGTCGAAGCGCGGCACTCTAGACCACTAGGCCATCCCCCAGAAGATTATGAACATGTGTTAAGAGCTGTATACAGAGTCTATTAGAACCCTGATTGAATAAATGTGTTTTAAGATGGGTTTTTTACCCCCCCCCCCCCCCAACGATATAAAGATTTACATCTTAAACTAAATGGTAGATTATGCCATAAAACAGGCGCTTGATAACTAAAAGAGCGCTGACTATAAGAGGCTAGATTTGGACTTTGAAAGTAGTTTATCTAATGTACGTAATATTCGACCAGGTCTAGCTTATAGTTTATAGTGTTTGGATTCTTTGACACCTCTGGCTTGCGGCCTAGTGTGAATGTATGTGACATGGAGATATGGGCGCCTTCTCAACCTCCTGGGTTTCCTTCGGGCACTCCGATTTCCTCCCACTGCTAAAGACCCCTACGCGCAAGCGAATTATTGAAATGAAAAATGAAAACCAAACGTTAGTCCGAAACTGACCTAGTTTGTGTCGAGTGGACGTTGAACCCCATTTTTATCTCTCTCTCTTTGTATTTAAACTTGTTGGCGACCATGTTTAGTACAAAAAAAACTTAAAGTTATTTAGGTATAATCCCGCAGTAAATATTTACGTCATCAGATGATCAATATATCTGGGTGTCATTCGGCAAACCTCGACAGATTCCGGTACTCTCCGGTAATCTAGACTCGGCTGTATGACGGTAATTGATATGTACCTACGGTCATACATTTGCGATGCGGCTAGTCGACCACCGATTTACTTTAACAGGATAACGTGCCGCTTTTACAAAAAAAGTGCCAAAATGGCGTCTTTTCTAGATATAATCTTCTTTAAAATAGTTCCAAAATGGCGGAATTCGTCATACAGCCGAGTCTAGATTTAGGGTACCGGAATCTGTCGAGATTTGCCGAGTGAAGGTCTAGTGAGAGTTCACGTCTAATAAGCGAAATATGATCCAAAAACGTCAGTCATTCGATTAACCAATCAGAATCGATGTTGCAGGTGGCTTTGCTTTGATTTGATTTCTATCGCTGCTAATATCTACCCCAAGTTCTGCGCAAAACAGGTCAAGCGTCTCCTAGCCCTAACCTAACCCATAATCCACATAAATGATGTCATAAAATGCTCAGGACCGTCTTCGATGTAGCGTTCTCCGCAGTAAAGACAAGTAAAACGAAATTTGGAACTATAAAAACGAAACGAATTAGGATCTGTGTTTAATCAGATTTTGTGTTTGACGATCTCGTGGTAAAAATAAAATAAAAGTAGGCCTAAAGATAATTAAGTTCATTGAAACTTGTATTCTGATTTTATTTTTTCAGTCACGTTACCAGTTGCTCATACTCAAGATGTGCTACAAGCTAGCGATATGACACCGGAAGAACGGACATTCTGGGATCAACTATTCCGAAGCCCGAGTAAAAGACAGCTTTGTCGTCCCGGTTTCACCTTTAACCCCGTTAGCAGGAACTGTAAACCTTCACTTGGTGTAAGTATGAAACTTCTGGGGTTAAAACGACCCCCACCTGCCTTGACATACCCCCGACGGGACTCATGACCGGATTGAAGCATGGATTTTAGGGTTGCAGACCAAGTGTCACTGTCAGCTAGTAGGCCTCCTGAGATTTAGGTCGGGTGTTCGATCCCTTGGCCGAGAAAGTTCATCTCGATTTTCCGTCGTGATTTCCCCTTGTCAGTGATGCAGAAGGAGGGCCTGACAAGGACAGCTGCCTAGTCGTTCGGATGGGACGAAAAACCGAGGTCCCGTGTACACATTGGCGTGCACGTAAAAGAACCCTTGGCAGTTGGAATTCAGTTGCTGCCCGGGCAAAATTTCCCTCATAGCACACTGTAGGGCGTATGCCCGTCTTCAATTAGCCCAGGTTAGGTGTTTAAGCGTAGGACGTTAAACCCCATTTCATTCATTCATTCCTGAGATTTAGGGAAGGTTATTTTTAGTTATGTATTTTAAAGGGGGCCCAATTAATAAGCCTATGTAGTCGTAGTGAATGTCTACTAACAAAAAGAACAATGTGTATACTAGGAGTAGGGACGGTCGGTGGATACAAACTTACTACATTCAATTACTTTCAGTCACAGGCGTCTTTAACATGAAACATATCATTGGACCTAGCTGGTCGGATAGCCGTGGCAATAGAGAGGCGGCTTCTCACCAATGCAACGAGGGTTCAATCCCAGCTCAGGACAAGAACTTTATCGTTGTAAGTGAGAGGGATATTCGGTCTCCCGCTCGATCAGGCAGGTTTCCCCCGAGTTCTTCGGTTTCTTCCTGCAGTAATGATCGAAATCATTCGCACGGTCTGTGCCAAGGGCCAAATTGGAAAAAAGGCCTCAGGCCTAATTTTCTACCCTTGTAAAATGACGCGATTATTATTATTAACATGACAATCTACCCAGACATCATATCCGGTCTTTCACGTGATCGAGACTATCAACTACACCCCGTTAACCAGTAGCAATACTCACCCATTAGGATATGGTAGATTCGGTGGTCTGCCCATGCTTCCATTTTGTTAGAACATTCCTTATATATGTTTTTTTGTGTAGACAATATTTTATTTCAAATGGATGAAAACAGACGACCCCTCTCCTCATACAAGGGATATAAAATATAATATATATAGAGAGAAAAATGGGGTTTAATATCCACTCGACACAAACTAGGTCAATACGGGACATTACGAGGATGGACAGGCGAACCTACTCCTTGTCACGTACGACCGGGGATTCGAAACCATACCTAGCTTTATGATACAACGCACACGTGCTATCCATTCAGCCCCCCCCCCCTATAATATGGATCTCCTATGTACATATTATACAATAATGGTGAAAATTATTAAATAATTTATTTACACACTATTTATACGTATGACAATAGAAAGTGTCATTTTATAACATGGCCCTTGTGCAGGATAGGGAGTTCAGTAACGTCAAGTGCCGATCTCACACGTACACTGGAAATAACCCCTGACAAGCGGAATTCGAAATGACAGTAGGCCGTAGTGTCGCTGTCCGGGCGAAATGTCCCCATAGCCCAGTTGTTGCAGAACAGTAGGATGTTAAACCCAATTCTTGTCTCACATAATATTATCTATATTACAAGTTGGACAAACATCGTTACATTAAGATATCGTTATATTAAAATATCGTTACAATAAAATATCGTTACATTTAGACATCGTTAAATTTAAATATCGTTACATCAAAAAATCACTACATTAAAATATCGT
This sequence comes from Patella pellucida, assembly GCA_917208275.1. Classification (NCBI taxonomy): domain Eukaryota; kingdom Metazoa; phylum Mollusca; class Gastropoda; family Patellidae; genus Patella; species Patella pellucida. The sequence goes on from OU795044.1 coordinate 2,806,152, forward strand.
TACATTAAAACATCGTTATATTAAAACATCGTTACATTAAAATATGGTTATATTTAAACATCGTTAAATTAAAATATCGTTATTTTAAAACATCAATATATTACAACATCGTTATATTTAAATATCGTAACATTAAAATATCGTTAAATTTAAATATCGTTACATTAAAAGATAGTTATATTAAATATCGTTATATTAAAACATCGTCATATTAAAATATTGTTATATTAAAACATCGTTATATTAAAACATCGTTATATGACAATATCGTTATATTAAAACATCGTTACATTAAAACCCCGTTATATTAAAACATCGTTACATTAAAACATCGTTATATTAAAATATCGTTACATTAAAACATCGTTATATTAAAACATCGTTATATTGAAATATCGTTATATTAAAACGTCGTTATATTAAAATATCGTTATATTAAAACATCGTTATATTAAAATATCGTTATATTAAAACATCGTTACATTATAATATCGTTACATCAAAATATCGTTATATTAAAAGATCGTTATATTAAAACATCGTTACATTAAAATATCGTTATATTAAAATATCGTTATATTAAAATATCGTTACATTACAACATCGTTACATTTAAACATCGTTACATTAAACCATCGTTATATTAAAACATCGTTACATTAAAATATCGTTATATTAAAAGATCGTAAGCCATTTAATGTGTTTATTATTCTGTCTGGCATTGTTAATAATAATCCACGGTTTTCAGACGAACTAGAATTAACAATGACTAAATACATATTTAATATCGTCTGGGGATGCCGCTATTTAACTTGGAATATCACACAATTCGTACATAAGACAATTTATATGGATTTCTATTTAACACACACAAGACAGTTACCAGTCATGTGTTATACTGGTCATGACAAGCTTAAAAAACACAACACAGTTTATATGGATATACAATCACTGGTTTATAGGCGTAGCACGACGTTTCATCAAGTATTCTCCTGCATGAATTTTGCGGTAAAGGCCAATTTTCTTGTGATATTGGGGGGGGGGGGGCAAGACTCAGTATTGGGAGGGAAGTTGCCACCCCCCCCCCGTGCCACCCCCTGGTCTTTAGCAGTGGGAGGTAACCGGAGTGCCCGGAGGAAACCCACGAGGATGAGAAGGCGCCCCTACATCCATGTCACATACGCTCACACTAGGGCTCGAAACCACAGCCGGAAACCAGAGGTGACCGGCCAGCTAGAGGTCGAAGCGCGGCAGTCGGGCAGGTATTTTACATAAACCGCCCTAACTATATTTTACACAAACCGTTCTGACTATATTTTACATAAACCATCCTAACTATATTTTACACAAACCGTTCTGACTTTAATTTATAGAGTATTGTTCTGAGGTATCTCAATAAACGACCGTCTTTGTGTTTATTTTTTTCAGGTTTTACGGGGACGTGGAAGACGATTTTAAACAAACTATACAAACATTCTTCAACCAAACAGCGGATACTACCTTTAAATTGAATTCTCGTACAACCAAACAGTGGATACTACCTTTAAATTGAATTCTCGTTCAACCAAACAGCGGATACTACCTTTAAATTGAATTCTCGTTCACACTAGAACGATATTTTCTGTTATTTCACACATTTCAGTAATTTATGTATTTTCATTATGATCTCAATTTTTGATTTAAATAATGCAGCTGTACCTAAAATAAAATTAAAATGAAACCTATTTCAAATATCCATATTGTTTATTTCGTTAAAATAAAGTTGTTCATGCTTTTTTTTTATATTTACGTCTGTTTTTGAATTATAAAATGCAAATCAACCAGAAATAAAAAAAAACAACCATTGTAACCAGGTCTGTTTTACTCTGAAGACTGTTTAAATCTAACTAAACATCCCGGTGGACTACCAATGGAATGAAGCCACGTATAAATGGACTGCAAATATAACAGAGAGAGCGAGCGAGAGAGAGAGAGGGGAGAGAGAGAGATAGAGAGAGAGAGGGGAGAGAGATAGAGAGAGAGAGAGAAAGAGAGAGATAGAGAGAGAGAGAGAGGGGAGAGAGAGAGAGAGAGAGAGGTGGGGTATAACGTCAACTCGACACAAACTAGGTCATTTCGGTTTTTTAATTTTATTTTAATAATTTTGTTTGCGGGTAGGGGTCTCCAGCAGCGGGGAAAAAACCGAACGACCCAGAGAAAACCCACAAGGCTGGGCAGGCGAACCTACTCCTTGTCACGTACAACCGGGATACGAAACCACGCCAGTTGACAAATATAACAGAATATAATAAAATTAATACGGGCAAGGAGGAAAACAACACAAAGGGAAGGCGATTTGCAATTATTTTTTTAAAACAATATTTTTATTCAGGATGTCTGAATGGGATTGTGGAACTGCCCCCCCCCCCCTCAGCCCCGGCGAGACTGGGATTTTCGCTTTTTACGTGATGATATAAACATGATTTTCGCATTGTCTATGCCCAGGCAATGCCTCAAGGCTCTGGGGATTACACCAAACCACTAATGTATGCGACACTCTAATGATTACCATTAGTTACAATGTATGCCCCCCCACCCTCGAAAAAATCCTGGATCCGGGCCTTCCCCTCTCCCTAGAAAATATACATACATAATACTAAAACAAAGAAACAAAATGGATGTATATACATTGTTAAAATGACAAACATATACATAATTATGTAAATACATGGACACTCATATAACTATGCATGTGTTGATCATTTAAACGGTGTATAAACACCATTTTGTTTTGATTTGCAAATGAAGGGTAGAAGGAGCCGAGGGAGCGAATCGATTTGAAATGTGTGCGTGTCTTTGGGGGGTGGGGGGTAACGGGGGTTAATGGAATGGGTAAAAACGAAGATGAAGATGTGATGGAATTGATTGTGTGGAATGACAATCTCTGTTACAAAGGATTAGCTTTAATTTTATTCCATTTAGAGGGAGGTAACTCATGGTTTCACAAGAAGTTCGTGTGGGCTCAGACTAGTAATTATTTGCCCATTGACTTCAATGTTAAATGGCATTATAGGCTGTAGTTTTTTTGCTCAACATTCTGTTGGCTCCAATCTTTTTAGGCACAATGGGGAACACATTTGGCAATCTCCCCATCATAAACTTGTAGGGTTAAATTGGTTTAGATTTAATTGTGGCAGGGGTTGTGTCTTATTTAATGACAAACAGCAAAATAGGATACACGGTGGTTATGGTCGCAAGGTACATAATCATTTCACTCGAGTCAAGTAACACCTGGCCCAAATCCTATTCCTGAGCCGAGCCAATTCCGATCTCTGAGCCCATTCCAACTCCTGAGCAAATTCTCTTACATCAGAAAATTCCTATCCATGGCAGTTTGGAAAAACTTTACACGCCCGTCTCATCTTCCAATTCTTCCTCAAATTGTTTACGGGGAATCGGCATTTCGTCCCACCAGAATGACTATAGACACAACGGCGCACTCTTTTTTCCAATTCCATCTGTCAAACGTTACATCAACATGCCGGCCATCTCTGGATTTCGGATGTGGTTTCGAGCCCTGATGTGAGCGTATGTGGCATGGAAATAGGGGCGCCTTCTCAACCTCGTGGGTTTCCTCCGCGCACTCCGGTTTCCTCCCACTGCTAAAGACCCCTACGCGCAAGCGAATTATTGAAATAAAATGAAATCATATGTTAGTCCCGAAATGACCTAGTTGTGTTGAGTGGACGTTAAACCGCATTTTCTCTCTCTCTCCCCCCCCCTCTCTCTCTCTCTCTCTGATAAATAAGCTGTCGAAATTCCATTATAAGCTGAAATGAATAATAATAATAATAATAATATTTATTATTTAACGCCAATTACATCAACAAAGATCTCAATAGGCGGTACAACATAAAATTAAACAAATATCACACGCCGGTCAGGTTACCATATCAGAGCAAATCAAGAAACCCGGCTGATAAACAAACAATATGGCGTCGGATAATGTTATATAATTAAACCTGTTTCATTACGTGACTTGTTTTAATCAAAAACAGTATTCTTGCAGTTGAGAGTATGATTTGACAGTGCCCACAAAATAAGCAGAAAATTTTTATTAGTGAGAAAAAATAAATGACATATAAACTTCTAGTTTTACGAATCTCAAATTTAAATTAAAAACATTTGGTTTAATTTTAATGCTTTAAAATTAGTGTTTTATGGCATTCCTAAAAAACGTGAATTTTGTCTAGTTGACATCTTCACCATTTTGAGCCGATGTTCGCCGTGCCCGAACTTTTGTCGACTTCCGGTGAAATCAAGTGACCTCGGCACAAAAACTGCCGAACTGTGGTCAGCCGGTATGCGCCGGTATAACATATCAAGCAGGGTCATAACCACTGCCTAACTTATTACTCAAATATACTATTCAAAAAAAGTAGGGGATATTTGAATTTTAAGTGTTATTAAAGTCACCTAATGAAACTGACGAAGAAACAAATGACAAAATGAAATGAAGTTCACATTCATCGATTTATTCCCAATGATCGTTACTCGTTAGACTAAGTAAGGCACAGACTGACCATTATAAGGGTAAAATGATACCCGGGATCAAACAGCAAAGTTACCACAGCATCACAACAAAGTCAGTAACGGGTAAATCCTCCTCTGTTTGCCAAACAAGCATTGATCCGACGTGCCATACTCCTAATGAGACGCCTAAGGTCATTTTGGTCCAGATTGACCCATTCCTGTTGCAACGCTTTATTTTAATAAATTTTAAAAATATAACTTAAAAATATGAAATCGTAGCTTTAAAATATGTGTTCCTCCCCTATTGTGTCCATTTCTAGGTCCAAAATGTTAGCGATATAGCTCCTTTAAGTGTGACTCCGTTCTCCTTCATCTGCGTTTACGGGCAAACTATAATGAATAGCGAACTGTAGACGTTTTGAAGATGGAAGTCGAGACGTCCCAATCTGTCGACGAACAAGTGAACTTAATTAGTAGTTAACTTAATTAGTAGTTAACTTAATTAGTAGTTAACTTAATTAGTAGTTAACTTAATTAGTAGTTAACTTAATTAGTAGTTAACTTAATTAGTAGTTAACTTAATTAGTAGTTAACTTAATTAGCAGAGGCGGATCCAGGAAATTCAGTCAGGGGGGGGGGGGGGGGCGTGAGTGTCCCCTGAGAAATTTTTTGAAAGAAACGGGGGTGTCAGTGGTGATTTTTGGCGCATATCTATTTTTTTTAGTATCATTATTATATTACAAATAACTCTCTGTCACGAACATTAATAATATTATAGTGACATCTCTTGAAGTGTTACACAACCCACGTCATCATTAAAAATACAGATGTGACGTCATCCTTTGATGTTTGCGTACCATTATTTCCAATAATGTACGGGCATCTTGCCAATAGTACATTATCTAATATAGTGAGTTCGTGTGACGTATTTCATTGAAATGCACGTGTGAGATAGTGTCTGTACTTTAAGTAGTTTAATGCTCTCGCGCTTAAGACATTGCGTAATATATTGAAACAACACTCGGCTATCGCCTCGTGCAGTATCAATATATTACTTAATGTCTCGCTGTCGACCATTAAACCACACACAATTCAACTCGAGATATAAAGTGAACAGAAGAGATGATAATGGTGGGAATATATACAACTGTTAACGAGATTGACAACCCGCGTCATCGTGCAAGCTTTACAATAAATCCTCGTTAATATCGATTAATTCAAAATCGATAAATAAAGTGAATAGAAGAGATGATAATGGTGGGAATATATACAACTGTTATCAAATATTTATATGAGAGTTGATGTCTGTCAAATCCTATCTTTTCACTCTTTCATCAGACACGATTCTATTGTTCTATCAAATACAACGAATGAATGAAATGGGGTTTAACGTCCTACTATTATGCACCTAACCTGAGCTAATTGAAGACGGGCATACGCTATACAGTGTGTTATGTGGGAAATTTTGCCCGGGCAGCGGCGCTACGGCCTACTCTTATATCGAATTCCAACTGCCTAGGGATCTTTTACGTGCACTCCAATTTGTACACGGGACCTCGGTTTTTCGTCCCATCCGAACGACTAGGTAGCTGTCCTTGTCAGACCCTCCTTCTGCATCACTGACAAGGGGAAATCAAGCCGGAAAATCGAGATGAACTTTCTCGGCCAATGCAGGGATCGAACACCCGACCTCCAGGCTAGCGAACCAGCACCTTATCCACTTAGCCACCGCGATCCCCTATCAAATGCAAGGGCAAATCCAGATTTCTTTCCTTCAGCACCATCCTTTACATATACAACTGGTGGTAGTTTTTTTCTTTGATGTGAATAGCAGTTATATCTCATAACAACCTGTCATGACGTCATCATAGGTTGATATATTCTTCATATCAACCGCTGATGACGTCACGACAGGTTGATATTTCATATCAACCGCTAATGACGTCATGTCAGGTCGATGTATTCGACTCATATCAACCGCTGATGATCAAAATAATACAAAAAAACACAGAAATAAATTTTGACAATTAATTATTATGGAACAGTTTGAAACATTCAAGACAGAAATAGACGACGTACTTATCAGCATATTTAAATCGGTTTTCCATATCTTTCAGAATCTTCTTTCCGTCCACACACTCCTAGACTTGAAAGTATTTATCGCCCAAGATTTCCATTATAAACTATTTTTGGGTACAGTCCATGCACTTAAATAAAACAGTCGGCCAAATCCTTCTGTCTATAAAACAAAGCAAAAGCCTTCAATCGTAGTTCACTGTCAGAATTATCGGGAAAGAATGTCTTTTGATCCAAATTTTCTTTAGGCTTTGGATAGATCCTCATCGATAGTTGCATTCACGCCAATTCCATCGTCAGTATGTTGGCTAAAAGGGACTGATTATTCGTCTGACTTTCCATTTTGTTTTTGTAGGAAATTCAATTCTTCAAAATGGCGCTGTGTTTACAAAAATACCATCTCGCAATTGCACGTGATTAAATCGGTAATCTTCGTTAATTGACGGAAACTACCGAGCCGTTATCCAATCATTGTTGAATATTAATGGAAAAGTTCATTTAAATTTAAGGGTGGGCGTTGTATATGTCAGATATTAACCAATCATACCTCAGTTGCTATATTTATATCACCCTTGGGCTGCGCCCGCGGGTTATATAATATAGCACCCTCGCGTAGGTTAATATCCTATACTTAACACTTCTATACATATTTTTGTGCACGTGTGTGTGTGTGGGGGGGGGGGGAGGTAGCATGTGCGCGTTGTATCATAAAGCCTGTCATTGAGTCAGCTACTGGCGGGCTATCGAATCCCCGGTTGAGCGCGACAAGGAGTAGGGTCGCCTATCCAGCCTCGTGGGTTTTCTCCGGGTTCTCCGGTTCCCTTCCACTACTAAAGACCCCCACGCGTAAGCGAATTATTTAAATAAAACTAAACCATACGATATTCCCGAAATGACCTAGGTTGTGTCGAGTGGACGTTAAACCCCATCTCTCTCTCTCTCTCTCTCTCTCTCTCTCTCTCCTTCTCTCTCTATCTCTCTCTATTGTTCTTTTTTCAAAAAACAGGGCAAATATAGATTTCTTCCTTCACACCATCTTTTACTACACTTCGTCTTCTATACGTATGTTGTGATTCGAGACACCTAACGACTAGACAGCTGTCGATCTACCACGGTTGTTGAATCTAATAATATTGGACCCGTCCCGGCGTGGGATTTACCGCTTGGTGTGAGATCAAAGTTCATTACGTTACATTGTAATAAACTCCGACAGCTCAGACGGCATATCGCTATAATGTACAGCGCAGTGGACGCTTACGACTGGCCCCCGGATCCATTCTCTTGATTTGATAATTGTTTAGTTTTTGCAATGTCTATTTTCTGTCTTGTCCGCAGGTTTATCTTGTAGATTTTTTGTTTTGTTTTGCGTGTAGTGCAGTCCTCCTGCATTTACTATTATCGTGAGTACTATGAGAGGTATCTGAATTTGATATAATATTAGTAATGTGTTTAGTTAATGTTTGTTTCATATCCCTAGCAGGCCCGGATCCAGGATTCTTTCGAGGGGGGGGGGGGATACATTGTAACCAATGGTAAATATTATAGTGCCGCATACATTAGTGGTTTGGTGTAATCCCCAGAGCCTTGACGCATTGCCTGGGCATAGACAATGCGAAAATCACGTTTATATCATCAATTAAAAAGCAGATACACAAGTCTCGCTTGGGCTGAGGGGTAGGGGAGGGCACGCCCCCCCTGCCCCCGTCCTCCTGGATCCGCGCCTGCCAAGCATGTTATTATAAATAATAATATGTTCTATAACAATAAAATATATGTAGCGTGCGTGGAAAACGGCCAATAAACATACAATGTATCATTACAAGTAGAGATTAAACCTTTATAATAGATCATGACTCATGCTGACACGTTATAATTATTTCTTTGGGTTGCATTCCCAGTTGTTTTCAAATATGAGTGAAGTCTGTGTCACCACAGGCCCGGGACTGTACAGCGCAGTGGACGCTTACGGCTAGCCCCCGGATTCATTCGCTTCTTTTGAATTGTTTGTTTGTTGTTGTTTTTTGAGTATGGTGTCTTGTCGCTATGTTTGTCTTTTTGTGTAAATCATATGTGGTACAGTCCCCCTGCATTTACTATTAGAGTTCTACACGAATAGGTTATCTTACATTAAACCATTTAACTTCCACAATAGTTATTTTCTATCAATATTAATGTAGTGAAGGGGGGTTGGGTGGCCTAGTGGTCCAAGAGACCTCGAGTTGGCCGGCCACCTCTGGCTTGTGGCTGTGGTTTCGAGACCTGGTGTGTGGCATGGAGATAGGGGCGCCTTCTCAACCTCGTGGGTTTCCTTCGGACACTCCGGTTTCCTCCCACTGCTAAAGACCGGTAAGCGCAAGCGAATCATTGAAATAAAATTAAACCTTATGTTAGTCCCGAAATGACTTAGTTGTGTTGAGTGGACGTTAAACCCCATTTTCTCTCTCTCTCTCCCCCTCTCTCTCTCTCTCTCTGTCTCTGTCTCTGTCTCTCGGTTTCCTCCCACTGCTAAAGACCCCTACGCGCAAGCGAATTATTGAAATAAAAATTGAAAACCATACGTTAGTCCGAAAATGACCTAGTTTGTGTCGAGTGAACGTTAAACTCCATTCCTCTCTCTCTCTCTCTTCTCTCTCTCTCCCTCTCTCTCTCTCAATGTAGTTATCGTTTATTGTAAGCGTATTGAGTTGTGTACAGACGCCGACTAACTGATTTATTGACTACCTACCTACGATGAGAGCAAACATCAAGGTTGATTCATTGGAAATATTGAACAGTTAGTTATCACTCAGTACTTGTCGGGATATTAATAGGCCATCAAACTGTTTATTACAAGAATGTGAGGCCGGGGTTGTATTAGAGGAAATACGGTACACCATTCTCACAATAAAATATATGTGGCGTGTATTGAAAAGGCCATCAAACTGTTTATTACAAGAATATGATACATATATACCAATTATATTACCACTGATTATTGCCACTACAGATGTTGTGAAATTATTGTTCAAATGTGATACTGTGGTTTTATAGATAGCAGCTGGGGAGGTGGCCTATATTCATTCAGTGCATAACGGCCGTGTTGAATAAACTGTATATAACGGTATTATGAAACCTCTTCTTGACAGAGATTGCATATAATTAGATAGATTTGTCCATCCATGGCGAGGATGTTCACGCCTTTTATCATGTTTTAGCGGTTTGCGAGTGGACTTCTATGACATCTCTTCTTGACAGAAATTTAAAGGAGATTGCATATAATCCATCCATGGCGAGGGTGCAGACGCCTTTTATCATGTTTTAGCGGTTTTCAAGTGGACTTCTGTTTTCAGTTTCCTTAATGTTGATTATTTAAAAGGTGATAAATGAGTAAGAATTGTGACATGCGTCTTATTGGTTGTAGCTATATATTATAGTAGCATTAGGTAGATATGGGAGATGTTAGTGTCAATGAGAAGTGGCATCAGGCATTCTAGAAGGACGGGAAATACCCCGCCTGACACATTACATTACACCCGTGGCTTCTTACAACCAAATTCATTGCTTCGTTGAGTTGAGCGTTAAACGTGTGGACGTTACGTCATTTACAGAATACAATCTGACTGATCAAAAGTTAAAATTGGTTTTACCATTCCATTGGACGGCTGATGAAATGCTACATGTGTGAACTGGAGTGAAGAGGGTATAGTCAGTTGTACGGTTCCATGCCACTTCCCCTCATCACGTGAAAGAGTTCTGTTATTCCGTTCAAAAAAAGCATAGAAAATACAACAATGTTGTGGCCATTTCTAACTTTGCTCATTTTACAAGGTAGGTAGAATTTATAATTATTTACTAATATTGACTAGGACAATGTTATCTTAAACAATGGAAATCTGATGTTTTATTTACCGGAAAAGATGGGCTTCTGATATCCAATATTTAAGACAAAATAAACATTTTACCATTGGTACACGAATCGTGTACCATTATGCGTTTGTACCATTATGCGTTTCAGCTCCAGTTCTAACAAGAGACTCGGGAAACGAGGCTAGACGCATTGCACCAAACCAAACGGTGTATGAAGACTGGAATAACCAGACTCTAGAAATTTGAATTCGATTGAGACTGCTTGCTTATTTAGCTGAACATAACTGATTTGAAAACGGAAACCATTGAATGTAAATCAGTTTATATACATTCATATTACAGTATTATATGCGTTGCGACCCACTTTTGTCAATTGTACGTCCAAAATGCTATTGATTTAGCTCATTTAAACAATGAGTTGACAATGACAATCTAAAATCTATTCCTTAAAAACTGAAACGTTTGTTTTATTTTCAAAGCATATTCATATTGTATACTATTACTATCTCCCTGATAATGTCTACTACATCGTTAAACAGTTCATCGCGTGCATTTTGCATACCGATAGTTCATTGGCCAATCACGCTATTTTACCGACGTTTCGCCTAATAGTTTGATACAGCTATGGCCCCAGGCAGGGTAAGCTCATTCTTCCGGACACCTATTACCACTGCTTGTCGTGTATTTTTTACACGGTGAACAGTCCATTTGTTGATTATACTATTTTGCCTGATAACACTATTTTGCCTATAACGTTTTTGGGACTTAGAATTCTGTCTTATGGTTTGGATTCTTCGTACTTGGTTTTATTTTATTTTTACTAACGGAGTATGTTTACTATATAGTTAGGCTCGTCCCCTTGAATTCGATCCCTGCGTTGGCCGAGAAAGTTCGTCGGGATTTTCCGGCGGTGTTCTTCTTGTCAGTGGCACAGGACAGGGGACAACGTATAGTTATTCGGATGGGACAGAAACCGAAGTAACGTCTAAAGAATTGGAAATCACGTAAAATATCCCTTGGCAGTTGGAATTCGATATAAGCGCAGGCCTGTTGCGCCGCTGTCAGGGCAAAATACTCCCTCATAGCACACTGTCTGCCCGTCCTCATTGGCCCAGTAGGAGCAGAATAGTAGGACGTTAAACTCCATTTCATTTAATGTCCGCCCACTTCTCATGTTCCAATGAAAGTCCATGTCGTATTAGTAAGTACAGAAGAACCACAAAACACACAAAACAAAACCGGAATAACAAACTTGGGGATGTAACCTACAGATAAAACAAATATGTGGACAAGACAAACAAACCGCCGACATACATCAAGACATAAAGAGAGAGTAATGATCGAAATCATTCGCACGATCTGTGTGCCAAGGGCCAAATCGAAAACAGGCCTCAGGCCTAATTTGCTACCCTTGTAAAATGACGAGATTATTATTATTATGATTATTATTATAGAGAGATGGAGTTTAACGTCCAATTGACACAACAAACTATGTCATTTCGGGACTAATTAACATATCTTTTTTTTTAAATTTTATTTCAATAATTCGCTTGCGCGTAGGGGTCTTTAGCAGTGGGAGGAAACCGTGGCACCCTGAGGAAACCCACGAGGTTGAGAAGGCGCCTCTATCACCATGCCACATACGCTCACACCAGGGATCGAAACCACAATCAGATCTAGCCAGATGTATTGACTGTTTTTTTGTTATGTCTCAGTTGGTCTTGTTATGTGTGTCCCAGTTGGTCTTGTTATGTGTGTCTCAGTTGGTCTTGTTCTGTCTCAGTTGGTTTTGTTATGTGTGTCCCAGTTGGTCTTGTTATGTATGTCCCAGTTAGTATTGTTATGTGTGTCTCAATTGGTCTTGTTATGTATGTCTCAGTTGGTCTTGTTATGTATGTCCCAGTTGGTCTTGTTATGTGTGTCCCAGTTGGTCTTGTTATGTCTCAGTTAGCTTCGTTATGTGTGTCTCAGTTGGTCTTGTTATGTATGTCTCAGTTAGCTTCGTTATGTGTGTCTCAATTGGTCTTGTTATGTATGTCTCAGTTGGTCTTGTTGTTGTGTCTCAATTGGTCTTGTTATGTATGTGTGTCTCAGTTGGTCTTGTTATGTATGTCTTAGTTCGTCTTTTTATGTATGTCTCAGTTGGTCTTGTTATGTATGTCTCAGTTGGTCTTGTTATGTATGTCCCAGTTGGTCTTGTTATGTATGTCTCAGTTGGTCTTGTTATGTATGTCTCAGTTGGTCTTGTTATGTCTTAGTTGGTCTTGTTATGTATGTCTCAGTTGGTCTTGTTATGTCTCAGTTGGTCTTGTTATGTATGTCCCAGTTGGTCTTGTTATGTCTCAGTTGGTCTTGTTATGTCTCAGTTGGTCTTGTTATGTCTCAGTTGGTCTTGTTATGTATGTCCCAGTTGGTCTTGTTATGTCTCAGTTGGTCTTGTTATGTATGTCCCAGTTGGTCTTGTTATGTCTCAGTTGGTCTTGTTATGTCTCAGTTGGTCTTGTTATTTATGTATGTCTCAGTTGGTCTTGTTATGTCTCAGTTGGTCTTGTTATGTATGTCCCAGTTGGTCTTGTTATGTCTCAGTTGGTCTTGTTATGTCTCAGTTGGTCTTGTTATTTATGTATGTCTCAGTTGGTCTTGTTATGTCTCAGTTGGTCTTGTTATGTATGTCTCAGTTGGTCTTGTTATGTATGTCTCAATTGGTCTTGTTATGTATGTCCCAGTTGGTATTGTTATGTCTCAGTTGGTCTTGTTATGTCTCAGTTGGTCTTGTTATTTATGTATGTCTCAGTTGGTCTTGTTATGTATGTCTCAGTTGGTCTTGTTATGTATGTCTCAGATGGTCTTGTAATGTCCCAGTCGGTCTTGTTATGTATGTCTCAGTTGATCTTGTTATGTATGTCCCAGTTGGTCTTGTTATGTCTCAGTTGGTCTTGTTATGTCTCAGTTGGTCTTGTTATGTCCCAGTTGGTCTCGTTATGTATGTCTCAGTTGGTCTTGTTATGTCTCAGTTGGTCTTGTTATGTATGTCTCAGTTGGTCTTGTTATGTATGATTCAATTCTCTCATGGCCCCATTTAAAAATGATATCATGTGGCGTCGCTTAAAAAGAATTCAATTCTCTTGTTGCGCCATTTAAAAATGATATCACGTCGCTAAAAATAATACAATTCTATCATAGCGCCGTTTAAAAAATAGTTCACAATAACCGACTGGAATAAAATTTTATATTGTTGTGGGGTTTACAAAGAAACGTGTATTTCGTTTAATTTCTGACAAGGATGATGAACCCAAAGGGCAAGTGCGCCGGAACACGAGAACTACGGTATAATTACACATGGTGTCCTGCCTTTTCTGGGGAATACATTTCTAGGGTATACCGTATTTCCTCTAATAAGCGCCCGGGTGCTTATTTATTCAGCACCCCTTGACCCCCCGGCGCTTATTAGAGGCCCGGCGCTCTTTGGAGGCCCGGCGCTTATTTCTTAAATAGCAAATTGGATTTAGGGTAAAGCCGTCATTTACCATGGACATTGGGCCGGAGAACCTTTAGAATTACGGCGCTTATTAGAGACCCGGCGCTTATTGGAGGCCCGGCGCTTATTTTTTCAGCACCCCTTGACCCCCCGGCGCTTATTAGAGGCCCGGTGCTTATTGGAGGCCCGGCGCTTATTTGAGGAAATACGGTACATGTATACCCATGCCCTAAGGATGATAGGTATATAGTCACCCTCTGATCGGTCGCGAACCGGCTCTTGTACTCTCATTATCAGCTATCAGTGCATGCCTTGGCCAGATGTCTATAAGTGTTTAATCGAGTTCATTAGATGATAAAGGCAAGTGATTTAGTGAATAATCAGGCTTTTGTCTCTTTTATTATCATGTATTTTAAAGGCTTGATGTTGGAATTTGCAATGCTAGAGGCGCTTTAAAGCCCCGATACCACTCTTGTTGTAACTGAATAATATGTTCCAATCTTTATTCTGGTCAACAATTTGTACTATTTTACAATATTTCAATTAAAAAATGATACAAATTGAATGGAAAAAGTCAACTACATGCCTTTACATGGTTTGAAATGCCTTACGTAAGCACTTTCAAATGCAACTTGGATTTAAACATATTTTCGAACCCTCTGGACAAGTAAGATAGGTTGAAATGGATAATTTACACAACACTTAGGACACTTAAACATCTTGTAGTTAGAATAAGGCAATTTTTTTTCTGGACCTGTCAAGCCAGCAAGAGTGTTATTGTCCCTTTAAAAAGCGTTCTTGGAATTGACAAATTTCAAAATTTTATCTTTCGGTTAAATCGGCACCCTGGCCCTCGCGCTGTCACAGCACCCCTGCCGAAGGGGTTACTGTATAAGACATTATCAAAGCGCAGAATGTCGTAATTTCTTAATCATGAATTTCCTTAATCTTAATCCAAAGCGCCCCATTCTCCCCTTCCCCTCCCCCGATACCCCTGTTCATCGGTTTCATTCCAACCTTATACTAAAGACCCCCCCCCCCCCCCCTGGATGAATAAATGAAAAATAAACCAAATTATTATGTTAGCGCGCATCCATCTGTGTAACATGAGGCGGTGAAAGATCAATAGATGTTGTTGATGTTATTTATCTTTTAAAATAGGTCAGTAGATATCACACACATCTACCACTCGGCAAATCTCGACAGATTCCGGTACTAGACTCGGATGTATGACGAATTCTGCCATTTTGGAACTACTTTAAAGGACCCGGATAAACAATGGCTGCTCCCATGTAGTCTCTATTATCCGGGGGTTCTGGGCGACCGAGACTAGCCCCCATGGCTGCCATTTTGGGACTTTTTTTTTGTAAAAGCGGAACGTTTTCCTGTTGAAGTAAATCGGTAGTCGACAAGCCGCATCGCAAATGTATGGTCGTAGGTACATATCAATTACTATCATACATCCGAGTCTAGATGTAGGTTACGGAGGGTACCGGAATCTGACGAGGTTTGCCGAAAGACACATCTACATGTATATTATATAACCACAGTGCTCTATCGTCACTTCCGGTAATAATCTTTATCTTATCTTCGCTTATTTCCATAAGATCACGAAACTGTTTTACCGATAAGCATTAAAGCTACTATTTCATATTTTTAAGTTACATTTTAAAAAATTTATTATATTAAAATAAAGCCTTAAAATAGATGGTATCCATAAACAGTCCTACCTTGTTAAAGAATTATCCTATTAATCCTATAATTCACTATTGCCAGCTGAGAAATTGGCAAAAATTTCAAATTGCAAAAGCTTCAAATTCCAACATTTGAATATAGCTTATGCATGGAGTGAATGGGATAAGGCAAAAACAAGGGAGCCACTTGTGTTATTATTTCCCGTGTCTATGATTTTTAAGGGTGGCAAATGATGCCCATGGTCGTATAATAGTCAGTTGATAACCTATTGAGCAAAAGACATAGAAATAATTATGTTTTGACTTTCTCAGAAAATATGAAATTCTCGCATTAGGATGCAGGGTGGGGGGGGGGGAGGTACATGTTAAGTAAATTTGACAGTCAAGTTGACAATGCATCAGGCCTGTAGCCAGGAAGTTGTTTTTTTTTTGGGGGGGGGGGGCATAGATGTTTTCGGGAGGGCCAACTAGCATGGGCATCTGCATGAATTTTGCGGTAAAGGCCAATTTCCTTGTGATATTGGGGGGGGGGCAAGACTCAGTATTGGGAGGGCAGTTGCCCCCCCCCCCCCGAGCCACCCCCTGGCTACGTGCCTGCAATGCATTATGTCATCATCGTTTCCAAATTACACAGACATGCATACACACCGAGCTTTTTAAAGAGAGAAATCCAGCACCCCATTTGAGCACAATTTTTATTTCAAATTAATACGATGACATTGTGATTCGGTTTCATTGATGCAAAGAATTAATTGTGATATCATAATGTGTGAGTATCATTATCTTGTGCAGGCCCGTATCTTGACACCATTAAGCGGGGGGGGGGGGGTATTTCCTTTTGGTAGGGTGGCGAACTAGCTTAGATAAGTACAAAATATGGTTAATAATGGTTCTGAGTGGGGAGGGGGGACATTTCACGCCCCCGCGCCCCCTGTAGGTACGGGCCCGACTTGTGCTTTGAATACCCAGCCCATACCATCCCATAGCTGATGATAATGTTGGATAAAGCACACGGCCGTGACACTTTTCTCATAAAGGGTGTTGTTTTTGTGTTAGGGGCGAAGTTGGGCCCCTCAACCCTTCTCTGTATTCGCCCCTGACATTTTAGCACTAACGTACGGTCTAAATTATAGTGCGTGCAAGGTATCTATTACACTACAGATTAAAAGATTGGTATAGGGGATAATGACTGTCTAGACATGCGACCATCATCTCCCTCGTAAAGCTAGATCACTGTATTCATTTATCTATACGGGGGTTGGGATGGCCTAGTGGTCTAGTGCCGCGCTTCGACGTCTAGCTGGCCGGTCACCTCTGGCTTGCGACTGTGGTTTCGAGCCCTGGTGTGAGCGTATGTGACATGGAGATAGGGGAGCCTTCTCAACCTCGTGGATTTCCTCCGGGCACTCCGGTTTCCTCCCACTGCTAAAGACACCTACGCGCAAGCGAATTATTGAAATAAAAATAAAAACCATATGATGGTCCCGAAATGACCTGGTTGTGTTGAGTGGACGTTATACCCCATTTCTCTCTCTCTCTCTCTCTCTCTCTCTCTCTCTCTTATTTATCTATACATATTCTGGTATTCAGTATAAACATTTGTCACTCGGCAAATCTCGACAGATTCCAGTACCCTACATCTAGACTCGGATGTATGACGAATTCTGCCATTTTGGAACTATTTTAAAGGACCCGGATAATAAATGGATGCCCCCATGGAGATTATATCAACAAACTAAAAAATGGCTGCCATTTTTGGATTTTTTTTGTAAAAGCGACACGTTTTCCTGTTAAATTAAATCGGTAGTCGGCCAGCCGCATCGCAAATGTATGGTCGTAGGTACATATCACTTACTGTCATACATCCGAGTCTAGATGTAGGGTTACGAAGGGTACCGGAATTTGTCGAGTTTTGCCGAATGAAACATTTGTGTTACTGAACTACAAAGAATACACCACAGAGAATAAATGATGTCGTAAAACCGTGCCTAACACGAGTCATCAGATTAATCACGTTTGCATAACAAATTGTAACCCAAACGTAACTAACGTGACGAAATTTATGACGTAGCTGTAACTGTGGCAGACACGACATGGTTTTCTATTTATTATTTTGTAACGTAAACAGGTCAAGCATAAGCGCGCCGTATTGAGTACCGTGCCAACTTGGCTCACTGAACAGAGGCGGTGTCGGCAGAGGCGTAACTACCGGGGGGGTATGGGGGGTATGTACCCCCCCCCTATTTTGCATTCAGTCGGTAAATTCTCGTTTTTGTCGGTAAATTGAAACTGTCAGTCGGTAAATTTAAAAAGTTATATATGTTTTTATCATGATTTACCGACCAGATTCTTCGGTATTACACTGTTTCGTTACAGAAATTTCGAAACCGTCAGTCGGTAAATTTCAAGAGTTATATAGCAAATATTTTTATCATGATTTACCGACCAGATTCTTCGGTATTACACTGTTTCGTTACAGGAATTTCGAAACCGTCAGTCGGTAAATTTCAAGAGTTATATAGCAAATATTTGAATCATGATTTACCGACCAGATTCTTCGGTATCACACTGTTTCTTTCATTACCGAACTTCCGAATGTCTAAATTCACCAAAACACCCCTGTATGGAACTGCTCTGAATTCTAAATAAATCTTATATGAACTACAATCCTTGAAAGCAGGCGCGGATCCACTGGGGGGGGGGGGGGCATCAAGCTGTAAAAAAAATTGTATCGACAAAAAAACACTGAAAATAGGGTGGGAGTTGTGTTTAATATTTGAAGATCAGATGCCAGGAAATCGCATATATGGTGTCTTATCTTTTAAAAAATTATGGGGGAGGACCCCCAGACCCTCCGCAGTTACTTATATACGTAGGCTAAATGGTACCTAAACAAATTTGACTGATCATGAATATACATTACCTCACAGAATTTTACCTGTCATCTAGCTGTCCCTTGGTAAGCGAGCCCTTAGAATATATATGCATTCTAAGGGCTCACTTAAGGGACAGGTAAAGTTCTGAGAGCAGCATGATTTCTGAATCACCATGACCAGATTCTAAAAATAAACACGCTCATCTTTTAAACCTTGTTTCATAAATCACTACCTCCTTCAAACCAAGTGCCTTTCCTTCATTCGGACTTTTTTTTCAGAAATTCTTCAGGCAGTAAGCTACCGATCTGTTCCTGATGATTTTGCAGACAAAAAACACTGAGAAAAGGGTGGGGGTTGTGTTTTATATTTGAAGATCAGATGCCAGGAAATCGACTATATATGGAGTCTTATCTTTAAAGAAAATTCTGGGGGAGGTCCCCCAGACCCCCGCAGCTGCTTCGCACCTGCGGCGCTCATAATTCGAGCTTCGCCCTCAAAGTACGCCCCCTTTTCGTAATTTCCTGGATCCGCCCATGGAAAGTGTAGTCATTATATCTAACCGCTTTTTAAAAGCTATGTGAAATAGCACATTCTTTCTATTGATCGACCCGTCGGTAAAATCGGCATTTGAATACCCCCCAGGAAATTTATCCCTAGTTACGGCACTGGGTGTCGGTAGGGCTTTATGATGCCAGACACATCACGGTGAAGTCTCCGCAGAGCCTTATATACAAGGCTCTGCGTCTCCGTAGTGTAAACGCTCACTCGGCAAATCTCGACAGATTCCAGTACCCTACATCTAGACTCGGATGTATGACGAATTCCGCCATTTTGGAACTATTTTAAAGGACCCGGATAAAAAATGGCTGCCCCCATTAAGATTATGTCAACAAACTAAAAAATGGCTGCCATTTTGGTTACTTTCAAATACGTTTAGGGGGCAGTATGTGAGTTGTCTATTGTGTCGATTCAGATCATAAGGTTTAAATTGACAATGATGAGGGCCGCCTTTTACCTCGTATATTTTCACCGGGTCTTCCCAATGCTAAAGACCCTTACGTGCGAGCGAATATTTGGAATAAAAGTGCACCAGAGGTCAGCTCCGAATGGCCTAGTTTATGTGTCGAATGAACAAATAACTCCCTCTCTCTTTTATTCACCTTCCCCGCGTTGTCATGGAAAAGAAGAAGTAAAACGACCTGTCTTATTGAAATATCACTCGAGACTAACCCATCCTAATACCATATTTTCAGTTTATCACCCAATAATACATTATTCAGTAGATCTCGCTTGTGTGATAAATTTCGTAGTCTACTGTGATATCTTAAGAGTTAATAATATTAATTATATTAATAACCTTATTGGTCAATCAAAAATGAACTATTTTTGTTTTATTTCATAGGACAGATCTTTTTTTTTCTTGTAAAAAATGAACTATTTTTATTTAATTGAATTTGATGGAAACACTGGGTTGATATATAGAGGCCTTTACAATGGTTGAATTGCTGTCAAAAAAGGATGTATCATTACGTGGTAATATACTATTCAAAAAAAGTAGGGGGTATTTGATTTTTAAGTTTTATTAAAGTCACCTAATGTAACTGACGAAGAAACAAATGACAAAATGAAATTAAGTTCACATTCATCGATTTATTCCAAATGATCGTTAGACTAAGTAAGGCACATACTGACCATTATAAGGGTAAAATGATACCCGGGATCAAACAGCAAAGTTATCACAGCATCACAACAAAGTCAGTAACGGGTAAATCCTCCTCTGTTTGCCAAACAAGCATTGATCCGACGTGGCATACTCCTAATGAGACGTCTTAGGTCATTTTGGTCCAGATTGTCCCATTCCTATTGCAGCGCAGCAGCAAGTTCTTGGCATTGGCAGGACGTTGTTGACGTTGACTTAACCATTGTCCAAGCATGTCCCAGGCATGCTCGATGGGGAAGAGGTCGGGACTCAGTGCTTGCTAAGGTAATGTGGTGATGTTCTGTTGTTGGAGGTAACCTGTAACGATCCTGGCCCTGTGACATCTTGCGTTGTCATCCTGGAAGATGAAACGGCGGCCACGACGTCGTACGAACGGCACAACATGGACTGCCAAGATGTTGTCCAGGTAGTACTGGCCTGTAACACATGTAAGGCCGTTCTTCCAGCAACAGTGATGCCTCTCCACACCATAACAGAACCACCCCCAAATCGATCATGTCTGATGACGTTAACGTCTTGGAAGCGCTCGTTTCGACGACGCCACACCCTACTACGTCTGTCCAAAAAATAAACAGTGAACCTTGACTCATCTGAAAACATCACATTTGTCCAGCGTCGATTATCCCAGTGTTGACGATCCCTACACCAATGACGTCTTGCCTGAATGTGATGATCTCTCAAACAAGGGATCACGCGAGGACGCCGGGCGCGAAGGTGACCCCTATGCAGTCGATTCCGAATGGTCTGGCCACTCACTCTCACACGAGTGTCTGTTTGAAGACGAGCGCTGATCTGATTTGCTGTGATGACACGATTTCTCAAGGCCAAGGTACGGATAAATCGATCCTGGGCTTGAGTTGTCGCCCTTGGTCGACCTGAGCGGGGTCTGTCCTGTACAGATTGTGTATCACGGTATCTGGACCATAGCCTGCTTATGTCAGACTGAGAAACATTCATCGTCCGCGCCATAACCGCTTGTGTTGTGCCGATCTGTAGCATGTCAAGTGCACGTAACTTTTCATTTTGGGTAAGTCGCCGCATATCAAAGTTTTTTTTCTGGTCACTAAAACAATTAAACTGATTTTTCCACCCTGGAATTCAATGCCACAATGACTGTAACATTCAAAGTCAGAGTCGTGCAAATCTTGGACCCCGTGATGATCCCAAGCATCACCTGCATTCCATGCGGTAGCTATTGGTGCGTTTGGGCGTCATATGTAACTGGAAATTTTTCTTCTTTTAGGTTCTATAGTGACTTTTTTCGTAGTCATTTGCATAGTGTAGTATTCTGCCCCCAAAATCAAATATCCCCGACTTTTTTTGGAATAGTATAGTTTCCGACGCGCTAACTGTCCCTATATCTACATATGAAGGGAGGTCACTAGCGTTAGACTATGGTGACGTTCCTCGTTCATCCGATTCTCTGGATATATGGCAACACAGTCTGCCAGTATATAATCAGGTTCAGTAAAAGTGAAATCGAGAGCAAGGAATTATATTTATTTATTAGTGCATGTAGGAAAGGATTGAATGATAAATAAAATCTCCTACTCGTCTTATTTGATATCAACAATCGTCAATAAAAAAGACTCCCAGGTGATTCTTTATTTATCCATGTCATGTCTCTACTAATCTTTATTAATTGTGATCTATCGCCTAGGTGATTCTCTATTTATCCATGTCATGCCTTTACTAATCTTTATTAATTGTGATCTATCGGAATCGATGAGTTGTCCGTGATTGTAGTATCCACATAAGGACAATACAATTAATGGTCTGAATCTATTCTATTTATAGTATTTGTATTTAGAGTGGCGTCCCTTATATATCCCTATAGTTACTGTAAAATAACAATGGCTGAATTAATTGAATAAAGTTTTACTATTATCAAACTCAATTATATTTTAATATATGAACTCATACACCCCGTCACAGTGAACTATCACATCAATTATATCAGTATAGATCAATGTCCCGTGTCTTGCTGTTACAACACTGTCACTAGGCAGGAATCGGCAGCCTCTAGGTGAAAGATATATGATGATGGTATCATCTCCATCATTAAAGGGACAATAACAGTCTTGCTGGCTTGACAGGTCCAGAAATTTTTGTTAGCCTTATTCTAACTACAAGATGTTTAAGTGTCCCACCTTTTGTGTAAATTATCCATTACAACCTATCTTACTTGTCCAGCGGGTTCGAAAGTATGTTTAAATCCAAGTTGCATTTGAAAGTGCTTACGTAAGGCGTTTCAAACCATGTTACGGCATGTAGATGAATTTTTTCCAATTTTTTAAATTAGGTGTGTTATGATGAAATTTGTATCATTTTTTAATTGAAATATTGTAAAATAGTGCAAATTGTTGACCAGAATAAAGATTGGAACATATTATTCAGTTATAACAAGAGTGGTACGTATTGGGGCTTTAATATGGTCTGTAGTTGCCCCCTTTAGTTAGCTTCAAATGGAAGACACGACAATGTTGGAAAGCTATTATTATCGAAATCTAGCAGGGGGTGGGGGGGGGAGTGTTTGTAAATTTAGCCTGCAACCGATCTCTAGGCCTATATCACTTTTGGACACTGGTCACCATATATTCCTGGGCCGTCTCCCACGAATGTAGGGCGAAAGTTTTTTTTAGTCCCTCTCTCCCTTTCCCTTTTCCCCCCTTTTGCATGGCGATTTTTATTTAAAAAAGAGTTTTTTGGTGAATATTCATATGGTGTTTAACGTCCACTTGACACGAACTAGGTCATTTCGGGACTAACATATGGTTGAATTTATTTCGATAATTCGCTTGGGCGTAGGGGTCTTTGGTAGTGGGAGGAAACCGGACGACCCAGAGAAAACCCACGAGGTTGGACAGGTGATCCTACTCCTTGTCACGTACAACCGGGGATTCGAAGCTATGCCAGTTTACTCAATGACAGGCTTTATGTAGTCTACCCACCCCACCAAACCCCACCACAGTATAACACCTAGTAGTCTACCCACCCCATCACACCACAGTATAACACCTAGTAGTCTACCCACCCCACCCCACCCCAGTATAGCACCTAGTAGTCTACCCACCCACCCGACCCCAGTATAATACCTAGTAGTCTACCCACCCCACCTCACCCCAGTATAACACCTAGTAGTCTACCCACCCAACCTACCCCACCTCATTATAACACCTAGTAGTCTACCCACCCCACCCCACCCCACCACACCACAGTATAACACCTAGTAGTCTACCCACCGCAGCCCACCACAGTATAACACCTAGTAGTCTACCCACCCCACCCCACCACAGTATAATATCGCCATGTAAATATCATGTATTTATTGTAGTTGTAGGTGTCACGTGTTTACATTGCTGGAAATGTATTGGTAAAGATTGTGAAGGGAATCCCGAGTATAACTACAGAGCTAGCATGATGACGTGTAGACCGGAAACAGCGTGTATGGTACGTATGATTGTGGCAATACTATATACCGGAAAACAACCGGAAACCACCGGAAACCAGCGGAAAACACCATTTTCCCGTTGTTTTCCGGTGTTTTCCGGTGTTTTCCGGTATATAGTATGGCCCTATGTTTGCTAGCTGGGGAATCATTTAGTCAACCTATCGTTATAGATTTTGGTTTGGATAAGTTGACTTTCAGCTTATTAAAGTAAATGGATATTAAATATATTCTTTTCTGTTTTGTTTTTTAAAAAATGAGAATTGAAACATGAAATCAAATGAAACCGAGTTTAACGTCCTACTGTGCTGCTCCGACTGGGATAGTGCTATGAGGGAAGTTTTTCCCGGACAGCGGCGCTACGGCGTACTCTTAGATCGAATTCCGACTGCCAATGGATCTTTTAAGTACACGCCAATGTGTACACGGGACCTCGTTTATTTTGTCCCATCCGAACGACTAGAGAGTTGTCCTTGTCAGGCCCCCGTCCTGCATCACTGACAAGGGGAACCACACCACTAAATCTCAGAGAACTTTCTCGACCAATGCAGTGGTCGAACACACGACCTCCAAATAATGAGAATTGAACCCATAATATAAATCTAAAATGGCGTTGTCTATCCTGGTATTCTAGACCTAGCTTGTTTGTCAAAAACAATCATTCCCCTCTCTAATTCCCCAGTTAATCAACCACTATAATATCATCTAAACAAGTCCTATATTATTCCCCACTCTAATATCATATTAAAACGTAGTGCTCAGGCCCGAAGCCAGAAACCAAAAGTTAGCCGACATAGGGTGGCGAGGAAGATAAATTTCCGACAACAAAAAAACAATGAACGAAGGCCATCGCCGACCGCCGTAAGCAGGAGGAGGGGAGAGCACGAAAATTGGAAGCTTTGAGAGTGAATTTAGGCCTCTATGACATCCAGGTGGCGAATGTGTCGGAAAATTAAGAGTTTCCAGCCGACATTAACTATCTCTCGGCCGAATTTGAGAGGAAATGTCGTACTAAAACTCTCTCCCGGTGAAAATGCGAGCATAGCTAACCAGCGATTTTTTTCCGACGCAGACAAAAAAATTCCGGGCCTGGTAGTGCTACAGGACAACATCAACCATAAATAAACTCGCAAGGAAACAAAAAGTGAGAAATATTGAAGTATAAAATTGATGCCTGAATGTTTTTGTTGTCAATGTGAGATGGATTATTTTAACCTTAGTTATATTGATATTTGTCTGACTCTAATGGGGTCCATGCACGATCAATAATTCCTTTGTCTGTGATATCACTTAAGTGGAAGCAGACGTTAAACACCAAAAGAAAAGAAGAATCAATAATTCCGTAAATATTATTGGCTCAATATATTGACCCAATATATTATTGATTCAATAATATTGAACGTGTGTGGGCTATATTGATATGAAATATTGTCAATGACCATCATTGCGGATCAAAATCATTTTGATTTTTATTGATGGTTCATCAAAATATTGACGGACTGTCAATTTATTGAATGACAATATTCATCGTGTGTGGAGAATCTGTTAATAATTGCGTCAATATTTTCATTCCATCGCCAACCTTGGAAAATTAAACATGGCATCCATTTTGAAAAATGACCAAAAAATGATGAAATTATTGATGGAAATATTGAATCGTGTATAAACATCATTCCGTCTCTCCGTTGAGATATTTATAAACTTCATTCTGTCTCTTCCTTGAGATATTTATGAAAATCATTCCGTCTCTCCGTTGAGATATTTATCATCATCATTCCGTCTCTTCCTTGAGATATTTATAAACATCATTCCGTCTCTCCGTTGAGATATTTATAAACTTCATTCCGTCTCTCCGTTGAGATATTTATAAACATCATTCCGTCTTTTCCTTGAGATATTTATAAACATCATTCCGTCTGTCCGTTGAGATATTTATAAACATCATTCCGTCTTTTCCTTGAGATATTTATAAACTTCATTCCGTCTCTCCGTTGAGATATTTATAAACATCATTCCGTCTGTCAAATCTACGTGTATAGATTTTATTCTATTACGGATCCCAAAACAGATGACAATGTAAATTTAAACCCACGGCCTGAAACTGTTTAAAGGAACTGTCCCGAATAGAACAGAGCCTCAAAAACAAAAGTCCGAGTACGTATGAAATTTAAACGCCAAAATAAAGAAGAGTGGTGTATATACCCGGACTCAAAATTTCAGTTCAAAATGTTGAGTCGTTTGGACGTTAAAACAGCTTAAATGGACACGTAACCCTTTTAAGATTTCGGGTCCATTCTTTCGTTGGGTGACCCAATTATCGATTCCCGTTCCTTTAGGGGTCTACACGGTGAATTGTCCATGTTCTGTACTTGATAACAAAAGGTAAATTTCACCGACACATTATTTTTATAAAACAAAAGTCTGGTTTTATCAAATCACCGCATAATACAGTTTAGGACAACGGACTCCATTTCAAGATGAAAACTGGTGGGTTTAAGTTGTATGAAAACGTATCACATATATTGAGTTAGTTGCTCGGCCCTAGGGTAGGGGATCTTAATGGATTTTAACACAAAATTAAGCAGTTGTATTCTCAAAAACATTATCGGGATTAACCCTTTAAAGAGAGAGAGAGAGAGGAATGGAGTTTAACGTTCACTCGACACAAACTAGGTCATTTTCGGACTAACATATGGTTTTCAATTTTTATTTAAAAAATTCGCTTGCGCGTAGGGGTCTTTAGCAGTGGGAGGAAACCAGAGTGCCCGGAGGAAACCCACGAGGTTGAGAAGGCGCCCTTATCTCCATGTCACATACGCTCACATAAGGGCTCGAAACCACAGCCGCAAGCCAGAGGTGACCGGTCAACTAGAGGTCAAAGCGCGGCACTCTAGACAACTAGGCCATCACAACCTCCCAAAAACTGTTTAAAGAAGACCAGTCATTTAATTCTAAACCATGTAAACATAATTAATATAGAAGATTAAAACCTGGATTAAATATTAGTTTCGAAGGAGTGGGACCACAGTGACTTGCGTACCAGGCTGACCGGGATTTGATCCTCAGGTTGCCCGATAATATTGTCTGTGGGTGTTTAGCGTGGTTTCCCCTGACAGGGGAAAGCGTCTAGTTGTTCGGATGGAATGTAAACAACTAAAATCATTTGCAGGCCGTCAGGTGGGTCACAGTAGGCCACAGTGGCTAAGTGGGTACGACGATGGCTCGCTAGTCTTGAAGTCGGGTTTCCAATTTCCGCATTGGCCGGAAAATGTCATCCAGATTTTCCGGCGTGGTCCCCCCCCACCCCACTTGTCAGTCGTGCAGGACGGAGGACCTGACAAGGACAAGGGCAGCTTCCTATTAGTTTGGATGGGTCGAAAAACCGAGGTCCCGTGTACACAGTTGGAATTCGATATAAGAGTAGGCCATAGTTACGTTAAGATAACAACATCAATATTAATTGGAATGGACCAATGTTGATGACGTGTTATTCGTGTTATGGATAATATTTAGTTAGAAGTTTAGATCCTTTAAACCAATTCTTAATTACGATGTCCTCTAAATTCACAGTTTGTTATTTTGATATTAAAATTTCATTTTTATTTATTCCTTTTTATACGCCCACTTTGAAATGTGGTCGTACATTGTCGTCACCCCCATCTGTCCGCCGGTCCGGCGTCTACAATGGCGTGTAAAATGAAATGAAATGGGATTTAACGTCCTACTATTATACACTTGCACTTAACCAGAGCTAATTGAAGACGGGCACAATGGCGGGTGGACGCTCTGGAGACTAAAGTTAATATCTGCTAATATCAACGGATTGATTGTATGTTTATACCCAGTGTTTAACGGCCATGACACAACAGTGTGTATTGATCTCCGATAACTTGAACAGCTAAATTCATTATATTTAAAATTTTGTAAACTAAACCTAAACCCACTAAAACCCAATCCATGGCCTAAGGCCTTAATGGAAAGATTGCAAAATCATATTCTAAAAAAAAAACAGGAAGCAGCTTCGGCTCTCCTATGTCTTGTCTGCGATATCACCTAAGTGGAAGCAGACGTTAAACACCAACTAGATAGATAGTAAACTAAACATTAGCATGTAGCAGAACTAGAAGCCAAACACGTTCTAATGATTTCTGATAATAACTTAGTGGGACTTAACTCTTAATCAGATTATTATATGTTGTAAATATTTTCGTTGCGAAAACCTTGTTGATTCTTCGGACGACTTAGCTGCTGTGGGCGTAGGCCTATTGTACGTTGCCTTGTAACCAATCTTCTTCTTTTTTTTTTTACAGAAAGTGGAATATGAATACAGTAACAACCAGTCTCTTTTTTATACAGCAACTGTACGCACGTGTTCTATGGGTCCCTGTCATCCAGTCGATAGCAATCAATACAACAAATGTCTCCAAAACGACAAGAAGTATTACGTCAATGGCTGCATCAGACGTTATTGTTGTGACGACACCAATTTATGTAATGGCGGAATGATAATGTTTTCAACATATTTTCCAGTTTTATGTGTGTCTGTGATATTATACTTTGTAAATAGTGCCGTTAAATAGAAATATATCGCTTGGCAATCTCAGACGTTGACTTCAATTGTTGGGTACGCTCCATTTAATAGGTGAACATATACTGGCCACGCATCTTCAATAGAAGGCTTGATCTCACTTTAACTACATACATCTTATCAAGCCCTTCACATAATTTAGCCTGACTTTTTCGGCACTAAGTTTGATTGGGTATAAGCCCAGCTTGTGATCCAATCAGATTTCTTGGTCATCGCGTATACCAAGTCTCACGCTTTCAAGCTAAAATGTCTACCTGTGACAATCGAGTCGCAAAGTTCAAGGTTTGTCCAATGTCAAGGTTTCCGTGGGGCTCGCTATGTCAAAATCTCTAATTCGATTGGATGCTACTGTCCACGTGTCTGCAGATGACGTAGCTATAATATTCACCTGTGATAATCGAGTTCCAATGTTCACGGTTCACTGTTCGTTCAATGTCAGAGAGAGGGATTTTACATAGGCTAAGCCTGTACCCCGATCCCATTCAGACAACCTGAATAAAATATTGTTTAAAAAAAAATGTCAAGGTTTCCGTGGGGTTCAATATGTCACAATCTCTGATTGGATGCTACCGTTGACGTGTCTGCAGATAACGTAGCTATAAGTTCGGGAATATTGTGAAGTAAACCAGCAGCGGACAGATGTTATAAAAATCAAAGTTGTTGCTCCAGGAACATGCTGACCACGTTGCCTTCCTCTCGATTCAGGATAGACAAGATAATATTGTTGGAACACTGTCCTGGTTTTTTTCAGTGTTTCCCGGTGTGCTATTTTTAGCTTGTAAATACAGCTTGGTCGTCAAGGAGACTTTCCTCACGGGTTCAATCACTTTGAATTGCACATGACGTTAGAATTTTTGGACCAAACCCAACCCTAACCCTAGGGTCGCTAAAAATAAACCATCATCAAGTTTATGAACGCGAGATTTCGTCAATTCACCATGGCCGGTGTTGTGACTATTATGAGGTATGTCCGCCTTGTGTAAAATTTTGTAAATACTACGTTTAAAATCATTTTATATCCGTCTGTCTGACAAAACCACTGGGTATTTAAACATGCATTATTCAAGAGCTAAATCTGCCTAGTGCAGGTCTTTATTTGGGCATGAAATGTTTCCTCAAGTATTAATTAGACATGATTTAACTGACTCAGGCCTTATTCAACTTTTGATGGCATCAGATTGCTCCGATATTAAACAGATTAAAACGTTTCAGTGATAAATCAAATATGGCGCGTCTAGACGCTTCGAGTCTTAGCTTTGATCAACCAGGACCGTGGTTGAAATTATTGCACACGTCGGCCAAATCTTCAAATGCAAATATCTTCGCTTGCAATAGAGTAATTTGAATGAAATTTTCAAATTATTCATTTTATATCAACTACTTTCGAACTAGTATAGCAAGAATGGCTAGTTCTTATCTATATCTTGAATAATGTAACTTTAATACGGGAAACAATTTGAATATAGGGCGCTAAAATGGCGCTTGGTGCTGTACGTGTCGAGTTCATGATTATTATTATCATTATTTATTCCTGTTTATTTCTATTCCTATATTTAATTTTTTTTTGGTTATTAAGAGTTGGCTTGGGTGAGATTTTACTGTGTTGGTTTTCATTCAGGGAGATGCTAATTGTAGGCCGGTTGGGGAGCTTCGCGTGTTTCCGGAGGCCAAAATGGCCGCTTTATATAAATGAGTATTTTGGGGAATACTAACCCGAACCCTAACCCTTACCCTTTTAAGAGGTGTAAAAGGTAAATTAGATCCAAGTTCAGTCTACTAAAAAGGGTTAGGTTTAGGATTTGGGTTAGTATTCCCCAAAAATCTCATTTATATAAAGCGGCCATTTTGAGCTCCGGAAACACGCGAACCTCCCCAACCGGCCTACAATTAGCATCTCCCTTTCATTAAAGATCTATATGTCGTTTCGTTTCGTATTTTTACACTTTCGATGGCCTACACTACATGTAGTTCAGACAAATAAAACGAAATTTTGAACTATAAAAATGAAATAATAATAATAATCTCGTCATTTTACAAGGGTAGCTAATTAAGCCTGTGGCTTATTTTCAATTTTGCCCTTGGCACAGATCGTGCGAATGATGAAATAGGATCTGTGAGAAACGCGGGTTCGCTCCGGATGTTCCTTGGGTTTTCAAGCCGGTTTCACTTTGCCAGTGGGTGGTACGACGAACTATCCAGGCGACACAAGCTGTCATTTTGGGACTAACATATGACACAATTTTATATCAATAATGCGCTTGAGCGTAGGGTCTGTAGCAGAGGGAGCAAACAGGGGGGGGGGGTGGGGGCGTAGACGCTTGGGCGTAGGGAACTCTAGCAGTTGGAGCAAACCGGGAGAACGTAGAAGCGTGGAGTCGGTCTCAAGTAGGAATTAATGGCTGCCATGTCTGCGTCAACCAATGGTAATAAAAATAATAATAATAATAATAATCGCGTCATTTTACAAGGGTAGCAAATTAGGCCTGAGGCCTTTTTCCAATTTGGATCATTACTGCAGGAAGAAACCGAAGAACTCGGGGGAAACCTGCCTGATCGGACGGGAGACCGAATATCCCTCTCACTTACAACGATAAAAAACCATCAACCAAGACAGTGAAAGTACGCCTGTCACATTACCATAGAAACAACATCATTACAAACTGATCTGTTATAACAAACCATTAAAATGGTCTATCAGTTTTTATCATGTCACGACACAGGAAGGCCAAAAGATTTACTGAATGAATGAAATGAAATGGGGTTTAACGACCTACTGTTATGCACTTAACCTGAGCTAATTGAAGACGGGCATACGCCATACAGTGTGCTATGAGGGAAATTTTGCCCGGGCAGCGGCGCTACGGCCTACTCTTATATCGAATTCCAACTGCCAAGGGATCTTTTACGTGCACTCCAATGTGTACACGGGGGCCTCGGTTTTTCGTCCCATCCGAACGACTGGGCAGCTGTCTAACAAATTGAAAATAAACTAAACTAATACTGAGAGTACAGAAAAACAATTAGACCCTGGGATAGTTAAAATAAACTCAACTAATACTGAGAGTACAGAAAAACAATTAGACTCTGGGATAGTTAAAATAAACTCAACTAATACTGAGAGTACAGAAAAACAATTAGGCCCTGGGGTAGTTAAAATAAATTCAACTAATACTGAGAGTACAGAAAAACAATTAGACCCTGGGATAGTTAAAATAAACTCAACTAATACTGAGAGTACAGAAAAACAATTAGACCCTGGGATAGTTAAAATAAACTCAACTAATACTGAGAGTACAGAAAAACAATTAGGCCCTGGGATAGTTAAAATAAACTCAACTAATACAGAGAGTACAGAAAAACAATTAGACCCTGGGGTAGTTAAAATAAACTCAACTAATACTGAGAGTACAGAAAAACAATTAGGCCCTGGGATAGTTAAAATAAACTCAACTAATACTGAGAGTACAGAAAAACAATTAGACCCTGGGGTAGTTAAAATAAACTCAACTAATACTGAGAGTACAGAAAAACAATTAGGCCCTGGGATAGTTAAAATAAACTCAACTAATACTGAGAGTACAGAAAAACAATTAGGCCCTGGGATAGTTAAAATAAACTCAACTAATACTGAGAGTACAGAAAAACAATTAGACCCTGGGATAGTTAAAATAAACTCAACTAATACTGAGAGTACAGAAAAAACAATTAGACCCTGGGATAGTTAAAGCCCTAATACCACTCTTGTTGTAACTGAATGATATGCCCCAATCATTATTCTGGTCAACAAATTGTACCTTTTTTTACAATATTCCAATTAATTGAAGATACAAATTAAAAAAATTGGAAAAATTCAACTACATTGTAACAACATGGTTTGAAAAGCTTTACGTAAATACTTTCAAATGCAACTTGAATTTAAACATATTGAATTTAAACAAGTAAAATAGGATGTAATGGATAATTTACACAACAGGTAGGACAATTAAACATCTAGTAGTTATAATAAGCCAAAAATAATAATTCTGGACCGGTCAAGCCAAGAGTGGTATTGTCCCTTTAAACATGCAGTGGAAATGGTTATTTGTGATATGTTTTTTGTTTGTTTTGAAATGGGGTTTAACGTCTTACGCTTAAGCACCTAACCTGGGCCAATTGAAGACGGACATACGTCATACAGTGTGCTATGTGGGAAATTTTGCCCGGGCAGCGGCGCTACGGCCTACTCTTATATCGAATTCCAACTGCCAAGGGAGCTTTTACGTGCACTCCAAATTGTACACGGGACCTCGGTTTTTCGTCCCATCCGAACGACTAGGCAGCTGTCCTTGTCAGGCCCTCCTTCTGTATCACTGACAAGGGGAAATCACGCCGGAAAATCGAGATGAACTTCCTCGGACAATGCAGGGATCGAACAGTCGACCTCCAGGCTAGCGAACCAACGCCTTATCCACTTAGCCATTTGTATAAAACAATAAGACTAGTTCAAATGAGAGTATATTTATTTTGTTCGTATTCTATCAGGTGATCATATCCCCATTCATCATACCATCTACAGCTCCCCTCATTATATTCATCACATGATACTCTTGGTTGACCTTCGGACCTCACTGGATTAATAGGCTCGTGGGGTCGTCTTCCCAGAGAGTAAAAATTCTTGTAGTAATACCTAAGAAAAAAACAACGCATATATCCATCTTCGGAAACATCCATAAAGAACGTACGCTCAAAATGGGTAAAATTCAGACCACCCCTCCCCCCACTGTACCCTCCTGTACGTACTTTTTGCCATTGAATTTAAGCACCTGTACGTTTTTGGCGTGAACCCCCTTCCCACTTCAAGCGTACGTACTTTATGGGTGGCCCCTTCTTTGATAGACATTTAGTAATTGAACATATTAACACAAGGTACAATTTTATGGATACACAATTACTGAGTTTGATAAGCATATATTTGTATCATTTGCCTGATAAAGACGAGAGTATCCTCGTCGAAACGTCGCTTAATATCAAACTCAGTAATTGTGTACATTGTACCTTGTGCATATCCATGTTAAAGGGACAATAACACTCTTGCTGGCTTGACAGGTCCAGAAAAATTAGCGTTATTCTAACTACTAGATGTTTAAGTGTCCTACCTGTTGTGTAAATTAACCATTATAACCTATCTTACTTGTCCCGAGGGTTCGAAAATATGTTTAAATCCAAGTTGTATTTGAAAGTGTTTACGTAAAGCTTTTCAAACCATGTTGTTACCATGTAGTTAAATTTTTCCAATTTTTAAAATGAGGTGTGTTAAGATGAAATTTGTATCATTTTTTAATTGAAATATTGTAAAATAGTACAAATTGTTAACCAGAAAAAAGTATTGGAATAAAGATTATTCAGTTACAACAAGAGTGGTATTGGGGCTTTAATGCTATTAAAATTAGATTATAATTTCGTTTTTATTCAGGTGTTATATAGGCCTATTACAGAAAATAAAATGTGATTGATTTGGTATCAGATTCTCCAGGAGAGATAGACCTTATCAGGGTTGTGCCAAGCGGGAGTGCACCCCCTGAAAAAAGGCCGCCCACTTATTTGCAGGCTAAGGGGCGCCACCACAGGTGCGGATCTAAGGGGGTGGGAAGGCATCGAAACAAATGTCCCTCCTCAAAAGCCCATGAAATATGGTGCCTCTGAAAAAAAATCTGAAAAAAATCGACTCTATACAGTTGACGCCTACACAACCGGCCATCTTGGAATTGCGTATACCCGCACCAAAAAGTACCAACCGAAATCTCCGTGGTTACCCCAGTCTGCCATTTTAATACACGGATACACGTGCAATTATGTTTATTTATCAAACATTCATGATCTTAAAATGAAATGGGGTTTGACGTCCTAGTTCTGCTCCTAAACTGGGCCAATGGAGACGGGCATACTCCATACAATGCGCTATAAGGGAAATTTTGCCCGGGCAGCGGCACTAGGGCCTACTCTTATATCGAATAAGATTTTACGTGCACGCCTATGTGTACACTGGACTGAACAGCAGCGCTACGGCCCACTCTTACAATGTATATCGAATTCCAACTACATGTAAATATACCAAGGGATCTTTTACTTACACGCCAATGTGTACACGGGACCTCAGTTTTTTGGTCCATCCGAACGACTAGACAGCTCTCCTTGCCAGGCCCTCCTTCTGCATCACTGACAAGGGGAAATCACGTCGGAAAATCGAGATGAACTTTCTCGGCCAATTCAGGGATCGAACACCTGACCCCCAGGCTAGCGAGCCAGCGTCTAACCCACTTAGTCACGTGATTCCCCCTACATGTTCTTAAAACAGGCGAGGAAACAGATGAAAATCAAGAATCACCTCCAGAATAATTTAAGTTTTAATTGAAACAGTTGGAGAATGTATCACCTACCATCTTATAAGGGGGATCACGGTGGCTAAGTGGATAAGGCGTTGGTTCGCTAGCCTGGAGGTCGGGTGTTCGATCTCTGCATTGGCCGAGAAAGTTCATCTCGATTTTCCGACGTGATTTCCCCTTGTCAGTGATGCAGAAGGAGGGCCTGACAAGGACAGGTGCCTAGTCGTTCGGATGGGACGAAAAACCGAGGACCCGTGTACACATTGGAGTGCACGTAAAAGATCCCTTAGAGTAGGCCGTAGCGCCGCTGCCCGGGCAAAATTCCCCTCATAGCACACTGTATGGCTTATGTCCGTCTTCAATTAGCTCAGGTTAAGCGCATAACAGTTGGACGTTAAATCCCATTTCATTCATTTCATTCACCTACCATCTTATAAGAATATACTTTTGTCCACTTTTAACCACGGATGCCTCGTGTCGTGACTCGGGTTCACATTTACCCTCCTCATCCATGTTATTCCACAATAACGCCCGTCCTTTTCTGGGTTTTACCCATATTCCCAGATCTGCAATATTGAAAAATGATCCTGAAGGAACCGCATTATGTGTGTTATTTATTTCTCATCAACATTTTGGGTTTATTCGGAATCCACCCATTTGCCAATCTCATGTAAACACAGATCAAATTTCGTTTCGTTTTTTATAGTTCAAAATTTCGTTTTTACTTGTCTTGGCCATCGAAAGTATAAAAAACGAAACGAAATATAGATCTATATTTTAATTAGATTGCCCATTTGCTTTCAATGGAAATTGTTGATATCAAAAATTTAAAATATCAATGAAGCTAACCAAAATGTATGTATTGGTGGCTAAATATATGAATTGGTTGTAAAGCAACAAAACAAGTCAGCTCTGGTGATTTAAACAGAACACAAAAACAATAATATGAAACACAATAACTATTCTAATTAAAGCAACATTTGCCTTATAACGAAATGTCAATTTATTAAATACAGGCCCGTAGCCAGGAAGTTGTTTTTCGGGAGGGCCAACTAGCATGGGCATCTGCATGAATTTTGCGGTAAAGGCCAATTTTCTAGTAATATTGGGGGGGGGGGGGCAAGACTCAGTATTGGGAGGGGAGGGCAGTTGCCCCCCCCCCCCCCCGTGCCACCCCCTGGCTACGGGCCTGATTAAATACGGTTCTGTTAAAAATCAAAGAAGATTCTGTAATAACGAAACTCGTCTACATGTATATATTTATGACTGATATGGTATATGTATATATTTATGACTGATATGGTACGTGTATATATTTATGACTGGTATGGTACGTGTATATATTTATGACTGATATGATACGTGTATATATTTATGATTGATATGGTACGTGTATATATTTATGACTGATATGGTATGTGTATATATTTATGACTGATATGGTACATGTATATATTTATGACTGATATGATACGTGTATTTATTTATGACTGGTATGGTACGTGTATATATTTATGACTGATATGGTATATGTATATATTTATGACTGATATGGTACGTGTATATATTTATGACTGATATGGTACGTGTATATATTTATGACTGATATGGTACATGTATATATTTATGACTGATATGGTACGTGTATATATTTATGACTGATATGGTACGTGTATATATTTATGACTGATATGGTACATGTATATATTTATGACTGATATGGTACGTGTATATATTTATGACTGATATGGTACATGTATATATGTATGACTGATATGGTACGTGTATATATTTATGACTGATATGGTACGTGTATATATTTATGACTGGTATGGTATATGTAGTTATTTATGACTGATATGGTACGTGTATATATTTATGACTGATATGGTACGTGTATATATTTATGACTGATATGGTACATGTATATATTTATGACTGATATGATACATGTATATATTTATGACTGATATGGTACGTGTATATATTTATGACTGACATGGTACATGTATATATTTATGACTGGTATGGTACGTGTATATATTTATGACTGATAT
Organism: Patella pellucida; assembly: GCA_917208275.1. Lineage (NCBI taxonomy): Eukaryota > Metazoa > Mollusca > Gastropoda > Patellidae > Patella > Patella pellucida. Next base: position 2,842,809 of record OU795044.1, read on the forward strand.
GGTACATGTATATATTTATGACTGATATGGTACGTGTATATATTTATGACTGATACGGTATATGTATATATTTATGACTGATATGGTACGTGTATATATTTATGACTGATATGGTACGTGTATATATTTATGACTGGTATGATACATGTATATATTTATGACTGATATGGTACATGTATATATTTATGACTGGTATGGTACATGTATATATTTATGACTGATATGGTACATGTATATATTTATGACTGATATGGTACGTGTATATATTTATGACTGATATGGTACATGTATATATTTATGACTGGTATGGTACATGTATATATTTATGACTGGTATGATACATGTATGTATTTATGACTGGTATGGTACATGTATATATTTATGACTGATATGGTACATGTATATATTTTTGACTGATATGGTACATGTATATATTCATGACTGATATGGTATATGTATATATTTATGACTGGTATGGTACGTGTAGTTATTTATGACTGGTATGGTACGTGTATATATTTATGACTGATATGGTACGTGTATATATTTATGACTGATATGGTACGTGTATATATTAATGACTGATATGGTACGTGTATATATTTATGACTGGTACATGTATATATTTATGACTGGTATGGTACGTGTATATATTTATGACTGATATGGTACGTGTATATATTTATGACTGGTACATGTATATATTTATGACTGATATGGTACATGTATATATTTATGACTGATATGGTACGTGTATATATTTATGACTGATATGGTACGTGTATATATTAATGACTGATATGGTACGTGTATATATTTATGACTGGTACATGTATATATTTATGACTGATATGGTACATGTATATATTTATGACTGATATGGTACGTGTATATATTTATGACTGATATGGTACGTGTATATATTTATGACTGATATGGTACGTGTATATATTTATGACTGATATGGTACGTGTATATATTTATGACTGGTACATGTATATATTTATGACTGATATGGTACATGTATATATTTATGACTGATATGGTACATGTATATATTTATGACTGGTATGGTACGTGTATATATTTATGACTGATATGGTACGTGTATATATTTATGACTGATATGACACATGTATATATTTATGACTGATATTGTACGTGTATATATTTATGACTGGTACATGTATATATTTATGATTGATATGGTACGTGTATATATTTATGACTGATATGGTACGTGTAGTTATTTATGACTGATATGGTACATGTATATATTTATGACTGGTATGGTATATGTTATGTAGTTATCTATGGATGCTAAAGTAGGATAAGCTGATGTAACCTATACTGAACATTGCCATCCGTCTCACCAGAAATGTATTGATATATATTTCTTTATGTATTTGCCATTCTAACTGATTATGTAACCTATAATTTATACTGAACATTTCCATCCGTCTCACCAGATATGTATTAAAATATATTTATCTATGTGTTTGCAATTCTAACTGATTATGTAACCTATAATATATTGTATATACAAGTTTTTTTTCTCTTGTATGTATACCATTTAAGATGAGGGGTTTTACATAGGCTAAACCTGTTCCCCAATCACACCCAGACAACCTTAATAAAAGTATGGTTTTAAAAACAAACATACCCGGGAATTCTGTTTTTCCGCCATCAGCGACATCGTTCAGATAGACAAGTACTGAAGCCATGCGGTCTCTTTTATCTGTCCCACCTACGGTACAATCCGTGTGGGTTTTGTAAGCTGCAATTTGAAGAAAGGGGGGTTAGAAAAGTTGAGAAACATATTAAAACGTTTACAAGTAATTATGTTACACGGCGCAACATCAGAGGCGGATGCAGGAAATCCAGTTAGGGAGGGGGCGTGGGGGGGCACCTGAGAAAATTTTGGAAAGAATCGGGGTCTCAGTGGTAATTTGTGGCGCATATCTTTTTATACTGTTATTTAGGGATTTAGGTGCCCTCCCCCCCTCGGATCCGCCTCTGCGCAACATTCACCTAAACAACTTTTATAACCCATAACGTTTATTATTGCTATAGCACGAGCGGCAAGGTCAGAATATAAATTTACTAAACTAATTTGGTTAAAATACGATTAGAAAGAAAGGTGTGAAGATAATGGATACATTGGTGATCAGACTGGAGTTGGTTCTTACTACCCACCATGTTAACCCAACCCATTCGGCAAACTTCGACAGATTCCGGTGCCCTACATCTAGACTCGGCTGTATGATGAAGTCCGCCATTTTGGAACTGTTTTAAAGGACCCGGATAAACAATGGCTGCCACCATGGCCATAGAGATTATATCAACAAACTAAAAAATGGCTGCCCCCATAGAGATTATATCTAGAAAAGACGCCATTTTGGGACTATTTTGTGAAAGCGGCACGTCTTCCTGTTGAAGTAAATCGGTAGTTGACTAGCCGCATCGCAAATGTATGGTCGTAGGTACATATCAATTACTATCATGCATCCTAGTCTAGTTGTAGGTTACGGAGAGTACCGGAATCTGTCGAGGTTTGCCGAATGATACCCAACCACGTATGACAATCTCGTGATATATAAATAAATACAGATCTAAGTCGTCATTTTAAATTAAAAATGCTTTTTCGTCAGTTAAAATCACTGTTGTTTAGGTATGTGCATTCACCTTTGGACATTCAGGAATTGAAGTCTCTCAAATCTCAAAAATACTGACAACTAAGCGAAAAGGGGGATTTCGGGCCCCAATACATGTACCAGTAGCCTACCAACTGCATAAGAAAGTAGGTCAACCGACCATGCCAGTTGAAACGTATTCGTTGTGTTTAATTAGGTCACGATTCTATTCACACCACCTCTGTTGTCGGGACGACCTGAGCTGTGACAGGGTCAAATTCCACGTCCCTCGATTCTGACAATTCGAGCATGTCTAAACGGGTTAATTGAAGTACTTTTCCCGACAGGATATGACGTTAATTGAAGCACCTTTCCAAACAGGATATGACGTTAATAGAAGTACCTTTCCCGACAGGATATGACGTTAATAGAAGAACCTTTCCCGACAGGATATGACGTTAATAGAACTACCTTTCCCGACAGGATGTGACGTTAATTGAAGTACCTTTCCAAACAGGATATGACGTTAATAGAAGTACCTTTCCCGACAGGATATGGCGTTAATAGAAGTACCTTTACCGACAGAATATGACGTTAATAGAAGTACCTTTCCCGACAGGATATGACGTTAGTAGAAGTACCTTTCCCGACAGGATATGACGTTAATAGAAGTACCTTTCCAAACAGGATATGACGTTAATAAAAGTACCTTTTCCGACAGGATAAGACGTTAATAGAAGTACCTTTCCCGACAGGATATGACGTAAGTTGAAATTTGCCACCGTGAGATGGAGGTAAACCCATGGCTTTATGGATTCTATTTTCCAACACGGTAGAGAATGGACTTTCACCAGGATAAAAAGCCGTGCTATAACTCCAGTTACCATTAAACCATTTCTTTAATTTCAAAGAAAAACTCGCATTAACACATGTTGTTCCTGAAAATAACAGAAGGAAAATATCATTTCAAATAAAACCTAGAATTAGTCAGCTCTCTGTTTTAATAAACTGTAAACAGCGATAGAGAAACGGGTTTCAAATCCAACTTAACAAAAAACTACGTCCTTTTGGGACTAACATACGGTTTTATTTTATTATAATCAATCGCGTGAGGGTAGGTATCTTTAGCAGTTGGAGGAAACCGGGGATATAAGCGACATATTACTCTTTGTCACGTACCACCTGGGAATCGAAACCACGTCGCCTGACTCAATAATATACCTTATGAGGGTTGGGATCTTTAGCAGTTGGAGGAAACCGGGGATATAAGCGACATTACTCCTTGTCACTTACCACCTGGGAATCGAAACCACGTCGCCTGACTCAATAATATATCTTATGATCTAAAGCGCCCACAAAGAGACCATTCTGCCACACAGTCTTGAAATACGGCGATATAAAGACATAACTATGATGGCCCAAACTACTAGGATCCTAAAAACCGAAAATATCGACTAGGCATCAACGAAAAGAATATTAACCGTTTAATTTTTGTAAATTAACATTTTGATTTTGATTTGCTTATAATAATAATAATAATCAGGTTATTTTACAAGGGTAGCAAATTAGGCCTTAGGCCTTTTTTCCAATTTGGCCCTTGGCACAGATCGTGCGAATGATTTCGATCATTACTGCGGGAAGAAACCTAAGAACTCGGGGGAAACCTGCCTGATCGGACGGGAGACCGAATATCCCTCTCACTCTGCCACACAGTCTTGAAATACGGCGATATAAAGACATAACTATGATGGCCCAAACTACTAGGATCCTAAGAACCGAAAATATCGACTATGTTTTAAGGAAAGGAATATTAACCGTTTAATTTTTGTAAATTATTATTTTGATTTTGATTTGCTTTTCTTCGGGGTGGGGGATCACGGTGGCTAAGTGGATAAGGCGCTGGTTCGCTAGACTGGAGGTCGAGTGTTCGATCCCTGCATAGGCCGAGAAAGTTCATCTCGATTTTCCGGCGTGATTTCCCCTTGTCAGTGATGCAGAAGGAGGGCCTAACAAGAACAGCTGCCTAGTCTTTCGAATTGGACACATTTGCATGCACGGAAAGATCCCTTGGCATATGGAATTCGATATAAGAGTAGGGCGTAGCGCCGCTGCTCGGGAAAAATTTCCCTCCTAGCATACTGTATGGCGTATGCCCGTCTGCAATTAGTTCTGGTTAAGTGCATAACAGTAGGACGTTAAACCCCATTTCAATTCAATTCAATTCAATTTCCTTACCTTCGAGAAAATCGTTAGGTGTAACTCTTATTTTCTTCTGAGCATCTTTCAGGTGCTGTCGTAGGGTCTTAATACTATCAAAACAAATAAAGGGGGCGTGACGAGAAGCTTGTGTCACGTGACTATCGTGGGCTCTCATCAACCCTTCGGCTTCACCTTCTGACAAAAACTCGTCAAACAGATAAACCCTGAAAAAATTGAAAATATTCAACCTTTTTTTTTTAATGGAGTTTAACGTCCACTCGAGACAAACTAGGTCATTTCGGGACTTACGTATGGTTTTCAATTTTTATTTCAACAAATCGCTTGCGCGTAGGGGTCTTTGGCAGTGGGAGGAAGCCGGAGTGCCCGGAGGTAACCCGCGAGGTTGAGAAGGCGCCCCTATCTCCATGTCACATACGCTCACACTAGGGCTTGAAACCACAACCGCAAGCCATAAGTGACCGGCCAGCTAGAGGTCGAAACGCGGCACACTAGACCAATAGGCCATCCCAACCCCCAAATATCCAACAAGTTCAGGATGTTTGTTTCTGGGGCAGATACTGTTTTCCTGTATACGCCCCTTCTGTTGGGCACAGTTTTATTCTTTGTTGTTTTTCACTTTTGCGGCATTTTGATATAAATGTTGGAAAAATAGTTTCTAAAATGCATTTACACTTTTCATAATTTTAAATATTTATTCGCAACTTTTATGAACTTGTAACATGAACATAACGGAAGAGAAATTGATTTTTTAAATTGAACTGTTGTCTCGAAAAATGTTATGAATCTGGAGTCCCTGAAATGCCATTTCCTGGACTTGGGCGGAAGATTCGGCAGAATTCTGATAGTTAGCAAACACTTATACCAATCTACGGAGCCCCTTAAGTGCACGATTCCACTCCTATATAATTATTTCGTGGTATGGTATGTTCTGGTTATGACGCTTCTCCCTCATGATGGGGGCTCGGTGTGGACAATTGAATCAGAGTCCGGTGTGGCCGAGTAGAGAAGTCCCTGTGTGGCCGAGTGGGGGATGTCCGACTAGGGGTAGGAACCCGATATGACCGAGTGGTTAGGACGCTTGCTGCTCATGGCGCAGGTCTTGGTGTGACAGAGTTTTTAGGATTCTTGTCGCTCATGGTGAAGATCCCTAGTATGGCTTAGTGGTCGAGATGTTTTGCAGGGGTGGGTGGGTTTTCAAAACGGCAAAAAAAGCGTTACGTAATTGTTGAATGGTCTACGGTCAGCTATTGTAACTAGACAACTAGTTGGAATTGGTACATACACACGTCTATTTATATGAATTATTTCGTTTAAACGAAATAATTATTTCGTTTAAACGAAATAATTAATTCGTTTAAACGAAATAATTAATTCGTTTAAACGAAATAATAATTCGTTTAAACGAAATACTAATTCGTTTAAATGAAATACTAATTCGTTTAAACGAAATAATTAATTCGTTTAAACGAAATAATTAATTCGTTTAAACGAAATAATTAATTCGTTTAAACGAAATAATTAATTCGTTTAAACGAAATAATTAATTCGTTTAAACGAAATAATTAATTCGTTTAAACGAAATAATTAATTCGTTTAAACGAAATACTAATTCGTTTAAACGAAATACTAATTCGTTTAAACGAAATATTAATTCGTTTAAACGAAATGTTAATTCGTTTAAACGAAATACTAATTCGTTTAAACGAAATAATTAATTCGTTTAAACGAAATAATTAATTCGTTTAAACGAAATAATTAATTCGTTTAAACGAAATAATTAATTCGTTTTAACGAAATAATTAATTCGTTTAAACGAAATAATAATTCGTTTAAACGAAATAATAATTCGTTTAAACGAAATAATAATTCGTTTAAACGAAATAATAATTCGTTTAAACGAAATAATAATTCGTTTAAACGAAATAATTAATTCGTTTAAACGAAATAATTATATAGGAGTGGAATCGTGCACTTAAGGGGCTCCGTACCAATCCGATAACAGGGTCATTATTTTAAACATGACAAGTGGACTAGGTTTTTTTTATACCATAACTTTGTAATTAAGGTGCATGGATAACATTATCAAAGAAACCCGGCGTTAAGCCGATTTTCCACTAGGCGAATTTATTCGCGCGAAGCGAATTTTTTCGAGTACAGGCATGCGCAGTATAATTTCAGACGGCCTGAAATTATACTGCGCATGCCTGTACTCGAAAAATTCGCTTCGCGCGAACAAATTCGCCTAGTGGAAAATCGGCTTTAGTGTCCTAAACCCGGCGTGTGTCGATTATAATGGTGATTAAAATGTATTGTTTATAAATTATTGATATCAAGTTTTCTGAGCATTTAAACATAATTGGTGATTATTTGTCTTCTATATAACTATACTGTTAAAGGGACAATAACACTCTTGTTGTAACTGAATAATATGTCCCAATCTTCATTCTGGTCAACAAATTGTACTATTTTACAATATTCCAATAAATTGATGATACACATTTCATCTTAACACACCTAATTTTAAAAAAATGGAAAAATTCAACTGTATGATTTTTAAAACCTTACGTAAACACTTTCAAATGCAATTTGGATTTAAACATATTTTCGAACATTCTGGATAAGTAAAATAGGATATAATTGATAAGTTTCACAACAGGGGGGACACTTAAACATCTAGTATAAGTTAGTATAAGGCTATTATTTTTTTTTCGGGAGCTGCCAAGCCAGCAAGAGTGTTATTGCCCCTTTAAGGCTATTCTCAGCTCTTAGATATTATATTAAAAGTGTTTTGGGAAAGAAAACTTTGCCTGAAGAAACTTACTAAAGCTTTTCTTTCCTAATACAACTTAGTTTCTAATATGTTTATATATATTAAAGGGTCAATCCCGATAATGTATTTGATAATAAAACTCTTTAATTTTGTGTTAAAATCCTTTAAGATCCCATACATTAGGGCCGAGCAACTTACTCAATATATGTGATACGTTTTCAAACAACTTAAACCCACAGTCTTCATCTTGAAATAGAGTCCGGTGTCTCAAACTGTATTATGCGGTGATTTGATAAAACCAGAGTTTTATTTCATAAAAATAATGTGTCGGTTTAATTTACCTTTTGTTATCAAATACAGCACATTGACTATTCACCGTGTAGACCTCTAAAGGAACGGGAATCGATTATCGGGTCACCCAACGAAAGAATTGACCCGAAATCTTAAAAGGGTTACGTGTCCGGATAAGCTGTTTTAACGCTCACGTCCAAACGACTTAATATTTTGAGCTGAAATTTTGAGTCAGAGTATATACACCAGTCTTCTATATTTTGGCGTTTAAAATTCATACATACTCGGATTTTTTTGAGGCTCTGTTCTATTCGGGGCTGTCCCTTTAAAATCCAACACAACGTGCTCGGTGAATAAATCCAGGGCGAATACACAATTAAAGATATAGAATCAGAAAAGTCTTTATTAATAGTTTCATGTGCGATGCAAACTCTTCAGAAGGCAATTATAAAATTTTATAATAGTCTTTTAAAGAGTGTGTATTTTATAATTGTCTTCCGAAGAGTGTGCATCGCACATGAAACTACATGTATTAGTAAAGACTTTTTGATTCTAATAGTAAATGCAGGACTACACGCAAAACAAACACAAAAAATGTACAAAATAAACCTGCGGACAAGACAGAAAACAGACATTGCAAGAACTAAACAATTATCAAATCAAGTGAATGGATCCGGGGGCCAGCCGTAAGCGTCCACTGCGCTGTACAGTCCCGGGCCTGTTGTGGTACAGGCTTCACTAAAATGATATACAAAAAAAGACGTAACAAAAAAATAAAAAAATGCGACCGATCTTGTCAGTGGTCGTCTCTTCAATGGCGATAGTCAGCCAGTTGACTTTTGTTATATATAGTAGTAGTAAGTAGTTGTTCTAATGTACAGTATTGAATATTATAGTATAAAATATAAAAATAACACCGATTTGCTTCTACATGTTTCAATATAATATCATCAGAAAGCCGTTCTCCAATATAATATCATCAGAATACAATGGCTTTCTGATGATATTATATTGAAACATGTAGAAGCAAATCGGTGTTATTTTTATATTTTATACTATAATATATATAAATATATTTATTTACTTACTTGACGCTGCTGTTAGTTGGTTTTTGAGCTAATAGTTCCACAGCTGGTACACGTCGCCCATCAATGAACGTTTTCTTGGCATCAATCCTTGAAACAATACTCGCTTTAAAATCCTTGAAATCTGCCGGTAGATTCGGATCCGTCTTGGGTTTAGACGACGCGACATCCCGTTTAGATTTTGACGATTTTGATTCGCCTCTTTTATTGCTTGAAAGTTTACCTTTATCGGGTTTGGACGTACTACTTTGAGATTTAGTTGGTCTGTCACTACTTTGAGATTCGTTCTCTTCGGACGTTTTTGTCTTCGATTGTGTCGCTTGTTTTCTTGTTGAACGATCAATGTCTTCTGATGTCAACACGATCGATTTTTTTTCCTTTCCACCAAACTTTATGAGGTTTTCATCACCGGATATTTTCCACCCTGGTTCCACCTCATCCGCCAGTCCCGGAGAGCTTTCGTCAAATTCGTCCACGGCTTCAACTTCCAATTCACCGGCGTCTTTCTGCATCTCTTCAAGCTCCGATTCCATTAAATCCTCTGGTGGGTCTCCTTCGCCTGGTTTTGAATCCTGATCGTTCGATGCTCCTTCCTCAAGAAGGAAGTCTTCATGTTCTAGCTCATGGACTTCTTCAAACTTTAGTTCTTCTTCGTCGAATTCTTCCTCCTCCAGTTCCACCATTGACTCCTGAACTACTTCGTTGTCTTCAGGGTCGTCTTCTAAATCATGTAGGTCGTATTCATCTTCTTCTTCTTCTTCTTCTTCTTCTTCGTCCTCGTCTTCTAGGTCTTGTTCGGCATCTCCTTCGGTTACATCCCTGCCCGGGTCTGATTCCGTTGAGCCTGGTTCCCCAGATTCAATCAGCTTATTCTTTTGAGAAGATAAAGTTTTAAGGAGTCTTGAGATATCCGGATAAAACAGGAAGCCACATAAACCAATCATGAGCGCTAGAAGAAGAAGAAAACGTAGGGACGAGAGAGGAGTCTGGGTCTGGGATAACGTCACAGCTTGATCTCTTTTAGGATGATTGTCGTTAGACTTTGGTGATCGACTGACAGGAGCTCGCCTTTTCGCCATCTTGACCTTGGTTTATAACTGAAAAAAATAAAACCCAGTTTAAATTCCATAGTTATTATTTTCGGCATATTTTTATGATACAAGAATGGTTGCGCATACACTTTCAATGCAAATGATCTCATTTGACCTTTGACCCCGAATATCTCGAAAACGCCCCCAAGGGCGGACTGATTATCACCTGGCATCGTATTCTACGCAAAATTTTACTCTAGAAAAATTGGGTCTGGTTTTGTGCCCATTTGATGGACCCCCCCCCCCCCTCGCTCTGAGCATCCAGACTAACATATTAATTAATTGCACATTGGAATTTATCTTTTTGAAAAGCTTAGCGCAAAATGAAATGAAATGGAGTTTAAAGTCCTACTGTTCTGCTCCTAACCCGGGCTAATGATGACGGGCATACGCCATACAGTGTGCTATGAGGGAAATGTTGCCTGGGCAGCGGCGTTATGGTCTACTCTTATATCTAATTCCAACTGCCAATGGATCTTTTACGTGCATGCCCATGTGTACACAGGACCTAGGTTTTTCGTCCCATCCGAACGACTAGACAGCTGTCCTTGTCAGGCCCTCCGTCCTGCATCACTGACAAGAGGAAACCACGCCGGAAAATCGAGATGAATTTTGTCGGCCAATGCAGGGATCGAACACCTGACCAAGCTTTGTCTAAGCAGAAAATTTTCATTTCATGGTCGAACTGCATCGAGGGTTCAATCCCAGCTCAGGGCAAGAACTTTATTGTTGTAAGTGAGAAGGATATTCGGTCTCCCGTCCGATCAGGCAGATTTCCCCCGAGTTCTTCGGTTTCTTCCTGCAGTAATGATCGAAATCATTCGCACGATCTGTGCCAAGGGCCAAATTGGAAAAAGGCCCCAGGCCTAATTTGCTACCCTTGTAAAATGACGAGATTATTATTATAACCCAGTCAAGCTTTTAACGTACCTTATAGTGAAGCTCTACACTAAGTTTCATCACTCTCCATAAGTTAGAATGAATGAATGAATGAATGAATGAAATGGGGTTTAACGTCCTACGCTTAAGCACCAATCCTGGGCCAATTGAAGACGGGCATACGCCATACAGTGTGCTATGAGTGAAATTTTGATCGGGCAGCGGCGCTACGACCTACTCTTATATATCGAATTTCAACTGCCAAGGGATCTTTTACGTGCACTCCAATTTGTACACGGGACCTCGGTTTTCCGTCCCATCCGAACGACTAGGCAGCTGTCCTTGTCAGGCCCTCCTTCTGCATCACTGACAAGGGGAAATCACGCCAGAAAATCGAGATGAACTTTCTCGGCCAATGCAGGGATCGAACACTCGACCTCCAGGCTAGCGAACCAGCGCCTTATCCACTTAGCCACCGTTATCAAAGTTATCTTGTCCCAAAGCATCAAACAATGAAATTGCTTATCTCTGCTTAGCTTTGGCGGAAAAGGGTTAATCATTGAACATTTTACCCAACGCCGGATTAACCATGGCGGGGGCCCTGATCACCGACCTCGAGCTGGCATTTCAGGCACTTGTGTGGAGCCATTTAGAAGTACCTCCCCCAGAATAAAAAATTAAATTCTGCCACAAAATTAGCGCATTCTGGCAATCCATGCGAGTGCTATGTAATGATGGCATTTATAGAGGAGGGGGCTGGACGCAAGTGAGATTTTTGTGGGCGCCCTCTAATACGGGAGGCTATGGGACCTGTGCCCCATGGTTAATCCGGCCCTGATTCTACCTCAATAAGGAATGAGGAGTGTTAGTTTGTCCCAAAATGTGTGACAGACAGATTTTAATTATCCCCTCCTTTCTTCGAAGCGAAATAACTTAATATTACTATTAACAAAACATTATCATTATATACGGGGGGTTGGGATGGCCTAGTGGTCTAGAGTGTCGCGCTTCGACCTCTAGTTGGCCGGCCACCTCTGGCTTGCGGCTGGGGTTTCGAGTCCTGATGTGAGGGTATGTGGCATGGGGATAGGGGCGCCTTCTCAACCTCGTGGGTTTCCTCCGGGCACTCCGGTTTCCTCCGGGCACTCCGGTTTCCTCCCACTGCTAAAGACCACTACGCGCAAGCGAATTGCTGAAATAAAATTAAACCATATGTTAGTCCCGAAATGACCTAGTTGTGTTGAGTGGACGTTAAGCCCCACTTCTCTCTCTCTCTCTATTATTACATTTTGTTAAATGTGAGATTATAATTAATATTTGTTTGAGACCTGACATGAAACTTAAATTTTTTCGAATCCCACCACTATATACTATAGTCAATCTCGAACCAGAAAAATTTTTGAGAGAGAAATTTCTCTGGTGACACTGGGTAGCCATTTTCCCGTAAGTGACGAATCACACGACTGTCACGTGACATGTATTTATTTTAAGTGTCTGGATGACCGAATCACTTAAAAATATACACACGCGTAGAAAAATAGATCTTTATGAAAACTTAAATTTTTACATTTAGGATCCACTTTTGTTATGTCGGCGAGTTGAGTTTGACTCATGGATCATTTCACAACAAACAAAACGACGATCCGACATCTTGTTTTCGAGAAAAAGACCCAAAAAAGATTAACCAATCAGAGGTCAGAATGGGCGGGGCTTACCTGTAAAAAAATTGAAGATAATGGACGGTCTTTGGTCCCAGAGGCCTCCGGCCCTGCGGCTGACTCTGGGAACGAGATTGTACTATGGTATTATATAGTTTGTATAGAGCCCCCCCCCCCAGCCCCTCTCTATCTCTCCGTTTCAAGAAATATTATTAATTATTAAGGACATTGAGACATCCAATGTTAGACAAACCATGCAGAGGCGGATCCAGGAAATACAGTTGGGGGGGGGGGCTGAGAAATTTTTTGAAAAAATCGGGGTGTCAGTGGTGATTTGTGGCGCATATCTATTTTTTTCTTATAGTGTTTTTTAGGGATCCGCCTCTGAAACCATGCGTATGATCCCGTTCAGAATCGCCCCCCCCCCCCCCCGCTTCCACACATATATATATATATATTTGCAAATATGTGTGTCGAAGTGAACAGTTTGACGCGGGGACCAGACACAGGAAGCCAATTTGACTACACTACATAGAGAGACCTCCCTCTCCGCTCCATACCGGGGGTTAGGATGGCCTAGAGGTCTAGAGTGCCGCGCTTCGACCTCTAGCTGGCCGGTAACCTCTGGTTTGCGGCTGTGGTTTCGAGCTCTAATGTGAGCGTATGTGACATGGGTCGCCTTCTCAACCTCGTGGGTTTCCTCCCATTGCTAAAGTACTCAACGCGCAGACGAATTATTGAAATAAAATTGAAAACCATACGTTGGTCCCAAAATGACCTAGTTTGTGTCGAGTGGACGTTAAATCCCATTACTCTCTCTCTCCCTCTCTCTCTCTCTCCCCCTCTCTCTCTGTCTCCGCTCCATACCCTACGTGTATTTAAAAAGTATATAAAATTTACCTGCTGTTGAAATGATTGTATATCCTGTAAATATACTATGGTAACTTGATGTATATCATATCATATAGATTATTTATCGCATACTTTATAACTGATACCAATTGATAACCTACAGATACCCCATGGTCACGTGACCTAGATACGTCACGGTTATCCCAGTTTCTAAAATACTGACGAGTTATTTAACTTTTAATCCGGTTTTATCATAACTAATATTATATGAACGAAGGATTAAACTTTTAATCCGGTTTTTTAATCATGATTAATAATGAAACACGCCATTGGTGTACGTCTCTTCTATAAAGGTTCTGCTTATTCGTAGCCGATCTCGAGTATTGTTCGGAGACGTGAGGCGGGTTTCATTAATTTATCATGATGAGAAAAATGAAATAGGTTTAATGACCCACTTGGCTGTTCGACTTTGACCACGCAGTGGCATATAGCCTCGTCTCCGCCTCCTCATCTTGGAATTCTAACTTCTAAGAAGGTTTTCCCGCCTGTCCAACCTCGTGGCTTTTCTCCGGGTCCTCCGGTTTCCTCCCACTGCTACGTGCAAGCGAATTATTGAAATAAAATAAACCATATGTTAGTCCCAAAATGACCTTGTTTGTGTCGAGTAGACGTTAAACCCCATTTCTCTCTCTCTCTCTCTCTCTCTCTCTCTCTCTCTCTCTCTCTCTCCAAGAAGGATTTACGTAGCACCCGAACAAATCGAAAAGTCCCCAGGAATATTCTCTTACTGAGTAACCATGCTTCCAAGACGAGAGGAAGCGGATATGACCGGGGCGAGCCGTGTAAAAACACATGTGTATTTTAACTGATATGGGCCTCTATGAATCAGCCTACAAACCGACCATCTTTAAAGGTCCAATAACACTCTTGTTGTAACTGAATAACATGTCCCAATCTGGTCAACAAATTGAACTATTTTACAATATTCCAATTAATTGATGATGCAAATTTCATCTTAAAGCCCCAAAACCACTCTTGTTGTAACCGAATAATATGTCCCTATCTCTATTCTGGTCAACAAATTGTACTATTTAACAATATTCCAATTAATTGATGATGCAAATTTTATCTTAACACACCGAATTTAGAAAAAATGGAAAAATTCAACTACATGGTTTGAAAAGCTTTACGTAAACCTTTTCAAATGTAACTTAGATTTAAAAAATATTTTGAAACTTCTGGACAAGTAAAATGTGATCTAATGGATAATTTACACAACAGGTAGGACACATAAACATCTAGTACATAGTTAAAAAAAAGGCTATTTTTTTCTGGACCTGTGAAGCAAGCAAGAGTGTTATTGTCCCTTTAAAGTAGTTATACACGTGGGATGAGTAGATATGTTTAATAGATAAGATAAACACGGAGGACATCTTTTAATCAACGTTAGTCAATTGTAGTTGATGTTTAGTATGTGCCACGACAGGATATTAAAGTTTAAACAGAAAACTAAACAAAAGAACCGACACACTCTAAAACTTCCCAACTAAAAATGTTCTCAACATATAAACGGATGATTAGAGGACAATATTGGTGCCAGTCATTATTACATATAGAGCGGGTTAAACACATTCCAAATATACTTTTAACGGGACAATAACACTCTTACGGTGGCTGATTAAGGACACGCAAAAAAATTTAAATATCTCGAGCGCTCGAGATACTAAGTCTAGCCCTCGACATAGTTAAGTCGAGCGCTCGAGATAATTAAGTCGAGTGCTCGAGATACTATGTCGAGCGCTCGAGATAATACAATCGACAACGTCTCAATCGATGTATTAAGCTGTATAATTTTATGCATTAGTCGATGATAAACTTTGCAGAATAAAGATTCATTTGTTCGTTTTTACTGCCCATCGAAAGCTGCAGCGAAAAAGCGGCCCCCCCCCCCTCCCGACTCCCTCCCCCACACACACTCCATTCAATGCTCATCACCACCTCTAAACATTTCCCGTTATATTTACACCCTTATAAGTATATCGCAATCAATAATCCCTCTTATCTTGAAGCAAGGTTATTTATATCACGATATGTAGGAAGTGATCATTGCCTAATTTCGGGGCCGGCGGGAGCAATTCTTGATTATGGGAGGGGGGGGGGTCCATTCTAGGACCTTATAGGTGAGGGTTCATGGGTCGCAATCCCCCCTCCCCTTACTCCGTCGGGCCTGCATTTACCATGGAGCAAGGGGTGCGATCGTCGGGCTTCTACGCACCTCCCCCCGGCCTTCCGTTCCCCACACCTTGTTCTAGCTGGGGATTCACCGTCTCCACTTCCACGAACTCCCGTGATAAAACTAGTGTTTTCAACGTGGTGTGGTCGTAGACGAGAGAAGGTGGCGAAATTCCGTACTTGAGCCCACCGAATTGACCCGATACTTAGTCTCCGAATGTTTCAAAAAGGCGTCTACAGCACCAGGTGTTCCCAGGCGGTCACCAATCCAAGTACTCACCGGGCCCGACGTTGCTTAACTTCAGTGATCGGACGAGAACTGGTGTTTTCAACGTGGTGTGGCCGTAGACGAGAGAAGGTGGCGAAATTCCGTACTTGTGCCCACCGAATTGACTCGATACTTTGTCTCCGAATGTTTCAAAAAGGCGTCTACAGCACCCGGAGTTCCCAGGCAGTCACCCATCTAAGTACTCACCGGGCCCGACGTTGCTTAACTTCAGTGATCGGACGAGAACTGGTGTTTTCAACGTGGTGTGGCCGTAGACGAGAGAAGGTGGCGAAATTCCGTACTTGTGCCCACCGAATTGACCCGATACTTAGTCTCCGAATGTTTCAAAAAGGCGTCTACAGCACCCGGTGTTCCCAGGCGGTCACCCATCCAAGTACTCACCGGGCCCGATGTTGCTTAACTTCAGTGATCGGACGAGAACTGGTGTTTTCAACGTGGTGTGGAAGTAGACGAGAGAAGGTGGCGAAATTCCGTACTTGTGCCCACCGAATTGACCCGATACTTAGTCTCCGAATGTTTCAAAAAGGCGTCCACAGCACCCGGTGTTCCCAGGCGGTCACCCATCCAAGTACTCACCGGGCCCGACGTTGCTTAACTTCAGTGATCGGACGAGAACTGGTGTTTTCAACGTGGTGTGGCCGTAGACGAGAGAAGGTGGTGAAATTCCGTACTTAGGCCCATCGATTGACCCGATACTTAGTCTCCGAATGTTTCAAAAAGGCGTCTACAGCACCCGGTGTTCCCAGGCGGTCACCCATCCAAGTACTCACCGGGCCCGACGTTGCTTAACTTCAGTGATCGGACAAGAACTGGTGTTTTCAACGTGGTGTGGCCGTAGACGAGAGAAGGTGGCGAAATTCCGTACTTGTGCCCACCGAATTGACCCGATTCTTAGTCTCCGAATGTTTCAAAAAGGCGTCTACAGCACCCGGTGTTCCCAGGCGGTCACCCTTCCAAGTACTCACCGGGCCCGACGTTGCTTAACTTCAGTGATCGGACGAGAACTGGTGTTTTCAACGTGGTGTGGCCGTAGACGAGAAAAGGTGGCGAAATTCCGTACTTGTGCCCACCGAATTGACCCGATACTTAGTCTCCGAATGTTTCAAAAAGGAGTCTACAGCACCCGGTGTTCCCAGGCGGTCACCCATCCAAGAACTCACCGGGCCCGACGTTGCTTAACTTCAGTGATCGGACGAGAACTGGTGTTTTCAACGTGGTGTGGAAGTAGACGAGAGACGGTGGCGAAATTCCGTACTTGTGCCCACCGAATTGACCCGATACTTAGTCTTCGAATGTTTCAAAAAGGCGTCTACAGCACCCGGTGTTCCCAGGCGGTCACCCACCCAAGTACTCACCGGGCCCGACGTTGCTTAACTTCAGTGATCGGACGAGAACTGGTGTTTTCAACGTGGTGTGGCCGTAGTTGAGAGAAGGTGGCGAAATTCCGTACTTGTGCCCACTGAATTGACCCGATACTTAGTCTCCGAATGTTTCAAAAAGGCGTCTACAGCACGCGGTGTTCCCAGGTGGTCACCCATCCAAGTACTCACCGGGCCCGACGTTGCTTAACTCCAGTGATCGGACGAGAACTGGTGTTTTCAACGTGGTGTGGCCGTAGACGAGAGAAGGTGGCGAAATTCCGTACTTGAGCCAACCGAATTGACCCGATACTTAGTCTCCGAATGTTTCAAAAAGGGGTCTACAGCACCCGGTGTTCCCAGGCGGTCACCCATCCAAGTACTCACCGGGCCCGACGTAGCTTAACTTCAGTGATCGGACGAGAACTGGTGTTTTCAACGTGGTGTGGCCGTAGACGAGAGAAGGTGGCGAAATTCGGTACTTGTGCCCACCGAATTGACCCGATACTTAGTCTCCGAATGTTTCAAAAAGGCGTCTACAGCATCCGGTGTTCCCAGGCGGTCACCCATCCAAGTATTCACCGGGCCCGACGTTGCTTAACTTCAGTGATCGGACGAGACCTGGTGTTTTCAACGTGGTGTGGCCGTAGACGAGAGAAGGTGGCGAAATTCCGTACTTGTGCCCAGTGAATTGACCCGATACTTAGTCTCCGAATGTTTCAAAAAGGGGTCTACAGCACCCGGTGTTCCCAGGCGGTCACCCATCCAAGAACTCAACGGGCCCGACGCTGCTTAACTTCAGTGATCGGACGAGAACTGGTGTTTTCAACGTGGTGTGGCCGTAGACGAGAGAAGGTGGCGAAATTCCGTACTTGTGCCCCCGAATTGACCCGATACTTAGTCTCCGAATGTTTCAAAAAGGCGTCTACAGCACCAGGTGTTCCCAGGCGGTCACCCATCCAAGAACTCAACGGGCCCGACGTTGCTTAACTTCAGTGATCGGACGAGAACTGGTGTTTTCAACGTGGTGTGGCCGTAGACGAGAGAAGGTGGCGAAATTCCGTACTTGTGCCCACCGAATTGACACGATACTTAGTCTCCGAATGTTTCAAAAAGGCGTCTACAGCACCCGGTGTTCCCAGGCGGTCACCCATCCAAGTACTCACCGGGCCCGACGTTGCTTAACTTCAGTGATCGGACGAGAACTGGTGTTTTCAACGTGGTGTGGCCGTAGACGAGAGAAGGTGGCGAAATTCCGTACTTGTGCCCACCGAATTTACCCGATACTTAGTCTCCGAATGTTTCAAAAAGGCGTCTACAGCACCCGGTGTTCCCAGGCGGTCACCCATCCAAGTACTCACCGGGCCCGACGTTGCTTAACTTCAGTGATCGGACGAGAACTGGTGTTTTCAACGTGGTGTGGCCGTAGACGAGAGAAGGTGGCGAAATTCCGTACTTGTGCCCACCGAATTTACCCGATACTTAGTCTCCGAATGTTTCAAAAGGGCGTCTACAGCACCCGGTGTTCCCAGGCGGTCACCCATCCAAGTACTCACCGGGCCCGACGTTGCTTAACTTCAGTGATCGGACGAGAACTGGTGTTTTCAACGTGGTGTGGCCGTAGACGAGAGAAGGTGGCGAAATTCCGTACTTGTGCCCACCGAATTGACCCGATACTTAGTCTCCGAATGTTTCAAAAAGGCGTCTACAGCACCCGGTGTTCCCAGGCGGTCACCCATCCAAGTACTCACCGGGCCCGACGTTGCTTAACTTCAGTGATCGGACGAGAACTGGTGTTTTCAACGTGGTGTGGCCGTAGACGAGAGAAGGTGGCGAAATTCCGTACTTGTGCCCACCGAATTGACCCGATACTTAGTCTCCGAATGTTTCAAAAAGGCGTCTACAGCACGCGGTGTTCCCAGGTGGTCACCCATCCAAGTACTCACCGGGCCCGACGTTGCTTAACTTCAGTGATCGGACGAGAACTGGTGTTTTCAACGTGGTGTGGCCGTAGACGAGAGAAGGTGGCGAAATTCCGTACTTGTGCCCACCGAATTGACCCGATACTTAGTCTCCGAATGTTTCAAAAAGGCGTCTACAGCACGCGGTGTTCCCAGGTGGTCACCCATCCAAGTACTCACCGGGCCCGACGTTGCTTAACTTCAGTGATCGGACGAGAACTGGTGTTTTCAACGAGGTGTGGCCGTAGACGAGAGAAGGTGGCGAAATTCTGTACTTGTGCCCACCGAATTGACCCGATACTTAGTCTCCGAATGTTTCAAAAGGGCGTCTACAGCACCCGGTGTTCCCAGGCGGTCACCCATCCAAGTACTCACCGGGCCCGACGTTGCTTAACTTCAGTGATCGGACGAGAACTGGTGTTTTCAACATGGTGTGGCCTTAGACGAGAGAAGGTGGTGAAATTCCGTACTTAGGCCCACCGATTGACCCGATACTTAGTCTCCGAATGTTTCAAAAAGGCGTCTACAGCACCCGGTGTTCCCAGGCGGTCACCCATCCAAGAACTCACCGGGCCCGACGTTGCTTAACTTCAGTGATCGGACGAGAACTGGTGTTTTCAACGTGGTGTGGAAGTAGACGAGAGACGGTGGCGAAATTCCGTACTTGTGCCCACCGAATTGACCCGATACTTAGTCTTCGAATGTTTCAAAAAGGCGTCTACAGCACCCGGTGTTCCCAGGCGGTCACCCACCCAAGTACTCACCGGGCCCGACGTTGCTTAACTTCAGTGATCGGACGAGAACTGGTGTTTTCAACGTGGTGTGGCCGTAGTTGAGAGAAGGTGGCGAAATTCCGTACTTGTGCCCACTGAATTGACCCGATACTTAGTCTCCGAATGTTTCAAAAAGGCGTCTACAGCACGCGGTGTTCCCAGGTGGTCACCCATCCAAGTACTCACCGGGCCCGACGTTGCTTAACTTCAGTGATCGGACGAGAACTGGTGATTTCAACGTGGTGTGACCGTAGACGAGAGAAGGTGGCGAAATTCCGTACTTGTGCCCACCGAATTGACCCGATACTTAGTCTCCGAATGTTTCAAAAAGGCGTCTACAGCACCCGGTGTTCCCAGGCGGTCACCCATCCAAGTACTCACCGGGCCCGACGTTGCTTAACTTCAGTGATCGGACGAAAACTGGTGTTTTCAACGTGGTGTGGCCGTAGACGAGAGAAGGTGGCGAAATTCCGTACTTGTGCCCACCGAATTGACCCGATACTTAGTCTCCGAATGTTTCAAAAAGGCGTCTACAGCACCCGGTGTTCCCAGGAGGTCACCCATCCAAGTACTCACCTGGCCCGACGTTGCTTAACTTCAGTGATCGGACGAGAACTGGTGTTTTCAACGTGGTGTGGCCGTAGACGAGAGAAGGTGGCGAGTTCCGTACTTGTGCCCACCGAATTGACCCGATACTTAGTCTCCGAATGTTTCAAAAAGGGGTCTACAGCACCCGGTGTTCCCAGGCGGTCACCCATCCAAGTACTCACCGGGACCGACGTTGCTTAACTTCAGTGATTGGACGAGAACTGGTGTTTTCAACGTGGTGTGGCCGTAGACGAGAGAAGGTGGCGAAATTCCGTACTTGTGCCCACCGAATTGACCCGATACTTAGTCTCCGAATGTTTCAAAAAGGCGTCTACAGCACCCGGTGTTCCCAGGCGGTCACCCATCCAAGTACTCACCGGGCCCGACGTTGCTTAACTTCAGTGATCGGACGAGAACTGGTGTTTTCAACGTGGTGTGGCCGTAGACGAGAGAAGGTGGCGAAATTCCGTACTTGTGCCCACCGAATTGACCCGATACTTAGTCTCCGAATGTTTCAAAAAGGCGTCTACAGCACCAGGTGTTCCCAGGCGGTCACCCATCCAAGAACTCAACGGGCCCGACGTTGCTTAACTTCAGTGATCGGACGAGAACTGGTGTTTTCAACTTGGTGTGGCCGTAGACGAGAGAAGGTGGCGAAATTCCGTACTTGTGCCCACCGAATTGACCCGATACTTAGTCTCCGAATGTTTCAAAAAGGCTTCTACAGCACCCGGTGTTCCCAGGCGGTCACCCATCCAAGTACTCACCGGGCCCGACGTTGCTTAACTTCAGTGATCGGACGAGAACTGGTGTTTTCAACGTGGTGTGGCCGTAGACGAGATAAGGTGGCGAAATTCCGTACTTGTGCCCACCGAATTGACCCGATACTTAGTCTCCGAATGTTTCAAAAGGGCGTCTACAGCACCCGGTGTTCCCAGGCGGTCACCCATACAAGTACTCACCGGGCCCGACGTTGCTTAACTTCAGTGATCGGACGAGAACTGGTGTTTTCAACGTGGTGTGGCCGTAGACGAGAGAAGGTGGCGAAATTCCGTACTTGTGCCCACCGAATTGACCCGATACTTAGTCTCCGAATGTTTCAAAAAGGCGTCTACAGCACCCGGTGTTCCCAGGCGGTCACCCATCCAAGTACTCACCGGGCCCGACGTTGCTTAACTTCAGTGATCGGACGAGAACTGGTGTTTTCAACGTGGTGTGGCCGTAGACGAGAGAAGGTGGCGAAATTCCGTACTTGTGCCCACCGAATTGACCCGATACTTAGTCTCCGAATGTTTCAAAAAGGCGTCTACAGCACGCGGTGTTCCCAGGTGGTCACCCATCCAAGTACTCACCGGGCCCGACGTTGCTTAACTTCAGTGATCGGACGAGAACTGGTGTTTTCAACGTGGTGTGGCCGTAGACGAGAGAAGGTGGCGAAATTCCGTACTTGTGCCCACCGAATTGACCCGATACTTAGTCTCCGAATGTTTCAAAAGGGCGTCTACAGCACCCGGTGTTCCCAGGCGGTCACCCATCCAAGTACTCACCGGGCCCGACGTTGCTTAACTTCAGTGATCGGTCGAGAACTGGTGTTTTCAACGTGGTGTGGCCGTAGACGAGAGAAGGTGGAGAAATTCCGTACTTGTGCCCACCGAATTGACCCGATACTTAGTCTCCGAATGTTTCAAAAAGGCGTCTACAGCACCCGGCGTTCCCAGGCGGTCACCCATCCAAGTACTCACCGGGCCCGACGTAGCTTAACTTCAGTGATCGGACGAGAATTGGTGTTTTCAACGTGGTGTGGCCGTAGACGAGAGAAGGTGGCGAAATTCCGTACTTGTGCCCACCGAATTGACCAGATACTTAGTCTCCGAATGTTTCAAAAAGGCGTCTACAGCACCCGGTGTTCCCAGGTGGTCACCCATCCAAGTACTCACCGGGCCCGACGTTGCTGATCTTTTAACCTGTATGATGTTGTGCATTATTCCATGATAAACTTTCAGAAAAATGATTCATTGTTCGTTTTTACTGCCCATCCAAATCTGCGGGACGGAGCGGATACCCCCCCCCCCCCCATGCTCATCATCACCACTAACTATTTCCCGTTATATTACCCCCCCCCCCCTTACCAAGTTGGGCGTTTATTGTTATTATACGAATCAATAATTGAATATATCGTGGTTACAGAGTTTTGCTAGGAGAGAGAGATTGGAATTTCCTCACTATATTTGATGGACTTTAAAAACGAACAAATGAATCTTTATTCTGCAAGTTTATAATTGAATAATGCACAAAATCAGGCCCGGCGGAGTAGGGGGGGGGGCTATGTGCTTTGGCTTTAGCCTCCAATAATTAGGCCGCAAGTATTCTTTCCTTCAAGATATTGCGGCCCCTGGTCCTTCACCTATAGGATTTAGTATGGAAGCCCCCCCCCCCAATCAAGAATTGCTTCCGCCGTCCCTGAAAATTATACAGCTTAAAACATCGATTGAGATGTGTTCAATTGTCCGTAATCAGCCACCGTACACTCTTGCTGGTTTGACAGGTCCAGAATTTTTTTTAGCCTTATTCTAACTACAAGATGATTAAGTGTCCTACCTGTTGGGTAAATTATCCATTACAACCTATCTTGTCCAGAGGGTTCGAAAATATGTTTAAATCCAAGCTGCATTTGAAAGTGCTTACGTAAGGCTTTTCAAACCATGTTACAGCATGTAGTTGAATTTTTCCAATTTTTAAAATTAGGTGTGTTAAGATGAAATATGTATTATTTTTTAATTGAAATATTGTAAAATAGTACAAATTGTTGACCAGAATAAAGGTTGGAACATATTATTCAGTTACAACAAGAGTGGTATTGGGGCTTTAACGCATAGATCATTGCTACGATAGCTGAGTAATACACGTTACCCGAATCAGCAGTGACGTAAATTGTTATTTGAAAAGGAAGTTGACAAAGGAAAGTTACTCTCATCGGACAGTGTTAGTAGTTGGCCTATTCTAAAGTGTAATTATTAACAACCAATTATACTTTAAAGGAGCTAAATCGCTAACATTTGGGATCCAGAAATTGACAAAAGTGGGTCGAAACTCATATAATACTGTAATATGAATGTATATAAACTGATTTACATTAAATGCTTTCCGTTTTACTCCAATTTCAAATCAGTTATGTTCGGCGAAACAAGCCATTCAGTCTCAATCTAGTGCGATTTTTTTAGCACCTGGTTATTCCAGTCTACATATGCCGTGGGGTACAGTGCAATGTGTCTAGCCTCGTTCCTCGAGTCTCTCGATACAACTAGGGCTAAAGCGCCTGGTTATTCCAGTCCACATATGCAGTGTGATACAGTGCAATGTGTCTAGCCTCGTCCCTCGAGTCTCTCAATAAAACTAGGACCGGAGCGCAATATGGTACACGATTCGTGTACCAATGTTAGAAAAATTATTTTATCTTAAATATCGGATATCAGAAGCTCATCTTTTCCTGGTAAGTTTACATCATCAATGTTGATTTAAATTGACCAATAATTCGTGTTTTCGATGTCGAAGATTTTGGAGGATTTTGAGTTACGGACTTAGGTCCTTTAAATTAATTGAGAGCAGACCTGCATTTAATAGTGTAGGGTTTTAGTTTTATCGAGAAACGCTCACTCACTCACTCACCCCTACTCACTCTCACTCATTCACTCACTCACTCACTCACTCTCGGATCACGGTGCCTAAGCACACTGTATGGCGTATGCCCGTCTTCAATTAGCCCAGGTTAGGTGCTTAAGCGTAGGACGTTAAACCCCATTTCATTCATTCATTCACTCACTCACACCCACTCCCACTCACTCACTCTCAATTACACTCACTCACTCGCCCACTGTCACTCACTCACTCACTGTTATGTCAACGCGATATCATAGACAAGATAATGTGGACAAATTACCAAGTATAAGTTTAATAATAATAAACATAACAGAATATAAAGACAGGCCAAGTATAAAAAAAATAATAACGTGTAGACCAGAGGGAGAAGGGGTATTATCCAAAACGTTGGCAAAAAGCAGGAGTTGACTTTTCTAGAAGCATTTTTCCTCAGGAATCCGAAAATCGTGGGTGATCAGTCAGGTGAGGGAGCGTTCAGGAGTTATTGAGGTCCAAAGTCATCTGAGGTAAAAGGAGATGGGGTGCGGGGGGGGGGGGCTTATTATCCGAAAGGGGGCAAAAAAGCGGGAGTTAACTTGTCTAGAAGCATTTTTCCTCGGGAATTCGAAAATGGTGGGTGATCAGCCAAGTGAGGGAGCGTGCAGGAGTTTTCGAGGTGCAGAGGTTAAAGGAGACTGGCTTATGAATTTAGCCCCTTCTGATGCTGTCTGTCGCAGATTTCATGTTGGGACGCAGACGAATCATGCAATAAGTGACGAGGGATAATTTGTGAAACCAATTTATCAAATTACGAAAAAGTCAAAAGGTTACCGATGTATTTGAAAAGGAACTAAGCAAAGGGATGTTACTCTTTTCGGTTGTTGGCCTCTTCTAAAGTGTAATTATTTACAACCAATTATACTTTAAGTTAATGGAATTAAGACCTGCATTTAATAGTGTAGTGTTTTAGTTTTATCGAGAATCGCTCAGTCGCTAACTGTCACTCACACTCGCTCACTCAGTCTCACACGCTCACTCACACCCTCACTCACTCACTCCCTCACTCACACCCTCACTCACTCACACCCTCACTCACATCCTCACTCTCACTCACTCACACCCTCTCCCCCATTCGCTCTCACACTCACACCATCACTCTCACACTCTCTCGCTCTCACACCCACACTCGCACTCGTTCTCACACCCTCACTCGCTCTCATACCCGCACTCGCTCTCACACCCACACCCTCACACTCTCCCTCGCTCTCACACTCTCACTACCGCAACCTCACTCGCTCTCACACTCTCCCTCGCTCTCACTGTACCTCACCCACACACGCTCTCACACCTCACTCTCTCACACCCACACCCTCACTCGCTCTCAAACTCTCACACCCTCACTCGCTCTCAGACACTCCCTCACCAGCACTCACTCCCTCACTCACTCACTCACTACGTGATATCTTAGACAAGATAATGTGGACAAATTACTGAGTATAAGTTCCATAATAATAAACATAACAGAACGACATATTATTATTATTATTATTTCAGACAAAAGAACGAATAGTAAAAATATTAACAAAAGACAAACAAAAAGATGTTATAAATATTTGCGATCAATAACACCTACTACAGACTTTGAAAATACAATTAACTTTTATTAAATTATAAATATATACATTACTTACATAAATCAATCAGTAAATGGACATGAATATGGTTATCTACCCTTATAAAAACTAAGGCGCAACGATTGGTTTGTAAACTGTTTTCTGATTGGTTCGTACATTTTAACTACATTCTAATCTATGAATTTGAATTCGTGGAAACCCTATGGATTAACCCAGGGTATAGTGGAGTAGATCGGAATGAGAACACTGGGTAACCGAGGATGCCATATCACGTGATTGACCGTCTAATCGTATATATATTCATACACTATATTCTGTATAATAGAAGGTCAGATTCATATGATTTAATTGACGGGACCTATTGGCAAAGAATTAAATTTACGTTAGTTTGGCGTTCCATAATTTAGATCATGTGTAAAGAATCAGCTTCCTATGTGTTCGCGATACAAGCCTATACTTTGATTCGCTAATATATCTGGCGCGTATTCGATTGAGTAGAAAACAATGAAAATATATCCAAACCTTGGCCGTCGCCTATCAAAATTTTAACATGGCAATATTTATCTACATCATCAGTTTTCTCTGTACATGACAACTGTACATGACAATATTCATCTACATTATTAGTGGGCAGGAAATAGCCATTTATACAGGGGGGGGGGCTAGTAGTCTACAGTGCCTCTGGCTTGCGGCTGTGGTTTTCGAGCTCTGGTGTGAGCGTATGTGGCAAGGCGATAGGGGCGACTTCTCAACCTAGTGTGTTTCCACCGGGCACTCCGGTTTCCTACTAAAGACCCCTACGCGCAAGCGATGTAATGAAATAAAATTAAACCATATGGTAGTCCCGAAATGACCTAGTTGTGTTGAGTTGACGTTAAACCCCATCTCTCTCTCGCTCTCTCTCTCTCTCTCTGTCTCTCTCTCCCTCAATATTATACAAAAACGTTACGGTTTTAAAGGAGCTAAATCGCTAACATTTGGGATCTAGAAATAATACTGTAATTTGAATGTATTTAAACTGATTTACATTAAATTGTTTCCGTTTTTTCTCCAATTTCAAATCAGTTATGTTCGGCGAAACAAGCCATTCAGTCTCAATCTAGTGCAATTTTTTTAGCGCCTGGTTATTCCAGTCTACATATGCCGTGTGGTACAGTGCAATGTGTCTAGCCTCGTTCCTCGAGTATCTCGATGCAACTAGGGCTAAAGCGCAATATGGTACACGACTCGTGTACCAATGTTAGAAAAATTATTTTATCTTAAATATCGGATATCAGAAGCTCACCTTTTCCTGGTAAGTTTACATCACCAATGTTGATTTAAATTGACCAATAATTTGTGTTTTCGATGTCGAAGATTTTGGAGGTTTTTGAGTTACGGACTTTAAAGTAGCTAATTTTCTATTTCAATATGATCTATAGTCTTTGACATAAAAGCACGAATTATTTGTCAATTAAATCAATATTGAGAAGGTTGGTTTCTGATATCCAATATTAAAGACAAAATAAACATGGTACCGTTGGTACACAAATCGTGTTCCATAATGCGTTTCAGCGCCATTTGTAACAAGGGACTAGAAGAACCAGACTAGACATTTTCCACAAGTCATGTCAAACGGCTGGAGCCATATTCTTATCTGGAGAGCATGCGCCAATAATACTATCGGTGTAGATTTGAATAACCGGACGCTAGAGATTGCCATTCAATTGAGATTTCTTCCGTATTTCGCCGAGCATAACTGATTTATGTCAATTTCTAGGTCCCAAATGAAAGCGATTTAGCACCTTTAAATTAAAAAATGACAATTTGATATGAAGAATGAAATATTATCAAATATCGATACATATTATTGTGGAATGAGTAGAAATAATGGTGCATTAGGAAAGAGGTGGGAAAGAGAGAGAAATAGGTTTAACGTCCACTCAACACAACTAGGTCATTTCGGGACCAACATATGGTTTAATTTTATTTCAATAATTAGCTTGCGCGTAGGGGTCTTTAGCAGAGTGCCCGGAGGAAACCCGCGAGGTTGAGAAGGCGCCCCTATCTCCATGCCACATGCGTTCACACCAAGGCTCGAAACCACAGCCGTAAGCCAGAGGTGGCCGGCCAGCTAGAGGTCGAAGCGCGGCACTCTAGACCACTAGGCCATATACCAACCACCCTAGGAAAGAGGTAATATAGGCCGAGCCTGTTCCTCAATCCTTTTATGAGAATAGAATATTACTTTTATAATAATAAAAAAATGAGAGTTGATTTTAGTAGATCGTGCTTGTTTCAGTTATCGAGTTTTCCCCCAATGACACCCGCAATTATGAATTGTTAGTGACGGTTTAGTCCAAGTCCACAATAAAGATATTCTACACACCGGAAGTGATGTATTCTGTCTTTGCGTTGATGAGTAAAAAAAACTTTCTTTTGTAAAATAATATTTAACCGTATACGGCAAAGTGTCTACTTCCGCTATTTTACCGTATTGATTGGCTGATTTGTATGGTGACGTGATACCTTATTCAAAATGGCGGAAAGTATAGACGTTCTGAAATTAGGAGATAAATTTGATTCGTTTCAAGCCGTTGAAAATGCTATGTCAAAGTTTGAGTCATTACAAAAAGTGTCTTACTGGAAGCGTGATTCCCATACAATAAAATGTATGGTAAAACGTGGTTATAAGTGTGTAGAAAGTGAAGATTTGAGGTACTATGACCTCACCTATAGTTGTGTTAAAGGAGGACGGGCATACAATTCAAAGTCATCCGGAGTTCGACCTAATCAGAGGCAAGTATTGTTTTTTTTTAGTTTTTTTGAAATGTCTATAATTTTGTATGGTACCATATTGTAACTGTAACTAGGCTTACTAGCCAACGGTTATTATTCAAGGCTAGTAAAGCGTGCATGTTTGCGCTGTATCATAAGCCTGTCATTGAGTCAACTGCGATGGTGTGGTTTTGAATCCCCGGTTGTACGTGACAAGGAGTAGGGTCGCCTGTCCAACCTCGTGGGTTTTTTCCGGGTCCTGCGTTATCCTTCCAACTGCTATAAGGACCCCTACGCGCAAGCGAATTATTGAAATGAAATTAAAACCATATGTTAGTCCCTAAATGAACTAGTGTGTCGAGTGGATGTTAAACCCCATTTCTCTCTCTCTTTTTATTATTCAAGGCCCACATAGCTTGTTCTCATTCGGCAAACCTCGACAAATTCCGGTAGGCCTACTCTCCGTAACCTACACCTAGACTCGGATGTATGATAGTAATTGATATGTACCTACGACCATACATTTGCGATGCTGCTAGTCAACTACCGAAAACAGGAAACATGCCGCTTTCACAAAATAGTCCCAAAATGGCGTCTTTTCTAGATATAATCTCTTTGGGGGCAGCCATTTTTAAGTTTGTTGATATAATCTCCATTGCCATGGGGGCAGCCATTGTTTATCCGGGTCCTTTAAAAATAGTTCCAAAATGGCGGACATCATCATACAGCCGAGTCTAGATGTAGGGCACCGGAAACTGTCGAGGTTTGCCGAATGAGCTTGTTCTCTATCCAACTCTTGTATGTAGGTGATCCTGCCTTGCAGCCGCTTGTTCTCTATCCAACTCTTGTAGCCTATGTAGTTGTAGGTGATCTTGTCTGGCAGCCTCTTGTTCTCTATCCAACTCTTGTATGTAGGTGATCCTGCCTGGCAGCCGCTTGTTCTCTATCCAACTCTTGTATGTAGTTGTAGGTGATCCTGCCTGGCAGCCGCTTGTTTTTTTTTAATTGTGGTTTATATTGACATTGTAGGACATTCCGAGATGGCTGTGAATCACTTATTAAATTCAAGTTGGTTGCTGACAAATTAGTTGTACATCAGTTAGATACTTCCCATAATCATCCAGTCAATGAGGTAATGAATGAATGAAATGGGGTTTAACGTCCTACTGTTATGCACTTAACCTTAGCTAATTGAAGACGGGCATACGCCATACAGTGTGCTATGAAGGGAAATTTTGCCCGGGCAGCGGCTCTACGGCCTACTCTTATATCGAATTCCAACTGCCAATGGATCTTTTACGTGCACTCCAATGTGTACACGGGACCTCGGTTTTTTGTCCCATCCGAACGACTAGGCAGCTGTCCTTGTCAGGCCCTCCTTCTGCATCACTGACAAGGGGAAATCACGTCGGAAAATCGAGATAAACTTTCTCGGCCAATGCAGGGATCGAACACTCGATCTCCAGGCTACCGAACCAGCGCTTATCCACTTAGCCACTGTGATCCCCTTAAGCTCTCGATTCTTTACCAGTGTACTAGTAGCTCATAAGCTGTTGTTTTTTTGGCATAAAATAGTTTAAATTGCTTAAATAATTTTTCAGGATTGGTTCCAGCATTTACCAAAGAGGCGCAAAATTTCTGGTGAAGATATGACCCAGATCTCAAAAGTTCTGCAAGTGCAGCCGAATAAAAAGATCCTTCAAGACCATATACGGAAAACAACTAATAAATGTACTACATTACGTGATTTAAACAATCTGGCTGCAAAGCTGAATCCAAAACACATTGATCTTTCTGACTTACTTAGTAATTTCAAAAGCAGTAAGTTTTTAGCAAAGTTTTTAAATGCTTTTCTTGCATCATTCAGTATCAACAGTGGCGGATGTGGCCGCACCATTTGGGGCCATCCATAAAGTATGTACGCTCAAAATGGGTAAAATTCAGACCCCCCTCCCCCCATGTACGCTCCTGTATGTAAGTTATGCCATTGAATTAATGCAACTGTACGCTTTTGGCGTGACCCCCCTCCCCCCCCTTCAAGCGTACATACTTTATGGATGGCCCCTTACCTTGAAAACAGCCAATTCTGGCCTAATTTTCAAATTCTAGCCTGATTTTCGTGAAAATACCTTCCAGAATAACTGTTATTTTAAAGAAAATTTCAAGACCAAAAGGATATCTGCACCTTCTACAAGTGTTTTTTTAAAATCAATTATCCTTGTGAACCCACCCTTTTCAAATCCTGGATTCACCCGTGATCACTTATGATGTAAGGCCTGGAAATAATGGTTTTAGATGTACATGACAAAATGTCAGTCACTAATGAAATAGTACATGTACCTGACATTTTCAATTTAGTGTCAGACATATTAATAATATCGACAAGAAAGACAAATCAGCACCGGACAAAATGACAGGCACCAGAGGTTTTGTGCCGGACAAAGCCTGGATCTGTGCCTGACATTGTCAGTGACAGGTGCCTTATTTCCAGCATTGAATTGATGTATTACAATTACATTTTGATTATTATATTATTATTTCAGATAAAACTCTTGAAGTCTTGTCCGATAAAGATGGTACCCCGCGTGCCATATACTACCAAGATGAAGTCATGAAGGAAAAATACGAATTATTTCCAGAGTTGATTATTGTAGACGCTACTTATAAACTCAATGACATGTGTTTGCCGTTTTTTTTACAAATGGTAGTTGATGGTAATGGTGAAAGTGAGATCGTTTCTGTGTTTGTGTTAGAAGCCGAAGATGGTGAAACTATGAACTACCTGCTTGACATGTTTAAAGGAAATAATCCGGCCTGGGAGCGAACTCAGACAATCTTAACAGATAGGGATTTTACGGCTCGCGACGTCTATTCCGAAAAGTTTCCAACCGTCAAACTACAGCTCTGCTTGTTTCATGTCTTGCGCTCCGTGAAACGGGAAATAAATTGCGAAAAGATGGGTATAAGTGTTGAAGAAAAAAACTTATGTATAGAATTGATTCAAAAACTGGCCTATTCGACTAATGAGGAAGAATACGAAATCAATAGGCAGGCCATCGTACAAACCAGCATTCAACCAGTGATTGACCACATAAATAATTCGTGGCACAACAAACGTGAGGAATGGGTCGTTGGTCTGAAGAATTCGTGCCATTATGGCAATAACACGTCAAACAAGGTCGAGAGCATCAACCAAAAGATTAAACAGGTCATCCGAAAGTTCAGTAACCTCAATAAATTCTTCGAGGACTTAGAACTGGTCATCAGGTGCTTGCGCCAAGATATCGACAGTCGAATCACAAATGTAACAATGAAACGAAATTCGTCACAATATCCAAGAGATGACCCAAAGTCTAAATTTGCGAACTTTTTAACGCCTTATGCTTATCAAATCGTACGTAAGCAAATGGAATTAGCTGAAACAGATGATGATACAGTATTAATGAAGCCAGCGGCCGGTATGGCAAATGTCACGCCAACTTCCTGTACCTGTCAGTTCACTACCATTAACCAGTTACCGTGTCGACACATATTTGCCTTTCGCAAGATGGAAAAAATGGATTTGTTTTTTGAAACTGGGATATCTCGCCGCTGGACTCTTGAATTTTACATGAATATGACAATGTCCGTTCCGCCTGCTAGATCAGGAAACACCACTAACAATAATGTAAGTCTAACGAACAGACAAGTTGTGTTATCTGTATCACAGGCCCAGAAGTCTCCAGTCGCTTTTCGAGACTTAGCTCAAAAGCTCGCAACATTGGCCAGTGATGGATCAACGCACAAATGTAAACAAAGATTGAATGTTCTACAGAAGTTGGTACAGCTTTGGGAAGAGGATAAAGAAGCTATGGTTTATCATATGATACATGTAGGTAATATCACTATTACCCACAGGCAAGCCTTGAAATAAGGCACCTGTCACTGACAAGAGTACCTGACATTTTCAACTTAGTGCCAGACATGTATTAATAATATCATTAAAAAAGACAATTCAGTGCCAGACAAAATGACAGGCACCACTGCCAGAGGTTTAGTGCCTGACAAACCCTGAATCTGTGCCTGACATTGTCAGTGACAGATGCCTTATTTCAAGGCTTGCCCACAGGGGGGGCTACATGTACCGTAAGTGGTAAGGGTAAGGCGCTGGCTCGCTAGCCTGGAGGTCGAGTGTTCGATCCCGGCATTGGCCAAGAAGATTTATCTCGATTTTCCGGTGTGGTTCCCCTTGTCAGTGGTGCAGAATGTAAGGCCTGACAAGGACAGCTGACTAGTCGTTCGGATGGGCAAAAAAAACTGAGGTCCCGTGTACATATTGGCGTGTTAGTAAAAGATCCCTTGGTACATGTAGTTGGAATTCGATATACATTGTAAGAGTAGGCCGTAGCGCTGCTGTTCGGGCAAAATTTCCCTCATAGCACACTGTATGGTGTATGCCTGTCTTCCATTAGCCCTGGTTAGGTGCATAATAGTAGGACGTTAAACCTCACTTCATTTCTATTACCTGCAGCATGGCCATAATAGCTAATATTGTCACACATGTACAGTGTACATGTACATGTATTCTCAATTATAAACTATTACTTATACCCCATTCAGACGCTTATAACTTATCCGGCGATATTTATCTGGCAATTTTTGCGTTCATACGTGTTTTAAGATACTGGTACTATACTGGATCGACTTTCCTAACCATGTTCCTGACCTCGTCGGTCAAGCGTCAGAGGTAAACGCGCATGAGCACTGATAGCCGCCATTTGTCTAAGATTGTTATTTACTACGCACTGCGCATGTCCAGAGGGAAATATCCGGATATTTTAATCCTACCCGTCAGACGCCGAAAGTTAAACCAGATAAAAAAAAAAGCTGAATTCAATTCACCTACGGAGGTGAATTTTTGAACTAGTTAAAAATCTCCACATATGCGTTCAGACGACGAAAATTGCTGAATTAACTATCGCCAGATAAAGTTAAACTAGTTTATTTGCGCGTCTGAACGGGCTATTATACATGTATACCTTTTGACATTTCACAGAATGGCGACTCACATGAGGTGGATACTGGTACACAATCAGACTCACATGAGGTGGATACTGGTACACAATCAGGCTCACATGAGGTGAATACTGGTACACAATCAGGCTCACATGAGGTGGATACTGGTACACAATCAGACTCACATGAGGTGGATACTGGGACACAATCAGGCTCACATGGTACACAATCAGGCTCACATATGGTGGATACTTGTACACAATCAGGCTCATATGAGGTGGATACTGGTACACAATCAGACTCACATGAGGTGGATACTGGTACACAATCAGGCTCACATGAGGTGGATACTGGTACACAATCAGGCTCACATGAGGTGGATACTGGGACACAATCAGGCTCACATGAGGTGGATACTGGTAAACAATCAGGCTCACATGAGGTGGATACTGGTAAACAATCAGGCTCACATGAGGTGGATACTGGTACACAACAATCAGGCTCACATGAGGTGGATACTGGTACACAATCAGGCTCACATGAGGTGGATACTGGTACACAATCAGACTCACATGAGGTGGATACTGGTACACAACAATCAGGCTCACATGAGGTGGATACTGGTAAACAATCAGGCTCACATGAGGTGGATACTGGTAAACAATCAGGCTCACATGAGGTGGATACTGGTACACAACAATCAGGCTCACATGAGGTGGATACTGGTACACAATCAGGCTCACATGAGGTGGATACTGGTACACAATCAGACTCACATGAGGTGGATACTGGAACACAATCAGGCTCACATGAGGTGGATACTTGTACACAATCAGGCTCACATGAGGTGGATACTGGTACACAATCAGACTCACATGAGGTGGATACTGGGACACAATCAGGCTCACATGAGGTGGATACTGGTATACAATCAGACTCACATGAGGTGGATACTCGTACACAATCAACACCAGCCAAGGTATACATTTTTATTATCTGCAGTTTTTTTATTTCTTTTAGACATATAATTATTTGCGTGCATGTTGTAGTGATCTGTACCTTAATGGGCGTCCTTGCTGAAGGAATTCCCACCAGGTGTCGCTAGTAACAACTTGGTTCCATGTGACCTTATTGTTGGTAAGAGAACTGTATCGGTATAAAATTTCATATTAACAACACAAACTAACGGTTGTCAACACACAAGTTCATAATGAATTGAATGTACAGGAAAACTGTGCTATAAGGTAAACAATGAGGTCACGTGGGTTCGCCTCGCCTATACATTATGTCCCTATATCTCTAGTGTGGACACCCATGGCATGTTTTTTGTTCACCTCACGCTACTGATTATTATTCAAATATTTGCTTATTTCAAAAATTTTACCTGCATGTTTTGTAATTGAAAATAATTGCATTTTTTGGTTTTCCCTTGTCAGTGATGCAGACGGAGGGCCTGACAAGGACAGCTGCCTAGTCGTTCAGATGGGACGGAAAACTGAGGTCCCGTGTACATATTGGCGTGCACGTAAAAGATCCCTTGGCAGTTGGAATTCAGTTGCTGCCCGGGCAAAAATTCCCTCAAAGCACACTGTATGGCGTAAGCCTGTCTTCAATTAGCCCAGGTTAGGTGACCTACTCTTATATCGAATTCCAACTGCCAAGGGATCTTTTACGTGCACTCCAATGTGTACACAGGACCTCAGTTTCTCGTCCCATCCGAACAACTAGACAGCTGTCCTTGTCAGGCCCTCTTTCTGCATCACTGACAAGGGGAAATCACGTTGGAAAATCGAGATGAACTTTCTCGGCCAATGCAGGGATCGAACACCCGACCCCCAGACTAGCGAACCAGCGCCTTATACACTTAGCCACCGTGACTGTGTATAACCCAAATATCTTGGTCGCATTTGATATTCACACATTTGGATTGCAACTTCCTGAATTATGGCCCTTGATTGTAAAATGGACGCCCCTCGTACACGAATTGTATATATAGTATATCAAAGTTTTGGGCTCTTTAGAGGCCACAATTTGATCTGATGTTGATGAAACTTAATTGAAATAAATGTTTATAACCCTTCGATATTCATGCATATCTCTCCATAACTTCCTGAATTATGGCCCTTGATTTACGAAAAATCGTGATATTAGCTTGTGGTTCCTTTAGAGGGAACAATTTTATTCCATTTTAAAAAAAATGTTTGAATATATATGTATCACTGTTAAACCCCAATGATGATTGAGTTGGTATTTCTTGAGGACCCAAAACTGCGGCACAAAATGGCCAACCCTCGTACACAATATTATGCACAGAGTTTAAGGTCTCGACTCTCGAGACAAACAAGTATATTGATTTTTAATGATTTTTGATAATTTGATTAGCTAAACGCTTGGACGCGACTATCGTTTAATCTTGTGTATAGGCAAATCTACGGGCCAAATAATGTTTTAATTTTTTCTGATAATTACGCAATATGGTACAACTTTATAAATAATATAAACTGTATTTTTCTCCTAGTCTATACCAGGGAACAAATGAGGTTATAACTTTTATATATTACAGGAAACTAATAATGTTATAACTTTTATATATTACAGGGAACTAATGATGTTATAACTTTTATATATTACAGGAAACTAATAATGTTATAACTTTTTTATATTACAGGAAACTAATAATGTTAAAACTTTTATATATTACAGGAAACTAATGATGTTATAACTTTTATATATTACAGGAAACTAATGATGTTATAACTTTTATATATTACTGAAAACTGTAATGATGTTATAACTTTATTATTTTACAGGAAACTAAGGATGTTATAACTTTTATATATTACAGGAAACTAAGGATGTTATAATTTTTTTATATTACTGGAAACTAATGATGTTATAACTTTTATATATACATATATTACAGGAAACTAATGATGTTATAACTTTTATATATTACAGGAAACTAATGATGTTATTACTTTTTTATATTACAGGAAACTAATATTATAACTTTTATATATTACAGGAAACTAATATTGTTATAACTTTTTTATATTACAGGAAACTAATGGTGTTATAACTTTTATATAAGAACTAATAATGTTATAACTTTTATATATTACAGGAAACTAATAATGTTATAACTTTTATATATTACAGGAAACTAATGATGTTTTATGACTTTTATATATTACAGGGAACTAATGATGTTATAACTTTTAAATATTACAGGAAACTAATGATGTTATAACTTTTATATATTACAGGAAACTAAGGATGTTAACACCTTACATCAATGTATTGTATGTGATGAGATGTTTCAACAATATTATGATTTAGAACAACACAATATTAAAATGCATGTTAAAGAAGAGAAAACTGATGATGTAGATGAATATTGTCATGTACAGTTTACAGAAGAGAGAATTGAAGATACTGAAACTGTTTGTCAGTGTAAATTATCTGAAGTACATATTTATGGTCTGAATGACTTAGTTAATGTATAATTTATAATTTCTATAACATCTGAAGCCTAAATAAAGACTTGCAGTAATCAGATTTAGCTCTTGAATAATGTAACTTGGAGAAACAATAATGTAACATATTTTAACTGATGGGGATCACGGAGGCTAAGTGGATAAGGCGCTGGTTCGCTAGCCTGGAGGTCGAATGTTCGATCCCTGCATAGGCCGAGAAAGTTCATCTCGATTTTCCGGCGTGATTTCCCCTTGTCAGTGATGCAGATGGAGGGCCTGACAAGGACAGCTGCCTAGTCGTTCAGATGGGACGAAAAACCAAGCCAGTGTACACATTGGAGTGCACGTAAAAGATCCCTTGGCAGTTGGAATTCGATTTAAGAGTAGGCCGTAGTGCCGCTGCCCGGGCAAAAATTTCCCTCATAGCACACTGTATGGCGTATGCCCGTCTTCAATTAGCCCAGGTTAGGTGCTTAAGCGTAGGACGTTAAACCCCATTTCATTCATTCATTCATTTTAACTGATAAATTATCACTTTGTCTATATTAAACAATTTTTTAAAAACTACAAAATGGGGTTGCCCTTAGAAACATATCCACCCCGCACCCACGACTACATGTTGGTATGTCGAAAATTTCGAAATAATTTGACCCATTCCAGTTCCCATAACGGTTTTTGTGCCAAGTTTAGGAAAATAGGAAATTTCAAATGTTTACCTACACCATGACGGTCTGTCGGACAAGATTCACCCCCACCCTCACATCACTTTGATATGCCAAAACTTTCGAAATTTGTTTGACCCCGTTCAAATTCCCATAAAGGGTTGTGTTCCAAATTTAGAAAAATGCAAAAATTAGAAGTTTGACATGTAGCTTAACAGAGAAATGGGCATGAAATATGGGCTTATAAAAACAAAATATTGTTTAATATGGGAGCAATTTAGAAATGGTTATTTCTTAAATCGTATTAAGTTACCAAGAAAAACACAATAATACAAACTATATGGGAATATTTGTTTCCAAAAAACATTTGAGTAATATTAGATAATTACTGAAATAAACCTTAATCAAACCCTCCCCTCCAAAGCAATACAAATATGAAAAGGTAACATCTCATTTACCCCCAAAAAATCCTACTGCTCGGTCGAAAGTTTCGAAAGAAATGTAATTTGATCTCATTAAGAATCCCATAAAGTTTCATGTCCCAAGTATAGACAATAAAAATTTTTGAATGTTGACCTAACATCTATATAAAGTATTATGTTACCCAAAATTACAAATTCTGATCTTTGTAGGCGTTTCTGACATCAGTGGTCAGTATTGATTGCGGCTACCCAACCCCAACTGCCATTTAGGAAGGGGGGGTAGGATTTTCCAAACTGCTCTGATCAACTGGAAGTTTTTATTCACTACTGACCTTACATATATAAACATAATCATGCATAAAATGATAAAAAAAACTGGGGGGTATTATCTGAAAGTTGGGCAAAAAGTGGGAGTTGAATTTTCTAGAACCTTTTTTCCCCCAGGAATCCGAAAATGGTGGATGATCAGTCAGATGGAGGAGCATTCAGCAGTTATCGAGGTCAAGAGGTCCCCAGAGGTTAAAGGAGAAGGGGGCTATTATCTGAAAGGTTGGCAAAAAGCAGGAGTTGACTTTTCTAGAAGCATTTTTCCTCAGTAATTCGAAAATGGTTGGTGATGTGATCGAAAAAAACAATTGAAAATGTTTTAAAACAGTGGTACACAAAACCAAACTTTATAAACACTTATTCTTCCCAAAGACAATTATTGATTGGAACCACCTTGATGATAGCATAGTGCGCGCTCCATCAAAAGAGAGCTTTAAATCAGCTCTATCAAGAACATAATGCACTCACTCCCCTGTTGCCTAGCCTACATGCTGTAGCAGGCCCTGCAACATAATAATAATAATATTTTGATATTTAATATTTATTGTTTATAGACCGTTACACAAATGTCTCAACAGTCTGTACAAAGTTATAAGAACAAGCATTTCAATGGTAACTAAATAAAAACATAAAATCATGAAAATAATAACATTAAAATATAAATATACAATGAATGGCTATCATCACATTTCAAAAACATCTTCATCATTTTTCATGGTCATAGACATACAGTATGTCACACGTGTATTTGCTGACCAAATTAGGTAATGTATTATGGTCCATATCAATTCCATATTTGGAATTTAGCTGTTGTTAGTCTATGACGTAAGTACTTTTGGATGTCAGCATCTATAAAAGAACAAAACCAGGGTTCAAATGATCAGACAGCGGACATCGCTAAATATACATGAAACATATTTGAATGTTGCAAATCAGGGCCGGATTAACCTTGTGGGGGGGCCGGGACATACCAAAACTGTGTGGGGCCCCATTTCAAATTGTTCGTACTGACCGTGGATCGTACCAGTATGTACTCCGCCCCCTTGAGTGCCTGGGGTGTTTTCCACCAGAGTTTATTTGT
Organism: Patella pellucida; assembly: GCA_917208275.1. Taxonomy (NCBI): domain Eukaryota; kingdom Metazoa; phylum Mollusca; class Gastropoda; family Patellidae; genus Patella; species Patella pellucida. The sequence goes on from OU795044.1 coordinate 2,882,479, forward strand.
TTAAAATAAAGATTAATTTCAGTGCATCTGAGACAATTTAGGCAGCGATTTCATTGACGTTTAGAACTCGTTGATAATTTGAGTATTTTAAACCTTTCTCTCATGATGTTTTCATTTACTTTTTTTTAGTGAAATTATTTTAGATGATCAATCAAATTGCTTATTGCTTTGCTTACCCTAAGCAGAAAATGCTCATTATTCAACTCAGTCAAGGTATTGGTGCAATGAAACTATACAACAAGTTCAAACACTCACACAAATAGAACTAAAAAAGTTATTGGCCCCAAAGCATCAACCAATCAAATGGCCTATCTCTGCTTACCCTAAGCAGAAACTGCTCACCTTTGAACTCCATCAAGGTAATGACCTAATAAACACCTACACTAAGTTTGAATATTCTAGCCCAATGAAAGGGAGTTATTGTGTTCCAAAAAAGTGTGACGGACGGGAGAACAGACAGACGGACGAACCCATCTTAATAGTCCCCTGTTTTCTTCGAAAGGCGGGAGACAATAAGGAAAAAAACGGCTATGATCTTATCAGTAGACACCAGTGAATACTAAGTTTGGATCACGTGGTTCTCCGCTTTTTCATAGTGCGCCGTTCAAAATTTCGTGGCACACTTAGGCAGATTTCGTTGCACACCTGTGCGCCACAGCACACTGTTTGATAATCACAACACTAGACGACCAGAGGCAAAGAATTCGGCGCCAATACACGTGGGTTCTGGTGAAAGCTAATTTTGCGGTGACTTTAGATTTTTTTATGGTATTTTTTGGTACAGACGTTCGGAACGTTTCAGTGGTGTATATGGTGAAAGCTAATTTTGCGGTGACATTTTACATTTTTCGTGGTATTTTTGGGCATATGGTAGGCCGACATATGTTCGGAACGTTTCAGTGTGTAGCGTTCAATTAACACACACACGTTACGGTTTAAAATTAAAAATGCCGATTTGCTATGGGGCTATCCATAAAGTAAGTACGCTTGAAGGGGGGAGGGGGGTCACGCCAAAAACGCACAGGTGCGTAAATTCATTGGCAAAACGTACGTACAGGAGCGTACAGGGGGGGTGGGCGGAGGTGGGTCTGAATTTTACCCATTTTGAGCGTACGTACTTTATGGATGACCCCTATGAAGAATGATATATTATCAAAAATCGATATATATTATTATGGAATGAGTAGAAATAATGGTTCATTATGGTGGATTTTAGTAGATTGTGTCACCGCGTTACAGTTGATTATCGAGCATTCTCAACAACACCAGCAATTGTGAAACGTTCGTGTCGGTATAGTCCATGTCCATAATAAATATTTACTTCACACCGGAAGTGTTCGCCTCGCCTTTGCGTTGATGATTAAATTATTACTCTTTTTTTAAATGGTGAGATAATTTTATCAATTCAGATATCTAGTTGTTCATACAGTAAATGTGATTACCACGTGAGATAAATGATACCGATCAGTCGATCAGATGTAGGTGTAAAGCGAGAATTTCATATTTTCTAAGAGAGTCAACACCTCGGCCTATAGTAACTATATAGGCCTACTTGTTACCTTAAACTGTGTTTAAGGTAACAATTGGTACAGTCTAAGACCCCTTACGCAAGTTGAAATTTTATCAATTCAGATATCTACCTGTTCATACAGTAAATGTGATTACCACGAGAGATAAATGATACCGATCAGTCGATCAGATGTAGGCGTAAAGCGAGAATTTCATATTTTCTAAGAAAGTCAACAACCCGGCCTACGGCTCATGCTCATGATCATTTCTATGTCTTTTGCTCAAGTCAATAGGTTATCAACTCACTATTATACGACCATTGGCATTATTTCTCACCCTTAAAATTCATTGACACAGGAAATAATAACACAATTACCTCCCATTGCCTCCATGCTTAAGGGGACAATAACACTCTTGCTGGCTTGACAGGTCCAGAAAAAAATTAGTCTTATTCTAACTACAAAATATTTGTGTAAATTACCTGTTGTGTAAATTATCCATTACAACCTATCTTACTTGTCCAGAGGGTTTGAAAATATGTTTAAATCCAAGTTGCATTTGAAAGTGCTTACGTAAGGCTTTTCAAACCATGTTACAGCATGTAGTTGAATTTTTCCAATTTTTAAAATTAGATGTATTAAGATGAAATTTGTATCATTTTTCAATTGAAATATTGTAAAATAGTACAAATTGTTGACCAGAATAATGATTGGAACATATTATTCAGTTACAACAAGAGTGGTATTGGGGCTTTGAGCCTTAAAGCTTTCTTCAAACGTTGGAATTTGAAGTTGAAAATGATATTTTTGCCAAGTGAATTATAGGATACATAAATCCGAATGGGTGGACACACCAGCCGAATGCTTTGCCTGATTTACCAGTTGATTGTATGTCACATGATTAAAAATGGCGGCGTCTATGTCTTCAAACAATCTCGTGACTTCTGGATATGATTGGTGATTGACTTATGAATTCTACATTCGCCTGAATGCTTCGGCGAAGTTGAAACACCAGGCAAATATATCAAACCTGTTTGATTTGGGCGAATCATTTGGCCGAATAGAAATTCGCTCAAATGACAGTGGACAAACCTTTCGGCTAGTGTGTCCACCTCTTTATGAATGCTCATTTGAAATAAAGTATCCTCTGTATGAAATTTATATGTATTACTTCAACAGTCTGTTGAATTTCAGCCATTTAGCTGCTGTGGACGTTTGTTTCCTCGCCTGGCAACCTATCTTTTGTATATCATAGAAAACCAATGGGTGCAGGCTGTTTCGTAACCTAGCTGTTTCGTACCTAGTTCTTTCGTACCTCGTTTCGTACCTCAGATTGATTCGTACCTTTTCCTATGTGTTGTTGAAATAAAGTTGAAACATGGTTAGTACCTTTTCTAGGGTTGTTCAAAGAAAGTTGAAACACGATTCGTACCTTTTCCCACATGTTGAACTAAAGTTGAAACATGATTCGTACCTTTTCGTACATGTTGAAATAATGTTAAAACACGACGACTTAATAATATCCAACCACTACGGGAATTTTATACAAATAAATGTCTGCAATATTTAAAAATATAGTTGGCAAAAAAAAACCCAAAGCACCGCGATCTGCCTTTGTTGTTTATAATCTGGTGTTGATTACTGAACCCATTAAGCGAGTGAGTTGTATTCTTGACGATAATTGATTGGCGATTGTTAAAGCGATTTAAGTTTGAACCTTTGTATATAAATTTGCATTATCTCAATAACTATGTATATTTAGTTTTGGAGAATAAAGTAGTTGAAGTTGAAGTTAAATAGGGATTTAAATTTGTTTAATCTGGTGTTGATTATTGAGTAGGCCTACATATTCTGCTGGATGGGCTGTGATTATTGACTATGAGTTGAGATTGTTGTCAATAATTTTATTGATCAGCGATTATTAACTTCAAAGAGTCAGGCGGCACAAACGGTTGTATGCTGAATGTGTTTTAACTTTTATATACATGTATTACAGGAAACTAAGGATATTAACACCTTTCATCAATGTAGTGTATGTGATGAGATGTTTCAACAATATTATGATTTAGAACAACACAATATTAAAATGCATGTTAAAGAAGAGAAAACTGATGATGTAGATGAATATTGTCATGTACAGTTTAAAGAAGAGAGAATTGAAGATACTGAAACTGTTTGTCAGTGTAATTTATCTCAAGTACATATTAATCCCATAGGAAATATTTTACAACAATCTAAAGATGCTGATGATATGTTTCAAGATCAGAACGGTATTAAAAGACCTTTTAAATGTGATGTTTGTGGTAAAGCATTTAGCACCAGTTATTGTGTACAAATACACATGAGAATTCATACTGGAGAACGACCTTTTAAATGTGATGTTTGTGGTAAATCATTTCGCACTAGACATTGTTTGCAGTAACATACGAGAAGTCATACAGGAGACAGACCTTTTAAATGTAATGTTTGTGGTAAATCATTTACTCAGAATAGTAGTCTAAGGCAACACATGAGAATCCATACTGGAGAAAAACCTCATACGTGTAATGTTTGTAGTAAATCATTCATTCAACGGGGTGCTCTTCGCGTGCACATGAAGAAAACTCATACAGGAGTGTAACTGTAGTAAATCGTTTTGTACTAGTGGTCAGCGCTCACGCTGTTGATTGCCCTTCCCGCCAATTGCGATAAAAATATAATCTTGCCGATAAAATATTCAATCTTTTTTTTGGTGATAACTTTTTCCAACATGGCGATTCTTTTTTACCTTTGGTAATAATTTTTTCTAGTTATAATGACATAAAGCTTTGATTTCCACGCCGTATACTATAGATGCGTTACGGTCCATTGCGCTGGGTTGAATGACAGTGAGTCAATTAACAATCAATTAGGTATCAATAGACCTATCTTTTGTCTCTTGTTCAATCTCGGATTAGTGTTGATAAGACTATATACGGTAAGAGTGGTAATAAACTAATTAAGAGACAAAAGATTTAATTATACGTTTTCAATATGAATCGATGGCTTTTTTTATGGTTTGTATATATTCAAAATGGCGGACACAGTGTTTGTGAACAATCCTAGATCGATTCGTTTGATATATTTCTTAATGAAGTTATCAGTATGTGAATTTGTTAAAATTAGATACCCTTAACTTGTCCGAAGAAGTGATGGCATTTCACAATTATGTTCAATTATCTGATTTATGTGATGTATCTATTACTGCCATTTGTAAATTTGCCCTTAACCTAAGACGACATATTTTCAAAACTGTTTGTGATATTAGTAAGCGTTTGCTCACAATTCCTGTTACAACTGCAGAACGTGAAAGAGGATTTAGTAGACACATTATATATATAAAAAAAAAAAATACCGCAATTCATTAAAAACCAATACGCTCTGTAATTTAATGTTGGCTACTCAGCAGTAGTATTGGTGATCGTTTATGACAACTTACAGGAGTGTTACCGTGGTAAATCGTGTTGTACTAGTGGTGATCGTTTATGACAACTTACAGGAGTGTAACCGTGGTAAATCGTGTAGTACTAGTGGTGATCGTTTATGACAACTTACAGGAGTGTTACCGTGGTAAATCGTGTAGTACTAGTGGTGATCGTTTATGACAACTTACAGGAGTGTAACCGTGGTAAATTGTGTTGTACTAGTGGTAATGACAACTTACAGGAGTGTTACCGTGGTAAATCGTGTTGTACTAGTGGTGATCGTTTATGACAACTTACAGGAGTGTAACCGTGGTAAATCGTGTAGTACTGGTGGTGATCGTTTATGACAACTTACAGGAGTGTTACCGTGGTAAATCGTGTTGTACTAGTGGTGATCGTTTATGACAACTTACAGGAGTGTAACCGTGGTAAATCGTGTTGTACTAGTGGTGATCGTTTATGACAACTTACAGGAGTGTAACCGTGGTAAATCGTGTTGTACTAGTGGTGATCGTTTATGACAACTTACAGGAGTGTTACCGTGGTAAATCGTGTTGTACTAGTGGTGATCGTTTATGACAACTTACAGGAGTGTAACCGTGGTAAATTATGGAATTCTAGCCCTAGAAAGTCTATTATACCAGCGCATTCTAGACTCAAGTGAAGCCCGAGGCGGCAGTTGCAATAGGGCCTATTTAAAATGGTGTGAGCCTAATTAATTTCGAGTCTGGGCCAATGTTGTTTCCCGTTGGCCCTAAACCCCACCCCTAACATTCATTGTCTATGCGTATTTAATCGAATAAGGCAAGACTAATAAAATTTAATTTTTTTTACAAATTCTGTTGGCCTGAGGCTGCAGCCTCATCAGCCTCACTGATAATCCGCTACTGCTTGGCGGCCCGTTAAAGCCACCCGCTACATACAACATCGCTCCATGGCCGGTCAAATACGCCCCCCCCCCCCCCCCCCTGTATTATATTCAGAAGAAAAAGATTGAATTTAGGCGAATTGGACAAACAATTTTTGTCCGACCGACCCTTCGTCCTATGGGTCAATCTGCTCCTGGCCTCAAGGTTATTTCGTGATAATCGTCACTTCCCTAAACATGGATTTCAGAAGCTTATTGCGCAGCTCTTTTTCATCTACCACCGACATGTTCAACTTTTCACAGCAAAATTACAAGACTGGCGTATGCACGTCTTCAATTAGCTCAGGTTAAGTGCATAACAGTAGGACGTTAAACCCCATTTCATTCATTCATAATATCAAACACAGCATCTGATGAGAAGAACTCGATCATTGCTTCAGCAAATAGGACATGTTCATAGGCGAACTGACCTGGGAAAGAGGGAGGGGCATCCGCTCCCTAACTTTCATGCAGTGGCGGATTAAGCTTAACCAAGGTCTCAGGCGGCAGTTGCAATAGGGCCTATTTTTTTTTTTATATAAACAATATTTATTCAGAAAACTGAGGGGATTGGGGAACAGGCAAAGCCTATGTAAACCCCTCTCCCGAATAGGGCCTATTTAAAATGGCGTGGGCCTAATTATTTTCGGGTCAGGGCCTATGTTGTTTCCAGTTGGGCCTAACATTCATTGTCTATGCGTTTTTTTATCGTATCAGACAAGACTAAAAAAATTGAATATTTATTTTACAAATTCTGTTGGCCTATCAGCCTCACTGATAATCCGCAACTGCTTGGCGGCCCGTTAAAGCCACCTGCTACATACAACGTGAGCCCCCCCCCCTCCCGGCCCTTCGCCCTATGGATCAATACGCTCCTGGCCTCAAGGTTATTCCGTGATAACAGCAAAATTACAAGACTGGTGTTTACCCACTCTATCAGATTCAAACTACAGCGATGGTGAAATATTTAATTTGTAAATGATTTTTAACTACAATAATGTAATATATTTTAACTGATAAATTATCACTTGGTCTATATTAAACAATATTTTAAAAACTACGAAATGGGGTTGCCCTAAGAAACATATCCACCCCACACCCACGACTACATGTAAGTATGTCGAAAATTTCGAAATAATTTGACCCATTCTAATTCCCATAACGGTTTATGTGCCAAGTTTAGGAAAATAGGAAATTTCGAATGTTGACCTACACCATGACGGTCTGTCGGACAAGATTCACCCCCCACCCTCACATCACTTTGATATGCGGAAACTTTCGAAATTTGTTTGACCCCGTTCAAATTCCCATAAAGGGTTGTGTACCAAATTTAGAAAAATGCAAAATTTAGAAGTTTGTCATGTAGCTTAACAGAAAAATGGTCATGAAGTATGGGCTTATTAAAAAAAATATTGTTTCATATGGAAGCAATTTTGAAATGGTTATTTCTAAAGTCGGATTAAGTTACTAAGACAAAAACAATAATACAAATTATATGGGAATATTTGTTTCCAAAAAAACAAATATTCTGTCAGAAAAGCCTACATTTGAGTAAAATTAGATAATCAAAACCTCCCCTCGAAAACAATACAAATATGAAAAGGTAACATCTCATTTACCCCAAAAAATCCTGCTGCTCAGTCGAAAGTTTCGAAAGAAATGTAATTTGACCTCATAAAGAATCCCATAAAGTTTCATGTCCCAAGTATAGACAATAAAAAATTTTGAATGTTGACCTAACGTCTATATAAAGTATTATGTTACCCAAAATTACAAATTCTGATCTTTGTAGGCGTTTCTGACATAAGTGGCCAGTATTGATCGCCGGCTACCCAACCCTAACTCCCATTTAGGAAGGGGGAGGTAGGATTTTCCAAACTGCTCTGATCAACTGGAAGTGTTTACTCACTACTGACCTTACATATATAAACATAATCATGCATAAAATGAAAAATAATAATAATAGTAGACATCTGTAGACAACTTCATTAAAAAAAATACTAGTTCGGCAATAACAAGCTTTTTAGATAAATTGATGACTGTTGGCGGTATATAACAAATAGTTAAATCCAAATTGCCAACGAACCCCATCAATATTTGAATCAAATTGTTACAGTAGAGTCATCAGCTTACATATCTTGGACATACCTTTACATTGAGAAGTGATTTGATAGACTTTTAGTGAGGAAAGCTTTCTTGCAAATTAGACAACAATCCAACAAATATCGCAGTCTAGCTTTACCATCGAGAGCTAATTATGGTCTGAATAAGTTAGTTAATGTATAATTTATAATTTCTATAACATCTGAAGCCTAAATTATGACTTGCAGTAATCAGATTTAGCTCTTGAATAATGTAACTTTAAGAAACAATAATGTAACATATTTTAACTGATAAATTATCACTTGGTCTATATTAAACAATATTTTAAAAACTACCAAATGGGGTTGCCCTCAGAAACATATCCACCCCGCACCCACGACTACATGTTGGTATGTCGAAAATTTCGAAATAGTTTGACCCATTCTAATTCCCATAACGGTTTATGTGCCAAGTTTAGGAAAATAGGAAATTTCGAATGTTGACCTACACCATGACGGTCTGTCGGACAAGATTCACCCCCACCCTCACATCACTTTGATATGCCGAAACTTTCGAAATTTGTTTGACCCCGTTCAAATTCCCATAAAGGGTTTTGTTCCAAATTTAGAAAAATGCAAAAATTTAGAAGTTTGACATGTAGCTTAACCGAGAAATGGGCATGAAATATGGGCTTATAAAAAACAAAATATTGTTTAATATGGGAGCAATTTAGAAATGGTTATTTCTTAAATCGTACTAAGTTACCAAGAAAAACACAATAATACAAATTATATGGGAATATTTGTTTCCAAAAAACATTAAATATTCTGTCAGAAAAGCCTACATTTGAGTAATATTAAATAATTACTGAAATAAAACTTAATCAAAACCTCCCCTCGAAAGCAATACAAATATAAAAAGGTAACATCTCATTTACCCCCCAAAAGACCTGCTGCTCGGTCGAAAGTTTCGAAAGAAATGTAATTTGATCTCATTAAAAATCCCATAAAGTTTCATGTACCAAGTATAGACAATAAAATTTTTTGAATGTTAACCTAACGTCTATATAAAGTATTATGTTACCCAAAATTACAAATTCTGATTTTTGTAGGCGTTTCTGACATCAGTGGTCAGTATTGATCGCCGGCTACCCAAACCTAACTCCCATTTAGGAAGGGGGAGGTAGGATTTTCCAAACTGCTCTGATCAACTGGAAGTGTTTACTCACTACTGACCTTACATATATAAACATAATCATGCATAAAATGAAAAATAATAATAGTAGACATCTGTAGACAATTTCATTAGAAAAAATACTAGTTTGGCAATAACAAGCTTTTTTTAGATAAATTGATGACTGTTGGCGGTATATAACAATAGTTAAATCCAAATTGCAAACGAACCCCATCAATATTTGAATCAAAATGTTACAGTAAAGTCATCAGCTAACATGTCTTGGACATACCTTTACATAGAGAAGTGATTTGACAGACTTTTAGTGAGGATATCGGTTTAAACTACAAGAGAGACATGCCAAATGCTATGTGAATTTTAATGAATCTAACACCATGCCAGTTACTTCCCGACAAAGAACTGTAAACTAGCTATCAGCTATGACTGGGGGGGGGGGGCGATAACTGGGGGGGGGGGGCGATAACGGGGGGGGGGAATCACACGTCTTCAAAGATAACTGGCCCCGTCGAGGACCAATGAATTGGGTGTGCACACCAGAATCGACGGAAACGTCATAGAAGCGAGACAGAAGGCGGGAATATATTTCATCGAGAATCTAGATTAACAATGTCATAACTAGTGAAGAAAATGTTAATTTGTGTTTTAGGGATGTAGAAGAAACTGTTTGGACAGGAGAAGGTGTGTATGTATGAGGAAACTGTCCGTCCCAGTTGACCGTCGGTGCGTTTTCTCCCGATAGAGATAAACATCTTCGGTGTGATCTTTGTTGTTTAAGTTATGACATGTTACCCTAGGCATAACAGATAAACTCTATCCCTCAAGTAGTTTTACACCTCAAGCCTAACTAAAAGTCAATGTTTCCAAGGGGTCTCTATTTTAAGATGTGTTTCAAACTTGTCAACAGAATGTTCTTTACTGTACCTATTCAACGAACCCATGAAAATTTAGAAAATATATACAGTATATACATCAACCTGTTATTGCTAATCTAGAATTTCCCTATTCAACTGCCATTTCCAAGTTGAGTTCCTGGTACCATAAACTGCCGCTTGACATCCATCCACATCACAGCTGGAAAAAAGGTAAACTTATGCAATTAAATTGTCCAAATGAATACTATCGCTTGAAAAAAGGACATAGTTGAAAATTTGCCCACCTGTACAACACCATTAATATTTCAGCAAATCTGAAACATTTTCGAAAACTACGAATGAATGTTTCCTAACGTCATGCTGTATTGTTTTGTGACAAGAAAAAGTCAGCTCGCGCTCAACCAACTTCATGCTGTATTGTTTTGTGACAAGAAAAGGTCAGTTTGCAGCTGAACTATGATTACTTAGAAGTAAACCGATACGTTCAGTTGAAATATCACAGTTTTGAATGCGTAATTTCTGTTTCCAGCAATGTCTCAACCGTCTATATGTATAATTTGATTCAAAGACAACCATATTATGTAATTAAGTATATCACATGAAGTTTAATTTGATTTATTTATAAAGTTTAGGGATAATTTAGAAATAACTAAAGTATGGTATTAATGCCTACCCTGTCTGTCTTCTATATCCGTGGTAAACAGCATATCGTTCATTCGATGATTTAACATTGTTGTGGTCCTGCAAGATATACAAAGTTATATATTTTGTGTTTATAACACCAGGAAGTAGCTTGACATGCTAACAGACAAACTTGCTGCCCACAGGAACTAGAGAAGTTGTAATTAACAAGTATGTTTTTTTTTAATGTTTTACAGACGTACAAATATATATTTGAACTACTGATAAGTGAAATGGAAAGGTTTAACACAATCAGCTACCCTCATTCGTGAAATTCCCATGAATAACCACTACTATTTTGGTTCACCGTGTTACATTATACGACATTTCATATTCTAAATAAAACTCAGAAATAATGTTTGAAATTCTGTCTTACAGAAGATATTAATGCTTACCTCATCAATTGCATAACAATTGCCTGTACTGTACAATAATACCCCCATGTATAATATGCTGCAAGTCCTGCTTATCCACAACTATCACCTTTTTATACGTCCCTTACAAACATATCCCCACGACCCTGTGAATGAGAGGAGGATTATTAAGTATTGTTCATTCTAAATTTCCATACTTCATATAATCTCAGTTTATGTCCTTAAACCGGCACCGTCACTATTTTTGAAGGACCAAAATATATTTATGTTTTTTTTTAACAAACTTACAATAATAATACTGTAAAATACAATCTGTTTATGGACTAATAAAAAATACAGCCATGTTTTACTTTTTTCTATTGTCATACACAAAAATATTAAAATCTACCAATGGTGACGAATAACTCACCTGTATCCGTAAGCTCTCTAGACCCCACTATCAACAATACATCTAAGTTTATCATAGAAAAACGTTATACAAGATTATCTGTACTGGGCTCCCAGGAGAAATTTGCAATATACGTTAAAGGCATTGACAATCTAAGATAAACCAAATATCAGAATATATTAAATATAGCACCCCTATGCAAATGCAAAATAGTGTAAAAAGTGAAAAACATGCAAAAAAGAATTAGTTGCCTAAGGAGTTGTGGGATTAGTTGATGCGTTAGTGCCATATTTATATATATCCCAATTTAATTACTCCCCATGTCTACAACTTTCAACCAAAAATACCTAATAATAAATCATGGAAAAACTTAACATGATATTTACAAACGAATCTGGTGCACAAGCCAAGCTTATACAACACCAACAAGCAAGAATATAAAGACAGACCCAGTACAAGATAAATAATAACGTGTGTGGACCTCTCTATGATATCATAAACTTATTGTCTCCTTAATAGTGTAATCTGAAAATAAAAATAAAAACACGAATTAAATTAGCATTAGCTATTTTCCTAAACTCAAATCAATTGACAAATACATTGGTGTTAAAGGATTACATTTACGAATATGCTAGTAACATTGGACTAGACCTCACAGGTCCGATATAGGAAAGAAACTAATCTATGTAGGCCTAGTTTGACGAAAATGTTGTAATATGATTTATGGTGAAGATCAGCTTACCCAAACAACACTACCATGCCGCCATCGTCCAACCCATAAGAGGAGATATGTCTGTAATATGCAATAGAAATATGGAAGTAAATAAAATGGTCAATTCTGTGTGAAAGACTCTATAGCATTGACCTATACAATAATGTAAAATTTTATGACGCTATGCCAAAGAAATACAAACTTTCATTATTCATGTGAGCTGGGCGATAAATCAGAAAATACGTCACATTTTGTCACTTGATTTGTATAACTTGTGAAAGCTGGCACTTCCCCTTTTATAATGTACAAGGCCTACGTGGTTTGTAAAACCCGGCCATCTTACTCTGTGCATATTTTTTAAGGTCCGGTTTAGTGCAAATAAAACACGTAACTCTTATTTAACGTCCACCCGACACAAACTAAGTAATTGCAGGACTTACATATGGTATAATTTTATTACAATAATTGGTATAATTTTATTACAATAATTCGCTTAAACGTAGGTGTTTTTAGCAATGAAAAAACCCCGGAAGACTCAGAGAAAACCTACTGGGTTGGACTGTATCCATCTCTTATTATCACGTACAAATATTGATCGACTATTTAAATGGGGGTTTAAAGTCCTACTATTAAAAATTTACTAACCTGTTTGATACGAGAGACTTGCCATATTGGCTAATGTGAAGAGATGCTTCCACATGGCCGATCAATTTCAAATTGAAAGGCGGTTGTTTGAGGTTTGCCTTCTATGTTTGTATCTGACATCTACTCACCATAAGAATACCTGACAACTCATCCACAGACAACTCAACCCAAGTTAGAAGACAACTCATCCCAAGTTAGAGAGAAGAGGAGAGAGAGAATGGGGTTTAACGTCTATTCGACACAAACTAGGTAATTTCGGGACTAACATATGGTTTAATTTTTTTAATAACTCATCCAAAGACAACTCATCCAAAGACAACTCAACCCAAGTTAGAAGACAACTCATCCCAAGTTAGAGAGAGAGAAGAGAGAGAGAATGGGGTTTAACGTCTATTCGACACAAACTAGGTCATTTCGAGACTAACATATGGTTTAAATTTTTTTTAAATAATTCGCTTGCGCGTAGGGGTCTTTAGCAGTGGGGGGAAACCGGAGGATCCTGAGAAAACCCTACTCCTTGCCACGTGCAACCGGGGATTCGATGACAGACACTATGATACAGCGCGCGCACGCTAACCATTCAGCCATCCACCCCCTCCCATGTCACTAAAAACGTTGGCCCCAGTTGATTGTTTACATGTTGTCTGCTAGAAATTCGTCAGAATATGACATTATTTCCATTATTAAGCTAATCTCTTGGGACTAGCTGTCTTCGAAAACATTCCGATCGCATTTAAAGGAAAACAGATACGATATGCCAGAATGTGCTGGATACGAATCGAAAGTATCGATTGCTGTCGAAATATTCGAGCTGCATTCTGTTTGAATTCTTAGACGTTCGATCGTTATTTTGAATATGTGTGAGGGGGGTTTAATCAATAAGCATCAATCTGTTTCACGGCGGATTACGAAAGTCTTCTCATATCTCTGTAAATTTGCGGGCGACAGTGTTTGGGGAATCCGATGAAACACCCGGCCCAGAAAGTCTATTATACCAGCCCATTCCAGGTTCCAGTGATGACTTGGCGACCCGTTCAAGCCACCGGCCTCATACACCATGAACATCATCGGTCCATGGCCGGTCTAATACCCCCCCCCCCCGTATTATGTTCAGCAGAAAAAAGATTTTATTTAGGCGAATTGGACAAAGAAACTTCTTTTCATTATTTGTCCTATAGGGGTCTTTTTAGCAGTGGGAGAACCAAGAGAAAACCCACGAGGTTTAACAGTCAACCGTATTCCTTGTCACGTTCAACCGGGCAATCGAAACCGTGTCAGATGACTTAATGATAGACCTTATGATAGCACGCGCTAACCATTAGGCCATCCAATATCCCTTTAAGATATTAGGATCCTGAAAAGGCTTGGAGAAAAGCTCTAGAATAAAAAAAACAAAGTTAAATGTCTTAAATTGGGTCTTGTAAATGTACAGCTTATTAGAAATATGAACACAAATTTGATATACTATTGATAACTGGACCATTGTTATCTCAAGTTGGTCATGAGGTTAAACGTGTCGAAAGTACACCGCCTGGTTACACTTGTTTCCACTCTCCTCGAATCACGGGTAGAGGTGGGGACATGGCTGTTGTTTTCACTCTCCTCGACTCACGGGTAGAGGTGGGGATATAGCTGTTGTTTTCACTCTCCTCGACTCACGGGTACAGGTGGGGACATAGCTGTTGTTTTCACTCTCTTCGACTCACTGGGGGTTTAGCTGTTGATTTCACTTGCATCGACTCACAGGTGTAATAAACTCAGTGATTGTTTTCCATATAAATTTGTGTTTTATTATCAGTTGTTTATTTACTAAATGCCGTATAAGGATTTCAATTGGTAATTTGGAACGTTGCCTCAACGGAATTAAGAACTGGATGTCCGCCAAGATGTTAAAGCTTAACGACGCCAAACCGAGCTTCTCAGGAGTTTTATCGTTGTAAGTGAGAGGGATATTCGGTCTCCCGTCCGATCAGGCAGGTTTCCCCCGAGTTCTTCGGTTTCTTCCTGCAGTAATGATCGAAATCATTCGCACGATCTGTGCCAATGCCCAAATTGGAAAAAAGGCCTCAGGCCTAATTTGCTACTCTTGTAAAATGACGCGATTATTATTATTATTATTATTAATATTATTTGACCCAAACACATAATTAATACATGCATTGGGAAATGGGACATGTTGTGAGAATTATAGATTCAAACCTCAGTTTTAACGCTCGCATAAATGGCAAGATATGCCATTTCCATCTTCGAATAATAGGACCAGTCCGTCAACTTATACCTGAAAACTGATTCGATCGTTCATGATATCTACAATAATTGACTAATACTGCAATGCCGTACTTTCTTTCTGGAGTAACTGAAGAACAAGTTGCATGCAGGGGATCCAAAAACCTTGAAAAATATTGACTGGCCAAGAATGCGCGAGAAAATTGACTTTAAAATTGTAACATTGAGATACAAAACATTGAATAAAATATCAACCTCTACAGACCAAAATGATCAATGAGATCCGATAGTAAACTAATTTTGGTTTAAGACCTTTTCAGTACAGAGATGAATTTTGTATCATCAATTAATTGGAATATTGTAAAATAGTACAATTTGTTGATCAGAATAATGATTGGAACATATTATTCAGTTACAACAAGAGTGGTATTGGGGCTTTAAGAGTCATTCCATGAGAGAACCATGCAAAAAAGTGAGGGTTTGCAGATCAAGTTCAATTTTTTTCGTCAGAATTTCATATTTTCTAAGAAAGTCAAAACATAATTATTTCTATGACTAATGCTCAATAGGTTGTCATTGTCAACTCACTATTATACGATAATGGGTATCATTCTCACACTTAAAAATCATCCACACAGGAAATAATAACACAATTACCTCCCTTGTTTTTCTGTTCCCCACCATGGAAAAGCTATCTTCAAATGTTTAAAGTTGAAATTGATATTTTTGCCAATTTCTCAACTGGCAATTAGTAATTATAGGATTAATAGGATTTTAGGACTGTTTATCGATACCATCTCGCTTTAAAACCCTTAAAAGCCTGACTATAGAAATAATTAAATGAAAAATCTACCACTGAGGCAATAACTACCTTATGAGCCAAGAATTCGGAAAATAAGAACAATTTTAAATTTGAGGGGGGGGGGGGGGTAAATTTCGGGTGGTATTAGATATGATACCTCGGGCTTTCTAGGGTCATTTGTGAAAAATAATGAGAAAATAACAAAACTCTTTTTTTTTCGTTTTAACAAGTTCTAGTTTTATTTATATCAGAAACAAACATTCAATACATAATTCTGAACATACTTTTCACTAGCAAAACCACTATTTCAGTCCTTATTCTGACCGAAATAAATGCTTTGTGTATTTTGTAGTGTTTTCTGCTGAGGAAAGGCCCATGTTAAGTCATTACTTATGAAATGCAAGAAAGCAGTTTCTATCTTTATTCAGACAGAGATGTGGATTTTATATAAGAGAAGACATTGTCATTCTTGGGCAAACCTTGCATCTCTGGCGAACTTTGTCGTACAATGGAAAGTGGTTGAACTCGTCCTTCTGAACATCCTGTTTTACCCCAACATATTTCTGCTTGCGTGGCTTCTTAGCCGGCAACTCCGCCTGCTCTTCTAGGGAGGGGGGGGGCGACCACGTGCTGGTTTTCCCCCTTTCCTGCTGAAATAAGGGAGTTAGCACAGGCGGACTGAAATTTACGGAGAGGGGGAACAGATTTTTGTCAGTACCCAATTCCTCATGATGTCGCCTAAAAAGAAACCAGGCATTTACTAAAGTAATAGTGAGAGTATGCAAAAATATGTACATGTACTACCTTCGCGATCTGACATGGTACTTGTAGAGATTAGTACACATGTTTGGTAAATCAATACCCCCCCCCCCTATGAACTTGTTGTAATCCTCTACTATTTTAGGGCGGTTTATCTGAACAAAATCTTTGTTTTTTCTGTCCCACCGCCTAGCCTTAGTGATAGGCTCTGGCCCAACATATGAGGAGATTAGACTGACAACTTTATTGTCATTCCACCTAACACAAACTACATTTCTATTTTGTTCAACCTGTGTTACGAAGAGGCCGCGTTCAGTTTTTTTTTTGCATTTCCTTGTCGTTAGGGAGTTTGTTTCCAGCAACACGGTTCATTCCCACAGTCCCAATATATAGTATCTGTCTTTTATTCAGTTTCTCATTAAGTGGCACAGACGTAAACTAGTTTTCAGCAAAGACTTTGAAGTTTTTTTCCTCGGGTATAGACTCAGTCATTTTCTCGACAACACCAACAGAACGTCTAAGTTCTGAAACATGTTCATTAGCCCGTGTTGTTTGATATAAGTCAAAATCATAAATAAAACCGCCAGAGTCAGAGCGGCCTCAGAGTTTGAACCCCCATTTGTGGGGTTTATTTGGCATTTAAACTCTAAGACCAGATCTTCCTTTGAATGGAATTATTATTTCATCTATTGATTGGCATTCTTTAGGTCGAATTTTCAAAAAAATTGTTCCTCAGAGCATCCATCCAAGGCCGAAGTTTCCAGAGTTTATCCTGTTTCAGATCATCGGTGGCAGCATTGTTGTTAAATTAAATTTTCAAACTTTTCTCGGGGAGCAGAGTCCTCCATACCCCGCGACGATTGATTGGTCACCAAAGTAGGCTATATTGGATGAAATAGCAGGTAAACGCGTTTGCGACAGCTCGATTTCAAACATTCCTCGAGCTCGTGCGCCTGGATATATTTTGGTAAAGCTACGGGTTATGAATAAATTTAAAAGTCCCGTCGTATTCCATACGTATAAATAATGAATTTATTTATCGTTGATGTTATACATACGTTTATAAGTTCACACACCGTCTTTTTTGTATTATATAGAGAATCTCCTACTTGTCTTTTTTGATATCAAAAATATTACTTTATGAACTTTGTTGATATCAAAAAAAGACGAGTAGGAGATTTTATTTATCACCCGATCCCCTCTTACATGTACAAATAAATAAATATACTTTGCTATAGATTTCACTTTTACTGAACCTGAAAACATTATGGCGAAGTGATACATCAATTTTTTTTACAGCAATTCAACCATAAAAAAGTTCCCGTTTAATAAGAAAGAAGTTACTTTTAATATTCAGTATAAAATGATGTATTCCGGTTGTTTTCCGGGGTTTTCCGGTGTTTTCCGGTACATAGTATTGCCGCCCACTATCACGATTCGCGCCATGAAAATTAATTTCCGGCCGTCAAACTTTCACCAAACAACATTTTTGGAGGGGGAGGGGGGTCTAGAGCTAACTGTCGTCTCTCTGTAATAATTTCCGGCATTTCAGGTTCTGCCCCTTAAGATTCAGTCTATAATATTGCACGCTACGAAGTTAAAGGTGTCGGACAAATTTTATCATAGTGCCTCATAATAAAACGAATACCCGTGACTATCCTGTGTCTCTTCACCAGGCCCGTAGCCAGGGGGTGGCACGGGGGGGGGGGGGGGGGGCAACAGCCCTCCCAATATCGAGTCTTGCCCCCCCCCCCCCCCAATATCACAAGAAAATTGGCCTTTACCACAAAATTCATGCAGATGCCCATGCTAGTTGGCCCTCCCGAAAACATCTTTGTCCCCCAAAAACAACTTCCTGGCTACGGGCCTGCTCTTCACGCTGTATATAAAACTTCCATTATCGATTAAACTCTGGCAGGCAGGGATGCGGGCATCGTTCACACTTTACACTTAGTCAAATTTGAAGTTGTATTTTGGTTTAGTTACACACGTCATTTATGATTTACTGAACATAATGATATTTTAACGACTGTAATTATTAGATATTTGAACTGTAATTTAAGATAATCAGATACATAATCTAGCCTAGAGCATGTCCGAAGTGGTATTAAATACAGGCCCGTAGCCAGATTGCTGGCGGAGGGGGGGGGGGGCAGCCCGGCTGATAGGGGGCCCGGAATGGTTCTCTTCCCCCTGGCCATATGGTCGACATTTTTTTGTCAAGGGGGGGGGGGGCAAGATTATTTCTAGGGGGGGGGGGGCTTGGCTACGGGCCTGATTAAATATTTAAACGTTTCCTTTACATTCTTTAAACATCCACACAAGATTAGGATTTATTTTATTTAGATCTTTTTTGCTTCTGTCAGCGGGTTTAGTTTCTATATCCAGTATTGTTACTGTTGATGTAGTCTCTAATATCCAGTATTGTTACTGTTGATGTAGTCTCTATATCCAGTATTGTCACACGTCACAACCAATGTCGCTAGTATGACTGATGGATATATACTAAACCATGACCTGAAATTGATTGAATTAGACGAAAAGTAAATAAAAAAAATAAATGTGAACTTTGTTGGTAGGAATTGTATGAAAAACACCTGCTACTCTTCACCAAGCTAACAATCTGAGTGCAATGTTACTATCTGAGTGCAATGTTACTTCTTCCTAATAAAGCGCGTTGGTTTTTTTTCTATTAGTTAATTATATAGTCTGGAATGAGTTAGCTGTTTTATGTACTATTTATCATTTTTTATCTACTATATATCCTTTTTTTTTACCATTTTCTAATAAAACTAACTAATTATCTATTTTAAACTTAATATTTGATCTACTTATCGACCCGTAAAACACGTGCCTTTTTTTATTACCATTTTCTAATAAAACTAACTAATTATCTATTTTAAACTTAATGTTTGATCTACTTATCGACCTGTAAAACACGTGCTTTTTTTTCTTCTGGTGTTCTTGTACATGTGTTCCTTTCAGCACATGTTTATTACCGACCTCCGATTTCCTCCCACTGCTAAAGATCCCTACGCGCAAGCGAATTATTGAAATAAAATTAAAACCATCTTAGTCCCGAAATTACCTAGTTTGTGTCGAAAGGGTATAACCCTCTCCCCCCTCCCTCTCTCTCTCTCTCTCTCTCTCTGTTTGCCGACCCCCGGATCACGATGCATTCATTTCATTTGATATCCTTGTCTGTCGTCTTGCCGTCTGGGGATCACGGTGGCTAAGTAGATAAGGCGCTGGTTCGCTAGCCAAGAGGTCGGGTGTTCGATCTCTGCAACGGCCGAGAAAGTTCATCTCGATTTTCCGGCGTGATTTCCCCTTGTCAGTGATGCAGAAGGAGGGCCTGACAAGGACAGCTGCCTAGTCGTTCGGATGGGTCGAAAAACCGAGGTCCCGTGTACACATTGGAGTGCACGTAAAAGATCCCTTGGTAGTTGGAATTCGATATAAGAGTAGGCCGTAGTGCCGCTGCCCGGGCAAAATTTCCCCTCATAGCACACTGTATGGCATATGCCCGTGTTCAGTTAGCCCAGGTATGGTATGCTAAAGCGTAGGACGTTAAACCCCATTTCATTCATTCATTCATTCAGTCTTACCGTCTTTGTTTATGTGTGGTACTGGTGTCCTGTACTTACTTAAAGAGTATAACAATATCCGTGAAAAAACAAAAATTACCAGGAAAATGTTATCCGCATTTGTTTTTCTTGTAATTTGCAGAAACTCCTTCAATTAACATAAATACCATTTTCAAATACAGAACAAAAAACCCTTGTAACAAAATTCCACCGTTTATTCCGTAAAATAACAGAATTTAGTCCATAATAAAAGGGAATAAAACATTAATTTTATCCCTAAATTTCAAGGAATAATCCACAGAAATACATAAAACACGTAATGTGAAGAAATAATTCACACTTTTAACACAATTTCTCCAAAAAAGTCATCGATTAACAGAATAAAAGGTGTTAAACTACGGAATTCGGCTACATGAAAAATTGATATTTTTTTTTACAGTGTCTTTACTACCTACCTATGGTCGATTTTATCATTTTACTTCTACTTGTCGATCTAGTTACGTTTCAGTTTTTTCTTATTAACACAAAATAATTTCGGTTTACGATAATTTGATTTAATTGCCCAAAGATCTTTTCAACAAATGAACCAATTTGGTTAATACTGTTTATTCAGATTGTACCCCTAGCCTTATGGAATTTGTCAGGCAAAATTCGGTCAGCAGCGACACCATAAATATTTTTTGCCACACAACCCATTCACAACCCATTCACCCCCTGATATCACCCACTATATAGGTATTGAATGAATGAAATGGGGTTTAACGTCCTACGCTTAAGCACCTAACCTGGGCCAATTGAAGACGGGCATACGCCATACAGTGTGCTATGAGGGAAATTTTGCCCGGACAGCGGCGCTACGGCCTACTCTTATATCGAATTCCAACTGCCAAGAGATCTTTTACGTGCACTCCAATTTGTACACGGGATCTCGGTTTTTCGTCCCATCCGAACGACTAGGCAGCTGTCCTTGTCAGGCCCTCCTTCTGCATCACTGACAAGAGGAAATCACGCCGGAAAATCGAGATGAACTTTCTCGGCCAATGCAGGGATCGAACACCCGACCTCCAGGCTAGCGAACCAGCGCCTTATCCACTTAGCCACCGTGATCCCCGTATATATAGGTATTAACCCTCGGGGAAATTTATTTATCTGCGATATCACTTATGTGGAAGCAGACGTTAAACACCAAACAGACAGACGGGAAATTTAATGTTTGAACAACAAGAATACTATACCAATTAAAAAGGTCAATTTTGCCGCAATCATTCGTTAAACACGTTATGGTAACGTCATTTAAAATAAGAAATCTTAAAAAAGAGCACATAAAAAGCTGACCCATTTGTTGTTATTTTGACAACGTTCAGCGAAGAAAGTCTAATGGCCGTCACCCACGAATATAGGGCGAAAGTTATTTTTAGTCTCTCTCTCTCCCCCCCCCCCCCCCTTTTGTTGACTTCTTGGCGTAGGGCCGAAAATTACATGTTTATTTGTCTCTACATGTACTTACAGCTTGTGTATCTCAATGTTTTCATGGTCAACCTCATACAAGGTTTTGGACAAGAGCTTGCTACGTGTTGGGGATGAGGGGGGGGGGGCGTAGTGGTCTAGAGTGCCGCGCTTCGACCTCTAGCTGGCCGGTCACCTCTGGCTTGAAATACAAATTGAAAACCATACGATAGTCCCCAAATGACCTGGTTTGTGTCGACTGGACGTTAAACCCCATTCCCCTCTCTCTCTCTTTGCTACATGTTGCTCCATCTGTGACAAAAAGCGTTTTACCCAACCAAAATTTGGGAAAAAGTTAGAGCCGGTCTAAGAGACGAGAATTAACATTAGAGTCAATGGGGAAATAATAAGTGACCCGTGGCCATATGTGACGTTTGATAACATGATGGCTGCTATGACGTCATAGGCCCACGCACTTCCTGGTATTCTTAATTATTGGGCACGCCTGTGATATATTTTTATTTAGTGTTAAGATCGTGAGTGAATCGCTATTAATTCGTCGCTAATTACTACTACAACGCTTCAATTAGATTGATTTAATAATCTAGAATATATTGGATATCAGTAATGACCAGTAGCTCATTACAATTAAAGAAGTCCATGAGTGTCTTACACAACAAACCCAACACAGACATTTCATAAACAAGAAAAGTATGTACTATTAGATCAAGCGATCGGATTCGGGGGCAACCTCGTGGGTTTCCTCCGGGCACTCCGGTTTCCTCCCACTGCTAAAGACCCCTACGCGCAAGCGAATTATTGAAATAAAATTAAACCACATGTTAGTCCCGAAATGACCTAGCTGTGTTGAGTGGACTTTAAACCCTATCCCTCTCTCTCTCTCTCTCCCCCTCTCTCTCTTCCTCTCTCTCGGATTCGAGAGCGCTGTACAGTCACGCAACAGTATAAGTAACATTAATGAGCACAATCCAAAAAGTGGAGAATATTTCGCAAACGTTGTATCACACAGGTTTGAGTCACCCAATATAAAACCGACAAGAAAAAAAACTACCAGGACATTTGAAGAAATAAAAAACGTTATAGATAGATAGTATGCTGGCTGACATCATAAGGGTGTAAAAAATTACAATCTAGTCCGCACGTCAAATGTCAAATTATCACTGATCCCACTTTTACCAATCAGAATCACGTAACACGCCCCCCCCCCCCCAAAACAAAACAACGGTTATGTCATTTTCAATTTTGAGTGAAGTCCGTGTTGCTTCAGACCCCGGACTGTACAGCGCAGTGAACGCTTACGGCTAGCCCCCGGATCTATTCACTCTTTTTTTAATTGTTTATTTGTTTGTTTGTTGTTTCGAAGTATGATGTCTTGTCGTTATATTTGTCTTTTATGTAAATCATATGTGGCGCAGTCCCCCTGCACTTACTATTATGAGTAAACAGGAGCAACGCCCAACAGCGAGAAATTAAATACCCTTCATAAATAACATTTTTCGTGAAAAGTAAAAAGCAAACTAATAATATAAGTTGACTATTTTTAGATCTCAAATTAGGGATTAAACAATTAATAGAATGAATGAAATGGGGTTTAACGTCCTACTGTTATGAACTTAACCTGAGCTAATCGAAGACGGCATACGCCATACAGTGTGCTATGAGGGAAATTTTACCCGGGCAGCGGCGCTACGGCCTACTGTTATATCGAATTCCAACTGCCAAGGGATCTTTTACGTGCACTCCAATGTGTACACGGGACCTCGGTTTTCGTCCCATCCGAACGACTATGCAGCTGTCCTTGTCAGGCCCTCCTTCTGCATCACTGGCAAGGGGAAATCACGTCGGAAAATCGAGATGAACTTTCTCGGCCAATGCAGGGATCGAACACCCGACCTCCAGGCTAGCGAACCAGCGTCTTATCCACTTAGCCACCATGATCCCCACAATTAATAGAGTGTTACAAAATATTGACCGGGTTAAAGAAGACACGCACATGCTTACATCGTTCTATGAAGGATTATTTGCACAGACGGTGGCATTACGGTCTAATCCTGCGGCTTTCGTCCCATTCGAATGACTATACATTTTCCCCGCCAGGCCATAGTCCACTCACAGGAGCAATGGACCCCGACATCCATTGGATATACTTGTTCTTGGACCCCCTCCCCCCCCCCATTTTTTTTGTTTACATAGTAGGCCTTAACTCCTATTTATTTACAACAATTATTTAGATTCTATCTGTATAAAACCTGTCTAGTAGTTCCTACACCTCTGCCTACTTCTATAAGATTGAGTAAACCTAATAAGTTTTACAAGGAAAGACACACACACGGCGTTATTTAGCCCCCGGATCCATTCACTCTTTTTGAATTGGCGTTTCTTAAAGCCCCAATACCACTCTTGTTGTAACTGAATAATATGTTCCAATCTTCATTCTGGTCAACAATTTGTACTAATTTACACAACAGGTAGGACACTTAAACATCTTGTAGTTAGATTAAGGCTATTTTTATCTGGACCTGTTAAGCCAGCAAGAGTGTTATTGTCCCTTTAAAGGCGGTCGTTAGTCAGGTCACGTTATTAGGGGCGGGAGTAACAACACGGTTTGCTAATTGTGTTCAGTTTGTTTCAAAAATAATTTTTTTTTTTGTTTGGTCATGAAGTTTTTACACCATTCCTCTATAATCAACACCGATGGATCAATAGCTATGTTAAATACATTCGTCATAATAGGTTTTCCAATGTAATTGATATAATTGTTTCGTTTAGTTTTTTGAGCACAGATAAATATTATAATTAGCCAAAAGACATGAGGCAACTTAACGTCAAACCTCCATTCCATTCCGGCGGCACCACTGGGTTAACATCGCGTAACAAGGCTTCGCTACGAAGGACATCAAAGGTGAAAGTAAGTTTTGATTTATGTTCGGTTATATTATGCTAATAGGAAATAATTCAAATTGTTGTATTATATTTTTAAAATGTAACCCTGTAAAATTACCTAACAAATCATGGAGACGGAAAACTTTGATGGATTTTTTGAGGTGCGTCTATGGTTCTATTGAAAAATATTTGATGCATTATTTAAAGCAGCTAAATCGCTAACATTTGCAATATGAATGTATATAAACTGATTTACATTCAATGGTTTCCGTTTCTACTCCAATTTCAAATCAGTTATGTTCGGCGAAATAAGCCAGCAATTTCAATCAAGTGCGAATTTCTAGCGTCTAGTTATTCCAGTCCTCATAACTCCTGTTGGTTTGGTGCAATGTGTCTAGCCTTGTCCCTCGAGTCTCTCAATAACAACTGGGATTGAAGCGCATTATGGTACACGATTCGTGTTCCAATGTTAAAAAAAATATTTGATCTTAAATATCGGATATCAGAAGCTCATCAATCTATTTAAACTACAGATCTATATTTCGTTTCGTTTTTTATACTTTCGATGGCCTATAAAAAACGAAACGAAATTGGATCTGTGTTTTAATCGGATTGGAAGCTCATCTTTTTTCCGGTAAGTTTACATCATCAATGTTGATTTAAATTGAGCAATAATTCGTGTTTTTGATGTTGAAGATTTTGGAGGATTTTGAGTTACGGACTTAGGTCCTTTAATCGCCTATTGCTGTTCCGGCTAACTTTGACGACGTCAGGAACGTGAATTGCTTTTAACGCCTCCCTACGAACATCAAATTTCAAGTTTTGATTTGTTTTATGTAATTACACAGTAGTAGCACCGTAGTAGCTAAGGTTCTAGTGAAGGAAGTTTGAAGTATTATTTAGTCGTCCGGCCTTGTTTTTGAACATAATAATCTCGTCATTTTACAAGGGTAGCAAATTAGGCCTGTTTTCGATCTGGCCTTTTGCACAGATCTTGCGAATGTTTTCGATCATTACTGCAGGAAGAAACCGAAGAACTCGGGGGAACCTGCCTGATCGGACGGGAGAACGAATATCCCTCTCACTTACAACGATAAAGTTCTTGCCCTAGGACATCCCAACCCCCCTCTCGACTAGACAAATTGAAAATTGTTACGATAGTAAATCGTAATATCTCTAATCAAAGAATATGTATTTTTACAATTCTGTTTAAAAAAATGCCCTGATTACTTATTTGACCTCTTACGTTACTATCAAACTCCTTATAGGCGCCTTCTCAACCTCGTGGGTTTCCTCCGGGCACTCCGGTTTCATCCCACTGCTACGGGCAAGCCAATTATTGAAATAAAATTAAACCATATGTTAGTCCCGAAATGACTTAGTTTGTGTCGAGTGGACGTTAAACCCCATTTATCTCTCTCTCTTTCATTTTAACAATAAATTTACAATACTCAATACAGCCTCTTTTAAAACTTGAATCTGTTCAGAAAAAACCTTCTTCCTTACCTTAAATCTTCTTCAAATATCTTATCTTTAAAACCTATACGCTTATACCTAAATTAATCTGTCAACTGATTTGTATATTTACCCCCCCCCCCCCTCCCATTGTAAATTATTGGTGTTTTTTAAAGTAACATTAGTTAAGGGCTAAATCTGCCTATAACAAGTCTTTCTTTGGGCCTGAAGTGTTTTCTAAAGTATTAATTAGACATTAAATAACTGATCCAGGCCTTAATCAACTTTGGATGGCATCAGATTGCTCCGATATTAAACAGATTAAAACGTTTCAGTGATACTTCGATTTCATCAAAAATGGCGGACCCAGACGGTTCGAGGCTAAGCTTCGACCAACCAGGACCGTAGTTAAAATTATTGCACACGTCTGCCAAATCTTCAAATGCCAATATCTTCGCTTGCAATAGAGTAATTTGAACGAAATTTTCAAAATATTCATTTTACATCATCTTCTTTCGAACTATTATAGCAAGAATGGCTAGTTCTTATCTTTATCTTAAATAATGTAACTATAATGTATTAGCTATTTCTTTTATATTATATTTTCTACGAAGGGCAGGAAACGTAAATTTCAACCCGTCTTAAATAAAGTCATTATTATTATTATTATTATCATGAGGTGAAATCAATCTAAACGAAAGGGTAATCAAATCAATTAATCAAATCTTCGTAATGCGATAACATTTTATATTTTCTGCTCATAGTGACCCCCTAGCAGTCAAATAGTTTGGTGAATAGTTCAGCACCCTCAGAGTTTCGTTTAATATAACACATCTTCGACTTTATAGGCCACTTATAAGATCGGTCGCATTTATTTTGTTACGTCTTTTAAGTAAATCATTTTAGTGAAGCCTGTACCAAGACAGGCCCGGGACTGTACAGCGCAGTGGACGCTTACGGCTGGCCCCCGGATCCATTCACTTGATTTGATAATTGTTTAGTTTTTGCAATGTCTATTTTCTGTCTTGTCCGCAGGTTTATCTTGTAGATTTTGGGGTTTTTTTTGTTGTTTTGCGTGTAGTGCAGTCCTCCTGCATTTACTATTGAGATGACAAGATCGTCCGTATAGCTGTTTCCGTTCTCTGGATAGCAACGCCGACTTAAAATAGAATGAACCAGATCACGGTGGCTAAGTGGATAAGGCGCTGGTTCGCTAGCCTGGAGGTCGAGTGTTCGATCCCTGCATTGGCCGAGAAAGTTCATCTCGATTTTCCGGCGTGATTTCCCCTTGTCAGTGATGCAGAAGGAGGGCCTGACAAGGACAGCTGCCTAGTCGTTCGGATGGGACGAAAAACCGAGGTCCCGTGTACAAATTGGAGTGCACGTAAAAGATCCCTTGGCAGTTGAAATTCGATATAAGAGAAGGCCGTAGCGCCGCTGCCCGGGCAAAATTTCCCTCATTGCACACTGTGGCGTATGCCCGTCTTCAATTAGCCCAGGTTAGGTGCTTAAGCGTAGGACGTTAAACCCCATTTCATTCATTCATTCTACCAAAACTTCATTTATTAATATATTTTATCGATATTTTCAGCCATTTTTAAATGAGCAATGGTATTGATTTATATACCAATAGAAAGAGAATTACAAGCGCTTCACTTTAATAAAATAAAATATTTTTGGTTATGTTTTATAGGCCTACCCTCGATGTGTAAATTGGCCTAGACCATCATTATCCTTTATATTGTTTTTTTTTATATTTGTATATAAAAGTGTTTTCAAAACCATGACAGTCATAGCAGAACAGTTGGCCTTCAATTTCATTTCATTTCATTTCATTTCATTTCAGAAGCATGACATTGAATGTTTCGACAACATCCGCTACTTCATTAAACACACTTACAGGATGGAAATGAACATGTCAACCGTATACCCCACATCGCTTAACTATACCGAATCTATGGCCTGGGACAATGCCACGATGAACTATACGGACACCATAAATTCCACAGATTCAGCCCCCGATTACCAAGATGATCTGACACTAATATCCAAAGAAGTAGCTGATTTGATGAAATCTGTAATAGATTGTTATATTATTCCACCTATTGTACTCATTGGTTTGATTGGTAATATATTAAGCTTGATTATTTTATCTGGTAGAAGAATGAGACGTTACACCACTAACATTATCCTGGCTTATCTTGCCCTTGTCGATGCCCTATTTCTAACCACTATGTTCTTGAGAAAGATGCCGTGTCTGGTAGCTAAATTTGATGTCGTCACTGCCAAAATCATCGACATCATAATGATAATCCAGCCCCCGATTCTCGAATCTATTTTTGGTCGCCTCTCTTGCCTGTTATCTTTAGTCATTTGTTGCGAACGGTTCATCGCCGTATTTTATCCAATGAAAGTCAAGATTTGGGTGACACATAAACGAATTTACCTGACCCTGACCTTGGTGACACTGGTAGTTGTTGGATATTTAGTAGTTGACTTCACCCTGGCAACAACTATATGGTACTATGATGACCAGAACAACAGAACAATGCCAAAGCGGATACTCCAGCCTATCTACTTGAACAATCAACAATTCTTTGATGTCTACAACTTTATGGCACGTCCTATTATTTTTCGCCTGCTTCCCGTATCATTGGTTCTAATTCTATATGTGGCCATCGTCCTACAGATGCGGCGCAGGTCGAAATGGCTAAATGACGTCACATCTAGCAACGATAACTCTAACAATGAAACTGAGCTTAGATCTATGACAAAGATGTTGATGACTATCGTGAGTGTATTTATCGTGTGTGTCCTCCCTAGCGCCATTAATTTTCTTTTTATACTGACAGATGATCGGTACAGATATTCAGGACAGTTCAGTAATGCGTTTCGGGCATTCAGCTCCCTTGGGACGGTCGGTGACATCGTCAACAGTTCGGCTAATTTTTTCGTCTATGTTGCACTAAACAAGAAGTTTTTAGCCATTCTATCGGGAATGTTCTATTGTCAACGTAAAAGGTTGACAAAAAAATCCGATATGTCCAACTCCAATTTAACAATAACTAGTAAACTTTCTAAGTCTTTATCAACCAATCTCGATCAACATACCGTGTAAGTTTTATCATCCAGTCTCTCGGTCTCAATCTAGGTACGGAGGGTCTCATTCGGCAAATCTCGACAGATTCTACGCATCTTAATCTCGGCTGTATGACCATTTCCGCCATTTTAGAACTTTTTTAAGGGAGGGTTCCGAATGAAAAATGGCTGCCCCCCCATGGAGATTTCTGTGGAGAGTGTATTAATATTATATCAACAAACGTAACGTTTGGCATTGAGTTTGGGGAATTACCAGGGAATTTTACCAAACAAGCAGCCTTGGGACAATATCTTTGCTTATTTAGGTATAAACACTCTACAAAGGACGCAATTTGGGACTTTTTTGTAAAAGCGACACGTTTTCCTGTTTGAAGTAAACCGTTCGCCGCATTGTAAATGTATGGGCGTGGGTACATATAACTTACTGTCATACATCCGCATTGCAAATGTATGGTCGTGGGTACATATCACTTACTGTTATACATCCGAGATTTGATGTAGGGTACCGGAATCTGTCAAGATTTGCCGAGTGGGAGGGTCTGTGACCGTTGGCTATATTTGACAAAAAGTTCCATTGCCCATGCGTAATCGGGAATTAGGACTTTTATGTGATGGATTATCCAGTATCTGTGGCTAAGTCAAGTTATCGTTGTGTCGCTTCCCGCAATTGATCCCATTCGTTCGTTCTTCTCTGGAGTTTAACGTCCGCTTCCACCAAGGGTTGTATCGTACACAATAAATCCCATAATTATTGCATTAATATAACAAACATGAATCGTGACGACAAAATTGGGATTTATTAAAAAAAAATTAGATATGGTCCATGAAGAGAGAAAAATTAGATATTGAGCTGGCATGTTACCATAATGTTACAAGTGATACAAAAGTATGCATAATTTAACAATTAAGTTAACTGTTCTCATAATTTGTTACCTGTTCCCATAATACGTTACCTGTTTCCATTATGTAACATGTTCCCATAATATGTTACCTGTTCCCATTATATTTTACATGTTCCCATAATATGTTACCTGTTCCCATAATATGTTACCTGTTTCCAAAATATGTTACCTGTACCCATAATATGTAACATGTTTCCATAATATGTTACCTGTTTCCATTATATGTAACATGTTCCCATAATATTTTACCTGTTTCCATAATATGTTACCTGTACCCATAATATGTTACCTGTTCCCATAATATGTTACCTGTTCCCATAATATGTTACCTGTTCCCATAATATGTAACATGTTCCCATAATATGTTACATGTTCCCATAATATGTTACCTGTTCCCATAATATGGTACATGTTCCCATAATATGTTACCTGTTCCCATAATATTTTACATGTTCCCATAATATGTTACCTGTTCCCATAATATGTTACCTGTTCCCATAATATTTTACATGTACCCATAATATGTTACCTGTTCCCATAATATGTTACATGTTCCCATAATATTTTACATGTTTCCATAATATGTTACCTGTTCCCATAATATGTTACCATTGACTACGGGGGTATAAGTCATATCCCCATAAAGTTTACAATTTTGTAAGTTAAACGTAAAATGATAACATTGTATATTATTATAGCATAGCATAGCGCATTGTGTTTTTGTCATGACATCATGTTCTTGCACTGGTGAAGCCTGGATGCTACCATATTCGGAAATATTGAAGTTTGTGGAAAGACGTGTGACGAAGAGACGAAACCTTTCTTCGGTTACTGAAATGAACAAAAATAGGAAACCAATTTAAACCAAGAAATGCATGCACGACTTGGACGTTTTAAAAACATATTGTTTAAATGAACAAAAATAGGAAACCAATTTAAACAAGAAATGCACGACTTTGGCGTTTTAAAGAACATATTGTATAAATATTAGGCACCTCCTTATTTATAAAAGCATATCTTACACACATTCGTGTCCATTTCTTTTCACGATCGTGTTCTTCTAGTCGCGGCTGCGGGCAATTAGGCGCGACTTCAAGAGTGAAATCATGTTCCTGAAGCAACGACTGCCAATTTTACAACATCTGGCCGTTGCCGGTTTACTTCACATTTCCCGAACTTATAGCTACGTTATCTGCAGACACGTGAACAGTAGCACCCAATCAGAGATTTTGACATAGCGAACCCCACGAAAACCTTGACATTGGACGAACCTTGAACTTTGCAACTCGATTATCACAGGAAGACATTTTAGCTTAAAAGCGCGATGACCAAGGAATCTGATAGGCGCACAAGCTGGCTTATACCCAATTAAACCTAGTGTCGTATTATGCAGAGTATTACGTGAAGGGCTTGTTAAGATATACGTAGTTAAAGCGAGATCAAACCTTCTATTGAAGATGGGATGAAATAAGTCCAGGTCTCCTTTGGTCTAAATTCGGTACTAAGCATCGTTTGTCAAGGTAAATCCTGTCACAAAACATCTTATTAACAGAAGAACCTTGAATTTTGTAAGAGATGGATATATATTAAGCTAAAATAAATCAGGGGCGATAATCCAGGTAGTTAGGATTCGATATGGGCGAATATGGAAGGAAACCATGATCATTCGACTAGAATATGCCTGTTATCACTTAGGACCAAAGATTATACAAGACACAAATAAAGAATTTACAAGACACAAATAAAGAATTTACATGACACAAATAAAGAATTTACAAGACACAAATATAGAATTTACAAGACACAAATAAAGATTTTACAAGATACGATTGAAGATACGACTTATTTGATATTGCAGTGTTAAAGTGAGGGATACGATTTGGAAAGAAGTTTAAATATAACTTTAATTATCGCGCTGTAAGAATATCCTACATGGGACCTTGTAAGTGACCTAGGAACCTTGTTGTCCCGTTTTGGGTTTTGTTTTTTTTTTGCTTCAGATAACAAGGTCAATTGCATAAACGTAAGACTTTCGTAATCCATTGTGAAACAGATTGGGTACCTTGTTCGTTAGTCTTTGCTTTAGATAACAAGGTCAATTTAAAAGGACAATAACACTCTTGCTGGCTTTACAGGTCAGAATTTATTTTAGCCTTATTCTAACTAAAAGATGTTTAAGTGTCCTACCTGTTGTGTAAATTATCCATTACAACCTATCTTACTTGTCCAGAGGGTTCGAAAATATGTTTAAATCCAAGTTGCATTTGAAAGTGCTTACGTAAGGCTTTTCAAACCATGTTAAGGCATGTAGTTGAATTTTTCCAATTTTTAAAATTAGGTGTGTTAAGATGAAATTTGTATCATTTCATAATTGAAATATTGTAAAATAGTACAAATTGTTGACCAGAATAAAGATTGGGGTATATTATTCAGTTACAACAACAGTGGTATTGGGCCTTTAATAAACATATTTTATGTATATTTTACCGTTGGTGTCAACCTGGCTCCCTTCACAGATATAAGGTCTGGTATCTGACAGACCATAATGAAAACCATCGTTGCGAAGGTGTAGATTATTTGGTTTGTTACTGTTATCGTCGCTCCATTTATAAACGTCGCCATCAACAGCATCACCATTCAGCCAATAAAATCTGCCATCTGTGGCATTCTTAGTTATTCCCAGGTAAACGTCTCGATTCCTAATCAAGTGGAATAATTATAGCCATTGTAAATATATTTATTTTCATGCCAATTTAATTTGAATACAAGAAAATAACTGATAGCTTGGTGTAAACCATCGGTTGTAACACAAGATACGCCCACATTTTGTAAGAGATGGATATATATTGAGCTAAAATAAATCAGGGGCGATAATCCAGGTAGTTAGGATTCGATATAGGCGAATATGGAAGGAAACCAAGATCTTTTGGTTATAAAAACGCAGTTCAAGTTTCATCAAAATCGGAGGAAAAATTGTCATCTCCAGATAACCACAAGCTTATAACGTAATTTGTTCGTACAATCAGGGCCCATAATCCATGAAGTTTCCATTCGATAAATGTCAATATCGAAAGGAACCGAGAGCATTTGGGGATAAACATATATATCAAGTTTTGTCAGAATCGAAAAGGAATTTTGTCAGACGGACAGGAGCGACAACAATATAAGTCCAAATGATAATATGGGCGTATAAAAATAGAAGAATGCCCTAATATTTACATAGAGAGGCGGCTTCTCACCAATGCAACGAGGGTTCAATTCCAGCTCAGGGCATGAACTTTATCGTTGTAAGTGAGAGGGATATTCGGTCTCCCGTCCGATCAGACAGGTTTCCCCCGAGTTCTTCGGTTTCTTCCTGCAGTAATGATCGAAATCATTCGCACAATCTGTGCCAAGGGCCAAATTGGAAAAAGGCCTCAGGCCTAATTTGCTACCCTTGTAAAATGACGCGATTATTATTATTATTATTATTATTATGTCCCCCAACCAGGCTAGATTGGCTCGAAAGGGTACCACAGAATATCTTAGCTTAGAATAGTGCGTTTCACAACCTATTTAAGGTACAATTTTCATTACTAAAATCGATTTTAACTTAGGATATCTTAACTTAAGATAGTGCGTTTCACAAATCTAT
Organism: Patella pellucida; assembly: GCA_917208275.1. Lineage (NCBI taxonomy): Eukaryota > Metazoa > Mollusca > Gastropoda > Patellidae > Patella > Patella pellucida. The sequence continues at coordinate 2,916,099 of OU795044.1, forward strand.
TTAAGGGGACAATATTATTTTTACTAAAATCAATTTTAACTTGGGATAGCTGTCACCCTCTCCTAACTTAAAATCACGACATTGATTAGGGCTACGTTGTTAGATAATAAATTGCGACATATATATATATGTAAACTAAATAAAGCTGCTCTCAGTATATAATATTTAAAAAAACACAATTTTTAACTAATATGGAACTTCCATTATTATCGCCCTGAAGACACCTAGCGGTCGAAAGTACTCGGCGGAATGTGATAAATTTTTAGTTTTAATGAATCGTTATTAGTTAAAATTGTGTTTTTTTAAATATATATAATATATAATTAGAGTAAAATGAATATATAAACTAATTTACTACCAAATTACACAATATATATATATAATTAGAATCATGAATATATTGTGAAAGGCCCGGGGAACATTCACAAAAACAAATCTGATTCAATGTCTTTTTATTGCACAGGAAATACAGCTACGGTCCGCCCGTTTATTTGATTGTAGACAATTGAAGCATTTGGATTGCGCCCCATATTAGAACTCCAAGAAAAAAAAAACACGGAAAATCCCAATTGATAATATATTTGTGTACAATGGTTTATTATGGTCAATTTCTTGGAGAGAGGGAGAGAGAAATGGGGTTTAACGTCCACTCGACACAAACCAGGTCTAACGCATGGTGTTCAATTTTTATTTCAATACTTCGCTTGCGCGTAGGGGATCTTTAGCAGTAGGAGGAAACCGGAGTGCCCGGAGAAAACCCACGAGGATGAGAAGGCGCCCTTATTTCCATTTCACCTACGCTCACACTAGGACTCGAAACCACAGCCCCAAGCCAGAGGTGACCGGCCAGCTAGAGGTCAAAGCGCGGCACTCTAGACCACTAGGCCATCCCAACCCCCCGCCAATTTCTTGGTATTAGAAGGCCTAAAGGCCTATAATACTAGGCATACCATAATATGTAGTATTTACTCATATTTTACGGATTATGATGATATTTTTATGTAAAAAGATAAATCAATAAACTCAAATGCTATAGGCCTATTTGAAATTAAATTTTAATATCATGAATTGATTATTATTTCTTAAGGTTACATTATTCAAGAGCTAAATCTGATTACTGCAAGTCTTAATTTAGGCTTCAGATGTTATAGAAATTATAAATTAGACATTAACTAACTTATTCAGGTCATACTTAGCTTATTCAGACCATGGTAAGGCTAGCCTGCGATAATTGTTGGATTGTTGTCCGATTTGCAAGAATACTTTCCTTCGTGATTAAGCAAATAAATGGACAATCGAGACTGTTAGTTTCGCATTACCGACCTCAGTAATGATGATCGAGGCTAAGCGGAGCTTTCATTCGAATGGTTCACGGTTCATAGTGGATCAATTTGACTGAAAATATAGTGAGAACTGCCAACTCGTTATCTCATCTCGAATAAAGTATCTTTAATGAAGTCTTATGTTAATAAGGCAACATAAATAAGAGAATGTTTTAGGAGCCAAAGCTATCTTATCTTTGGAAGATAGATAGGCACTTTGGCATTTTCAAAGTACCATTAAAAGGGTCTATGGGATTGGGAATGACTTTTCAAATCAAGGCATCGGAACATTGGCTATTTGGTGTGTTAATTTTAAAGTTGAAAAATACTTTTAAAATACGACAAAAATGTCCAGCCAAGAGTAGTCGTTTGAGTCCCATATATCATAATAAGTTTCTAGCAATTCTCAATAGTTTCTCTTGTACAAAATACCACAAAAACTACGAAATTCAAGCGATTTTATCGATACACACTATTTCTGTGAGTTTATAATTAAACCCAAAAATCATGAACCAAATGCCAAGTTGAAGGCCAACCAACCGATACATTTCGAAACAAAAAAACATGCAATAAACTCATTTATTTCATCTCTCTACAGCTTTCTGACAATGTGCAAACATTGCTACAACGTATGAACCTATTCACATTAATATAGTAACCCTTAATTCAGCCTTTTAAAAGTTTTCAGTTTCGAAGCGTATTTGCTTTTAAGGTAAGTACCCGCAGCGGAAATGTGCACTGCGTGGGCGCAAACGATTTAACTAAAAATCTATAAAAATTGCATTTTAAGTCACAATCGATCTTCGTGGAACGCATAAAATTTCATTTTGATTTAAAGGACCTAAGTCCGTAACTCAAAATCCTCCAAAATCTTCGACATCGGAAACACGAATTATTAGTCAATTTAAATCAACATTGATGATGTAAACTTACCAGGAAAAGATGAGCTTCTGATATCCGATATTTAAGATAAAATAATTTTTCTAACATTGGTACACGAATCGTGTACCATATTGCGCTCCGGTCCTAGTTTTATTGAGAGACTCGAGGGACGAGGCTAGACACATTGCGCTGTATCACACTGCATATGTGGACTGGAATAACCAGGCGCTAAAAAAAATGCACTGGGTTGAGACCGAATGGCTTGTTTCGCCGAACATAACTGATTTGAAATTGGAGTAAAACGGAAAGCATTTAATGTAAATCAGTTTATATACATTTATATTACAGTATTATATGAGTTTCGACCCACTTTTGTTAATTTCTGGATCCCAAATGTTAGCGATTTAGCTCCTTTAAGTAAAAATCTATTTTAGTGATTTAAGACTAAGTTTATGTGAAACAGGCCCTTGTTCCTAAAGTGGGCTAACGAAGACGGCCATACGCCATACAGTGTGCTATGAGGGAAGTTTTGCCCGGGTAGCGACGCTACGACCTACTCTTATATCGAATTCCACAGCCAAGTGATCTTTTACGTGCACGCAAATGTGTACATGGGACCTCGGTTTATCGTCCCATCCGAATTTTTAGACAACTGTCCTGCAGGCGTTCGGGGGTTAGGATGGCCTAGTGGTCTAGAGTGCCGCGCTTCGACCTCTAGCTTGCCGGCCACCTCTGGCTTGCGGCTGTGGTTTCGAGACCTGGTGTGAGCGTATATGGCATGGAGATAGGGGCGCATTCTCAACCTCGTGGGTTTTCTCCGGGCACTCCGGTTTCCTCCCACTGCTAAAGACCCCTACGCGCAAGCGAATTATTGAAATAAAATTAAACCATATGTTAGTCCCGAAATGACCTAGTTGTGTTGAGTGGTCATCTCTCCCCCCTCCCTCCCTCCCTCCCTCTCTCTCTCTCTCTCTCTCTCTCTCTCTCTCTCTCTCTCCCTGCAGGCGTTAATTTGTACATGTATTACAATAGTAGAGAATCCTACTTACACCGAATTGTCTATCATAAATTGTTTTAAAGCAACCCTATCTTCTATAGATAGTAACATAGGTAAACGCCTTCCATCAGCTTTACATTCTTCATTTGCCGCAGTGAAAATTTTGTAATCTGAATACAGCTTAAACCTAGGTTCTGAATCTATAAAATAAAGATATACTAGTATAAAGGAACAATTAAAATAGGCTTCTCGACACATTTCTAACTGTAAAACCTCAGATAGACATTTTTGTATATTAAGTTTTGATGCGGCCAATCTGCGTATTATTAGACTGGTTTCTGGGATTTTCCCCAAAACTAAGAATGACGAACTTCAAAAATAGGAACAATACGACTTGATGCTCGGCAAACCTCGACAGATTCCGGTAACCTCCGTAACCCTACATCTAGACTCGGATGTATGACAGTGAGTGATATGTACACGACCATTATATTTGCGATGCGTCTAGTCGACTACCGATTTACTTTAACAGGAACACGTGCTGCTTTAACAAAAAAAGTCCTAAAATGGCAGCCCTTTTTAGTTTGTTGATATAATCTCCATGGGGGCAGCCATTTTTTATCCGGGTCCATTAAAATAGTTTCAAAATGACGGAATTCGTCATACACCCGAGTCCAGATGTAGGGTATCGGAATCTGTGGAGATTTGCCGAGTGCGCGTATTTTGTTATTCTGCTTTAATATATAGAATTGTCGGAGAATTTACAACGAAACGAAATACTCTGTACGATAAGGCGCTAAATACCAGCAAGATATACCATTCGGCAAACCTCGACAGATTCCGGTGCCCTATATCTAGACTCGGCTGTATGAGTCTAGATGTAGGTTACGGAGAGTACCGGAATCTGTCGAGGTTTGCCGAATGCAAGATATACAAGATTTTATACTCTAACAATATTTGTACGTGTGTTTTCTTACCGTGCTCCGGGTTTTCACAAATAATTGTTCTGTCATCATCACACCTATACGTCTTCCAGAGATAGTCTTCGTCTGCTAGAGCAACACAACTACCACCCTCTGCCTCTGGTTCATCTGTTTTCCAGTCTTCCGAGATGAGTAGCTGTCCATTTAACCATTGATAAACTTGAAATGTTGAGTTCCACTTTAACCCAACCCAAACACCTCTATCGTCGTCTCTTGATAAAACGAATGAAATGAAATGGAGTTTAACGTCCTACGCTTAAGCACCTAGTCTGGGCTAATTGAAGACGGGCATACGCCGTACAGTGTGCTATGAGGGAAATTTTGCCCGGGCAGCGGCGCTACGGCCTACTCTTTTATCGAATTCCAACTGCCAAGGAATATTTTACGTGCACTCCAATTTGTACACGGGATCTCGGTTTTTCGTCCCATCCGAACGACTGGGCAGCTGTCCTTGTCAGGCCCTCCTTCTGCATCACTGACAAGGGGAAATCACGCCGGAAAATCGAGATGAACTTTCTCGGCCAATGCAGGGATCGAACACACAACCTCCAGACTAGCGAACCAGCGCCTTATCCACTTAGCCACCGTGATCCCCCTCTTGATAAAACAATTACACACACCATTCACTTGATTTGATAATTGTTTATTCATTGCAATGTCTGTTTTCTGTCTTGTCCGCGGGTTTATCTTGTATATTTCGTTTTGTGTGTAGTGCGGTCCTCCTGCACTTATTATAAAAGAGAGAGGGAGAGGGAGAAATGAGGTTTAACGTCCACTCGAGACAAACTGGGTCATTATGGGACTAACGTATGATTTTCAATTTTTATTTCAATAATTCGCTTGTGCGTAGGGGTCTTTAGCAGTGGGAGGATACCGGGGTGCCTGGAGGAAACCCACGAGGTTGAGGTGCCCGGCCAGCTAGAGGTCGAAGCGCGGCACTCTAGACCACTAGGCCACTCCAAACCCCCATATAAAAGAGAGAGGGCGATGGAGAAATGAGGTTTAACGTCCACTCGACGCACACTAGGTCATTTTGGGACCAACACAGAGTTTAATTTTATTTCAATTCGCTTGTGCGTAGGGGTCTTAAGCAGTGGGGGAGTCGGAGAAAACCCACGAGGTTGGACATGCGACCCTACCCTTGTCACGGACAACCGGCGATTCGGAACATATTATAAGCAAATAACATATATATACAACTTACAACAGAATGAAAGTACTGGAAACTTACAGATTAAGATTGGCCAGGTAATCCATCAATTCCTGGTATTTCTGATCAGTTGCCGCCATGACTAATTCCATACCCCTAGTTCTACAGCTTGTCACAGCAGCGTCAAACGTCATTGTTTCATCAATATAAATATATGTACAAGCTGAAAATAGATGACGGGTATCGGTTGTCTTAGATAATCTGAATTTATTAAAGGGACAATAACACTCTTGCTGGCTTGACAGGTCCAGAAAAAATAGCCTTATTCTAACTACAAGATGTGTAAGTGTCCTACCTGTTGTGTAAATTATCCATTACAGCCTATCTTACTTGTCCTGGAGGTTCGAAAATATGTTTAAATCCAAGTTGCATTTGAAAGTGCTTACGTAAGGTTTTTCATACCATGTTACGGCATGTAGTTGAATTTTTCCAATTTTTAAAATTAGGTGTGTTAAGATGAAATTTGTATCATTTATTAATTTGAATATTGTAAATTTGTACAATTTGTTGACCAGAAAAATAGATTGGAACACATTATTCAGTGACAACAAGAGTGGTATTGGGGCTTTAAAACACAATTGCTATGATTATATTCCTATTGTCAGAACTAATAGTAAGTGCAGGAGGACCACACTACACGCAAAACAAAAATCTACAAGATAAACCTGCGGACAAGACAGAAAATAGACATTGCAAACAATAAACAATTATCAAATCAAGTAATGTTATTTCTTGCCCCCAACGTACTACTACAGACTTAGTAAAATGTTGCCTCATGACATGAGGTTCATCACAGAATTTTTTTTTTTTTAAAACTTTATTTTATTCAATAAAAACAAAATCGGGGAATAGGCTAGACTATATTACCCCTATTCCTTAAACAAAACAATATAATTACAATTAGTGTACTTAAATACATGTTAAAAGTCGAATCCATTCATAATGCGTAATAAATTAATACAATTTAGAAAGAATACATTAATAGTTTTTTTCAATTTATTATTAGTTTCTAAAATGTAAATACATGTCTCTTATCTGACAGAGAGAGGGGTTTAATATAGGTTATGCCTGTTCCCCAATCCCTATTCAGATACAAATCTGAATAATATTGCTTATATAAAACAAATAGTCAAATTTGTCAAAGATTTCTTCTCAGACCCCCTATATGCCCGTGTCGAAAACGTGTGGAATGTGGTACCACACATGCTGAAAGGGGTCTGTACGATTTTTTTTCTAAGTCTAATATCTTTCGTCACGGGTAAAATACACCACATACGCAAAACACTCTTTGAAAATTATTCTAATTCGCAAATTTCGTTGAATGTATTTATTTTCAGAAACCCACTATCTTTTGAAAACGTTGTGGTGAAAAATTCCAAACAAATGCCCCTAAACCTTGCAATGTGGAACATTTGCATGCGGGTAATAAAAACGTTGGAATTCGAGAACAGAGTAGGCTGTAGTGCTGCTCCCAGTCGGAGAAGAACAGTACGACGTTAAACCCCATTGCAATTATTTCCATATCTTCCAAACAGCAACTAGTGCCAAGTTCCGGTCACTGTAGCCACTGCAGATGACTACAATGATTCTCATCCTAGTCCAAGTTCGACTGCTTGTACGTGGCGAGGAGTAGGGTCGTCTGTCCAACCTCGTGGTTTTTCTCCGGGTCCTCCGGTTTCCTCCCACTACTAAATACCTCTACGTGCAAGCGAATTATTGGAATACAATTAAACTATATGTTAGTCCCGAAAGGACCTAGTTTGTGCCGAGGGGACGTTAACCCCCCCCCCCCCCCTGTTCGGGCCAAGTCTATTAGGTTCTTATTTATGTTATTTAGACCAAACCATCTTAGGAATAATAAACTTAGCAGAGTGACAAATATTATACTCTGTCCCTTGGAATATACTCCACCCCAAACAGTTCCGTGTACAAATTGGAGTGCACGTAAAAGATCCCTTGGCAGTTAGAATTCGATATAAGAGTAGGTCGTAGCGCCGCTGCCCGGGCAAAATTTCCCTCAAAACACACTGTATGACGTATGCCCGTCTTCAATTAGCCCAGGCTAGGTGCATAATAGTAGGACGTTAAACCCCATTTCATTCATTCATTCCACCCCAAACAACTCACAATACTTACCACAAAAACTTGAACAGACCAAGAACCAAAAATACCATCTAAACATCATCTTCGTCCTAATCATCCTCGCCATCATCACTATGTTCGACTTAAATATGTATCATCACGTTCACCTCCTTCACGGTTTAATCGCAGGATAAAGATTGAAATAAAAACACAAAGGTAAGAAACACTGTTATCTGGATACAGATCTGCCGTGTGTTCCTCGGTGCGGAATAAAAACAGAATACACAAAGGTAATAGGGTTAGGGGTCTGAACACAGATCTATCGTGTACACGTTCCTCGGTGTGGTGGTCGTATCTGTATTTCTTAACACAGATCTACCGTGTACACGTTCCTCGGTGTGGTAGTCGTATCTGTATTTCTTAACACAGATCTATCGTGTTCACGTTCCTCAGTGTGGTGGTCGTATCTGTATTTCTTAACACAGATCTACCGTGTACACGTTCCTCAGTGTGGTGTTCGTATCTGTATTTCTTAACACAGATCTATCGTGTACACGTTCCTCGGTGTGGTGGTCGTATCTGTATTTCTTAACACAGATCTATCGTGTTCACGTTCCTCAGTGTGGTGTTCGTATCTGTATTTCTTAACACAGATCTATCGTGTACACGTTTCTCAGTGTGGTTGTCGTATCTGTATTTCTTAACACAGATCTATCGTGTACACGTTCCTCGGTGTTGTGGTCGTATTTGTGTGTCTGATTAACTAACAGCGCTTTTTATTGTGTGCCAGTCTTCGATTATCTCACGATATAGCTACTCTGTTCTTATTTATCTACGTAACAGCGACATGTTGCCAATCAATAACATTTCATAATCCGTCTTTTAAGTTTTGAAGTTGTTATTTTGATTTTGTATTCTTAATTAAAGCTAAATATTGGTATAGGATTAAGTAGTGGGAAATTTGATATAGTCCAAAGAATTCAAATCACGCATGGATACTATCAGGATAAAACAAATATTATGATACATACACATTAAAATGTCTCGACTTCAGTTCAAATGAAATATAAACAAGACAAGACTTTATGGATATAACAATAATCGAAATCAATGACACTTATAAAAAAAGATCAAATGAAACCTGATTATTTTATCAAACTAAAAGTAGGAGATGCTTTGGGTTTGTTGCTAGGTAAAGGATGCTGTATCATTGTTTTCCTGGGGCCTGTTTCACGAAATTTTAACTAAGATAAAATCCATATTTTAGTAATATCATTGGATAATATCAGATTGATTTTAGTGCTTAGCCAATCAAAACTGTAATATCTACTAAAATTTGGATTTTATCTTGAGTTAAGATTTCGTGAAACAGGACCCTGCATAATAATTTGTAATTTGTAAATAGTTCTCGTCAATCGATATAATAAATAAAACAAGCATGTTCACTTTAAATCAGGGTCCGACTCAGACGTCTACGACCGCGATTTTCTGTCATCCCGGTACGTTAGTGCAGCAACTAGAAACTATTTCAAAATTTGCCTACCTGAATTCCACATTTGGGGGGGGGGGGGAGGACAGAAATTAAATGGCCGCAGTCGGTCCTGTCGGTCGCCAGAAATCCCACATCGCCCACCGGCGGATATCTTAAACCTTAAAGTGCTAAATTATAGTCTTAATTGTACGATATAGCCTTAATTATAAATTTACGTTCCGAGAAACTGACAGAGCGAGGCCAATCTCGAAACCAGAAACATTTTTGAAGAAATTTATCTGGTGACTCGCGGTAGCCATTTTCCCAGAAGTGACGAATCACAAGACTGTCACGTGACATTTTTTTTTTACGTGACTGGATGACCGAATCACTTAAAAATATACCCATGCGTAGTTTTTTTACGTGCCTGGATGACCGAATCACTTAAAAAAATACCCACGCGTAGAAAAATAGATATCTTTACAAAAACTTGAATTTGTACGTTTAGGATCAAATTTTGTATGTCAGTGAGTTGACTTTGTCTCAAGGATCATTTTACAACAAACGAAACGACGATCCGACAAAGATTGACCAATCAGGTCAGAATGGGCGGGGCTTAGGTTTGGAAAAAAGTCGAAAAAATGGCCGGTAAAACGAACTTCTACTCGGCTCAAACCAGGTCATTTCGAGACTAACATTTGGTTGAATTTAAGTTCAAAAATTCACTTGCGCGCAGTTCAAATTTAATTTGTGAATTGCTGTTAAATGACATTATGTCTCGTTTGAAAATCTTACGTCTATAAATATCATATGAAACGGTCCATTTAATGTTTTTTGACATGAGTAGAAGGTTTTAAGATCAGTATAACATCCATATTGACCAAAATGCGATCATGAACAACTGCGTAGCCAAGGGGTAAATATGTAAATATCAAATGTTGTAGATTAAGTATTCATTTTATTGTTTTATTTTTTACTCACTTATTTATTTTACATATTCATATTAATTCTTTTATTTAGGAGAGAGGTCATATAGGATATGCCTGGTCCTAAACCCCTTTCCATATCTGAATAAAATATTGTTTTAGGAAAACACCCTATAGTTAGTGTTAAGATGCAATCTTAAAGGGACAATCCCGAATTAAACAGAGGCTCAAAAATAAAAGTCTGAGAATGTATGAAAATAAAACGCCAAAATAAAGGGGAATGGTTTATTTACCTTGTCTCAAAATTTCAACTCAAAATATTGAGTCGTTTGGACGTGAACGCCAAAACTGCTTATCCGGACACGTAACCCTTTTAAGATTTCGGGTCAATTGTTTCGTAGGGTGACCTTATAACCGATTACGGTTACTTGAGAAGGTTATGCAGTGAATAACTCATGTGTCGTACTTGATAAAGAAAGGCAAATTTCAACTACACATTATTTTTTTAAAAAAATGTTTGGTTTAAATTAGATACCACAAAATACACCTTGGGAAACCGGTCTCAAATTCCAGATGAAGACTGACTTAAAAGTCGTTTGAAAACGTATTATAAATACTGAAGTAGTTGCTCGGCCCTTGACTCGAATATTTTAAGGGATTTTAACACACAATTAAGCAGTTTTATTCCCAAAACAAATATTGGGATTAGCCCTTTAAGTAATGTTAAGATGCAACCTTGAGTAGCCGTCCCAGATTGCTTTCTTGTAAACAGGAATGGTTAATTGGTGGTGAATGATTTATCACATTCTCCTTTTGTTTATGTTATGGTGTTAGGGATAGGTTATTCAGTGGAATAGAAGCAACCTTGGAAAATATTTCCTATTATCTCCAAGGCGACTAAAATCTCTGACCATTCAAGTACAATAATTAGCACCAATATTATTCCGGTAAAGATGACGTTAAAAAAATATTGTGCGAGTTAAAGCCCCAATAACACTTTTTTTTCCAAATGAAAAATATGTCCCAATCTTTATTCTGGTCAACAAATTGTACTATTTTACAATATTCCAATTAATAAATGATATAAATTTCATCTTAACACACCTAATTTTAAAAATTGGAAAAATTCAACTACATGGTTTTAAAATGCTTTACGTAAACACTTTTAATTTTTAAATGCAACTTGCATTTAAACATATTTTCGAGCCCTCTGGACAAGTAAGATAGGATGTAATGGATAATTTACACAACAGGTAGGGCATCTAAACATCTAGTAGTTAGAATAAGGCTAATGTTTTTTGTCTGGACCCGTCAAGCCAGCAAGAGTGTTATTGTCCCTTTAAAAGTTCATTTCTGCTAAATAAAAATTAAATTCCTCATGGTTTTTGTCTGGACCCGTCAAGCCAGCAAGAGTGTCATTGTCCCTTTAAAATGTTTCAACATGCGATAATGACTCTGTTAAAGACAATATCCTGTTTTAATGTTGTCTGTACTGATTGAGTGTTTGTTTTCGGAGTGTTTTCCCACGGTTACACCACCCATCTAATATCGGTAAATAGTGGTTATATAAATCTCCCACGGCATCTAATATCGGTAATAGTGGTTATATAAATCCATGTCAAGGAGAACGCTAGATCGAAGCCGGTCCTTAGCAGCATTTTATGACGTCATATGAGGATTGTGGGTTAAAATAAGGGTTAGGGTAAGGGCTGGGACCTTCAGATTTCGTCGGAGTCTCGAGATGTAGACAGGGCTAGTCCTAACACTAACCCTGGGCCAAGCCTAACCCTTACCCTAACCCACACATGACGTCATAAAATGCCAAGGACCGGCTTCGATCTATAGCGTTCTCCCCATGTCAACGACATCAATATCCTATATAAGATGACTGTCTTATACACGTGGGGGCCGGTTGAGTGACTGAATGGTTAGCGTGTGCGCGCTGTATCATAAAGTCGGTCATTGAGTCAACTAGCGTGGTTTCGAGTCCCCAGTTGTACGTGGCAAGGAGTAGGATCGCCTGTCCAACCTCCTGTGTTTTCTCCGGGTCCTCCGGATTCCTCCCACTGCTAAAGACCCCTGCGCGCAAGCGAATTATTGAAATAAAATTAAACCCTATGTTAGTCCCGAAATGACCTAGTTTGTGTTGAGTTGACGTTAAACCCCATCTCTCTCTCTCTCTCTCTCTCTCTCTCTCTCTCTCTCTCTCTCTCTTGTCTTGTACACGTGACACCACAGCACGTGGCGTCAATCATTGACTCTATGGCGCGTGCATGGTTTACATAAAACGTACTGGTTCGGGCAGAATGGTGCCTCGTACTCGTTTTAATACCGATTTACACTAAATAGGAAATAAAAAAGTAGGGGATATTTGATTTTGGGGGCATAATACTAAAATATGCAAATGACTACGAAAAAAGTCACTATAGAACCTAACAGAAGAAACATTTCCAGTTACATGTGACGCCCAAACGCACCAATAGCTACCGCATGGAACGCAGGTGATGCTTGGGATCATCATGGGGGTCCAACCCAAGATTTGCACGACTCTGACTTTGAATGTTACAGTCATTGTGACATTGAATTCTAGGGTGGAAACATCAGTTTAATTGTTTTAGTGACAAGAAAACAAATTTTTATATGAGTCGGCTTACCCAAAATGAAAGGTTACGTGTCCTTGGCATGCTACAGATCGACACAACATAGGCGGTTGTGGCGCGGACGATGAATATTTCTCAGTCTGTCATAAGCAGGCTATGGTCCAGATACCGTGATACACAATCTGTACAGGACAGACCACGCTCAGGTCGACCAAGGGCGACAACTCAAGCCCAGGATCGATTTATCCGTACCCTGGCCTTGAGAAATCGTGTCATCACAGCAAATCAGATCAGCGCTCGTCTTCAAACAGACACTGATGTGAGAGTGGGTGGTCAGACCATTCGGAATCGACTGCATAGGAGTCACCTTGGCGCCCTACGTCCTCGCGTGATCCCTTTTTTGAGAGATCATCACATTCAGGCAAGACGTCGTTGGTGTAGGGATCGTCAACACTGGGATAATCGACGCTGGTGCAATGTGATGTTTTCAGATGAGTCAAGGTTCACTGTTGATTTTTTGGACAGACGTAGGAGGGTGTGGCGTCGTCGAAACGAGCGCTTCCAAGACGTTAACGTCATCAGACATGATCGATTTGGGGGTGGTTATGTTATGGTGTGGGGAGGCATCACTGTTGCTGGAAGAACGGCTTTACATGTTGTTGCAGGGTGTGTTACAGGTCAGTACTACCGGGACAACATCTTGGCAGTCCATGTTGTGCCGTTCGCACGACGTCATGGCCGCCGTTTCATCTTCCAGGATGACAACGCAAGATGTCACAGGGCCAGGATCGTTACATGTTACCTCCAACAACAGAACATCATCACATTACCTTGGTCAGCACTGCGTCCCGACCTCTTCCCCATCGAACATGCCTGGGACATGCTTGGACAGAGGTTACGTCAACAACGTCCTGCCAATGTCCAAGAACTTGTTTGGCAAACAGAGGAGGATTTACCCGTTACTTACTTTGTTGTGATGCTGTGGTAACTTTGCTGTTTAACCCCGGGTATCATTTTACCCTTATAATGGTCAGTCTGTGCCTTACTTAGTCTAACGATCATTTTGTCATTTGTTTTTTCGCCAGTTTCAGTGGGTGACTTTAATAACACTTAAAAAAAAAAATTCTTCGTCGCATTGGTGTCACCATGTCGGTGAAGTTGCAAAAAGCTGTTTCTCTTTTTTTTTTACCCTAACTTTACAGGAGAGACTAAAAACTTCGAAACCTTTTTTCTATAAAAGATACGAGATTGATCTTTTAAAATTCCCCGTTGTATCAACCAGGAAATAAGCCTAAAGAAATCCGCTGTGATTTTAAACCTTAAAATTTTCACCAATGATCATAGGACGATTTGACACATGATAATAAAAAGTTATTCGATTGGACTAGTGATACGACTATTAGATAAAAAGACAAGCCGCGCCATACGATGAGGAAATCAGAAATGCAAAAAAAATCATTTTTCACAAAAAACCTAAGATACGATACGTTATAGGTACGCCCGGACCCTTACGCCCACACTCATCACCAATGAATATTCGCTAAGCCGCTACAATCACTTAGAGGGGCGACATCGGCCGGGTTAATTAGCTGACAATATTTACTTTTTTTTCTTTCTGCAAATTAATTTCTTGAACAATTTTTGATCGACATTTAAAGGTTTTGGAGCTTTTGCAATAGTTGGAACATTAACAATTTCGGGTTTCTCCGAGTCCTGCTTAATGTGTTAGTCCCGAAATGACCTAGTTAAGCCCATCTCTCTCTCTCTCTCTCTCTCTCGTTTTTATACTTATTTTGTTTGTTTCTCGTGTGTTAGGTCCACCTGCATGGATCAGGCTAGTAGGCTACGGTACTGTTACTGCAATCTACATTGATCAGTTCTCGGGGGTTGGGATGGCCTAGTGGTCTAGAGTGCCGCGCTTCGACCTCTAGCTAGCCGACCACCTCTGGCTTGCGGCTGTGGTTTCGAGCCCTAGTGTGAGCGTATGTGACATGGAGATAGGGGCACCTTCTCAACCTCGTGGGTTTCCTCCGGACACTCAGGTTTTCTCCCACTGTTAAAGACCCCTACGCCCAAGCGAATTATTGAAATAAAATTGAAAACCATACGCTAGTCCCAAATGACCTAGTTTGTGTCGAGTGGACGTTAATTCCCATCCCCCTCTCTCTCTCTCTCTCTCTCTGAACAGATCTCCAGTTCTGGTCTTGTTGTGCAAACAGTAGACGTTCACGTCGATGTAAGGATCGGTCCACAACATGGCGGTCTTGTCGTCGTGTGGTAATTCTTGGCCTACCAGTTCGGGGGCGATCATCCGTGGTATTGGTGGGCCGGAGGCGTTGTCGAACATTGACCTGGAAGTGATTGGCAACGGCATGGGCAGCGCCTGGTTCCTCTGAACTGTCGGGAGTAGGAGCATGCTGCTGACGTCGAAGCCTGAATGATTCAACCAGGTAATGGGGTGTATTTTATAGTGCTGAAAACACATCACCATCTCGGAAGTCAGGTTGCGTTTTTGGGAACACTTTCAATTCAATTCGATGTTTGGGAAGGAACCCTATTGCTCAGGTAAAGTTGGAGATGTGGTCATTCCCAGATTTTGTTTCCAAATTTATATAACCTTAAGTCTGTATTCAACATATTTTACAAGCGCACATAAGGCCGGTGCCGTGACCTTGTTCTTGGTAATGGAGGAGGGGTGCCACTAAATCTATTAAATAATCGTTACGGTATTTATTAAATTGGTCTGATGATTGGCTAACTCGCGCTATCACATACACTAAATGGTTGGCTAAATGTATCTATCACATCCAAGTAGCCTACAGACACTGTCCACTCACCTGTAGCTTGGTTTATAATTTAGAATTAGAGAAGGGCAATAACAGACCAGGGGCCATCCATAAAGTACGTACGCTCAAAATGGGTAAAATTCAGACCCCCCTCCACCCCCCTGTACGCTCCTGTACGAACGTTTTGCCATTGAATTTAAGCACCTGTACGTTTTTGGCTTGACCCCCCCCCCCTTCAAGCGTACGTACTTTATGGATGGCCCCCTAGTTAAAAGAATCTGACCACCAGCTGTATACAATCAGTATTAATTCAAAACGATTTTCATTCCAATCCATTTCTAACTCTCTATGAAGATTTATCTACGTCTTAATTAATTCTGTCAACATCCAGTAACCTTGTGCAGCCTGTCATTGAGTCAACTGGCGTGGTTTCGAATTCCCGGTTGTACGTGACAAGCCGTAGGATCGCCTGTCCAACCTCCTAGGTTTTCCCCGGGTTCTCCGGTTCCCTTCCACAGCTAAAGACCCCCACGCGCAAGCGAATTATTGAAATAAAATTAAACCATATATGAGTCCGGAAATGACCCTAGTTTGTGTCGAGTGGACGTTAAACCCCATCTCCCTCTCTCTCAAAGTTACAGTGCCACCTTCCCTAGAAGCCTGGTCGATTAATCTCGCCACTGATGAGCACACGTCATACTACAGCATTTAAAGAATGTAGTCATTGGTTCATCAGCCGATCGTGTTCGTATCTGCATAAAGAAAGCTCGGTTATGTTCACATTTTGGACACGTCACTGAAAAATACAAAAAAAAAGTAGTTGAACAGGTTGAAGAGTTGAATTATAATAATACATCGTGTTGCTAGGGATATATAATGGCTTAAAATACAGATGTGACGTCATCCTTTGATGTTGGCGTACCATTATTTCAAATAATGTACGGGCAACTTGCCAATAGTACATTATTTCAATATTAGACGGGCATGATGTTTTTCACTGTAAACGCACGTGCGGAGTCTGTATTTTAAGTAGTTTCATCGTCTAGGGGCTTAGACATTGCGTAACGGTCCTCTTGTTGTTACAATATATTACTTAATGTCTCGCCCTCGACCATTAAACCACACTTAGTAATAGCGGTCATCATACATGGATGCTGACTAGGTGTACGGTCTCTCGACGCCAGTTAGCGGGGGTGGGGGGTAGAACCCGATGTGCCCGAAAACATGTTAGGTTACAGACGGCACCACCGGTCTTCTGTGAAAGCGGAGGAGTGGGGCATTGGATGTAGGGACCCTAACTGATCCCGCAGTGAATATTCGCTTGGCCGCTGGTATCACTGATAAAGATGACATTTATGCGTCTTATGAGCCAAAATATTAACTTTTTTCCTGCGACAAATTAAATTCTAAAACATTTTTTTGACGTATAAAAAAGATAAATAAAGGTGTTTGATGTATATCAGAATAACAAATATTCCATATTTAGAGTAAATAGATACAGAAGTAATCCTTTTTGGTGTTATTGACGCCATCTTAATTTGTTGGTAAACATTGCAATGTGACGTCACCCATTGAAGTATGGCGGTCTGACCTTTCAAAGGTCAGTCATCTTAGACAAAGATAAAAGACGACTGTCTTTAACTTTGTAAAATAGATTGGTAAGGACCCCGCAAGAAAATGTTTGAAAGTTTGAAGGCCGCATGACGCTCAAAGTAGAGTGGCTCCAGAAGTGGCTCCAGACAAAATGTTATAGTCCATAGTCAATTCTGTAAAAATTCGTGGTGTTCAATTAAAAAGAGAATATAATTAATGTTTTATTAAATTTCTGACACTTTATTTGCCAACTACATAAAATAAAAACAATATTTCACTTTATCCGCCTGCCCCAAACATCAGATTGCCCGAAAATTAGGGGTTGGGGCAACTGCCCTACACCCCCTCCTGCCCCTGATACTATTTACAGGGAGTAGTAACAAGTGCTGTACTATAGGCAGGGTATGCTGACTGGCTCTAGAGCAACTGATACAGGGAGTAGTAACAAGTGCTGTACTATAGGCAGGGTATGCTGACTGGCTCTAGAACAACTGATACAGGGAGTAGTAACAAGTGTTGTACTAAGGGCAGAGTATGCTGACTGGCTCTAGAACAACTGATACCACTTCTCAATTATTCACATAGCAAACATAAAAAAAACTGATAGTCTATTTTTTGGTCTCCAGATATATGCTAACATGCATGTATATCACATTCAATTATCCATAGCCTTACCCGTGGTAATTAATATGAATGAATGAATGAAATGGGGTTTAACGTCCTACTGTTATGTACTTAACCAGAGCTTATTGTAAACGGGCATACGCAATACAGTGTGCTATGAGGGGAATTTTGCCCGGGCAGTGGCGCTACGGCCTACTCTTATATCGAATTCCAACTGCCAAGGGATCTTTTACGTGCACTCCGATGTGTACACGGGACCTCGGTTTTTTTCGTCCCATCCGCACGACTAGGCAGCTGTCCTTGTCAGGCCCTCCTTCTGCATCACTGACAAGGGGAAATCACGTCGGAAAATCGAGATGAACTTTCTCGGCCAATGCAGGGATCAAACACCCGACCTCCAGGCTAGCGAACCAACGCCTTATCCACTTATCCACCGTGATCCCCGTACATAATAGGAAATCATAATCTTACACGAGGCAATATAGGACACCATATAATAGCCTTACCCATAACAATAAGTAATCCATACTTCAAGCAGTGTTCCGTTTAATTAGAAAATATCCCACTAAACACTGCTTTAATGGAAGCAAAGTTCTGTTCTAAATTATGACTGACCAATACTCCGATTAACAACCAATAGCCAACTGCGTAACAATATATGATTACGCTTTAAACAAAGCTCCAAATTTGACCAAAAATGTTTACATAATGTTACGATTTTAGTTACCCAATTAACCAGTTCATAGCAGAATATTGCAGTAAAACTAATTGCGTGACACACAAAGCTATCAACACGTATACAATGTAAAAAATACTGAATGGAGACAAAGGATACTTTCACAGTTTTAATACCACAAATCACTGTTCAAAATCTTAGGGAAGACCCCAGAATAAACGAAGGGCTGCCATGTATTTGGGATAGATTTAATTGAACGGTAAGAACAAACACACGGCCTCAAAAGCTCAAGTATCAGAAGCCAATCCAGCAATGGGCACAGAGGGACTTCTCGGGCCATTACTTAAGGAATATGACGTAGGAAACCATAGACTTACCCATAGCAACATATATATTCATAGGAAACGATGCTTTAATGCGTCTAGGATGCCTGTGTCGGGTGTTGTTAGACCTCATGTTTCGGATTGCCTACGTCGGATGGTGTTGGAACTCGTGTTTCATAATTTAATCCACAACTGACTTGGTCTCCAGTTATAAACAACCGTGGTCTATATTTACCGCCAGACAACAAACAAAATCTTGTTAAATTATTATCAGTCACCTTCTGATCTGACATAGCATGTCTATAATAATTATGAATGTCTTGTTAAAGATATTAACACAGATATCTATATACCGGGTTGTTGAAATATCATATCCTAGATATCTATACGTGTATCTTGTACACATGTAAAACTCTAAAAATAAGTTGGACAACTGTTATATACATATATAAAGCACAATTCAGTCAACCAGTGACTTGAATCAGTTGTACAGCAATACAAGAAGTTCAATATCCTATACAACATACAACAATTGGCTGGTCGGATAGCCGTGGCGATAGAGAGGCGGCTTCTCACCAACGCTACGAGGGTTTAATCCCAGCCCAGGGCAAGAACTTTATCGTTGTAAGTGAGAGGGATATTCGGTCCCCCGTCCGATCAGGCAGGTTTCCCCCCGAGTTCTTCGGTTTCTTACCGCAGTAATGATCGAAATCATTCGCACGATCTGTGCCAAGGGCCAAATTGGAAAAAGGCCTCCGGCCTAATTTGCTACCCCTGTAAAATGACGCGATTATTATTATTATTACTATAGATTATTATTATTATTATTATAGTTATCACAACCCCACCTACAAATATTACAGATTTTTCATCTCCCGTGATAGTCACTTGGCAGATAAAACAGTTTATTATAGTAAGTTAAAGCCCCAATACCACTCTTGTTGTAACTGAATAATATGTTCCAATCTTTATTCTGGTCAACAATTTGTACTATTTTAAAATATTTCAATTAA
Source organism: Patella pellucida (assembly GCA_917208275.1). Lineage (NCBI taxonomy): Eukaryota > Metazoa > Mollusca > Gastropoda > Patellidae > Patella > Patella pellucida. Next base: position 2,935,587 of record OU795044.1, read on the forward strand.
AAAATGATACAAATTTCATCTTAACACACCCAATTTAAAAAATTGGAAAAATTCAACTACATGCCATAACATGGCTTGAAAAGCCTTACGTAAGCACTTTCAAATGCAACTTGGATTTGAACATATTTTCGAACCCTCTGGACAACAGGACAAGTAAAATAGGTTGTAATGGATAATTTACACAACAGGTAGGACACTTAAACATCTTGTAGTTAGAATAAGGCTATTTTTTACTGGACCTGTCAAGCCAACAAGTATGTTATTGTCTCTTTAACTGTCATTGTACTTCTGTAACAAATGAAATGGAGTTTAATGTCCTACTTTCTACCCCAACTGGGCTAATGAAGACCATAGTGTTTTGTAAGACGTTTTACTCCTAGTCAATAAAGAATAATATATTGTACAGTGAAATGTCTTGTACTGTACAGTAAGAAGGTTTATAATGTAGGATTATAATTGTAAGGCCTGTTTGCGTTACAACAACGAGACAATTTGTTCTATGCTCTACCATATAGTAATAGTAGTAATGTTAATGTATGGTTTAATCGCCCATATTATAATAATAATGAATGGTCTGATTTCCCACAATAGTAAAATACTACTGAATGGCAATAAAAAGCTAATTTGTTAGACACACATCTTACACATTATTGAAAGGAGCTAAATCGCTAACATTTGGGACCTAGAAATTCACAAAAGTGGGTCGCAACGCATATAATACTGTAATATGAATGTATATAAACTGATCTACTTTCAATGTTTTCCGTTTTTACTCCAATTTCAAATCAGTTGTGTTCGGCGAAATATGCCAGCAATTTCAATCAAGGGCAGATTTTTAGCGTCTAGTTATTCCAGTCTACATAACTCCGTTTGAATTAGTGCAATGTGCCTAGCCTCGTACCTCGAGACTCACAATACAACTGTAACTTTACATCGTCAATGTTGATTTAAATTGACGAATAATTCGTGTGTTTGATGTCGAAGATTTTGGAGGATTTTGAGTTATGGACTTAGGTCCTTTAAACATTATGGGCTGGCAGTTGTACAAAATACACTTTAAAGAATCAAAAAAACTAATTTTGTCATGGAAGCGAGCTGCACTTGCTGCGTTTTGATTCTCCACTTGTGTTGGACAAATGATATCACCCAGTGGCGGATTAAGCCCCACCAAGGCCTGAGGCGGCAGTTGCTGGAGGGCCTATTTAAAATGGCGTGGGCCTAATTGATTTCGGGTCAGGGCCTATGTTGATTTCCATTGGGCCTAAACCCCACCCCCTAACATTCATTTTTTATGCGTTTTTAATCGTATCAGACAAGTCTAAAAAAATGTATTTTACAAAATCTTTGGGCCTGAGGCTGCAGCCTCATCAGCCTCACTGATAATCCGCTACTGATATCACCGTCTGCCTCTCTTTTTACAGTAATACCAATCAGTCTTTAAATCTGCAGTTAATCATAAATTACATTTTTCGGATAATATCTAAATTTTCAAAATTTATGCTAAAAATTAAACAATTTGTCTTTTAAAACTGTTTTTTTCACAAAACGTAATTCATGCTATAATTAAACAAATTGTTCTTTGACAAAAAGATCTTTTAAAAAATAATCATTGGTGATTTGCGATGCATGGACTATTTCAAGACAAAGTGCATCATTTACTTTAGAGAGAGAGAGAGAGAGAGAGAGAGAGAGAGAGAGAGAAATGGGGTTTAACGTCCACTCAACACAGCTAAGTCATTTCGGGACTAACATATGGTTTTAATTTTATTTCAATAATTCGCTTGCGCATAGGGGTCTTTAGCAGTGGGAGGAAACCGGAGTGCCCGGAGGAAACCCACGAGGTTGAGAAGGCGCCCCTATCTCCATGCCACATACGCTCATACCAGGGCTCGAAACCACAGCCGCAAGCCAGAGGTGGCCGGCCAGATTTACTTTATATACACGGGATATTATTAAATTTGATTTGGTCTTGGTTTTCTTGGTGGTGGTTGGGCTGGTTTCAAACATTTCGAACGAATATATCCATTTTGGTACTTTTTTCACTGCAGGTTTCCCTTACACACTTCCAATGAATACATTCACAGCTGACAGCCCTTCGTATTTTTCTATACGCATATCAACCAAGCCAGTATTAAGAGAAACTACGAATTATGTGTCTCGAAGTCCCGGCATCTACACATAAAACAGTCTTATTGTTAATAAATACTTAAAAGAATATTACTACTTTCAAATTCACGAATTTGAAAATAAACACAATATTTGTAGACAATTTATCTTGTGTAGATAAGAAAATAATCAACTCAATGCCATCTCCAAAATATTTGTCAAAACAGAATATACTCAAGAGTTGATATTTTTGCTCTGATATTAAAGAAAGCCAACTATAATGGGTAAACTGTGTGACAATACAATGGGATTTCCACAGATTGTAGTTTCTAATGTGTCGGGGTCGCAACGATCGAAGACTCTTGGGACTACACCAAACCACTAATGTATGCGGCGCTCTGATGATTACCCTTTGCTCCAATGTATACACACCCCCTCTACAAAATCCTGGCTCCGGGCCTGTATAATATATTTTTTATTCACTTAATGACTAGAAATGATTAATTGTTTGTATTTGAAGATCTGGTATCATAATAAAGAACTATGGTGACTGGAATCATGGTGGTTGCTGAGAAATTACCTCAGAATTTGAAGCCCTCTTTCCAGGTCTTGTCAGTGATGCATGGGATCACGGTGGCTAAGTGGATAAGGCGCTGGTTCGCTAGCCTGGAGGTTCGGGTGTTTGATCCCTGCATTGGCCGAGAAAGTTCATCTCGATTTTCCGCCGTGATTTCCCCTTGTCAGTGATGCAGAAGGAGGTACGAAAAACCGAGGTCCCCTGTACACATTGGAGTGCACGTAAAAGATCCCTTGGCAGTTGGAATTCAATATCAGAGTAGGCCCTAGCGGCACTGTCCAGGCAAAATTTCCCTCATAGCACACTGTATGGCGTATGCCCGTCTTCAATTAGCTCAGGTTAAGTGCATAACAGTAGGACGATAAACCCCATTTCATTCATGCATTCATGCATTCATTCAGTCAGTGATGCAGGGCGGTCTGGTGCTATTTCAGGGTATCACTTACTACACACACCAATTTGTTTTGCCATTCCATAGTAGAAATTAAAATATTTTGGTGACAGACAATTAGCGTAGTTGTTCCTGAATGCGGAATGATTTTACCTCTAAAGATCTGAGACTGTAAAACTTAGTAGTGACACGTTTACTCTCTAACTTAGAGGTCCAATATTTGATCCCAGAGTTTTTCAGAGAAAGCTCATCTGGTATTTCCAGTGTGGTTCCTCCTTCCCTTGACGTGATGTTGAATAAAATATTTTGTTATTCCCGAAATGACCTAGTTTGTGTCGAGTGATCGGTAAACCCCATTTCTCTCTCTCTCTCTCTCTCTGTAGTGTATTTTGTATATATTTTATGATATAATTTTGACATGATGGCCACCATCACGTGTGTGTGTTTCAACAAGAAAATAATATATTTACCAATTTCTCAACCGACACTATTCAATTATAAGATTTTTCTTTAACAGGGGATCATGGTGGCTTAGTGGAGAAGGCGCTGGTTCGCTAGCCTGGAGGTTGGGTGTTTGATCCCTGCATTGGCCGAGAAAAGTTCATCTCGATTTTCCGACGTGATTTCCCCTTGTCAGTGATGCAAAAGGAGGGCCTGACAAGGACAGCTGCCTAGTCATTCGGATGGGAGGAAAAACCAAGGTCCCGTGTACACATTGGAGTGCATTTAAAGATCCCTTGGCAGTTGGAATTCGATATATTAGGAGTAGGCCGTAGCGTCGCTGCCCGGGCACATTTCCCCTCATAGCACACTGTATGGCGTATGCCAGTCTTCAATTAGCTCAGGTTAAGTGCATAACAGCAGGACGTTAAACCCCATTTCATTCATTCTTTTATTCTTTAACAAGGTAGGACTGTGTATAGATGTGTTGTATTATAATTATGGATATTCAACTGGACATACATAATTCGATGCCATAGTTCTGGAAGGTTGTAAGTGCCACTTATGACCCAAAGATCTTTTTTTGCATATGATCAACTATCACTTTGGGGGGCTTCTCTGTGCAAAATTTGAGAACTGTAAGGTCTTAACTTCCACAATAAAATTGCTTTTAAAAATGTTGATGTCTTTTTTGCGTTATGAAGATTGGAATAGGTTTTCCTCTCATATCTCATAAACTAAATCAGACAATTTTTGACACTTAAGATCTTAGAGAACTATGACATACATATATGAATATTTATATTTTTTGTGAAAATGCTCTGCATACGATTGATAATTGGTGGTCATCTACAGGTTTCCCTATAAAGTTTGGGGAGCCACAGTGGCTCAGTGGGTAGGATGTTGACTTGCTAATCTGGAGGTCCCGTGTTCGATCCCTGCATTCAGAGGCGGATCCACAAAATCCAGTAAGGGGGGGCCCAGGGGGTCCCCTGAGAAAATTTTTGAAGTGGTGATTTGTGGCGCATATCTATTTTTTTATACTGTTTTTTTAGGGATATTGACATAAACATAACTAGGTTATTTGTAAAAAAAAATTTCTTTAATTTTTGAATATTACAATTATAGAACTATCACAAATTATAAATTACGTTAAATTAATATAAAACTTGTATCACAATGTAATTACGTTAAAATAAATATAAAACTTGTATGATAATGTAAGTAAAAGATAGTAAGCTGGCACTGCCAGGCAGGATACGCCCACATTTTCGAGAGATGAATAGAGAACAGGGAAAACCGAAAGTGATTTTTCCTACAATCAAAGGCTATAATTCATTAAATTACAATTTGATATGCGCAAATATCGAAAAGAATCAAGATCTTTAGGTTATAAACATGCATTTCAAGTTTCAACAAAATTGAATTAAAATTGTGACCTATACTGGGTCCACAACCTTGATATACCATTTTATAACAGTATTCGCGTACACACGGCGGCCATTTTGTATGGCAATTTTGTTCCGAAATTTGAACTCAACCTTCCTTAGGGTGTAACGGTGATATAATCAAACGATTTTTTAAATCGGATAATAATTGTGACCTCCAGAGGGACCACAAGACAAACAAAGACAATTTTGCGTATAATCAGGGGCCATAATTCAGGAAGTTACGATCCGATATGCGCAAATATCGAAAGGAACCGAGATCTTTGGGTTATAACCATGCATTTCAAGTTTCATCAAAATCGAATTAAAATTGTGACCTCTACAGGGTCCACAACCTCGATATACCATTTTTTAACAGTATTCGCGTACGAATGGCGGCCATTTTGTATGGCAATTTTGGTCCAATTTTTCCGAAATTGGAACTCAACCTTCCTTAGGGCGTAACAGTGATATAATCAAATGATTTTTTTAATCAGATAATAATTGTGACCTCCAGAGGGACCACAAGCTAAACAAAGGTGATTTTGCGTATAATCAGGGGCATAATTCAGAAAGTTACGATCCAATATGCGCAAATATCGAAAGGAACCAAGATCTTTGGGTTATAACCATGCATTTCAAGTTTCATCAAAATCGAAATTAAAATTGTGACCTCTACAGGGTCCACAACCTTGATATACCATTTTTTAACCATATTCGCGTACGAATGTCGGCCATTTTGTATGGCAATTTTGGTCCAATTTTTCCGAAATTCAAACTCAACCTCCCTTAGGGTGTAACGGTGATATAAACAAACGATTTTTTAAATCGGATAATTATTGTAACCTCCAGAGGGACCACAAGCTAAACCAAGGTGATTTTGCGTATAATCAGGGGCCATAATTCAGGAAGTTACGATCCGATATGCGCAAATATCGAAAGGAACCAAGATCTTTGGGTGATAACCATGCATTTCAAGTTTCATCAAAATCGAATTAAAATTGTGATCTCTACAGGGTCCACAACCTTGATATACCATTTTTTAACAGTATTCGCGTACGAACGGCGGCCATTTTGTATGGTAATTTTGGTCCGATTGTTCCGAGATTTGAACTCAACCCTCCTTAGGGTGTAACGGTGATATAATCGAACGGTTTTTCAAATCGGATAATAATTGTCACCTCCAGTGGTACCACGAGCTAAAATAGGTGATTTTTCAGACAATCAGGGGCCATAATTCAGGAAATCACGTTCCGATAGGCGCAAATATCGAAAGGAACCAAGATCTTTGGGTTATAAACATGCATGTCAAGTTTCATAAAAATCGGTTCAAAATTGTGACCTCTATAGGGTCCACAAGCTAAAAACGTGATTTTTCGTACAATCAGGGGCCATAATCCATGAAGTTTTGATCCGATACATGCCAATATCGAAAGCAGCCGAGATCTTTTGGGGATAAACCTATATTTCAAGTTTCGTCAAAATCAGACAAGAATTGTGACCTGTAGAGAGTCCACAAACAATTGTGGACGGACAGACAGACAGAGGCGACGACATAATACGTCCACATGAAAATGTGGGCGTATAAAAATATATAGCCTGCCTTCGTGTAACAATATATTATATACTCCTCTAATAATCTACACTGTAAACCTGATTTTATATCAAAAAAAATACAGGTTATCTTGTATTCTAGTTCATCTCGATTTTCCGGCGTGATTTCTCCTTGTCAGTGATGCAGAAGCAGGGCCTGACAAGGACAAGGACACCTGCCTAGTCATTCCGATGGGACTAAAAACCAAGGTCCCTTGTTCACATCAAAGATCTCTCAGCAGTTGGAATTCGATGTAAGAGTAGCCCATAGAGCGACTGCCCAGGCAAAGTTTCCCTCATAGCACACTGCTTGGTGTATGCCCGTCTCCCATTAGCCAGCCTTCCATTGCATAATAGTAGGACGTTAAACCCAATTTCATGTCCATGATGTTATGAAATGTGCTTAAATCGGCTGAGTAATACAGATATTTCTCTTAATAACTACTGTACAAGGTGGGAGGAATACCTGACAACTCATCCAAAAGACATCTCGCCCCAAAGACATCTCATCCGAAGACAACTCATCCCAATATAAGACCAACTCATCCCATGTTAAAAGACAACTCATTCCAAGATATTAGCTATACTGAAACTCATACATAAAGATAAGGATGAAAAAAAATGTCATAATCTGACGAATTTCTATCAGAATCAGCATGACAGGGGCCAACATTTTGAGTGATGTGTAGTTCAAAGAGGGAATTGACACATGTACGCTATGATAAGTATACGGAGCGCCTAAACCATAAAAACAACATCAATTTTATTAAGATAACACAATTTTATAATAAAATCAGAATGGTCAAAGTGATCTTCAAAGAAAGCAATTGTATTGAACAAATATAACTGGCACCTATACTTGTTGGAATGAGTTGTCTTATATCTCGACCTATGTTTTAAAGTTAGGATGAGTTGTCTTATATCTCAAACTATGTTTTAAAGTTAGGATGAGTTGTCTTATATCTCGAACTATGTTATAAAGTTGGGATGAGTTGTCTTATATCTCAAACTATGTTTTAAAGTTAGGATGAGTTGTCTTATATCTCGAACTATGTTTTAAAGTTGGGATGAGTTGTCTTATATCTCGAACTATGTTATAAAGTTGGGATGAGTTGTCTTATATCTCAAACTATGTTTTAAAGTTAGGATGAGTTGTCTTATATCTCGAACTATGTTTTAAAGTTGGGATGAGTTGTCTTATATCTCGAACTATGTTATAAAGTTGGGATGAGTTGTCTTATGTCTCGAACTATGTTTTAAAGTTAGGATGAGTTGTCTTGTATCTCGAACTATGTTTTGAAGTTGGGATGAGTTGTCTCATATTGTGATGAGTTGTCTTTGGGATGAGTTGTCTTATATTGGGATGAGGTGTCTTATATTGGGATGAGTTGTCTGTATCCTGGTGGGATGTCGTCTTTCAAAATATGAAATGTGAGACTTGCTGGCATGCTTTATTGAAAGCACGACATCGGAGACAAGGTGATACACTGTCTTGATGACATCGGAGACTAGGTGATACACTGCTGAGACAAGGTGATACACTGTCTTGATGACATGACATCGGAGACAAGGTGATACACTGTCTTGATGACATGACAACGGAGACAAGATGAAAGGCTGTCTTGTGACAGGTTTACTGGTACTGTACTTAATTCACAAATTTAGAGAACTAAAAAGTTTTACCTGTCGTTCTTCTACTAATATATGTAATTGCAGGAGGACGACACTACACACAATACAATACTGACAAGATAAACCTAGCTGTGTAGACCAGACAATTACATGTACATAGATATTGCTAGATATAAACAAATACCAAATCAAGTAAATGGATCTGGGTCTCTCATGGGGACTGGAAATAAACCTAGTTTTAATTTAAACAGGTTTTTATGAGTTATCCTCAAGAGACTGGTCATTCATGACATCATGACATCATTACTTTTTCTCTCATCAAAACCTTCTCATCTTATTATTATTATTTATTATCATGTAACTTTCTATTATCACCCGAATTCTCATCTTATTATTATTATTATTTATTATCATATAACTTTATATTATCACCTCAATTCTCATTTTATTATTATTATCATTTATTATTATGTAACTTTATATTCTCACCTCAATTCTCATCTTATTATTATTATTATTTATTATTATATAACTTTATATAATCACCTCAATTCTCATCTTATTATTATTATTATTTATTATCATATAACTTTATATTATCACCTCAATTCTCATATTATTATTATTATTATTTATTTTTATATAACTTTATATTATCACCTCAATTCTCATCTTATTATTATTATTATTATTTATAATTATGTAACTTTATATAATCACCTCAATTCTCATCTTATTATTATTATTATTATTATTTATTATCATGTAACTTTATATTATCACCTCAATTCTCATCTTATTATTATTAATTATTATTATGTAACTTTATATTATCACCTCAATTCTCATCTTATTATTATATTTATTTATTATCATGTAACTTTATATAATCACCTCAATTCTCATCTTATTATTATTATTATTATTTATTATCATGTAACTTTATATAATCACCTCAATTCTCATCTTATTATTATTATTATTATTTATTATTATGTAACTTTATAAAATCACCTCAATTCTCATCTTATTATTATTATTTATTATCATGTAACTTTATATTATCACCTCAATTCTCATCCTATTATTATTATCATTTATTATCATGTAACTTTATATAATCACCTCAATTCTTATCTTATTATTATTATTATTATTCATTTTTATTATTATTATTATTATTATTATTACAAACATTTGTTATAGCCCCTCTGTCACAAACACGTGTTCAGGGGTGCTTTACAATGGTACAGATATAAATAATTATAATTTTAAACTCATAAAATTAACAATACAATACTAACTTTATAAAATCACCTCAATTCTCATCTTATTATTATTATTATTATTTATTATTATGTAACTTTATATTATCACCTCAATTCTTATCTTATTATTATTATTATTTATTTTTATGTAACTTTATATTATCACCTCAATTCTCATCTTATTTTTATTATTATTTATTATTATGTAACTTTATATAATCACCTCAATTCTCATCTTATTATTATTATTATTATTTATTATCATGTAACTTTATATAATAACCTCAATTCTCATCTAATTTTTATTATTATTTATTATTATGTAACTTTATATTATCACCTCAATTCTCATCTTATTATTATTATTATTATTATTTATTTTTATGTAACTTTATATAATCACCTCAATTCTCATCTTATTATTATTATTATTTATTATCATGTAACTTTATATTATCACCTCAATTCTCATCTTATTATTATTATTATTATTTTTTTTTATGTAACTTTATATAATCACCTCAATTCTCATCTTATTATTATTATTTATTGTCATGTAACTTTATATAATGAGCTCACCTGCCATTAAACAACATTTCATTCATTCATTCATTCTATTGTCATGTTTGATATGCCTCTTGGAAAAAAAAATATATAAATAATAAATAAACTGTATATTACTGTCTTTAAAGATTGACATGTACATAATAAATAAACATGTGTTTATATCAACATAATGTAGGGGGTTGGGGGTTGGGATGGCCTAGTAGTCTAGAGTGCAACGCTTCGACCTCTGGCTTGCGGCTGTGGTTTCGAGCCCTGGTGTGAGCGTATGTGGCATGGAGATAGGGGCGCCTTCTCAACCTTGTGGGTTTCCTCCGGGTACTCCGGTTTCCTCCCACTGCTATAGACCCCTACGCGCGAGCGAATTATTGAAATAAAATTAAACCATATGTTACATGTAGTCCCGAAATGACCTAGTTATGTTCAGTTGACATTAAACCCCAATTCTCTCTCTCTCTCTCAACATAATGTATATAAAATATAAAAATATCCTATGATTCTCCTGATTCAATGTGAATCTCGTCTCCATCACAAATATTAAATCTACTTAACGGTAAAAATGATCTTAATAATTCCTCTTTCTCGGGAAACTCTCCAAGATCTGTTTTAAATTCATGTCCTGATCCACAGGGAAAATGATATAACTTGAATACCCTGAAATAAAACAAATATTATTCTTATAATGAATTGAGTTTGTAATTTTTTGAACTGGCCCCGAGTTCACAAAGCATTCTCAGACTTAAGTTGAGAATTTACTCAAATTTGTTCACCTTATTCTAACTACGGTAAAATATAGCCCTTTATAAAACTTTTGTTGCTTTAATGTATCAAATACATCAATAAGATGTTTCTGGATAAAAGATATTTCTCATATACAGTGATTGAAAGTTGAGCAAATTCTCAACTGAAGTCTGAGAATGCTTTGTGAACTCGGGGCCAGGTATCAATTTTATGATCATAAACAACTAAGTTGAGTATTGGCGTATGACAATTATATGTCAAAATTTTAAATACTGGTAAACTGGATACTCATAATCAAAATGGGGATCACGTGGCTAAGTGGATAAGGCGCTGGTTCGCTAGCCTGGAGGTCGGGTGTTCGATCTCTGCATTGGTCGAGAAAGTTCATCTCGATTTTCTGGCGTGATTTCCCCTTGTCAGTGATGCAGAAGGAGGGCCTGACAAAATCAGCTGCCTAGTCATGAGGGTGGGACGAAAAAACTGAGGTCCCTTGTACACATTGGAGTGCACGTAAAAGATCCCTTGGCAGTTGGAATTCGATATAAGAGTAGGCCGTAGCGCCACTGCCCTGGCAAAAATTTCCCTCATAGCACACTGTATACCGTATGCCCGTCCTACATTAGCCCAGGTTAGGTGCATAATAGTAGGACGTTAAACCCCATTTCATTTCATAATCAAAATTGAACGGTCAGTTTCAAAATGGACACAAGTACGAAATTAGATGATTTGGAGCGAATTTAATCAATTTTGACGAATCTTCTAGAAAAGATTTGATAATGAATAAATGTGAAAGAAATTATGGGCTAAATATGCAAGATTGAAGTGTCATGTTTGTAGTTCTACCTGAAAATAAATGTAGTTTAAAAGTAAAAAAAAAGTAGGGACCCTTTGGGACTACATCTTATTGTTTAACATTTCAACTCATGATCTAAAACGGCTAAATTGGCTGTTCAAATTACCAAGTATTTTGTATTGAAAAAAATATTATTGTATACTTTCCAAAATTTTATTAATTAATTAGGCATTATGAATAGCTTCCACTATATATACATGTATTTAAGTAAAATAATTGTAATTATATTGTTTTGTTGAAGGGAGAGGGGTGATATAGGCCTAGCCTGTTCCCCAATCCTATTCTTATTGAATAAAATATAGTTTACAAATCAAATTGAATTGAGTATAAATGAGTTGTTTAATATTGTATGTGGTATACAGGCTGAGGGCGGAGCCAATGCCCTATGATTGGCAGATTATATTTCGGTCATTTTTCTGTTTCAGTAAAAGGTTTGATCGCAGTTATGAAAGTGACTTCGAAGTTCGTAAAAGTAAAACTAGATCAATGGTTTAAAACTTTAGACGAATTCAGATTTCGTTAAAACATTGTATATGTCAATAACAAAACACAACACAAGGTATATATGGATATAACTACTTCTCTATTATTTAATAACGACGTTTCATAACACATACAGGTCACGTTTTCAAGTTAATGATACATATTCATCTAGTCAGCCTATTTATACCTATTGTAGCTTACACCAGCTTAATTAATTATAAGAAACCACTAAAATGATTATCAGTCCATACAATAACAATACATGATACAAACAGTAATAATAAGAGGATAACTATATGTCCACAGCTAATTTCCATTAATTATTTCTAGAGTTATGGACCTTGTTTCACTTTCTAGAACTGTCTGAATTACAATTTCCATTAACCCTTAAGCTGCCTATAGGACGTACGTTGTGCGTTGTCATTTTGGTAATTGATGTGCCATAGGGACGTACAATGTACGTACGTCCCCATATTAAGTATCTACTGTGCCTGGGTCTAACGTTATTTCCAGTTATTAGGATGTTTCTCGTACGTCCGATCGGCACATCAGCAATTATAAATTATGTTTACGTAAAATTTCGTCAGATGGCACCACTGGGGTGACTTGATACCTGAATGACCAACAAACAAATTTCACAACAATGGCGTCGTCACGTGCTAGCAAAGCAGGTTGGTTTTATGCCGTTTTTGGTGTAGTTTGAATGATTAAAGGCTGTACACATCAGAGATCATTGTCATTATTTACTTGGAGTCAAATTTTGAGAGGTTGGGGTACTTGGGGGATGAGGAATTTTGGCGGCCTTATTGGATTTTGTGACATTGAAAAAAAAACGGCACACAGGTTACAAAAATGGCCCGGCACTCAAAGGGTTAATAACTTCTAGAGTTATGGTCCTGTTTTACTTTCGATCTGCACGTCAATATTCATAATGGCATGGAAAAAAGTTTAAAAATCTCACTGGGGAATCAAGAAGGCTTCTTTAAAAAAAATTGTAGCTTTTTAAAATCTGAAATGGTACATACCACCAGGCATTCATACCCAGTTTTCTTTTTAGGAATTTGAACAATTGATCCACTCTGTTTTTAAGGTTCAACTTGAGTGTCCATAGTTTCTGGTTGTTGTGGTAAAATATGACTGTAGCTGTAGGATGTGCTTGAAATTTACCTCCAATAACCACATCCACAACCTTACTCAGTTTTCCTACAAATATATAATGGATTATACAGACCTTCAAATTATATTATTTACAATATTTCAATTAAAAAAAGATACAAATTTCATCTTAACACTCCTAATTTTAAAAATTGGAAAAATTCAACTACATGCCGTAACATGGTTTGAAATGCCTTACGTAAGCACTCGCAAATGCAACTTGGATTTAAACATATTTTCGAAGCCTCTAGACAAGTAAGATAGGTTGTAATGGATAATTTACACAACAGGTAGGACACTTAAACATCTTGTAGTTAGAATAAGGCCTAAAAAAATTCTGGACCTCTCAAGCCAGCAAGAGTGTTATTGTCCCTTTAAGGCAAGGGGAGCTTTCGCTCCTGCTCCCCTCGATGTACATCGCTTTTCCTTCAAGGAGTCATAAAAGACTCCTGCAAATTAGCTAAATTGCTCTCCTAGATATTGATATTAATATACTGGTTTAAGTTTTGCTTTACTTTTAAACTGCACATATTCAAGGTATCAGGAGATTTTTATCGCTCCTGCACAATTTTATAAACATGGACGACTGGATTATATCACTTACTGGGTGATATTATAACTCACTTCTAGACAGACTGTGTTATATTACAACTCACTTTCCAGACAGACTGTGTAATATTATAACTCACTTCCAGACTGGGTTATATTTATAACTCACTTTCCAGACAAACTGGACTATATTACAACTCACTTCCAGACAGACTGGACTATATTACGACTCACTTCCAGACTGGATTAAATTATAACTCACTTCCAGACAGACTGTGTTATATTATAACTCACTTCCAGACAGACCTTAATAATCGAAAACAGTGTATATCAATTGGACAAAATAAATCTTCATTTCAAAATATAACTTCTGGTGTACCCCAAGGATCAATCCTTGGACCTTTACTTTTTAATCTCTTTATAAATGATCTACCGTTTTCTCTTTCTGTAAATTGCGATCTGTTTGCAGATGACACCACCGTTTATACCTCTTCTCCGGATATAACATCTCTTAATAATAAACTCCAATTAGAAAGCAATAAAATAAAACAATGGTGTCAAAATAATGCTATGATTATCAATGAACCAAAAACTAAATCAATGTTAATAGCTACAAATTATCAACTTAAAAATCCATTAAATAAACTTGACATTCAAATTAATAATAATCAAATTGAAAATGTTTCTGAATTTAAACTCTTAGGAGTAATCATTGATAGTAAATTGTCTTGGAATAAACATACTGAATACATATGTAAAACACTAAATAAAAAACTGAAAAAGATAAAATCACTTCTTCCGTCAAACTTGTTAAAATTATTCTATTTTGGCCATTTTCAGTCACATCTAGATTATTGCTCCACCATATGGGATACCTGTAGTAAAACATCTTTGAATTACTTACAGCGGGTGCAAAAATTGGCTTTTAAATTAATTAGTGATAAACCGCTACCGAAAAATTCAACCTTATCTACTTATGAAACCTTGGCTACATCATTAAATATTTTAACCATTCAAAATCGGTTCACTTTCAATAAATACATCTTTCTGTTCAAATTAGTTCATAAAAAATTCCCAAACTACTTAACTAATATTCTCATTTTTAAAAATACACCTTATACTAATATTAATCTTCGATTTAATATTCCTAAACCTAATAAATCAATATATAAAAATAGCTTAACATACATTGGACCTTGTCTCTGGAATAATCTACCTACCTCAATTAAAAACACACCTGTATTATCAAACGTTAAAGCGAATATCCTTTTACACATAAATTCCAACCTCAGTAAACCTTATGTACATAATTTTAATTCATAATAGAGAAGGTAGTTAACCTTACTGCAATTTTATATTTTAATATTGTAATTTAATTTTGTATCTCTTTATTTGATCTCATTGTTGTTCTTGTTATTCTTATATTGTTTTGTTATGTTTCAAGGGCAGAATTGTAAAAAGGCCTGGCCTAATTTCTTACCCTAATAAAGATATTATTATTATTATTATTACTGTGTAATATTACAACTCACTTCCAGACAGACTGGGTAATATTATAACTCACTTCTAGAACGACTGGGTAATATTACAACTCACTTCCAGAACGACTGGGTTATATTATAACTCACCTTCCAGACTGGCTGTGTAATATAATAACTCACTTCCAGATCGACTGTGTAATATTATAACTCACTTCCAGAAAGACTCGGTTATATTATAACTTACTTCCAGACAGACTGTGTAATATTATAACTCACTTCCAGACAGACTGGACTATATTATAACTCACTTCCAGATCAACTGTGTAATATTACAACTCACTTCCAAACAGACTGGGTTATATTATAACTCACTTCCAGATCAACTGTGTAATATTATAACTCACTTTCCAGACTGTGTAATATTACAACTCACTTCCAGACAGACTGTGTAATATTACAACTCACTTCTAGATCAACTGTGTAATATTACAACTCACTTCCAGACAGACTAATATTATAACTCACTTCTAGACAGATTGGGTTACAACTCACTTTCGAGACTGGATTATATCATAACTCACTTCCAGATCAACTGTGTATTATTACAACTCACTTCCAGATCAACTGTGTTATATTATAACTCACTTTCGAGACTGGGTTATATTACTACTCACTTCCAGAAAGACTGTGTAATATTATAACTCACTTCCAGACAGACTGTGTAATATTATAGCTCACTTCCAGACGGACTAGGTTATATTACAACTCACTTTCGAGACTGGGTTATATTACTACTCACTTCAAGATCATCTGTGTAATATTATAACTCACTTCCAGAACGACTGTGTAATATTACAACTCACTTCCAGATCAACTGTGTTATATTATAACTCACTTTCAAGGCTGGGTTATATTACTACTCACTTCAAGATCATCTGTGTAATATTATAACTCACTTCCAGAACGACTGTGTAATATTATAACTCACTTCCAGAACGACTGTGTTATTATATTACAACTCACTTCCAGAATGACTGTGTAATATTACAACTCACTTCCAGACAGACTGGGTTATATTACAACTCACTTCCAGAACGACTGTGTAATATTACAACTCACTTCCAGACAGACTGGACTATATTACAACTCACTTCAAGATCAACTGGGTTATATTATAACTCACTTCCAGAACGACTGTGTAATATTATAACTCACTTCTAGATCAACTGGGTTATATTATAACTCACTTCCAGACAGACTGGGTTATATTATAACTCACTTTCCAGACAGACTGGGTTATATTATAACTCACTTTCCAGACAGACTGTGTTATATTACAACTCACTTCCAGATTAACTGTGTAATATTACAACTCACTTCCAGAACGACTGTGTAATAATATAACTCACTTCCAGACAGACTGGGTAATATTATAACTCACTTCCAGACAGACTGGGTAATATTATAACTCACTTCCAGACAGACTGGGTTATATTATAACTCACTTCCAGAACGACTGTGTAATATTATAACTCACTTCCAGAACGACTGTGTAATATTACAACTCACTTTCCAGAACGACTGTGTAATATTACAACTCACTTCCAGACAGACTGTGTTATATTACAACTCACTTCCAGACAGACTGTGTTATATTACAACTCACTTTCCAGACTGGACTATATTAAAAATCGCTTCCAGACAGACTAGGTGTAAGAATATTTTACCGTGTTTTTTTTCTAGTTGTTCAACTCGACCAGGTTTCTCAGACTCGTCATGATCGAGATAGTGTCGAATGTAAAACCTCTCGGATGTTTCTCTCTCTGTCGACATCACTTCACTTCCATTAAATATCTGTATATTTGGTAAACTGTAATAACAACATTAAATGAAGGAAGCGGTGTTTATAAGTTTAGCTTGTTATCGTATCCTTGTATTCTTTGTATATTTACCTATTGTACTTTACAATTAATAAAATATTGTTTAAATCAACATTTAATATCTGTATATTTGGTAAACTGTTAACCTCAAATATTTTTAATACAGATCTCGTTAAATCTTGTTTTAACTTATACACCACCTGGCCCTAAATAACTCATATTACCTGGCTAATAATAACTCATATTACCTGGCTAATAATAACTCATAGTACCTGGCTAATAATAACTCATAGTACCTGGCTAATAAAATCTCATCTGGCTAATAATAACTCATATTTCCTGGCTAATAATAACTCATATTACCTGGCTAATAATAACTCATAGTACCTGGCTAATAAAATCTCATCTGGCTAATAATAACTCATATTACCTGGCTAATAATAACTCATATTACCTGGTCAATAATAACTCATATTACCAGGCCAATAATAACTCATAGTACCTGGCTAATAAAATCTCATCTGGCTAATAATAACTCATATTACCTGGCTAATAATAACTCATATTACCTGGCTAATAATAACTCATATTACCAGGCCAATAATAACTCATAGTACCTGGCTAATAATAACTCATATTACCTGGCCCTAAAAAACTCATATTACCTGGCCCTAAAAAACTCATATTACCTGGCCCTAAATAACTCATATTACCTGGCTAATAATAACTCATATTACCTGGCCAATATTGAGGCCATAATTACCTACCTACCCATACCTAATCATCATGAGTCGGGTTTGGGCAAACTGAAATATTTTTAACCCTGGCCAATAATAACTCACATTACTCACCTGGCTAATAATAACAATCTTTCTTCATCTTTATTTACATCACAATATAGACCTGTATCCTGTAATAATATAACAATATAGACCTGTATACTGTAATAATATAACAATATATATTATAATGCTCTATTACTTTCTAACACAGAATAGACCTAATAGTAAATGCAGGAGGACTGCACTACATGCAAAACAAACAAACAAAAAATATAAACCTGCGGACAAGAAAGAAAATAGACATTGCAAACACTAAACAATTATCAAATCAAGTGAATGGATCCGGGGGCCAGCCATAAGCATCCACTGCGCTGTACAGTCCAGGGCCTGTTGTGGTACAGGCTTCACTACCGGGTAAAATGATTTACAAGAAAGACGTAACAAAAAAATGCGACCGATCTTGTAAAATCTCGAGTAGTTTGTTTTTTAAAACTGATGGACGCATGATTACAAGAAACCTTACCAGTCTGAGAGAGTGAGGAACCGGGACCTGGAGCTGAGAGAGTGAGAAATCAGGACCTGGAGCTGAGAGAATGAGAAACAGGACCTGGAGCTGAGAAAGTGAGAAATCAGGACCTGGGGCTGAGAGAATGAGAAACAGGACCTGGAGCTGAGAGAGTGAGAAATCAGGACCTGGAGGTGAGAGAGTGAGAAATCAGGACTTGGAGCTGAGAGAGTGAGGAACCTGAGACTTGAGAGGAACCTTACCTTTAATCGAACCGATTTTAAGACCGGGAATTGAGTTAAAGCTTGTAAATGTTTCCAGTGATCAATTTTAGTTTCTGTTAAACATAAAGTATGAAGTTTTCTGAATGGTTTACACGATATATTCATCCCTTCTTCCTCCGTTTCTTGACCCTCTTCTCCTATTGTTGATGGATGATTCAACCGAGTAGTGACATCTACCCCATCTTCACTTTGTAGAGAATCGTAACGTTGTCGACTCTGTTCAGAATCATCATCGCAGGCACGTTTCGTCTCCACAGACTTTACATCCGTTAAAGAAAAGGACGTATTTTCAGAGGAATTGAAATCGGAATCATCACTTGCTGATTGAGATTTTTGACTCTGTGAACTTTGACCTTTCTCGTCTACTGATTCAAAATAACTCTGTTCCATATTTTCACTATTGTTTAAAGAATTATCACAGCCGTTATCAAACAAATCATTGACAACATTTTGACAAGCTTCGAAAATTCCTGATTGGACTTCGGACCTATGTATTGTGTCACATGACTTGTGTTGGGTGACAGCAATTGGCTGAGGTTGACCAGAGCTTACGCAAACAGTTGCATCACAAGTTGAAGAATCAGTTTTTGGAATAGTTATTTTATTTTGACTTTCTTGTAGTGCCAAGTTACAGCCATGTTGAGTAGAAATGTCACAGCCCCGGTTATTAGAAGTATCGCAGTCTTGCAATGTATTATTACCATTGTCTCGTGATACCAAGCTGCCATTACCATTGTCTGGTGGTACCACCAAGCTGACATTATCATTACCATTGTCTCGTGGTGCCACTAAGCTTCCATTATCATTACCATTGTCTTGTGGTGCCAAGCTGCTATTATCATTACCATAATTGCCTCGTGGTGCCAAGCTGCTATTATCATTACCACCATTGTCGCGTGATTCCACCAAGCTGCCATTATCATTACCATAATTGTCTCGTGATGCCACCAAGCTGCTATTATCATTACCATTGTCTCGTGATGCCACCAAGCTGCTATTATCATCACCATTGTCTCGCGGTGCCGAGCTGCCATTATCACCATCATTGTCTCGTGATGCCACCAAGCTGACATTATCATTACCATAATTGTCTCGTGATGCCCCCAAGCTGACATTATCATTACCATAATTGTCTCGTGATGCCACCAAGCTGCTATTATCAGTACCATAATTGTCTTGTGATGCCACCAAGCTGCCATTATCATTACCATAATTGTCTCGTGATGCCACCAAGCTGCTATTATCATTACCATTGTCTTGTGATGCCACCGAGCTGCTATTATCTTTACCATAATTGCCTCGTGGTGCCAAGGTGCTATTATCATTACCATTGTCTCGTGGTGCCAAGCTGCTATTATCATTACCACCATTGTCGCGTGATTCCACCAAGCTGCCATTATCATTACCATAATTGTCTTCTGATGCCACCAAGCTGCTATTATCATTACCATTGTCTCGTGATGCCAAGCTGCCATTATCATTACCATAATTGTCTCGTGATGCCACTAAGCTGCCATTATCATTACCATTGTCTCGTGATGCCACCAAGCTGCCATTATCATTACCATTGTCTTGTGATGCCACCAAGCTGCCATTATCATTACCATTGTCTTTTGATGCCACCAAGCAGCTATTATCATTACCACCATTGTCACGTGATGCCACCAAGCTGCCATTATTATTACGACTGGTTTCAATATCACAGCACTGATGATCATAGAAAACATCTTGAAGGGGATTCCCAGAAAGAATCAGGGATTTTAAATTCTTCAGATGACGTAATTTCCATACTTCAGACCAACTGTAAAACAAAAGTAGACAAATCTTAAACGTTGTTTATCAAGCAGATTCTCTGTGTATTGGTTAGACAATCTAAATGTTGTTTATTTTCCATATTTGTTTTATACTATATCGGTCCTCTAATATTTTCTTTCATGTTTTTTATGTAATGGATTCCTGCCATGAGACTTTTTTAAGTCAGTGTCCCGATGTGTCTGTTCCTCTGTTATAAACTGTCAGATACCTACCCTTTTTATAGCATAGAAATACTTTACATTTTTACCTTTTGGGCATTATTTATAGAAAGAGATAGAGAGAAAAATGGGGTTTAAGGTCCACTCGTCACAAACTAGTTCAGTTTGGGACTAACATATGGTTAAAATTTGGTTTTAATAATTTCACTTGCTAGTAAGGGTTTTAAGCAGTGGAAGGAATAAGGAGGACCCGGAGAAAACCCACAAGGTTGGACAGGCAACCTTACTCCTTGTCACGTACAACAAGGGATTTGGTACCACGCCAGTTAATAATAACAATAATATGTCAATTTATATAGCGCCAAATCCACAAAGCGTGCTCATAGCGCGACAGAATTACCTCCCTTTACAACTCTTTGAAAGAGCTCCCAACATATGCAGCTACAACTTGAAGTTTCAAGGAGCGCAACAGTTTTTTGTGTAATACACAGGCTTTATGATACAGCGCGTACATGCTAACCAATCAGCCATCCAACCCCCCTCTATATATATAATTACCTTTGTAACTGGTTATTATTGGCTCTCAAACATTCGATATTCTTCAGTGTATCATCTCCTATATCACATAATTCTCTGTACCCTTCAAATACACAAACAGAATCCATTTAACAAAACTTAGATCTTAGATCTTTACAGAAATAACAATCGTTATATCAGCTGATTTCTGCTACCTAGATTCAGTACACAAATCCAATAAGGAAAAAGAGAGAGAGAGAGCGATAGAGAGAGAGAGAGAGGGATAGAGACATAGAGAGAGATAGAGAGAGAATGATAGAGAGAGATAGAGAGAGAGAGAGAGATAGAGAGAGAGAGATAGGAAGAGAGAGAGAAATTGGGTTTAAACGTCCATTTGACACAAACTAGGTCATCTTGTATGGTTTTCAATTTTCCTTTCAATAATTCATGTAGGGGTCTTTAGCATTTGGAGGAAACCAACAAGGTTGAGAAGGCGCCCCTATCTCCATGTCACATACACTGACACTAGGGCTCAAAACCACAGCTGCAAGCCAGAGGCGACAGGCCAGCTAGAGGTCAAAGCGCAGCACTCTAGACCACTAGGCCATCCCTACCCAATTATAGTATTGAAAGAAGCCAGTATAAGGTGTACGTTTCCTTCTCTATTTCTGACCTAAATACTTGTAATAACACAAGTAATCCAATACATTCTGATGGTAACATTTTAGTGAAGCCTGTGCCACAACTGACCCGGGACTGTACAGCGCAGTGGACGCTTACAGCTGGCCCCCGGATCCATTCACTTGATTTGATAATTGTTTAGTGTTTGCAATGTCTTTTTTCTGTCTTATCTGCAGGTTTATCTTGTAGATTTTTTTTTTTGTTTTTTTTTTTTGCGTGTAGTGCAGTCCTCCTGCATTTACTATTAGAGCCTTCACATAGTTCAACAAAAAAACAAGGGTCGGTGCTGAAAATCGATAGGCGGCTTTGTTTTATAAATTTTAAATGATGCATGTAAATGTAATACAGAACGGTTGATTAATGTAGTTTGAAGTTTTTACCAAATAATTTTTATGTAAAAGTCCATGACAGGTTCTTCAATATCTCTTTTGCGATGAATAAGTTCTTAATTTCTAAATCATCAATAAAAGAGAAATTTTTATTATTTACTTGTAATATATACACAACTAAGAACAGTTGATTATGTAACTGCAACTCGTGGCTTTGAGAGGGTTTGAGTCTCAAGATTTTTTATTTAATTGCCTAGCTATAGACACTCTGAATTTAAATTCGCTGTTAAATTGGTCACATTCAAGAACACAATATTTTTTTAACAACTTTTACAAAGTACATTGTGTGCCAAAATTTGCCCAGCATTTGATGCCCAAAATGGGGCAAATGTCTTGAAATATCGATTATCCCAAGCAATAAAGACTGCTATGTTGATATTGCTAGGATAATAAATAGTAGCCTGGGGCCTGTTTCACGAAATTTTAACTTAAGATACAATCCCAATTTTAGTACATACTTAAATCTGATTGGCTAAGCGCTAAAATCAATCTAATACTATCCAATCGAATTACTAAAATCGGATTTTATCTTAGTTAAAATTTCGTGAAACAGGCCCCTGATCAGTAAAATATAACCATTATTATAGATTATATACTCACCATTATTACAGATGTGTAATTCTTTAAGGGATGGTAAAATTGTGGTTAATTTTAAAACTTCTTCTAGGGATATGTTAGTATGATTTAACACCAAGTTCTCGATACTCTCTAATGGTTTTTCTAATTCATCCAAATATTTCTAAAATATATCAATCCAACATTTTATCTCTTTGATATTCTGGTGAAAAAGTACTATATTTTCAATATACCAGAGAGAGAGAGAGAGAGAGAGAGAGTGAGAGAGAGAGAGAGAGGGAGGGATAGATAGAGAGTGATAGAGAGAGATAGAGAGAGACAGAGAGAGACAGAGAGAGATAGAGAGAGAGAGAGATAAATGGGGTTTAACACAACTAGGTCATTTGGGGACTAACACATGGTTTAATTTTATTTCAATAATTCGCTTGTGCATAGGGGTCTTTAGCAGTGGGAGGAAACCGGAGAGATTGAGAAGGCGCCCCTATCTCCATGCCATATATGCTCACACACCAGGGCTCGAAACCGCAGCCGCAAGTCAGAGGTGGCCGGCCAGCTAGAGGTCGAAGCGCGGCACTCTAGACCACTAGGCCATCCCAACCCCCCTTCAGTATACCAGGGAATATCTATATAAATAAAATAAAAATGTCTGTGTGTATGTATTCTTCGTCAACGCACTCCACCACCACATATTAACCAGCATGACCCTGTGTTACGCCATCTGATTTGGGCCCCTGGCAAATTTGGGGATAAGGTGAATTTGGGCCCCTGGCAAATTTGGGGCCAAGGCAAAACCGGGTATCCTGCTAATAATTGAATAATTCATAGCATTCAACTGGAATAATTCAATATACCATGATAGTCAACTGGAATAATTCAATATATCATGATAGTCAACTGGGATAATGCAATATACATGTACCATGATATACAACTGGAATAATTCAATTTACCATGGTTACATCATAATAAGTAGAGTGATTCCTTTCATGATTTACAGTCTATATAGAAAACCAGTACCAGTATATGGTTTACAGTCTATATATAGAATACAGTTCATGATTGACAGTCTATATATAGAATACGAGTACATGATTGACAGTCTATATAGAATACCAGTACATGATTGACAGTCTATATATAGAATACGAGTACATGATTGACAGTCTATATAGAATACGAGTACATGATTGACAGTCTATATAGAATACCAGTACATGATTGACAGTCTATATATAGAATACGAGTACATGATTGACAGTCTATATAGAATACCAGTACATGATTGACAGTCTATATAGAATACCAGTACATGATTGACAGTCTATATATAGAATACGAGTACATGATTGACAATCTATATATAGAAAACCAGTACATGATTGACAGTCTATATAAAATACTAGTACATGATTGACAGTCTATATATAGAATACTAGTACATGACTGACAGTGTACCGGTATATAGAATACCAGTACATGATATTTTGTTAGATATAATTTATTATATAATTTGTGTCTGACAAAGTCTGTAACAGGTGTTTATGTCCACAGAGAGAGAGAGAAATGGGGTTGCATGTCAACTCGACACAAACTAGGTCATTTCAGGACTAACATATGTTTTTAATTTCATTTCAATAATTCTCTTGCGTGTAGGGGTCTCTAGCAGTGGGAGGAAACTAGAGGACTCGGAGTAAACCCTAGAGGTTGGACAGGCGACCCTACTCCTTGTTACGTGTTTTATGTCCAGACTAGTATAATATGGTCTTTATTTGATACAGCTGTTTTATGTCGAGGCTTTATCCAAATCCAGGTCCTTGATGGCACTTTATCTGGATTGCACGCTTATAACGAAATACGAGGGGTTGGACGGCTGAATGATTAGCGTGTGGTGGTGGTCGCTGTACCATAAAGCCTGTCATTGAGTCAACTGGTATGGTTTCGAGTCCCAGGTTGTACATGGCAAGGAATAGGGTCGCCTGTCCAGCCTCGTGGGTTTTTCTCCGGTTCCTCCAGTTTCCTCCCACAGCTAAAGACCCCTACGTGCAAGCGAATTTATTGAAATAAAATTGAACCATATGTTAGTCTCGAAATGACCTATTTAAAACCTCTCTCTCTCTATATATATATATATAGTGGTAATATTAAAAGTCTGACGAGCAACGTAAGTTGTGAAAGCGCTAACTGAAAATATGTAGTTTTCTTTTGCCATTTTTTAATTTTCTCTATATATATATATATATCTGAAGACGCCCTTAGAAGGCAGATAGCTAGCTTATAATTTAATGTATGTCATAATGAAGTAAAGTGGAAGATTTTCTTACCTGGAAGTATTTTTTATTTATTTATGCATTTATCTACCATAAACAAAGAAGTACTTGTACTTTATCTACTTTAATATATATATCTATATATATAACAAAATACTGATTGTATCTTCTCACCTGATGTGAAGTTATCTGGTTTCCTGACAAATTGACATATTGTAGATATGGTAGTTGATATAAAATCGGTAATATTTTATTCCAAGTATCAAGATGGTTCCAGGATATATCCAAATCGACTATATTAGGACATAAAGATTCCAGCCCCTCATTTGGTAAACCAGCACATACCAGACCAATCGCACTCAAATCCTGTAACATCATTAAAGTAGATACATAAGTCTCTATCTAACTCAATATCATCCAAAAATCTTGGACATTCAAAACACAAATTATTTGTTAATTTAAATCCACTTTGTAGTTGTCATCCTACCCGAAAATGATGGGCTTCTGATATCCAATATTAAAGATATAACTGAATATAAATCCAATGAACCATTTTTTCACCAAATTTGTGTAGTTTAATCCTCAAATATATATGCTGAATATAAAATTTCAATGTGAATTGCCCAGCGGTTTAGACACAATACGAATTTCAATTTCAATTTTCTCGACACTCACGGAAACAAAATTAACGAGCCTACTAGCCTGGCGTGACGTCATCTCAGGAACACGTCAACAATGTCAGGCATATTATTATGCTGTGATTCATAGAGAGAGTCGGTATTGGCGACGATTCTGCGAGCGTTCAAAGCCATTCAACCGATCGCAGTTACTCTAGTGTCTTTGATTTGTATGATGGGGTGTCCGACGATCTTTTGAACTCGGCGACGGGGCCGATTCAACCATAATAATTTATGTTCGAACCGCAAACGGTAAACATCAACAGAGGCAGCCGTGATAAATAATTATCACGTAATTTTGTTAGCTTGATTATGTTGAATACAAGCGAGTGAATTGGATTAAATATTTATTCATGTGTGCCTCACTTCAAACAAATGTTGTGATCTTCGCTCATCTTTTTTTTTAAAAAAATGTCATAAATAATGCAACAGGGAGAGTTGTAAAATGACAAAGAAGGGACGAATGGCTGTCATCACTGCCAGTAGAGTAGCCCACGTAAACTGCGCTCCGTCTTTATAAACAGGTATGTTGAAAATGCATTAGGCCTATAATTCATACAATCGAGTCATCGTTTATTAAGCGATTTACAAAATAATAATGTAAGGAATTACGTACAGACCCTTTTGTATACTAATATATTATAGAGGTCTACTTCGCTAAACAACAATGTCAGGAATGTGAATGAATTTCAAACAGTTGTTGTATGGGCTATATTTCAGTGAGCACAACTATAATTTTACAATGTTGGGGAACTAATAAAATAAAAGTACAAAATGATGAATAGGCCTACTGGTATTTTGTCTTTAAATTTAAATTATTTGATCTAATTCAAAGTAAAGTGTACAACTAATCAGAATATCAATATCACTCATTTATTTTGAATATTATTTCTTTGTAATCAAGAAGAAAAGGATATCCGATTTGTGGCATTGAAGGAGTGGATTTGTATATAAATTAGGGCCTTGTTTGACTAAAATTAAAAGAGCTATCGTGTGAATAATGCTGGTTGAAGAAAGTCTTTCTTGGTGTGCCAATTCCCTTGGCATTACCTGAACTTGATGGTACTTCCTTGTATTGAGTACGATTTGAATATAAACCCATCTGTAAAGTCATAGTCTGTAAAATCTGATGCCAACTTCCTTTCTAATTTATGCATAAATTATATTATTATAACTAAAACTGCATTTCTCTTATTCGACTGTAAATTGTTTTTTGTAAATTGTAGACACAGAAATCCCTGAAGAAACTCTATTTTATTGTCAAACATGCTACTACTACTAATTAATATGTATTTTTTTTTCAGACCAATAATACAAAAGCCATTGTATTTAATTGTATGAAGAACTTTCATTTGATGTGCACAAGGAATTTCTATATCATGGAAGACAGACAATAAAATATAATACCTAAATAGTGTTCATTCATCCCTAAATCCTAACTTTAAAACAATTGTTGCACCAAATGAAAAGCAGGCTGTTATGCAGTGCCAGAAAGACTTTGAAATTAATTTCTTGGGAAGAATTGGAATACACTTAAAGCTATGAACTATACATTATACACTTCCAGTTACACATTTCTATTTTTTGGAAATTATTTCAATAAATATAATGAATGAAATCAATGGATTATTGTGAATTATTTCTATAATTTAACTGAATATTTATTTATATTCAATTCATAAGACATGCAGCTCTTGTCTGTACCAGTACAGACGTATTCAGTAAACTGTAAAATTTACAACTCCCTCTGTGATTGCATAAAACCATTTATTGTAACTTTTACACACAGATCACAATTTACAAAAGATTGAATGAAAATATATATCTAACATTGTTTCCGGCATAAATCTGACAATGTTTTTCTGATCAACAAATGTGTGAAACATTTCTTGTCAAAAATTTATACAAATTTCAGGTTCAATGTGAATGCAACTATGGTATATTTTCTTGGGCTAATTTTCGAAATCCCAGTGTCACTTCACTGTCAGGGAATCAGGATAGTTCAGAACAGTAATGTCTTTAGATTTTGTGGGTCTCTATTATATTGCCAATACACACAATACAAACGTTCAAATCCACAACTTTTCATATTTCAAATTTATTATTCCCATTTTAAAAAAAGAAAAAATTATTCCATTCTGATATTAACAGTACTTGGTGCCAATCCAAACTTAGTCTTGATATTTAATGCAGTCCTTAATGCTTCCATGAACAGTATATGTAATGCTACCTGAAATGTAAAAATTTGAAATGAAATTCCTAGCCACACAACTGACTACAGGGGGGAAACAGGCAATTTTCTCAACAAACATCTGAATCAAAATCCAAATCTCCTTGATAGTGAGCAATTGCCTTCCTCCCTGTAAATGAATTTAACACATGACTTTTTGGGAGCTGGTAGTATTTTATAAAAATTTTAGAAATTTTCATTACATGCTCAGAGAATTCTGCCTGCATATTTCGACTTTTTTTTGACAGCTGTTCACTGTTATAGAAATAGGTAGAGATATATAAAAATAAGGGCTAGTAGGCCTATATTATTTTAATTTTGCAAATCTTCACAAAATGTACCGGTAGTGACATTTTCTGCCTGCTTATCATGTTTGTTTTTTTTTTTGATGACTGATCATCTTTTTTTAGTTATATCTACATGTAGGCCTATATGACAAGGCCTAGTATTATTTTAATTTTACAAATCTTCATAAAAGAGAATTCTTCAGCATATTGGGTTTTTTGACAGCTTATGACTGTTTTTTTGGAAATAGACAGGGCTATAGTATATAATGAGGCCTAGTAGGTCTATTTATTTTACATTTACAAATCTTCACAAAATGCAGTGACATATTCTGCCTGCACATCAATTTTTTTTTTAACACTGATCACCTTTTTATAGAAATATGTAGGCCTATTATATTACAAGGCCTAGTATTATTTTACTTTTACAAATCTTCATAAAAATTCCCAGAGAATTATGCCTGCATACTGTGACCTTTTTTGACAGCTGATCGATCACTGTTTTTAATTTTAGAAATAGGTAGGCCTATCACAATTAGTTTTGACTTGGAATAGATCGAATGAGATAAATTTATTTATTTATTCTAAATAGATCAAAAAGGGCCTTACTTTTTCTGTGAACCACTTTCAACCTGGGCAACCGACGATAAAATTTCGAAACAATCTTCTGTAAAATGTTGTGAATATTCAATATAACAGCTGAGCCCGAACTGTTGTTTGGTTGTTTAGGTCCAACGAAGTTTGCCCTGATAGTGTGCACAAACTTCGCCCACTGTCGTCGGGTGGCCGGATTCTTTGGGAAGTTATGCGTAGACAAACTACGGGTAGTATCGGTAGAGGCACTACACTACAGCCGAACAAAACACATCCGTTGACCATCTCAGCATAAAATGGCAGTAGAAAAGGTCGCCATATTGCTGTCCATTCCTTCCTGAGATAACGTCAAAACCGAATGTTTCCGGAGATTGCCGAAGAATTTCGTTATTGTTGGATGGGCCTGATCGGTAGAAGAAAACGTTACAAAAACAAACCCTCGTTACATAAAATCAGGTTTTTGTTTTTTTATATGTTGATTTTTGACTTTGTACGCCGGCTAAACCCCTAAATCGATGACATTCAGTTACATCTTTAAGACAAAATAAATATTTAACCATTGGTACACGAATTGTGTACATGTACATGTACCATAATACATTTCAGCCTCATTCTTAACAAGGGACTCAAAGAACGAGGCTAGACATATTCTAAAAGTCATGTCAAATGGTGACCACATATTCTTATCTGCGGACCATGCACAATAAATACTATGTAGACTGAAATAACCAGATGCTATAGATTGCCATTTGATTGAGACTTCTGGTGTATTTCGCCAAAAATAACTGATTTGAAATTAGAGTAAAAATGGAAACGATTGAATGTACATCAGGTTATATACATTCCTATAACATTATGTTATGCGCTGCGACCCATTTGTGCCAATTTCTAGGTCCCAAATATTTGCGATTTAGCTCCTTTAAACAACATCTACTCAATTTGTTTAAGTGGCATTTAGTAACTTGGTGAATGAATGTAATGGGGTTTAATGTCCTACGCTTAAGCACCTAACCTGGGCCAATTGAAGACGGGCATACGCCATACAGTGGGCTATGAGGGAAATTTTGCCCGGACAGCGGCGCTACGGCCTACTCTTATATCGAATTCCAACTGCCAAGGGATCTTTTACGCGCACTCCAATTTGTACACGGGACCTCGGTTTTTCGTCCCATCCGAACAACTAGGCAGCTGTCCTTGTCAGGCCCTCCTTCTGCATCACTGACAAGGGGAAATCACGTCGGAAAATCGAGATGAACTAGTAACTTGGTGAGAATAACACATGACACAATTATATGAAATACAAGATGGGAGAGCCCTTGTCGAAACGTCGCTGAAATAAACGCTAAAGTAACTCGTAATTGTGTCGTCATATGTGTTATAACATCTACTCATTATATCCTGTAACTCAGGCAATTTGTGACATGTGACTGGTTTTGTTGTGGGGGGTCACATATGTGTTATAACATCTACTCGATCATCATATCCTGTAATATGATATGAAAGAACTACTCAGATCCTATATAAAATTAGTTTTTTGACACTGAGTAAATATTTCATGGTACCACCCTGTACATATTTCTCATGTCTTGGGTAATCAAGGTACATGGCTGAATGGTTGAATACGATAGGGGTAGGCGAGGTAATTGGCTTTAGATGCCATAGTTTAAACTTCTTACTTATAATAATCTCGTCATTTTACAAGGGTAGCAAATTAGGCCTGAGGCCTGTTTTCGATTTGGCCCTTGGCACAGATCGTGCGAATGATTTCCATCATTACTGCAGGAAGAAACCGAAGAACTCTGGGGAAACCTGCCTGATCGGACGGGAGACCGAATATCCGTCTCACTTACAACGATAAAGTTCTTGCCCTGAGCTGGGATTGAACCCTCGATGCATTGGTGAGAAACCGCCTCTCTATCGCCACGGCTATCCATCACTGCATTTCTCAGTCTACATGTATGTAATTGTACAGTGGTTTTGAGATATAAAAACATTTCACATCAAGATTCTATCAATTTTTGTTTTCAATTACTTCGGGTTACCTTTGGTACACTATCCTGCCAGGTCAGACATGAATTTTTGCTTCTTTTTTTAAATTTGAGAGACAATTAACAGATGTACACATGAGCAATGGTACCCCTGACTCGCTATAAGATGTCGCATTTTCAATCCCTGATCGAGAAATTTCAATGAGATTTTCTGACATTGTTTACCCTTGTCAGTGTTGTAGGATTGAGGGCCTGACAAGGACAGTTCTCTAGTCATTTAGATGGAACGGAAAACCGTGCTCCCGTGTATAATAGACCTATTATTGGCTTGCACATAAAAGATCCCTGGCAGTTGGAATTTGACATTAGAGTAGACTGTAGTGATTTTGTAACTTGACAGGTTTCTCACGTTCAGAGTAGGTTTGGCTCCCCCAAACTCAACCACATTGATAGGTTGCCTAAACTAGACTACATATAGGGATTGCCCAAACTCATATATAGGGATTGCCCAAACTCTTGTATAAACTACAATCTTGCAGTGCACATGCTGTTGGCTCTATATAAGAGGGTTGATTAGCTCAAGTGTAGTGTGACTTATTGCAGATAGGAAATGGTCGCTTGCCCAGCAGACCAGGTCACCAGTAGAATTTAGGGGCATTTAGGGTCGCTTCTTTAGCAGACCCGATGATTTTATATTCATATATCATTATATCGTATTTCACAGTGTTCTGATGGAGTTGTCGATTGGTAGATCTCAATAGCCTGTATCTAACCTTCCTTCGTTTGGCAAATCACTTCATTGGCGCTGCGAGCTTTAAATTTTAAAAGCGGGGGGAAGGATAGGTTATTTATGATTAGGGATTACATTTTTTGGGCTCATACATATCTAAGTTTTAGTGACGTAAGATACACTTCAACTAATTAAATACAGGGTGTAGCTGGGAATTGATATAAGACTGGCTCTAATTTTATTATTGGGAATTTTGTATATTATTTTAAGTTTTAAAGCGACACTTTCACGTCAAGTATACCGTAGAAAGAAAGTGTTCGAAATAAACAGTAAAATTTGTCTCGAACCAGATTTGGGTCAACATTTTAAATGTGTACTTCCAATACCATATATTTTGGTGAGGTGTCAATGGACATTCAACAGTGGCATATTGGTCCTTATCCTAAGTTACTATTTGGAAATACACATTTGAGCTTGAAATAACCTCGAGACAACAGCTCTTGCAACCTTTCGAAATTTTCTCCTGTAAGATAGTTGTAAATGAGGTTTAAATTTCAAGATCTTTGCACTCATTGGAATAATTTTCAAATAGTTTTCTTATTTTTCGTCAATCTTGAGATTTATTCCACAGCACCGTCTTAATTCTCCTCTTTATGTTGCACCCTTGTTGTCTTGGGTGGTTTTGTGTACTTATGAAGGAAAGGATGTTTTTGTAAGTTTACGTAACTGAACTTGTGTCCGATCCTTTTACGTTATGTTAATACAATATTAATGTTTAAACCAAAGTGATTTGCAAATTGTCATTCAACTCCCGTCGGAAGACATAGTCTAGTCTTACTTGTAGGTGACAGTCGGGTGGCAAAGTTAAACTATATTTGAAGCCTTTTGCCATTGCTCTCAGTTAGTTTTTATTTAAAAATATGACCCCCAATTAAAGAATAATCGTAGTCTAGAAGGTGGCACCAAGTTAGCCTTTCCTTCTCATGTTCACATGGTTTCTGGTGTTTCTATTTGAGAACTCTGCAGTGGGGTTTAGGTTTAATTGACCAATCATAAAGGTTTACTTTGAAAAGAATCAAGATATGGTTTTATTTCTGGACGTTCATTGAAAGTAATAGTCCTGTCCTGCGGACGCTGTTTCAATAAATAGGGTACGATCTTATCAAATGATATCCAATTGTTAGATGGTTCCAGTCAAATGGTATTCAGTCAGATAATATTGTCGTCAACGGTATGCAATAAGATGGTATCTACTTGTCAGGCGGTGTTCTATTAGGCCGAACATTTCAAACTTGTCTGGGTCTAAAATAGGGAATAAGAATATGGGCGTAGTTTTGCCCAGCGGTGAGGTGTTGGTTATTCGTTAAAACATTTTAAAAGATATAAAAAGGTTGATAGCGTCTGGTGTCAGAATCATCAATAGGTTTATTGATCTCGCCGTCGTTGGCAGTGGTGGAAGAGTCGTTAGTATTAGCAATGTCGAAAATGTTGGCGTTGTTGGCTGTGTCGAAGAAGACTCAATGTAGTAGAAAAAATAACGTCTGGTGACCAAATCATCGGTGGTTGTGGGTTAAATATCTCACCCTCGTTGACTGTACATGAAAAAACATCATTACATGTCGGCGTCACCGTCGTTGGCAGTGTCGACCGAATTATTGGTGGTAGCAGAAGTTAACAATGTAAGAGTTGTTAATGGTTGTTGGCAGTTGTTGAAAGATTATCGTTATTGTTTTAATTGAGGATCAATACCAATTATAGTCTGCAACGCTTTCCTGGGGAATTCCAGTTAGAAACTGCAGAGAAATCAAGAAGGGGACCTAGCAAGACGGATATAAATAAACGTTGAATCTAAAAACAAGAATAGGTTAGGTCTATTTCAGTATTTGAATATAGCTCATTATGAATTGAATACGGTTAGTTTTTATTAATACAAGATGTGCATATTTGAGAGGTGTGTGGTCACTGAGATGTTAAGTAGAAGATTTGAGATTTACTAAGTTTAATTAGTTGTTTTTGGAGTTGAATGTGGAGATGGCATGGGACCGCCCTTGCAGATTCAATTGATGAATAACAGTTAAATCCTCGATGTTATTCCTGCTCAGTGGTTATAGCGAGGGTTGTGTCTTCTAAGAATCATTCATGTTTCTGATTTGTTGGATTGTTCCGTTTATAAGAAGTGTATTTTTAGTTGGGGCAGAACTTTGATTCAGCCCGCTGTACAAAGGGGTGCCTAATAAAATTGGGAGGTGTGTAGTGATTTTGTAACTTGACAGGTTTCTCACGTTCAGAGTAGGTTTGGCTCCCCCAAACTCAACCACATTGATAGGTTGCCTAAACTAGACTACATATAGGGATTGCCCAAACTCATATATAGGGATTGCCCAAACTCTTGTATAAACTACAATCTTGCAGTGCACATGCTGTTGGCTCTATATAAGAGGGTTGATTAGCTCAAGTGTAGTGTGACTTATTGCAGATAGGAAATGGTCGCTTGCCCAGCAGACCAGGTCACCAGTAGAATTTAGGGGCATTTAGGGTCGCTTCTTTAGCAGACCCGATGATTTTATATTCATATATCATTATATCGTATTTCACAGTGTTCTGATGGAGTTGTCGATTGGTAGATCTCAATAGCCTGTATCTAACCTTCCTTCGTTTGGCAAATCACTTCAAGACCGCTATTATAGTGCCGCTGTCCAGGCAAAATTTCCCGCATGGGACACTGTACGTACATGTCTTATGACCAGCCGTCTGTCTTCATTAGCCCAGTTGGAGCAGAACAGTATAGGATAAGGATTAAGATGTATTTGCATGAAACCGACCCACTGTTGTGACTGTCAACAGCCAAACTTGATATGATATACACTTACCACATTTCTCAAATGTGACAGCTCAGCTTTTGATCCATTTTTACAAGCCCTTGAATGAAACTGTATGATACAAGAACCACTTGATGTGTAATTATCAAAACAATACTTCTCTCGTAAAGCAGACGTAAACGATTTAGTATTTTCATTTGATTCTTCTTCCTCTAAACTTAAACCTCGTGACGAGTGTTTTGTTGTCGTTTGCCCTTGCTTGTTTTGCGATTGCATTGCATCTATGCCAGTTGTATGTATCTCCGATTTAATCTCGGTGACATCGTCTTTTTCACGTGCCGCCATGTCTCGCGTTTGGAATGTGGTGAAACGCCAAGTTAAAGAGAAGTTATTTTAAGATATTGTACTCATTGAGCCATCGTGGAGCTTTTCTTGTTTACATCTGACGTGATAAACCACATTTACTGGGTCAGAAAAATAAAATAAAAATATTAATTCATTTCATTTATCAAAAAGAATTAGGGTTCATTGTATTTATGTATTTAACAAGAGTAATTTATTGTTGATTTATTATTTTATAGATGACTTATGAATAAAATAAACTGTGATATTTTATGATCTTGTTGGAACATCACGCTTCTCTTTATTCGCCAACGGAGGGACATTATTTATTAAGTGCGGAGACTGGCGTTATTAATTTCCGCCAGGAACGTCAACTTCAACTTTGGTGGTTGATGCTATAAGGCATCCATTTAAAACACAAAAAGGGGAGGAGCTACCAATAACCAAAGGACCAGACATTCTAACGTATTTGTAGGCGGGAATTAAAAAGCCTAACCACGCCTTGACATGGTCGGTGAAGGTCGCTCTCTGGATATTATCACAGAGTAAGAATAATCCTTATTCTGTGATATTATTCAGAGCGGAGAAATGAGGATGAACTGCCAACCACATTAGCCTACATTATAGAAATTCAGGAGACCACCCATTTTGTAACCCGAAAGCCCGCAATTTCAATGCGTAGGAACCGTCTTTTCATATCATTATGTTTTGCCCACGTTGTTGTGTTCAAAATGCCCGTCAAGTTAGCATGTTGTCAAATGATTCTTTCAAGTCAAAGCCTGATTTCCATTGAAGCTATTTCTGCTGTGATAATCTCACGAAATTCCTGATATAATGGATATTCTAAAGAAAAATGATGCCGTTGGAACCAATCTATAGAAAATACTACCGTGAGAACCAAGCTGAAAATCCATTCTGGTGTAATGGCTAATGTTAAAAAATTCTGGTGTAATGGTTATTGTGAGTAAAATTCTGGTATAATGGCTATTGTGAAGGTTTTTTGTTGTTTTTTTTTTTGCTGTGGTGGATAATCTAACGACAATTCCTGCTCTGCTGAATAATCTAATCAAAATTCCAATTATCGCCGGGACTCTTTTAGTTTTTAACTGCCTGTGTTATAAAATAACCTTCCATTTAGTAGGCTATAAAATAGTGTACATCTTTATATTCTTTTAAATAACAACTTAACACGTTTATTTAAACAAGCTTTAACGACACAGTATACGACTGATAATATGTCCATACTTTTGCTTGTTGGTTTGTTTTGTTTTTTTTGTTTTTTTATATGGTTACATTGTCAGCTTGTAAAGTGCCTCTGAACACGGTATATGAAAGGGTGCACTATAAATATGCTGTAATAGTAATACACATGCTGTAAAAGTAATAAATAATAGTAATAAATATGCCGTTATATTAATAAAAATGCTGTAGTAGTAATAATTATGTTGTAGTAGTAATCTATAAAAAATATTACAGTTGTGACCAGGCTATAGAACATGCTGCTGTGAGGGCCAATATGAACTAAAATGAATCAGTTATATTCAGTACAGAAAAATCCCGCTCCAGAGATTAATCTGAGCAAAATCTCTGCAATGAGGGATAACCTAAAAAAAAATCTGTTGTTGGGACCACTGAAGAAAATCCTGCTGCGACACGAATCTAAATACAAAATCGTGTCTTGGGGCCAACCGAAATTTTAAAAAAAATCCTGCTACTGGGAGAGCCAATCTACGATATAAATACGGTGTGTGTGTGTGGTGGGTGGTGGTGTATATAATATTTATTTATTTCGTCATTTTTTGTGCATATGGGGGGGGGGGGGTGTAATGACATTATGGGTGACAGAGTTTAAAAGTTAGCGATATAAATAAGGCTATAATAGTATATTTTTCACTTTAAACTCCTGGCCTGGAGTAGCCGGTAAACGGATTTTAACATTTATGCAGTAGTCAATGTGGTCTGTCCCCAGTTGTTCTAATTATTTCCCTTGATATTTTGAAGGTGAAGGCTGACAGCTGTCAATCATTCTGGACTAGTGGCTATATGACGCCTGTCACTTTTACTTTCCAGTCCTTTATTTTCGTTGAATATATCAGACGACTGGATGATCAATTATATCTTGGCGATTGATTGAAGAAAGTAATAATAAATAATTTATCCGGAAAAATGGAAGACGACCCAGCCGCAGATTTTTTGGCCAGAGAACAATCGGAACTCGCTGGTTTGGAAGACGAGAATCCCACAGATTCATCTGTCCCACAAGGTATTTCAATATTTTAATCCCGAACGTCATTTAATAATATAATATGGCAGTGGATATTCAACCGTAAACGGCACTTTACTCTATTTACTATATCGCCGTAACTTCCGTTTGACATGCGCAGTTCTCTGATCCGTGGACTTAGCAGTTTTCGCAATGATGCCTAACCCTAACCCATGACCCTACCCCAAAACCTATCCCAAACCCTTACCCTAACCCTTACCATAACTACCATACGTTCTTTGTCTAACCTTTCTACTTTCTCCGTTTCTTATATAGGACGAAATAGCCATACTTGGATTTCTACGGTAGAACCCAGAGAATTAGTTTTAGAAGAAAATAAAATAATAAATATAAATTGTAGAAAACTATTCTATTTCGGTCAAGGGCTTATTTCTGTGGATTTTGGTTTTTAATTTAAGTACCAAGACGGTCAGTGGTTTACGTTTTTTCCGTAAAACCGTGCTTCTGCGCCAAACTTGAAAGACGAAGTTACCGTTCTTGTGGAATATATCAACTGCGCATGTGGAACGGAAGTGTCGCACAACTGCGCACGTCGAACGGAAGTTATTATTTAACCAATCACACACGATGTATATATACGTCATTGCGATTTACGGTGCAATAGCGTTAGTAAATAGGATACCGTTTACGGTTATATATCCACTACGATTAAATTAATTAATAATATAATAAATGGTTTTATTTTTCCATTTCCAAAAATGAATGAATGAAATGTAAAGGGGTTTAACGTTCTTCGCTTCTTCACCTAGCCTGGACTAATTGAACGGGCATACGCCATACAGTGTGCTATGATGAGGGAAATTTTGCCCAGACAGCAAGTGAATTCCAACTGCCAAGTCAACATACCCCACCTCTCTACTGACAGGTGTTCTCTAACTCCCAAGTCTTTCTTCACAGAATGATTCAGAAAGCGTGTGTGTACTGCCTCCAGCTACGCCTATAGGGGCTAGGGAGTACAAAGCCCCTTTCCGTCAATGGCCAGACTGACGGGGCAATCTACCAAAGTCACCAATTAAAGGACCTAACTCATAAATCCTCCAAAATCTCCGACATCGAAAACACGAATTATTAATGCTAAATTTAAATCAACATTGATGATGTAAACTTAATACCGGGAAAAGATGAGCTTCTGATATCAGATATTTATTTTAACATTGGTACACGAATCGTACCATAATGCGCTTCAGCCCCAGTTGTAATGAGAGAATCGAGGGACGAGGCTAGACACATTACACCAAATCAAACAGAGTTAGATAGTCTGGAATGACTAGACGCTAGAAATGTGCACTCAATTGGTTTTGGTGGCTTATTTCGTCGAACAGAACTGATTTGAAATTGGAGTAAAAAGGGAAACCATTGAATGTAAATCAGTTTATATACATTCATATTACAGTATTATATGGGTTGCGAACCACTTTTGTGAATTTCTAGGTCCAAATGTAAGCGATTTAGCTCCTTTAACCGGCTCGTTTCAGAATCGAAGTAAATAAAATTATGATTTCCAACCCAAACTGAATCAGTGACTGTTATTGTTAATAATTTGTTTAGCATTGAAGCAACATCACAACATGCGAATATGGGGCAAAGAATGCTTCCCCCCCCCCCCCCCCCCTTGGATCTGAGCCTGGTTCTTGCAGCATGAACAGACTTAGTATCCAGAGTCCCCCATTATTATTGTTAGAAAAATTATTATTAAATATAAAACCTTCATAATTATTATTAAGTTTCTCAAGTGATACAAATAAGAAAAATCTAAATTCCTTGTTTTGCAGATGATGGTTTTGGTGCATTTGATGATGAAGTACCGGCAGCTAGTCAGGTTTGTCACTTTATAATAAATAGATGGAGAATTCTAATAGTAAATGCAGAAGGACTGCACTACACACAAAACAAATAAAAAAAAATCTACAAGATAAACTTGCGGACAAGACAGAAAATAGACATTGCAAACACTAAACAATTATCAAATCAAGTGAATGGATCCGGGGGCCAGCCATAAGCATCCACTGCGCTGTGCAGTCCGGAATTCTTTTTTTAATGTATTAGTGTATATAAGGCTGAGATAAAAAATTATAAATATAAAACAAGAAAATAAAAACAAATTTGGAGGGTGCTACATATACAAAAGTTTGAACAGAATGTTATTTAAACTTTTATGGAAAAAAGTTATACATGAAAAGAAATTTAATTCCTGGTTAAATAGAATGTGAAGAAGACAAAAATAATATTATAAAAGCTAAAGAAGTGATTCCTGTGCTTAATACAAAGATAGCCTGACTGTTCTGACATGGTGTACCCCAAAGGTCCATCCTTGGCCCAATCTTGTTTGGCTTATACACAAAACCACTCCACACAAACTAGGTCATTTTGTGACTAACG
This sequence comes from Patella pellucida, assembly GCA_917208275.1. Lineage (NCBI taxonomy): Eukaryota > Metazoa > Mollusca > Gastropoda > Patellidae > Patella > Patella pellucida. Next base: position 2,975,028 of record OU795044.1, read on the forward strand.
TATGGTTTTCAATTTTTATTTCAATAATTCCCTTGTGCCTAGGGGCCTTTTACAGTGGGAGGAAACTGGAGTGCCCAGAGGAAACCCACAAGGTTAAGAAGGCGCCCCTATCTCCATGTCACATACGCTCACACTACATGTAAGTCTTGAAACCACAGCCGCAAGCCAGAGGTGGCCGGCCAGCTAGAGGTCGAAGCGCGGCACTCTAGACCACTAGGCCATCCCAACCCCCCATATTCTATAAAAATTGAATGTTATTATGGATATAGTGTATAATGGAATGCTTTAGTAAAATAACAAGTTTATATTTTTGGTTTAAATTATTTAGCATGAATTTAACTCTACATTGATTGATGTAATTTAATGGTATCAGCTGATCTATAATTTAATTGTATCAGTTGATCTATAATTTAATTGTATCAGTTGATCTTTAATTTAATGGTATCAGTTGATCTATAATTCAATGGTATCAACTGATCTATAATTTAATGGTATCAGTTGATCTATAATTTAATTGTATCAGTTGATCTATAATTTAATGGTATCAGTTGATCTATAATTTAATGGTATTAGCTGATCTATAATTTAATTGTATCAGTTGATCTATAATTTAATGGTATTAGCTGATCTATAATTTAATGGTATCAGCTGATCTACAATTAAATGGTATCAACTGATCTATAATTTAATGGTTATCAGCTGATCTGTTGATCATTTCATGTTATTAAATTTTGAAGATTGAAATATTTATCTGAATGAAGTCATCCACTTGTTTTTACACCAACAATGACATCACCATTATCTACCAGTTGCCCATAAACATTTCTTATTGCTTTCACAATTTTTGGCCCTGGATCACTTCAGATAATCTTATGCGCGCTTTTGGGGCTAAAGTTAACATTTGATTGTTGACTTGAGGCTAAAGTTATCATTTGATTGTTGACTTAAGGCTAAAGTTATCATTTGATTGTTGACTTAAGGCTAAAGTTATCATTTGATTGTTGACTTGGGGCTAAAGTTATCATTTAATTGTTGACTAGAGGCTAAAGTTATCATTTGATTGTTGACTTGAGGCTAAAGTTATCATTTGATTGTTGACTTGAGGCTAAAGTTATCATTTGATTGTTGACTTGAGGCTAAAGTTATCATTTGATTGACTTGATATTTATTCACATTATTAAATTTCACAAAACAAAGTTTCTTGCATGGCACTGATTTCCATTGGCAGTTATAGTAACTAATATCCAATTACCGGTACATATATTGATGTTTGTTAGTGCTACAAAGATGCCAGTTAAATTTGTTTTTCTGATAATTTAGTTTTATAAATTCTTCAATTATGTAAAATAGAATAGGAATGTGATGCTATAGATTTCTCACGCGACTCGGGTGGTAGCCTGGCAACGGTTGTTTATCATCTTCATTATGTCAAGATATTGTACATCCAATATTTTGACTGGATTAACCAGCCTGTTTTGGATGCAATGTTACGACGTTATGAAGATGACCTGCAAACGGAAGTTACCTCAGTTGAAAAGTTGCTTACAGTTGCATGTTGCATGTGTTTTTTTATATCAATATAAACTTTCAGGATGATTTTGGCGGCGGTCTAGATGAGTTTGAAGGGGGCTCCACTGATGAACAGTTTGAAGTAAGTTCATCATCAGACCAATCAGGTGGCTTATTAGATAATGGGGGATGTTTCTAACCAATCAAATGGTTTGTTAGATATGGATGATGTTTCTAACCAATCAAATGGTTTGTTAGATATGGATGATGTTTCTAACCAATCAAATGGTTTGTTAGATATGGATGATGTTTCTAACCAATCAAATGGTTTGTTAGATATTGTTTCAAACCAATCAAATGGTTTTTTGGATATGGTTGTTGGGACTGGTTTGAGTGATTGGGTTGTAGATGAATCAGTTGCAGCACCATTAGTGAGAGATGTTTTAGTTCGCATCCCGGCCCCGCCCACCTCAGTTTGCATACCACCTCTCCACATGTAGATTGCTCGGCCATGTCCACAGTGACCTCTAGCTGGCCGGTCACCTCTGGCTTGGGGCTGTGGTTTCCAGCCCTGGTGTGAGAGTATGTGGCATGGAGATAGGGGCGCCTTCTCAACCTCGTGGGTTTCCTCCGGGCACTCCGGTTTTCTACCACTGCTAAAGACCCCTACGCACGAGCGAATTATTGTAATAAAAATTAAACGCATGTGTTAGTCCTGAAATGATCTAACTGTGTTGAGTGGATGTTAAACCCCATTTCTCTCTTTCTCTTAGCCCCTCCCATGGTCCCATCCTTACAGTAGCCCAGCCCCTTCTCAAATTGCATTTGGTCCTAGGCCCCATCTCATTGAAATTTTATATTTTGATGGAATGAAGTAGACTATAACCACAAAGGGCGTCTTAGCTGTAGCAATTCCCACCAGGTGTCGCTAGTAAAAACGCGGTTCCACATGACCTTAATGATGGTATGAGAACCGTATCAGTATTAAATTCCATATTAACGACAAAAAATAATGTTTGTCCACCCACACACAAGTTCGTAATGAATGTACAGGAAAACTGTGCTATAAGCAATAAGGTTTAGTGGGACCGCCTCGCCTATAAATTACGTCCCTTTATCTCTAGCGAGGACGCCCATACAACAAAGTACCAATATTCCCGTCATACATATCATTCTATTTAATTTATGTACTATCACTGCTTTAATATGCTTATTGTAATCAAAGTGGCTGCTTTAAAATGCTTCTGAGAATGTTTGTTTTATTTTATTATTTTTTTAAAAACTAAGCTTGAAATTGTTTTTGTGGAATTGTTGAAATTTGACAGTGAATTAGTTTTTTAAGTCTGTTATCTGATATTTCAATGTTTTGTAGAACGAATGATATTTTACATAATGTAACATCAATTATTTAAGATTTAACTTGAAGATGCATTATGTAACAGCTAAATTGACTCAAAAATCATGTAAAATATTCACACAAATAATGTCTCTAGGCTACATGTTGAGCCCGTAAACACCTCTGTAGGGCAACAAATGACTTAGATATTGAATGGATTAGAACACCATTGCCATTTATAATAATTTAACAGTAAAATGGATAGTTCTATGATTTAATAATTCAACGATAAATAGATAGAACTACGATTTTATAATCAACGATAAAATGGATAGAACTATACGATTTAATAATTTAACAATAAAATAGATAGTACTGGGAACTACGATTTAATAATTTAACAATAAAATGGATAGTACTACGATTTCATAATTCAACAATAAAATGGATAGCACTACGATTTAATAATTCAACGATAAAATGGATAGCACTAAGATTTTATAATTCAACAATAAAATGGATAGAACTAAGATTTTATAATTTAACCATAAAATAGATAGAACTACGATTTAATAATTCAACAATAAAATAGATAGTACTGGGAACTACGATTTAATAATTCAATGATAAAATGGATAGCACTACGATTTAATAATTCAACGATAAAATGGATAGCACTACGATTTAGTAATTTAACAATAAAATGGATAGAACTACGATTTTATAATTTAACAATAAAATGGATAGCACTACGATTTAATAATTCAACGATAAAAAAGATAGTACTGGGAACTACGATTTAATAATTCAACGATAAAATGGATAGAACTACGATTTTTGTTTGCCGCACATCCTAAAACCTCTAGAACAAAAAGTTCAATGAGACGATTATACCGTTGTTATCAGATTTTGTTAAGAAAAATTCGGAAATCTTTGACATGTTTTTCTCAAAAGTTACTCTCCTGACTTGGTCAACTTAACGTTCATAAATGTTGCTCTGTCATCTTTATCAGATTCCAAAAAAACATAAATCATTTTGAACATATTGAGATTGGGAATGTGAAAATAACAAGAACTTAATTTCCATAGTGTGGCTCATTTTTCCAGAACGTGTCACATATTATCCATTATCTATTTTTAAACAATATAGCAGTACACAAGCAGATCTCTATCAAAATCTTTATAATGTATCTTTAATATAAATAGTATAGAGATAAAGATTTATAAATAGCATTGATATAAAGATTTATAAATAGCATGGAGATAAAGATTTATAAATAGCATCGAGATAAAGATTTATAAATAGCATCGAGATAAAGATTTATAAATAGCATTAAGATAAAGATTTATAAATAGCATCAAGGAAAGGATTTACAAATAGCATTGAGATAAAGATTTATAAATAGCATCAAGATAAAGATTTATAAATAGCATGGAGATAAAGATTTATAAATAGCATTGCAAATAAGATTTATAAATAGCATCAAGATAAAGATTTATAAATAGCATTGAGATAAAGATTTATAAATAGCATTAAGATAAAGATTTATAAATAGCATCGAGATAAAGATATATAAATAGCATCAAGATAAAGATTTATAAGTAGCATCAAGATAAACATTTATAAATAGCATCGAGATAAAGATTTATAAATAGCATCGAGATAAAGATTTATAAATAGCATTGATATAAAGATTTATAAATAGCATCGCAAAAAAGATTTATAAATAGCATCGAGATAAAGATTTATAAATAGCATGAAGATAAAGATTTAAAAAATAGCACCGAGATAAAGATTTATAAATAGCATTGATATAAAGACTTATAAATAGCACCGAGATAGATTTATCATAGCATCTAGAAAAAGATTTATGAATAGCATTGAGATAAAGATTTATAAATAGCACTGAGACAAAGATTTATAAATAGCATCAAGATAAAGATTTATAAATAGCTTCAAGATAAGGATTTATAAATAGCATCAAGATAAAGATTTATAAATATCATTGATAAAAAGATTTATAAATAGCATCGAGAAAAAGATTTATAAATAGCATCGCAAAAAAAGATTTATAAATAGCATCGAGATAAAGATTGATAAATAGCATTGATATAAAGACTTATAAATAGCACTGAGATAGATTTATCATAGCATCTATAAAAAGATTTATAAATAGCATTGAGATAAAGATTTATAAATAGCACTGAGACAAAGATTTATAAATAGCATCGAGATGAAGATTTATAAATAGCATCGAGATAAGGATTTATAAATAGCATCAAGATAAAGATTTATAAATAGCATTGATAAAAAGATTTATAAATAGCATCGAGAAAAAGATTTATAAATAGCATCAAGATAAAGATTTATAAATAGCATCGAGATAAAGATTTATAAATAGCATCAAGATAAAGATTTATAAATAGCATCAAAAAAAAGATTTAAAAATAGCATCGAGATAAAGATTTATAAATAGCATTGAGATAAAGATTTATAAATAGCATTGAGATAAAGAATTACAAATAGCATCGAGATAAAGATTTATAAATAGCATCGAGATGAAGATTTATAAATAGCATCAAGATAAGGATTTATAAATAGCATTGAGATAAAGATTTATAAATAGCATGGAGATAAAGATTTATAAATAGCATTGAGAAAAAGATTTATAAATAGCATTGAGATAAAGATTTATAAATAGCATCAAGATAAAGATTTATAAATAGCATTGAGATAAGGATTTATAAATAGCATCGAGATAAAGATTTATAAATAGCATCGAGATAAAGATTTATTAATTATTTCAGCAATCTAACGGACCATCTGATTCGTATTCAGCGATATCACAACAAGATACAATTCGGGTCGAACCAGAAAAAATCCGGGTATGGAGAGAAGAACAGAAAGAAAGACTGGAGAAGAAAGGTAAAGTTATAAAAATAAATATTAAAATCAAGCTGTTCTTGACAAAAACAAGTATTAAGACAGATAAAAGTTGAGCTCTGTTCTTGTATTCCTGTCAAAAAGCCAGGGTTGTGAAGTTGGAGACTATATTATGGTGTACATATTTTAAGATTTGACCATATATGGTGTGTATATTTTTAGATATGACCATATATAGGGTGTATATTTTAAGACATGACCATATATAGGGTGTATATTTTTAGATATGACTATATATGGTGTGTATATTTTTAGATGTGACCATATATGGTGTGTATATTTTTAGATATGACTATATATGGTGTGTATATTTTTAGATATGACTATATATGGTGTGTATATTTTGAGATGTGACTATATATGGGGTGTATATTTTTAGATATGACTTTATATGGTGTGTATATTTTTAGATATGACTATATATGGTGTGTATATTTTTAGATATGACTATATATGGGGTGTATATTTTAAGACATGACTATATATGGTGTGTATATTTTTAGATATGACTATATATGGGGTGTATATTTTTAGATATGACTATATATGGGGTGTATATTTTTATACGCCCACATTGAAATGTGGTCGTATATTGGCGTCGCCCGATCCGTCGATATTCGATTGACTTTAAATTTATACACAGTATTAAAGGTCATGAGACGAAGAAGCCTATTGATTTTCAGCGACATCCGATAATTACTGCCAGAGTTACGGCCCTTGATCAATTTGAAATATCTTGTGAACGCTCTAGAGGCTAAAGTTAATATCCGATTGACTTTAAATTTATACACAGTATTAAAGGTCATGAGACGAAGAAGCCTATTGATTTTCAGCGACATCCGATAATTACTGCCAGAGTTACGGCCCTTGATCAATTTGAAATATCTTGTGAACGCTCTAGAGGCTAAAGTTAATATCCGATTGACTCTAAATTAATTCACAGTGTTTAAGGTCATAAGACAAAAAATCCTATTGATTTTCAGCGATATCCGATAATTACCCCTAGAGTTATGGCCCTTGGATCACTTTGAAATATCTTGTGAACGCTCTAGAGGCTAAAGTTAATATCTGATTGACTTTAAATTGATACACAGTGTTAAAGGTCATGAGACGAAGAAGCCTATTGATTTTCAGCGACATCCGATAATTACTGCCAGAGTTACGGCCCTTGATCAATTTGAAATATCTTGTGAACGCTCTAGAGGCTAAAGTTAATATCCGATTGACTCTAAATTAATTCACAGTGTTTAAGGTCATAAGACAAAAAATCCTATTGATTTTCAGCGATATCCGATAAATACCCCTAGAGTTATGGCCCTTGGATCACTTTGAAATATCTTGTGAACGCTCTAGAGGCTAAAGTTAATATCTGATTGACTTTAAATTGATACACAGTGTTAAAGGTCATGAGACGAGGAATCCTATTGATTTTCAGCGACATCCGATAATTACTGCCAGAGTTACGGCCCTTGATCAATTTGAAATATCTTGTGAACGCTCTAGAGGCTAAAGTTAATATCCGATTGACTCTAAATTAATTCACAGTGTTTAAGGTCATAAGACAAAAAATCCTATTGATTTTCAGCGATATCCGATAATTACCCTCTAGAGTTATGGCCCTTGGATCACTTTGAAATATCTTGTGAACGCTCTAGAGGCTAAAGTTAATATCTGATTGACTTTAAATTGATACACAGTGTTAAAGGTCATGAGACGAGGAATCCTATTGATTTTTAGCGATATCCGATAATTACCGCCAGAGTTATGGCCCTTGATCACTTTGAAATATCTTGTGAACGCTCTAGAGGCTAAAGTTAATATGCGATTGACTTCAAATTGATACACAGTGTTTAAGGTCATGAGACATAGAAGCCTATTGATTTTCAGCAATTTCCGATAATTACTGCCAGAGTTATGGCCCTTGATCACTTAAAAAAATCTTGTGGATGCTCTTGAGGCCAAAGTTAATATCCGGTTGACTTTAAATTTATACACTGTTTAATGTCATGAGAAGAAGAGACCTATTGATTTTCATTGATTTCCAATAATTACTGTCAGTCAGAGTTATGGCTCTTGATCACTTCAAAAATTCTTGTGGACACTATAGAAGCTAAAGTTTACATCCGATTCACTTAAGATTGAAACACAGAGTTTAAGGTAATGAGACGAACAATGAATTTTGATAACTTGAACAGCTACATCCATGATATTAAATGTTTAGTATACTAAAGGTTCGCATGGAGGAGAACTTTATCAAAGCCAAACAAATTCTAATGATTTTCTGATAATTACTTTTTATAGAAAAATTAAAATATGCGACAACTCTTGTTGACTGCCCGGACGATTTAGCTGCTGTGGGCGTATGTTTCGTTGCCTGGCAACCTATCTTTAGATATGACTATATATGGTGTGTATATTTTTAGATATAAATGAAAGTAAGAAGAAAGAAGAATGGGAGGCTATAGCCAAGAAAGAATTAGAAGATTGGTATAAACATCATTCTGAACAACTTACTAAAACAAAGGAAAATAACATGTAAGTATTTGTGGCACGATAACAAGGAGGTCTGGGGTTTGATAATGGGGGGGGGATGGCCTAGTGTTCTAGAGTGCCGCGCTTTGACCTCTAGCTGGCCGGCCACCTTTGGCTTGCGGCTGTGTTTTCGAGCCCTAGTGTGAACGTATGTGGCATGGAGATAGAGGCGTCTTCTCAACCTCATGGGTTTCCTCCTGGCACTCCGTTTTCCTCCTACTGCTAAAGACCCCTACGCGCAAGCAAATTATTGAAATAAAATTCACGAAATGACCTAGTTGTTTTGAGTGGACGTTAAACCCCATTTCTCTCTCTCTCTCTCTCTCTCTCTCTCTCTCTCTCTCTCTCTTTCTCTTGATAATGGGGTTGGTAAATAAAGTTCTTCTGGATTTATATTATTCGTTTTACCCTTGTCATTGGTGCAGAAGGCTTGGCAAGGATCATTGTTTAATCGTACAGTTGTGATGGCAACCCGATGTGCCGTGGACATGCTGGCATGCAAATAAATTTTTTTGTGACAGTTGTAATTCAGAGACAAGTAATCAGAGCAAGATTATGTGGAAATGCAAAATGTACCTTACAACACGGTACATAAAGCCATTAAAACCCACAAAATGTATTTACAACACCGTACATAAAGCCATTAAAACCCATTTCATTTTATATTGTTACATATTCAGATTTCATGTTTCTTTATGACATGGTGAGCTTACACATCCTGTGCTTACTGGATCATCTTGAACATTCGGACTGGATGTCATGATCTCATACATTCTGAATGGATGATAGCATACATTTTGTCTGGATGATAGCAAACATTCTGAATGGATGATAGCATACATTCTGTCTGGATGATAGCATACATTCTGTCTGGATGATAGCACATATTCTGACTGAATAGCATGGGCGTGGATTTTTTTTGGGGGGGGGGGGTATGTCTCTGCCCCCCCCCCCCATGATTTTGATCGGCAGGACAGATTTTCAGGTTTATATCCACAAGAATGTCCCGTTCTGAAGGCTATCTAACCACTGCTTTGGGTCTAGCAACAGTAATTGATCTTCACGATATCCTCCTCCTTAATAGTAGATAGTCAATTTTTCCATATCGTCATCATATTACCTCTAGTTACAGCTTTCATCGAAATAACACTGGTAAACTGTTCGTAATTATTATTTTGGTTTGGTAATGAAGGGTTTGAGGGTTCTTCAGTTCCCCCCCCCCACAAAGGTTATGACAAATCAAAGCCCTTGCTGTATAGTAACAGTAGAACACATTCTAGCTGGATGGTAGAACACATTCTGATGACTGGACTATAGCACACCTCTAGCTGGATGGTAGAACACATTCTGATGACTGGACTATAGCACACATCTGACTGGATGGTAGAAGACATTCTGACTGGACTTTAGCACATCTCTGACTGGATGGTAGAAGACATTCTGACTGGACTATAGCACACATCTGACTGGATGGTAGAAGACATTCTGACTGGACTTTAGCACACCTCTGACTGGATGGTAGAAGACATTCTGACTGGACTATAGCACACCTCTGACTGGATGGTAGAAGACATTCTGACTGGACTATAGCACACCTCTGACTGGATGGTAGAAGACATTCTGACTGGACTATAGCACACCTCTGACTGGATGGTAGAAGACATTCTGACTGGACTATAGCACACCTCTGACTGGATGGTAGAAGACATTCTGACTGAACTATAGCACACCTCTGACTGGATGGTAGAAGACATTCTGACTGGACTATAGCACACCTCTGACTGGATGGTAGAAGACATTCTGACTGGACTATAGCACACCTCTGACTGGATGGTAGAAGACATTCTGACTGGACTATAGCACACATCTGACTGGATGGTAGAAGACATTCTGACTGGACTATAGCACACCTCTGACTGGATGGTAGAAGACATTCTGACTGGACTATAGCACACCTCTGACTGGATGGTAGAAGACATTCTGACTGGACTATAGCACACATCTGACTGGATGGTAGAAGACATTCTGACTGGACTTTAGCACATCTCTGACTGGACGGTAGAAGACATTCTGACTGGACTATAGCACACATCTGACTGAATGATATTATAATTGTTTTCAGAGTTGCGGAGAAAGCGTTTATAAAAGAACGAGATGAATCTGTACCAGGTCACGAGTGGGAGAAGATTTGCCGTCTGTGTGAGTTCAACCCGAAACACTCCAAATCTACTAAAGATGTAACAAGAATGAGATCCATCTTATTACAGTTAAAACAGACGCCATTAGTTCGTTAATCGTCATGGACATCTATTATCACATACATGTACATGTAGATAATTTCATATGTTTGGTGTTTTAGATTGGTAGAATAAGTCTTGTTTTTAGTTTGAAACTAATACATAGTTATAACCAACTCTCTTGGCCTGTATCAGAGTTATCCCCCCTAGTTATAACCCACTATCTAGGCCTGTATCAGAGTTATCCCCCCTAGTTATAGCCCACTATCTAGGCCTGTAACAGAGTTATCATGGGAGTCTAATCCAGTCGATATCGAAGGCTAGCCTTGACATCGGGAGTTGATTATGGTCTGGATAAGTTAATTAATGTCTAATTAATAATTTAGATAAGATTTCAGGCCTTAAGAAAGACCTGCAATAGGCAGATTTAGCTCTTACATAATGTATGTTTAAATACCATTATCTTTTAATTTATTTATTGTGAAACCTTTAGCTCTTGTTATTAGATAGGTGTTGTATTAATATTATGTCCATATGTATGAATTAAAAAAAACTATTAAAAGAAAGTAATTGAATTTGATTAGTCAATTGAATAATGACTCAGTTTACAGATATGGATCAGGGCCAGTGGAAGCAATTCTTGATTCGGGGGGGGGGGCTTCCATACTTAGTCCCTAAAGGCGAGGGTCCAGGAGCTGAAAAACCTAAAGAAAAGAGTACTTGCGGCCAAATTACTCTGATGGGCCTGTGGTTATAATGATAGATAGATTTTATGAGAACACTAGTTGATAGAGATATAACAAACTGTCTGTCATTCCATAGAAATAAACACTTGAAAAATACCTGTAGTTTATATTTATGGTTTTATTAGAGAGACTTCAGAATCAGGTAGCATGATTAACAGTCATCAAGATGGCTATTTGTGTAATGCAAGGGGGTTTGGCCCAGGCAGTGGCTTTTACAGAACTATTTCCAAGACAAGGTATTTTGATGGTTGTTGGTAGTGATTGGTGTACCGAATGACAAACTGAAAGTTTACCAAATTCGGACTTCCAGAAAGTTCCCATTTTCGAGATTAATTATTAGGTCTTTTCGTACATTAGTCAATTGATGAAAAACGGGAGAGCAACCCCCAAACAGTTTCCAGAAAAGTTTTTGGGGATGGTTTCTGGAAGAGTTTGGTGTACTGAAGTGAATCACACCCTAAAAGTGTACAAAAAATGGGAAAGTGGCAACTTTTGAGGGTAAATGCTGAATTTTTCACATTATTTTCCTGTAAAAAGGCAGACTTCAGACAAGCGTTAAAGTAGTCAATGTTTAATATATGTCCGATGGTCCCTTTTGCCATTTTTGGGGGAAACCCTTCCCTAGAAACCCATGATCGAGAAACCACATACCCGACTATCGTACGATTTTGGATGTGACTGAGTATATGAATGGGTATAAAAATTAGCAAAATTGTTAAAGGACCTAAGTCCTAACTCAAAATCCTCCAAAATCTTTAACATCGAAAACATGAATGATTGACCAATTTAAATCAACTTTGATGATGTAAACTTACCGGGAAAAGATGAGCTTCTGATATCCAATATTTTAGATAAAATAATTTTTTTAAGATTGGTACATGTAACATAATGCGCTTCAGCTAGACATATTGTACCATACCATACGGCGTATGTTGACTGGAATAACCAGACGCTATAGAAATTTGCACTAGATTGAGACTGCATGGCTTATTTCGCCAAACAGGACTGATTTGAAATTGGGGAAAAAACGGAAACCATTGAATAAAAATCAGTTTATATACATTCATGTTACAGTATTATATGCGGTGCGACCCACTTTTGACAATTTCTAGGTCCAAAATGTTGGCGATTTAGCTCCTATAAGTCTATCAAATGTAGACGTTCCTAGTGATGTTGACTGGTCCCTAACACCATTTTCAGATCCTACGCCACACCCTACGACAGAAACACAACTATCTGTGACCAAAATCTCAAATTTGGTAAGTCTTTACAAATATATGAATGGGTATAAAATAGCAAAATTGGTTAGTCTCTCAGATCCTACGCCACAACATACATGTACAACCGAAACACCACTACCTGTGACCAAAATCCCAAATTTACGAATAGGCAAAACCCTGCACTGCTTCGTCATAATATTGTACATTTGATGTGGGAACTTATGTTTTTGGGGTCAGTATTTAACCTGAAGATATGCTCAGTGGTGTTTACAGGTTCCTTATACCTTTTTCAGGGTACTTCATCGCTTACTGGCATATTTGATATGTACATGTTTGGAGGGGTTACCCATACTCTCATAAAATGCTGTAGTAGAAAACGGGTAAAGCAAGACAAGCAAATAGATACAGTACATAAAGAATCATTTTCCAATTTGCTCTACACATATAGAATGAAGAGCGCTGTCACCTAAATGATTTTTATTTTTTGGAATCCATTGGGTTGCTGTTCATTACAACTAGATATTGCAAAATGAATATAAACATATTTACATTAAATTATTTTATTCTCTGAAAGAGCTACGTGTCCGGATAAGCAGTTTTGGCGTTCACGTCCAAACGACTCAATATTTTGAGTTGAAATTTTGAGACAAGGTAAATAAATACACCATACCCCTATATATATAAATATGGCGAACATGTAGGCTTATGACCTGGAAAGATTAGCTGATCTCACTTCCAGTTTATTTCTTGTGGGAATATCTTGCACATATCATCACGTTTCTATCGAACCAACGAATCTGATATATAATTAAGTATTGAGAATTATGTGGCCATAAAATACCAATGTTTATTTATGATTTAATATTTCATATCTATACATTAGAATACTGGATGTCATTTAAATGAATATTATTTTATGGCCACAGAGATAACAAATTTCTCAATACGTAATTCTCAATACTTAAATATATATATGGTTCATTTGTTCGCGAGAAACATGACAATATTATTGCCGCGCCTTCTTGTGAATATCTTTCACATAATGTAAATCATCCAAAAAGTTATTGCAGCATAATGTCCCGTGTAATTATAACTAAAACTATGCAATAAACAGATAGTTTAGATTATATTTTCACAAGTTGCTATCTTCGATGAGAGCCGCCCTTAAAAACGTAGTTCTGTTCTTTGATCATTTCGTAAACAACATGTGAAAATCTTTTGCTTAATTATTAGGTATTTTTAAAAACGGAGTTCAGCTTTAAAGCCCCAATACCACTCTTGTTGTAATTGAATAATATGTCCCAATCTTTATTCTGGTCAACAAATTGTACTATTTTACAATATTGCAATTAATAAATGATGCAAATGTCATCTTAACATATCTAATTTTAAATATTGGAAAAATTCAACCACATGCCGTAACATGGTTTGAAAAGCTTTACATAAACACTTTCAAATCCAACTTAGATTTAAACATATTTTCGTACCCTCTGGACAAGTAAGATAGGTTGTAATGGATAATTTACACAACAGGTAGGACACTTAAACATCTAGTAGTTAGAATAAGGCTAAAAAAAAATTCTGGACCTGTCAAGCCAGCAAGAGTGGTATTGTCCCTTTAAATACACATGTATGTTAATAAATGTCTACTGAGTAGTTTTTATAAGACCTAAAGGAAGACTAGTTCAGCTCTGAACGTCGGTCTCATTACACTCACCCTGAGCATTCAGGGACTGTCCCATTCAATCAATGTCGAAAATAATTGGAACCCCAGTCAATTGTACTGGGCAACTTTTCACTGCCAAACGATGGGGTGTCAATCCGTATGAGCGACACAACACGCTGTTAAAAATACGTCCCGTCCCATCAAGCTACATTTCCCTGCCATGACACTCTAACTGCTGGTCAATGTCCACATTCAGGAATGTCGGTCACACGAGACGAATCCAAATGTCGGTCATACAAGACGAAACGAAGTGTACAGGCGTTACATTGTACAGGCTTTCACACGGATTGACACCCTGTCGTTTAGCAGTGAAAAGTTATCCAGTAAAATTGACTGTTCACAAATTTTTTTTCGACATTGAATGAATGAATGAAATGGGGTTTAACGTCCTACTGTTATGCACTTAACCTGAGCTAATTGAAGACAGGCATACGCCATACAGTGCTATGATGGTAATTTTGCCCGGGCAGCGGCGCTACAGCCTACTCTTATATCGAATTCCAACTGCCAAGGGATCTTTTACGTGCACCCCAATGTGAACACGGGACCTCAGTTTTTCGTCCCATCCGAACGACTAGGTAGCTGTCCTTGTCAGGCCCTCCTTCTGCATCACTGACTAAAGGGAAAATCACATCGGAAGTTTTTTGGACATTAAACATTCAGGGTGAGTGTAATGAGACCGACGATCAGAGCTGAACTAAAGAAAATCCTGCAATAGGCAGATTTAGCTACAATGTTGTGGCTAATTTAGACTAACATTAAACATATTCGACTTTTAAAATGTGGATACCCTCCAACATATTTTATACTAATTCCCCTTCTTATAAATGTAGTTTCTACGGTAACACTAGAAATAGTAAAAAAATAACTATGTATTAAATGACATTATCTCTACTAATTCGTTCAAACAAGATACTAACTCGTTCAAACAGATTAATAATTTTTGGGGTTTGGCACTAATTGGCCTTCGTACTAGTGTGAATGTCTTTGTGCAGAACAAAACTAGCTTTTTGTTTAAATGGTTTACCCCAAACATCACATTTATATGATTTTTCTCCTGTATGAGATCTTCTGTGTCACTTTAGACTACCCTACAACTAAATGATTTACCACAAACATCACATTAATATGGTTTTTCTCCAGTATGGGCTAACATGTGATACTTTAGACTACTATTCTGAGTATATGATTTACCACAAACATTACATTTATAAGGTTTCTCTCCTGTATGAGTTTTCAAGTGTCTGTGTAGATCACAACGGTCGCTAAAAGGTTTACCACAAAAATCACATTTATGAGGTTTCTCTCCTGTATGAGTTTTCTCATGTCTGCGAAGGCTACCCTGAAAACTGAATGATTTCGTACAAATATCACAATTAAAAGGTTTCTCTCCTGTATGAGTTCTAGTGTGTCTGTGAAGGGTACCACGATCACTGAATGATTTACCACAAATATCACATGTATGAAGTTTTTCTCCTGTATGAACTTTCATGTGTTGCTGTAGAGTACTACCCTGGGTAAATGAATTACCACAAACATCACATTTATAAGGTTTTTCTCCAGTATGAATTCTGATGTGTATCTGTACATAAGAAATGGTGGTGAATGATTTACTACAAACATTACATTTAAAAGGTTTGTCACCTGTATGAATTCTTGTATGCTTGTTAAGGCTACCGCGTTCATTAAATGATTTCCCACAAACATCACATTTATAAGGTTTAACTCCAGTATGAATTCTTATATGCCTCTCAAAAAATCCTTTCCGAATAAATGATTTATCACAAAAATCACATTTAAAAGGATTCTCTCCAGTATGAATTCTTGTGTGTCTGCGAAGGGCACCTTGATCTCTGAATGATTTACCACAAACATTACATTTAAAAAGTCTTTTGCCAGTATGAACTATTGTCTCTTCTAATTTAACATGTACTTCGACATGGTTTTCACAGTGTTTTTCTAGATCAGTGTCAGATTTAAATTCTTGATCACACAAATTACACTGATAAACAATATCAGTTTGACAAGATTCATCAACATCATCAGTTTTCTCTTCTTTCACTCGACAATATTCATCTACATCATCAGTTTTCTCATCTTTAAACTGTACATGACAATATCCATCTACATCATTCGTTTTCTCTTCTTTCATTCGACAATATTCATCTACATGTACATCATCCGTTTTCTCATCTTTAATAATAGGGCCATATCCATCAACATCATCAGATTTCGCATCTTTAACATGTATTTTATTGTGTACTTTTAAGTCACCATATTCGTGGAAAATTTCATCACATACAACACACTGATGAAAGGTTCTAATATCTTTACTTTCCTGTAATATATAAAAGTTAAAACATCATTGGTTTTCTATGATATACAAAAGATAGGTTGCCAGGCGACGAAATAAACGCCCACAGCAGCTAAATGGCTGAAATTCAACAGACTGTTGAAGTAATGCACATAAATGTCATACAGAGGATAATTTATTTCAAATGAGCATTCATAAAGAGGTGGACACACTAGCCGAATGATTTGGGAGAATAGTTCGGCCGAATCAATGGGCGTTGAAATTCGCCTAGTGTGTCCACTGTCATTTGGGCAAATTTCTATTCGGCCAAATGATTCGCCCAAATCAAACAGGTTTAATATATTCACCTGGTGTTTCCCCTTCGCCGAAGCATTCAGCGGAATGTAGAATTCATTAGCCAATCACCAATCATATCCAGAAGTCACGTGATTGTCTGAAGACATAGACGCCGCCATTTTTAATCATGTGACATACAATCAACTGGTAAATCAGGCAAAGCATACGGCTTGTGTGTCCACCCATTCGGACTAATAAATTTTGGCGCCGAATGATTAGGCTAATGTGTCCCAAGCTTTAGGTTCAACAAAGTGAAACAAATTTCTGGAAGTTATTGAAATTAAAAAGCTTTCTTCATCTCACTAATGTTATAAACAATCAGACAAACGTATGTGGGAGGAAACGGGGCATCCTCGAAAAAAAAACATAAGGTTGGAGAGACGACTCAATGCTTTATCTTTGTTCCAATGCACATATATTTTATGTTAAACCATACATGTATGGCCAGCCAACCCCAAGAAGACAAAGATATACTATTACCGTAAATATACTAAAATATTGCACACTAGGCTAACAGAGCAGGCAGAAAAGGGATGCAATAAAATTAACGTAAAATCAGTGTTTTTCAAAATTTGGTCAGAAAATCCCATGCAAAGCAATTATGGTTGCTCCTTGTAAGTTTACTCACAGATCTCCCACAATGCACATTGTTTTCGAAATGGGGGATTTATGTATCCTATAATTCACTTGGCAAAAATATCATTTTCAACTTCAAATTCCAACGTTTGAAGAAAGCTTTAAGGCTTAAGCATGAGGGCAATGGGAGGTAATTGTGTTATTATTTCCTGTGTCAATGAATTTTAAGGGTGAGAAATAATGCCAATGGTCGTATAATAGTGAGTTGATAACCTATTGAGCAAAAGACATAGAAATGATCATGAGCATGAGCCGTAGGCGTAGGCCGGGGTGTTGACTTTCTTAGAAAATATGAAATTCTCGCTTTACGCCTACATCTGATCGACTGATCGGTATCATTTATCTCTCGTGGTAATCACATTTACTGTATGAACAGGTAGATATCTGAATTGATAAAATTATCTCACCATTTTACAAAAGAGTAATGATTTAATCGTCAAAGCAAAGGCGAAGCGAACACTTCCGGTGTGTAGTTAATATTTATTATGGACATGGACTATACCGACACGAACGGTTCACAATTGCTGGTGTTGTTGGGAATACTCGATAATCAACTGTAACGCGGTAGCACAATCTGCTAAAATCCACCATAATGAACCATTATTTCTACTCATTCCATAATAATATATATCGATTTTTGATAATATATCATTCTTCATAGGGGCCATCCATAAAGTACGTACGCTAAAAATGGGTAAAATTCAGACCCCCCTCCCCCCCCTGTACGCTCCTGTACGTACGTTTTGCCAATGCATTTACGCACCTGTAAGTTTTTGGTGTGACCCCCCTCCCCCCTTCAAGCGTACGTACTTTATGAATGGCCCCATAGCAAATCGGCATTTTTAATTTAAATCCGCAACGTGTGTGTGTTAATTGAACGCTACACACTGAAACGTTCCGAACATCTGTAGGCCTACCATATGCCCAAAAAATACCATAAGAAATGTAAAATGTCACCGCAAAATTAGCTTTCACCATATATACCTTTGGGACACACTCCCTTCCATTGAGCTAGAATATTCAAACTTAGTGTAGGTGTTTATTAGATGAATATCTTGATGGATTTCGAAGATGAACATTTTCTACTCAGGGTTAGTTCCTTTAGGAACTGTCTCTGAGCGAACGATGTCTAGCTAACAGTTCCTCACGGGCCTTATTATCAACTAGTATGAAAATAAGGCTTTTCTCCATCTCGGTTCTAAGGCTATTTTAGATCCTTACCGTCTACTTTGCACCGTGATTCTTCTTTGAGCGCCAAAAGAAAACATTTCCTGACACAACCGACACAAATTTATAATCATTCAACACTATTTTCATGTAGAATTCGACGTTAGAAAAAGATAAACAAAATCGTTCAAATCTGGCCGCCATGTTTGTTTACTGACGTCAGCGCAGACCGGTCTTTTTCTAACATGGAATTCTACACGAAAATAGTGTTGGATTATTATAAATTTGTCTCGGTTGTGTCAGGAAATGATTTCTTTTGGTGATCAAAAAAGTTTCACGGTGCAAAATAGACGGTAAGGATCTAAAATAGCCTTAGAACCGAGAT
Source organism: Patella pellucida (assembly GCA_917208275.1). Taxonomy (NCBI): domain Eukaryota; kingdom Metazoa; phylum Mollusca; class Gastropoda; family Patellidae; genus Patella; species Patella pellucida. The sequence continues at coordinate 2,994,116 of OU795044.1, forward strand.
GGGGTAAAGCTTTATTTTCATACTAGTTGATAATAAGGTCCGTGAGGAACTGTTAGCGAGACATCGTTCGCTCAGAGACAGTTCCTAAAGGAACTAACTCAGGGTAAGCAAAGCGATAAGCACTTTGATTGGTTGAGACTGCTGAATACAATAACTCCCCTTTTAATTGAGGTAGGATGTTCAAACTGATAGACAGTGATGAAAAAAATAAATGAGCAATTAATAATATGTGTCATCTATTTATTTTGGGATTTCGGTGGTGGACATAAGCCTCACTGTTGGCTTGTTTAGTTTGTGTCATTTTATCTGCCTATGACCAAAGCCGTATATAGATATATAGGGCTTTGCCTATGACCAGTCTCTGTCTACAGTTGTAGCCTATGCCGTCTGATTTGCCATGTTTTCAATTTGCATTGCAACATTCAAATATGTTTCATGTATATTTAGCGATGTCTGCTGTCTGATCATTTGAACCCTGATTTTGTTCTTTTATAGATGCTGACATCCAGAATTACTTACGTCATAAATAACAACAGCTAAATTCTAAATATGGAATTAATATGCACCATAATACATAGTTCCCTTACATAATACATTACCTAATTTTGTCAACAAATACATGTGTGACATACTGTATGTCTATGACCATGAAAAATGATGAAGATGTTTTTGAAATGTGATGATAACCATTCGTTGTATATTTATATTTATATTTTAATGTTATTATTTTCATGATTTTATGTTTTTATTTAGTTACCATTAAAATGCTTGTTCTTATAACTTTGTACAGACTGTTGAGACATTTGTGTAACGGTCTATAAACAATAAATATTAAATATCAAAATATTATTATTATTATTATTATTATGTTGCAGGGCCTGCTACAGCATGTACGCAACAGGGGAATGAGTGCGTTATGTTCTTGATAGAGCTGATTTAAAGCTCTCGTTTAATGGAGCGCGCACTATGCTATCATCAAGGTGGTTCCAATCAATAATTGTCTTTGAGAAGAATGAGTGTTTATAAAGTTTGGTTTTGTGTACCACTGTTTTAAAACATTTTCAATTGTTTTTCGATCACCCACCATTTTCGGATTCCTGAGGAAAAATGCTTCTGGAAAAGTCAACTCCCGCTTTTTGCCCACCTTTCAGATAATACCCCCCCTTCTCCTTTAACCTCTGGTGACCTTTTGACCTCGATAACTGCTGAATGCCTCTCATCTTACTGATCACCCAACATTTTCGGATTCCAGAGGTAAAAAGATTCTAGAAGAGTCAACTCTCACTTTTTGCCCACCTTTCAGATAATACCCCCCTTGTCACTCTGGTCTATAAGCAAGGGTAAGGTTCACTGTGTGTGTATAATAAGCAACCAGCATTTGTGTCATAATGTCCGCGATATCCCCTCAGTGGAAGCGTGGGTCAAATACAACTAACTCACACATATGTCAGAATGTTTTTTTATGAACAGATAACAGAATATCTTATTTTGCATTTTGTGATGTATTACATAGAGAGAGAGGGAGGGAGAGACAGAGAGAAACGAGGCTTATTGTCCACTCAACACAACTTCATGTAGGCCATTTCGGGACTAACATATGGTTTAATTTTATTTCAACAATTCGTTTACGCATAGGGGTCTTTAGCAGTGGGAGGAAACTAATGTCTGTATTGTTTCATGTGACTACACCCTACTGTTTTTGTCGGCTTTGGTCAACTGACGTTGGCTAACCTACATAAAGGGTTAATTATTTGTTAATTTATAACTTAATCAATTTGCTTGTCGGCTTCTATAACAGTCATCATGCCTTCACGAGAGTCGGGCCATGTGATTCACAATCCGAGTAATTATCACATGTAACAGAAATTTTGATAATGCGGTAAAAAAACAAACAAATTAGCTTGCTGATTATCCATAACAGGTACAGTAAGCTGTCTTTTCGACACATTTAACCTCATCACCAACTTGAGATAACAATGGTCGAGTTATTAATAGTATATCAAATTTGTGTTCATATTTCTAATAAGCTGTACATTTACAAGACCCAATTTAAGACAATTTAAGACACATTTAACTTGGGGTTATTTTTTTTTATTCTAGAGTTTTCAGGATCCCAATGTCTTTAAGGAGTATTGGATGGCCTAATGGTTAGCGCGTGCTATCATAAGGTCTATCATTAAATCATCTGACATGGTTTCGATTGCCCGGTTGAACGTGACAAGGAATAGGGTTGACTGTCCAATTCGCCTAAATAAAATCACATTATACGGGGGGGTGGGGGGTGTATTGGACCGGCCATGGACCGATGATGTTCATGGTGTATGGGGCCGGTGGCTTGAACGGGCCGCCAAGTCATTACTGGTGTCAAGAATGGGCTGGTATAATAGACTTTCTGGGCCGAGTGTGTTGAGTGTTGGACGGAATTCGGAATCCTGCAATGGGGATTCCGAATTTCATCGGATTCACCAAACACTGTCGCCCGCAAATGTACAGAGATATGAGAAGACGTTCGTAATCTTCTGTGAAACAGCTTGATGCTTATAGATTAGACCCCCGTCACACATATTCTGAATTACGATCGAACGTCTAAGAATTCAAACATAATGCAGCTCGAATATTTCGACAGCAATCGATGCTTTCGATTCGTATCCAGCACATTCTGGCATATCGTATCTGTTTTCCTTTGAATGCGATCGGAATGTTTCCGAAGACAGCCCATCCTAAGAGATTAGCTATACTGAAACTCAAACAAAATGATAAGGATATAATGTCATATTCTGACGATTTTCTATCAGACAATATGTAAACAATCAACTGGGGCCAACGTTTTTAGTGACATGGAAGGGGGGTTGGATGGCTGAATGGTTAGCGTGCGCGCGCTGTATCATAAAGTCTGTCATCGAATCCCCGGTTGCACGTGGCAAGGAGTATGGTTTTCTACGGATCCTCCGGTTTCCCCCACTGCTAAAGACCCCTACGCGCAAGCGAATTATGTAAATAAAATCAAACCATATGTTAGTCCCGAAATGACCTAGTTTGTGTCGAATAGACGCGTAGGCGTTGGAGCTCGATGACATTTAGGGGGGCAGGACCCGAAATGCCCGAAAAAATTTCGGGTTTATTGAAGCAGCGACCTTGTATCCCCACCCCACCTAAAGAGAATTTTGGAATATTTTACGGCTGCAAACACGTTTTCCTGCTATTGCAGCCGGTGAACAAAGCAACTTCAAAGTGGTCTAATATAGCCCAATTAAGGTGGGTGACTTGATTTCCAATCAATCGTCTACAGTCCTCGAAAACGAAACCGATAGCAGAAATTTTTGAAAATTTTACTGCCGCAAACGCGTTTTTCGGCTATTTCAACCAGTGAACAAAGCAACTTCAAAGTGGTCTAATACAGCCTAATTAAGGTGGCTGACTCGAATTCCAATCAATCGTTTTCAGTCCACGAAGACGGGACCGTTAGGAGAAAATTTAACTGCCGAAAACGCGTTTTCCTGCTATTTCAGCAGGTGAACAAAGCAACTGCAAAGTGGTCTAATATAGCCTAATTAAGGGGGCTGACAGGACCGTTGGGAATAATGTTTTAAAATTTAACTGTCGCAAACGCGTTTTCCTGCTATTCAAGCCTGGGAATACAGCAACTTCAATTTGGTCAAATATAGCCTACCTGGCTGACCCGAATTCCAAACAACCAATCAATCGTCGCGCGGTATGGAGACCTCACCCTCCCGGATACAAATTTGAAAATTTAATCACCGCAAATGCGTTTTCTGCTATTCTAGCCCGTTTAAGCAACTCCGAAAGTATCCAATGGTTTTGTAACCGAAATCCCACTCTGAATTCCAACCATCCAATCAGACTGTTGCATCTGCATTCACAAATAATAATCGATGCCCGAAAAATGTCGCACAAAGTAGAGTGGCTGCAGACAAATGTTTTAAACAATAGTCAACTCAGTACAAATTTGTGATATTCAATTACAAGAAAAGTAAAATAAGTGCTTTATTAAGGCTCGATGATAGTTGGGGAAGCAAAATTAGAAATGTCCGAAAAATTTCGGGTTTATAAACAGCGGCACTGGTTTTCTTTGAGAGGCGAATGACCCCCTAAGAAAATTTTGGATTATTTGAAGGTCGTTTTCCTGCCCGATGCCTGTTTTTCGGGCAATACCATTTTTTCGAGCAATACCGTTTTTTGGGGCATACCTATCATAAGAGAGATTCGGGGATTTTTTCGGGCATGCAGTGGACAAGAAAAAAACGAGAAAATACTTTTCGGGCAGTGTTGATCTCATAGAAATAAGTTAGTTATATTTTTTCTCTAAACGTTAATATAAAAAAAAGGTCGTCAAATTCTTTATTGCCCGAAAATAATTTGTTTGGGGGGGGGGGCATCCCTGCCCCCCGTCTCCTCCGCCTATGAATAGACGTTAAACCCCATTCTCTCTCTCTCTCTCTCTCTAACTTGGGATGGGTTGTCTCCTAACTTGGGATGAGTTGTCTTTGGATGAGTTGTCTTTTGGATGAGTTGTCAGGTATTCTTAGTAACCTTATGGTGAGTAGATGTCAGATACAAACATAGAAGGCAAACCTCAAACAACCGCCCTTCAATTTGAAATTGGTCGGCCATGTGAAAGCATCTCTTCACATTAGCCAATATGGCAAGTCTCTCGTATCAAACAGGTTAGTAAATTTTTAATAGTAGGACTTTAAACCCCCATTTAAATAGTCGATCAATATTTGTACGTGATGATAAGAGATGGATATGTCCAACCCAGTAGGTTTTCTCTGAGTCTTTCGGTTTTTTTTCATTGCTTTAAACACCTACGTATAAGCGAATTATTGTAATAAAATTTTACCAATTATTGTAATAAAATTATACCATAGGTAAGTCCTGCAATTACTTAGTTTGTGTAGAGTGGACGTTAAATAAGAGTTACGTGTTTTATTTGCACTAAATCGGACCTAAAAAATATGCACAGCGTAAGATGGCCGGGTTTCACAAACCGTAGGCATTGTACATTATTAAAGGGGAAGTGCCAGCTTTCACAAGTTATACAAATCAAGTGACAAAATGTGACGTATTTTCTGATTTATCGCCCACCTCACATGAATAATGAAAGTTTGTATTTATTTTGCGTAGCATCATAAAGTTTTAAAAGATTATTGTATAGGCCAAGGCTAGATCAGTCTTTCACACAGAATTAACCATTTTATTTACTTCCATATTTCTATTACATATTACAGACATATCTCCTCTTATGGTTCGGACGATGGCGGCGTGGTAGTGTTCTTTGGGTAAGCTGCCCTTTTCTTTTAAATAAACGATCTTCACCATATTAATTACAATATTTTCGTCAAACTAGGCCTACATAGATTAGTTTCTTTCCTATATCGGACCTGTGAGGTCTAGTCCAATGTTACTAACATATTCGTGAATGTAATCCTTTAACACCAATGTATTTATCAATTGATTTGAGTTTAGGAAAATAGCTAATGCTAATTTAATTCGTGTTTTTATTTTTATTTTCAGATTACACTATTAAGGAGACAATAAGTTTATGATATCATAGAGAGGTCCACACACGTTATTATTTATCTTGTACTGGGTCTGTCTTTATATTCTTGCTTGTTGGTGTTGTATAAGCTTGGCTTGTGCACCAGATTCGTTTGTAAATATCATGTGATGTTTTTCCATGATTTATTATTAGGTATTTTGGGTTGAAAGTTGTAGACATGGGGAGTAATTAAATTGGGATATATATAAATATGGCACCAACGCATCAACTAATCCCACAACTCCTTAGGCAACTAATTCTTTTTTGCATGTTTTTCACTTTTTACACTATTTTGCATTTGCATAGGGGTGCTATATTTAATATATTCTGATATTTGGTTGATCTTAGATTGTCAATGCCTTTAACGTATATTGCAAATTTCTCCTGGGAGCCCAGTACAAATAATCTTGTATAACGTTTTCCTATGATAAACTTAGATGTATTGTTGATAGTGGGGTCTAGAGAGCTTACGGATACAGGTGAGTTATTCGTCACCATTGGTAGATTTTAATATTTTTGGGTATGACAATAGAAAAAAGTAAAACATGGCTGTATTTTTTATTAGTCCATAAACAGATTGTATTTTACAGTATTATTATTGTAAGTTTGTTAAAAAAAACATAAATATATTTTGGTCCTTCAAAAATAGTGACGGTGCCGGTTAAAGGACATAAACTGAGATTAGATAAAGTATGGCAATTTAGAATGAACAATACTTAATAGTCCTCCTCTCATTCACAGGGTCGTGGGGATATGTTTGTAAGGGACGTATAAAGACGGTGATAGTTGTGGATGAGCAGGACATGCAGCATATTATACATGGGAGTATTATTGTACAGTACAGACATTGTACAGGCAATTGTTATGCAATTGATGAGGTAAGCATTAATATTTTCTGTAATACAGAATTTCAAACATTATTTCTGAGTTTTATTTAGAACATGAAATGTCGTATAATGTAACACGATGAACCAAAATAGTAGTGGTTATTCATGGGAATTTCACGAATGGGGGTAGCTGATTGTGTTAAAACTTTCCATTTCACTTCTTATCAGTAGTTCAAATATGTATTTGTATGTCTCTAATAATTCACTGTTTCCTTATTTTTTAAATATTAAAAAAACAACATACTTGTTAATTACAGCAAGTGTGTCTGTTAGCATGTCAGGCTACTTCCTGATGTTATAAACACAAAATGTATAAATTTGTATATCTTGCAGGACCACAACAATGTTAAATCACCGAATGAACAATATTCTGATTACCACGGATATAGAACACCTACAGGGTAGGCATTATTGTACAGTACAGACATTGTACAGGCAATTGTTATGCAATTGATGAGGTAAGCATTAATATTTTCTGTAATACAAAATTCAAACATTATTTCTGAGTTTTATTTAGAATATGAAATGTCCTATAATGTAACACAATGAACCAAAATAGTAGTGGTTATTCATGGGAATTTCACGAATAAGGGTAGCTGATTTTGTTAGAACTTCCCATTTCACTTATCGGTAGTTCAAATATTTGTACGTCTCTAAAACATTAAAAAAAACATACTTGTTAATTACAACTTCTCTAGTTCCTGTAGGCAGCAAGTTTGTCTGTTAGCATGCCAAGATACTTCCTGATGTTATAAACACAAAATATATAACTTTGTATATCTTGCAGGACCACAACAATGTTAAATATCACCGAATGAACAATATGCTGTTTATCACAGATATAGAAGACAGACAGGGTAGGCATTAATACCACTTAAGTTATTTCTAAATTATCCCTAAACTTTATAAATAAATCAAATTAAACTTCATGTGATATACTTAATTACATAATATGGTTGTCTTTGAATCAAATTATACATATAGGCTGTTGAGACAGAAACAGAAATTACGCCTTCAAAACTGTGATATTTCTAGTCGCAAAGCAATACAGCATGAAGTTGGTTGAGCCGCAAGCTGACTTTTTCTTGTCACAAAACAATACGGCATGAAGTTGGTTGAGCTGCAAGCTGACTTTTTCTTGTCACAAAACAATACAGCATGACGTTAGGAAACATTCATTCGTATTTTTCGAAAATGTTTCAGAATTGCTGAAATATTAATGATGTTGTACAGGTGGGCAAATTTTCAACTACGTCCTTTTTTCAAGCGATAGTATTCATTTGGACAATTTAATTGCATAGTTTACCTTTTTTTCCAGCTGTGATGTGGATGGATGTCAAGCAGCAGTTTATGGTACCAGGAACTCGACTGGGAAATGGCAGTTGAATAGGGAAATTCTAGATTAGCAATAACAGGTTGATGTATATACTGTATATATTTTCTAAATTTTCATGGGTTCGTTGAATAGGTACAGTAAAGAACATTCTGTTGACAAGTTTGAAACACATCTTAAAATAGAGACCCCTTGGAAACATTGACTTTTAGTTAGGCTTGAGGTGTAAGACTACTTGAGGGATAGAGTTTATCTGTTATGCCTAGGGTAACATGTCATAACTTCAAAAACAAAGATCACACCAAAGATGTTTATCTCTATCGGGAGAAAACACACCGACGGTTAGATGGGATGGACAGTTTCCTCATACATACACACCTTCTCCTGTCCAAACAGTTTCTTCTACGTCCCTAAAACACAAATTAACAGTTTCTTCACTAGTTATGACATTGTTAATCTAGATTCTCGATGAAATATATTACCGACTTCTGTCTCGTTTCTATGACGTTTCCGTCGATTCTGGTGTGCACACCAAATTCATTGGTCCTCGACGGGGCCAGTTATCTTTGAAGACGTGTGATTCCCCCCCCCCTTATCGCTCCCCCCCCCCAGTTATCGCCCCCCCCCCCAGTTATCGCCCCCCCCCCCCAGTTATCGCTGATAGCTAGTTTACAGTTCTTTGTCGGGAAGTAACTGGCATGGTGTTAGATTCATTAAAATTCACATAGCATTTGGCATTTCTCTCTTGTAGTTTAAACCAATATCCTCACTAAAAGTCTGTCAAATCACTTCTCTATGTAAAGGTATGTCCAAGACATGTTAGCTGATGACTTTACTGTAACATTTTGATTCAAATATTGATGGGGTTCGTTTGCAATTTGGATTTAACTATTGTTATATACCGCCAACAGTCATCAATTTATCTAAAAAAAGCTTGTTATTGCCAAACTAGTATTTTTTCTAATGAAGTTGTCTACAGATGTCTACTATTATTATTTTTCATTTTATGCATGATTATGTTTATATATGTAAGGTCAGTAGTGAGTAAACACTTCCAGTTGATCAGAGAAGTTTGGAAAATCCTACCCCCCCCCCCTTCCTAAATGGGAGTTAGGTTTGGGTAGCCGGCGATCAATACTGGTCACTGATGTCAGAAACGCCTATAAAAATCAGAATTTGTAATTTTGGGTAACATAATACTTTATATAGACGTTAGGTCAACATTCAAAATTTTTTATTGTCTATGCTTGGGACATGAAACTTTATGGGATTCTTAATGAGATCAAATTACATTTCTTTCGAAACTTTCGAGCGAGCAGCTGGATTTTTTGGGGGTAAATGAGATGTTACCTTTTCGTATTTGTATTGCTTTCGAGGGGAGGTTTTGATTAAGGTTTATTTAAGTAATTATCTAATATTACTCAAATGTAGGCTTTTCTGACAGAATATTTAATGTTTTTTGGAAACAAATATTCCCATATAATTTGTATTATTGTGTTTTTCTTGGTAACTTAATACGATTTAAGAAATAACCATTTCTAAATTGCTCCCATATTAAACAATATTTTGTTTTTTATAAGCCCATATTTCATGCCCATTTCTCTGTTAAACTACATGTCAAACTTCTAAATTTTGCATTTTTCTAAATTTGGAACACAACCCTTTATGGGAATTTGAACGGGGTCAAACAAATTTCGAAAGTTTCGGCATATCAAAGTGATGTGAGGGTGGGGGTGAATCTTGTCCGACAGACCGTCATGGTGTAGGTAAACATTCGAAATTTCCTATTTTCCTAAACTTGGCACATAAACCGTTATGGGAATTAGAATGGGTCAAACTATTTCGAAATTTTCGACATACCAACATGTAGTCGTGGGTGCGGGATGGATATGTTTCTGAGGGCAACCCAATTTCGTAGTTTTTAAAATATTGTTTAATATAGACCAAGTGATAATTTATCAGTTAAAATATGTTACATTATTGTTTCTTAAAGTTACATTATTCAAGAGCTAAATCTGATTACTGCAAGTCTTAATTTAGGCTTCAGATGTTATAGAAATTATAAATTAGACATTAACTAACTTATTCAGACCATAATTAGCTCTCGATGGTAAAGCTAGACTACGATATTTGTTGGATTGTTGTCCGATTTGCAAGAAAGCTTTCCTTACTAAAAGTCTATCAGATCACTTGATGGGGTTCGTTTGCAATTCGGATTTAACTATTGTTATATACCGCCAACAGTCATCAATTTATCTAAAAAAGCTTGTTATTGCCAAACTAGTATTTTTTCTAATGAAGTTGTCTACAGATGTCTACTATTATTATTTTTCATTTTATGCATGATTATGTTTATATATGTAAGGTCCGTAGTGAGTAAACACTTCCAGTTGATCAGAGCACTTTGGAAAATCCTACCTCCCCCTTCCTAAATGGGAGTTAGGGTTGGGTAGCCGGCGATCAATACTGGCCACTTATGTCAGAAACGCCTACAAAGATCAGAATTTGTAATTTTGGGTAACATAATACTTTATATAGACGTTAGGTCAACATTCAAAATTTTTTATTGTCTATACTCGGGACATGAAACTTTATGGGATTCTTAATGAGATCAAATTACATTTCTTTCGAAACTTTCGACCGAGCAGCAGGATTTTTTAGGGGTAAATGAGATGTTACCTTTTCATATTTGTATTGTTTTCGAGGGGAGGTTTTGATTATCTAATATTACTCAAATGTAGGCTTTTCTGACAGAATATTTGTTTTTTTGGAAACAAATATTCCCATATAATTTGTATTATTGTTTTTGTCTTAGTAACTTAATACGACTTTAGAAATAACCATTTCAAAATTGCTTCCATATGAAACAATATTTTTTTTTTTATAAGCCCATATTCTATGCCCATTTCTCTGTTAAGCTACATGACAAACTTCTAAATTTTGCATTTTTCTAAATTTGGTACACAACCCTTTATGGGAATTTGAACGGGGTCAAAGAAATTTCGAAAGTTTCGGCATATCAAAGTGATGTGAGGGTGGGGGGTGAATCTTGTCCGACAAACCGTCATGATGTAGGTCAACATTCGAAATTTCCTATTTTCCTAAACTTGGCACATAAACCGTTATGGGAATTAGAATGGGTCAAATTATTTCGAAATTTTCGGCATACCAACATGTAGTCGTGGGTGCGGGGTGGATATGTTTCTGAGGGCAACCCCATTTCGTAGTTTTTAAAATATTGTTTAATATAGACCAAGTGATAATTTATCAGTTAAAATATGTTACATTATTGTTTCTTAAAGTTACATTATTCAAGAGCTAAATCTGATTACTGCAAGTCTTAATTTAGGCTTCAGATGTTATAGAAATTATAAATTAGACATTAACTAACTTATTCAGACCATAATTAGCTCTCGATGGTAAAGCTAGACTACGATATTTGTTGGATTGTTGTCCGATTTGCAAGAAAGCTTTCCTTACTAAAAGTCTATCAGATCACTTGATGGGGTTCGTTTGCAATTCGGATTTAACTATTGTTATATACCGCCAACAGTCATCAATTTATCTAAAAAAGCTTGTTATTGCCAAACTAGTATTTTTCTAATGAAGTTGTCTACAGATATCTACTATTATTATTTTTCATTTTATGCATGATTATGTTTATATATGTAAGGTCAGTAGTGAGTAAACACTTCCAGTTGATCAGAGCACTTTGGAAAATCCTACCTCCCCCTTCCTAAATGGGAGTTAGGGTTGGGTAGCCGGCGATCAATACTGGCCACTTATGTCAGAAACGCCTACAAAGATCAGAATTTGTAATTTTGGGTAACATAATACTTTATATAGACGTTAGGTCAACATTCAAAATTTTTTATTGTCTATACTCGGGACATGAAACTTTATGGGATTCTTAATGAGATCAAATTACATTTCTTTCGAAACTTTCGACCGAGCAGCAGGATTTTTTAGGGGTAAATGAGATGTTACCTTTTCATATTTGTATTGTTTTCGAGGGGAGGTTTTGATTATCTAATATTACTCAAATGTAGGCTTTTCTGACAGAATATTTGTTTTTTTGGAAACAAATATTCCCATATAATTTGTATTATTGTTTTTGTCTTAGTAACTTAATACGACTTTAGAAATAACCATTTCAAAATTGCTTCCATATGAAACAATATTTTTTTTTTTATAAGCCCATATTCTATGCCCATTTCTCTGTTAAGCTACATGACAAACTTCTAAATTTTGCATTTTTCTAAATTTGGTACACAACCCTTTATGGGAATTTGAACGGGGTCAAAGAAATTTCGAAAGTTTCGGCATATCAAAGTGATGTGAGGGTGGGGGGTGAATCTTGTCCGACAAACCGTCATGATGTAGGTCAACATTCGAAATTTCCTATTTTCCTAAACTTGGCACATAAACCGTTATGGGAATTAGAATGGGTCAAATTATTTCGAAATTTTCGGCATACCAACATGTAGTCGTGGGTGCGGGGTGGATATGTTTCTGAGGGCAACCCCATTTCGTAGTTTTTAAAATATTGTTTAATATAGACCAAGTGATAATTTATCAGTTAAAATATGTTACATTATTGTTTCTTAAAGTTACATTATTCAAGAGCTAAATCTGATTACTGCAAGTCTTAATTTAGGCTTCAGATGTTATAGAAATTATAAATTAGACATTAACTAACTTATTCAGACCATAATTAGCTCTCGATGGTAAAGCTAGACTACGATATTTGTTGGATTGTTGTCCGATTTGCAAGAAAGCTTTCCTTACTAAAAGTCTATCAGATCACTTGATGGGGTTCGTTTGCAATTCGGATTTAACTATTGTTATATACCGCCAACAGTCATCAATTTATCTAAAAAAGCTTGTTATTGCCAAACTAGTATTTTTCTAATGAAGTTGTCTACAGATATCTACTATTATTATTTTTCATTTTATGCATGATTATGTTTATATATGTAAGGTCAGTAGTGAGTAAACACTTCCAGTTGATCAGAGCACTTTGGAAAATCCTACCTCCCCCTTCCTAAATGGGAGTTAGGGTTGGGTAGCCGGCGATCAATACTGGCCACTTATGTCAGAAACGCCTACAAAGATCAGAATTTGTAATTTTGGGTAACATAATACTTTATATAGACGTTAGGTCAACATTCAAAATTTTTTATTGTCTATACTCGGGACATGAAACTTTATGGGATTCTTAATGAGATCAAATTACATTTCTTTCGAAACTTTCGACCGAGCAGCAGGATTTTTTAGGGGTAAATGAGATGTTACCTTTTCATATTTGTATTGTTTTCGAGGGGAGGTTTTGATTATCTAATATTACTCAAATGTAGGCTTTTCTGACAGAATATTTGTTTTTTTGGAAACAAATATTCCCATATAATTTGTATTATTGTTTTTGTCTTAGTAACTTAATACGACTTTAGAAATAACCATTTCAAAATTGCTTCCATATGAAACAATATTTTTTTTTTTATAAGCCCATATTCTATGCCCATTTCTCTGTTAAGCTACATGACAAACTTCTAAATTTTGCATTTTTCTAAATTTGGTACACAACCCTTTATGGGAATTTGAACGGGGTCAAAGAAATTTTGAAAGTTTCGGCATATCAAAGTGATGTGAGGGTGGGGGGTGAATCTTGTCCGACAAACCGTCATGATGTAGGTCAACATTCGAAATTTCCTATTTTCCTAAACTTGGCACATAAACCATTATGGAAATTAGAATGGGTCAAATTATTTCGAAATTTTCGGCATACCAACATGTAGTCGTGGGTGCGGGGTGGATATGTTTCTGAGGGCAACCCCATTTCGTAGTTTTTAAAATATTGTTTAATATAGACCAAGTGATAATTTATCAGTTAAGATATATTACATTATTGTAGTTAAAAATCATTTACAAATAAAATATTTCACCATCGCTGTAGTTTGAATCTGATAGAGTGGGTAAACACCAGTCTTGTAATTTTGCTGTGAAAAGTTGAACATGTCGGTAGTAGATGAAAAATGAGCTGCGCAATAAGCTTCTGAAATCCATGTTTAGGGAAGTGACGATTATCACGAAATAACCTTGAGGCCAGGAGCGTATTGACCCATAGGGCGAAGGGCCGGGGGGGGGGGGGGTATTAGACCGGCCATGGAGTGATGATGCTCATGTTGCATGTAGCAGGTGGCTTTAACGAGCCGGTGGCTTTAACGGGCCGCCAAGCAGTAGCGGATTATCAGTGAGGCTGATGAGGCTGCAGCCTCAGGCCCACATAATTTGTAAAATAAAAATTAAATTTTTTTAGTCTTAGCCTTATTCGATTAAATACGCATAGAGAAATCTCCTATGTTGGCAGTGTAGTGAGCCTTCCCCCGCATATTTAGTACGTTTATTTCTCAAATTTTGCAATCTAGTTGATTAAAATCCCTTTTCTGCCTGCTCAGTTAGCCTTGTGTGCAATATTTTAGTATATTTACGGTTTAATAGTATATTTTTTTCTTCTTGGGGTTGGCTGGCCAAATGGTTTAACATACATGTATATGTGTATTGGATCGTAAGATATAACATTGAGTCAAGTAATGTGGTTTCGATTTTCCTCTTGTACGTGACAAGTGATGGAGGATATTTCATATGATGTGATAGAGACACAGATGGTTGATGCAATAAAATTAACGTAAAATCAGCGTTTTTCAAAATTTGGTCAGAAAATCCCATGCAAAGCAATTATGGTTGCACCTCGTAAGTTTACTCACAGATCTCCCACAATGCACATTGTTTTCGAAATGGGGGGTTTATGTATCCTATAATTTACATGGCAAAAATATAATTTTCAACTTCAAATTCCAACGTTTGAAGAAAGCTTTAAGGCTGGAGGCAATGGGAGGTAATTGTGTTATTTTTCCTGTGTCAATGAATTTTAAGGGTGAGAAATAATGCCAATGGTCGTATAATAGTGAGTCGATAACCTATTGAGCAAAAAAACATAGAAATGATCATGAGCCGTAGGCCGAGGTGTTGACTTTCTTCGAAAATATGAAATTCTCGCTTTACGCCTACATCTGATCGACTGATCGGTATCATTTATCTCTCGTGGTAATCACATTTACTGTATGAACAGGTAGATATCTGAATTGATAAAATTATCTCACCATTTTACAAAAGAGTAATGATAATTTAATCATCAACGCAAAGGCGAAGCGAACACTTCCGGTGTGTAGTAAATATTTATTATGGACATGGACTAAACCGACACGAACGGTTCACAATTGCTGGTGTTGTGCAGAGCCTTATATATAGATAAGGCTCTGATCAACTGTAACGCGGTAGCAGAATCTACTAAAATCCACCATAATGAACCATTATTTCAACTAATTCCATAATAATATATATCGATTTTTAATAATATATCATTCTTCATAGGGGCAATCCATAAAGTACGTACGCTCAAAATGGGTAAAATTCAGACCCCCCTCCCCCTGTACGCTCCTGTACGTACGTTTTGCCAATGAATTTACGCACCTGTACGTTTTTGGCGTTACCCCCCTCCCCCCTTCAAGCGTACGTACCTTATGGATGGCCCCATAGCAAATCGGCATTTTTAATTTCAAACCGTAACGTGTGTGTGTTAATTGAACGCTACACACTGAAACGTTCCGAACATATGACTGTAGGTCAACTCACACCTTTTGCCCACCTTTCGGATAATACCCCCCTTGGCACTCTGGTCTATAAGCAAGGATAAGGTTCACTGTGTGTGTATAATAAGCAACCAGCATTTGTGTCATAATGTCTGCGATATCCCCTCAGTGGAAGCGTGGGTCAAATACAACTAACTCACACATGTGTCAGAATGTATTTTATGAACAGATAACAGAATATCTTATTTTGCATTTTGTGATGTAACACAAAGAGAGAGAGAGAGAGAGAGAGAGAGAGAGAGAGAGAGAGAGAGAGAGAGAGAGAGAGAGAGAGAGAGAGAAACGGGGTTTAATGTCCACTCAACACAACTACATGTAGGCCATTTCGGGACTAACATATGGTTTAATTTTATTTCAACAATTCGTTTGCGCATAATCCAGCTGGTTGGTAAAACAATGAACCAGCCAAGTATGGTATCATAAATCAATTTACTTTTGGCTAACCTACAAAGGGTTAATTATTTGTTAATTTATAAATTAATCAATTTGCTTGTCGGCTACTATAACAGTCATCATGCCTTCATGAGAGTCGGGCCATGTGGTTCACAATCCGAGTAATTAGCACATGTAACAGAAATTTTGATAATGCGGTAAAAAAAAAAAAATTAGCTTGCTGATTATCCATAACAGGTACAGTAAGCTGTCTTTTCGACACATTTAACCTCATCACCAACTTACTTGAGATAACAATGGCCCAGTTATCAATAGTATATCAAATTTGTGTTCATATTTCTAATAGGCTGTACATTTACAAGACCCAATTTAAGAAATTTAACTTTGTTATTTTATTCTAGAGCTTTTCTCCAAGTCTTTTCAGGATCCCAATATCTTTAAGGAGTATTGGATGGCCGAATTATTAGCGCGTGCTATCATAAGGTCTATCATTAAGTCATCTGACACGGTTTCGAATGCCCGGTCGAACGTGACAAGGAATACGGTTGACTGTGCAACCTCGTGGGTTTTCTCCGGGTTCTCCCACTGCTAAAAAGACCCCTACGCTCAAGCGAATTTTTGGATTAAATTAAACCACACGTAGTCCTGACATGAGTGGACGTTAAACCCCATTTCTTCTCTGTCCAATATATTTAATGTAATTAGGGAGGGGGCAAATGGTTAGCACGTGCGCGCTGTATCATAAAGCCTGTCTTGGGTAAAGTGACGTGGTTTCGATTCTCTGGTTGAACGTGACAAGAAGTAGGGTTGCCTGTGCAACGTCGTGGGTTTCTTCTTATAAAATCTTCTTTTGCTGAACATAATACGGGGGTGGGGGTATTGGACCGGCCATGGACCGATGGTGTTCATGGTGGCTTGAACGGGTCGACAAGTCATCACTGGAATCTGGAATGGGCTGGTATAATATACTTTCTGGGCCGGGTGTGCTGAGTGTTGGCCGGAATTCGGAATCCTGCAATGGGGATTCCGAATTTCATCGGATTCACCAAACACTGTCGCCCGCAAATGTACAGAGATATGAGAAGACTTTCGTAATCGTCTGTAAAACAGCTTGATGCTTATTGATTAAACCCCCGTCACACATTTCTGAATTACGATCGAACGTCTAAGAATTCAAACAGAATGCAGCTCGAATATTTCGACAGCAATCGATGCTTTCGATTCGTATCCAGCACATTCTGGCATATCGTATCCGTTTTCCTTTGAATGCGATCGGAATGTTTCCGAAGACAGCTCATCCTAAGAGATTAGCTTAATATAGCTATACTGCAGAAACTCATACAAAAAGATAAGGATATAATGTCATATTCTGACGAATTTCTATCAGACAATATGTAGGCTAAACAACCAACTGGGGCCAACGTTTTTTGTGACATGGGAGGGGGGTGGATTGCTGAATAGTTAGCGTGCGCGCGCTGTTTCATAAAGTCTGTCATCGAATCTCCGGTTGCACGTGGCAAGGAGTAGGCCTAGTAGGGTTTTCTCAGGATCCTCCGCCCCCCCCCCCCACTGCTAAAGACCCTACGCGCACGCGAATTATTAAAAAAAAATTAAACCATAGGCTATATTAGTCCCGAAATGACCTAGTTTGTGTCGAATAGACGTTAAACCCCATTCTCTCTCTCTTCTCTCTCTCTCTCTAACTTGGGATGAGTTGTCTTCTAACTTGGGTTGAGTTGTCTTTGGATGAGTTGTCCTTGGATGAGTTGTCAGGTATTCTTAGTTACCTTATGGTGAGTAGATGTCAGATACAAACATAGAAGGCAAACCTCAAACAACCGCTCTTCAATTTGAAATTGGTCGGCCATGTGGAAGCATCTCTCCACATTAGCCAATATGGAAAGTCTCTCGTATCAAACAGGTTAGTAAATTTTTAATAGTAGGACTTTAAACCCCCATTTAAATAGTCGATCAATATTTGTACGTGATGATAAGAGATGGATATGTCAAACCCAGTAGGCTTTCTCTGAGTCTTTCGGGTTTTTTCATTGCTAAAAAGTAAAAACACCTACGTATAAGCGAATTATTGTAATAAAATTATACCACATGTAAGTCCTGCAATCACTTGGTTTGTTTCGAGTGGACGTTAAATAAGAGTTACGTGTTTTATTTGCACTAAACCGGACCTAAAAAATGGCACAAAAGTCTTCTTTGTATCACCAATAATAGCCACAGAGTAAGATGGCCGGGTTTTACAAACCGTAGGCATTGTACATTATTAAAGGGGAAGTGCCAGCTTTCACAAGTTATACAAATCAAGTGACAAAATGTGACGTATTTTCTGATTTATCGCCCACCTCACCTGAATAATGAAAGTTTGTATTTCTTTTGCGTAGCATCATAAAGTTTTAAAAGATTATTGTATAGGCCAAGGCTAGAGTCTTTCACACAGAATTAACCATTTTATTTACTTCCATATTTCTATTATATATTACAGACATATCTCCTCTTATGGGTCGGACGATGGCGGCGTGGTAGTGTTCTTTGGGTAAGCTGCCCTTTTCTTTTAAATAAACGATCTTCACCATATTAATTACAATATTTTCGTCAAACTAGGCCTACATAGATTAGTTTCTTTCCTATATCGGACCTGTGAGGTCTAGTCCAATGTTACTAACATATTCGTAAATGTAATCCTTTAACACCAATGTATTTGTCAATTGATTTGAGTTTAGGAAAATAGCTAATGCTAATTTAATTCGTGTTTTTATTTTTATTTTCAGATTACACTATTAAGGAGACAATAAGTTTATGATATCATAGAGAGGTCCACACACGTTATTATTTATCTTGTACTGGGTCTGTCTTTATATTCTTGCTTGTTGGTGTTGTATAAGCTTGGCTTGTGCACCAGATTCGTTTGTAAATATCATGTGAAGTTTTTCCATGATTTATTATTAGGTATTTTTGGTTGAAAGTTGTAGACATGGGGAGTAATTAAATTGGGATATATATAAATATGGCACCAACGCATCAACTAATCCCACAACTCCTTAGGCAACTAATTCTTTTTTGCATGTTTTTCACTTTTTACACTATTTTGCATTTGCATAGGGGTGCTATATTTAATATATTCTGATATTTGGTTTATCTTAGATTGTCAATGCCTTTAACGTATATTGCAAATTTCTCCTGGGAGCCCAGTACAGATAATCTTGTATAACGTTTTACTATGTTAAACTTAGATGTATTGTTGATAGTGGGGTCTAGAGAGCTTACGGATACAGGTGAGTTATTCGTCACCATTGGTAGATTTTAATATTTTTGTGTATGACAATAGAAAAAAGTAAAACATGGCTGTATTTTTTATTAGTCCATAAACAGATTGTATTTTACAGTATTATTATTGTAAGTTTGTTAAAAAAAACATAAATATATTTTGGTCCTTCAAAAATAGTGACGGTGCGGTTAAAGGACATAAACTGAGATTAGATAAAGTATGGCAATTTAGAATGAACAATACTTAATAGTCCTCCTCTCATTCACAGGGTCGTGGGGATATGTTTGTAAGGGACGTATAAAGACGGTGATAGTTGTGGATGAGCAGGACATGCAGCATATTATACATGGGAGTATTATTGTACAGTACAGACATTGTACAGGCAATTGTTATGCAATTGATGAGGTAAGCATTAATATTTTCTGTAATACAGAATTTCAAACATTATTTCTGAGTTTTATTTAGAACATGAAATGTCGTATAATGTAACACGATGAACCAAAATAGTAGTGGTTATTCATGGGAATTTCATGAATGGGGGTAGCTGATTGTGTTAAAACTTTCCATTTCACTTCTTATCAGTAGTTCAAATATGTATTTGTATGTCTCTAATAATTCACTGTTTCCTTATTTTTTAAATATTGAAAAAACAACATACTTGTTAATTACAGCAAGTGTGTCTGTTAGCATGTCAGGCTACTTCCTGATGTTATAAACACAAAATGTATAAATTTGTATATCTTGCAGGACCACAACAATGTTAAATCACCGAATGAACAATATTCTGATTACCACGGATATAGAACACCGACAGGGTAGGCATTATTGTACAGTACAGACATTGTACAGGCAATTGTTATGCAATTGATGAGGTAAGCATTAATATTTTCTGTAATACAAAATTCAAACATTATTTCTGAGTTTTATTTAGAATATGAAATGTCCTATAATGTAACACAATGAACCAAAATAGTAGTGGTTATTCATGGGAATTTCACGAATAAGGGTAGCTGATTTTGTTAGAACTTCCCATTTCACTTATCGGTAGTTCAAATATTTGTACGTCTCTAAAACATTAAAAAAACATACTTGTTAATTACAACTTCTCTAGTTCCTGTAGGCAGCAAGTTTGTCTGTTAGCATGCCAAGATACTTCCTGATGTTATAAACACAAAATATATAACTTTGTATATCTTGCAGGACCACAACAATGTTAAATCACCGAATGAACAATATGCTGTTTATCACGGATATAGAAGACAGACAGGGTAGGCATTAATACCACTTAAGTTATTTCTAAATTATCCCTAAACTTTATAAATAAATCAAATTAAACTTCATGTGATATACTTAATTACATAATATGGTTGTCTTTGAATCAAATTATACATATAGGCTGTTGAGACAGAAACAGAAATTACGCCTTCAAAACTGTGATATTTCAACTGAACGTATCGGTTTACTTTGAAGGAATCATAGTTCAGCTGCAAACTGGCCTTTTCTAGTCGCAAAGCAATACAGCATGAAGTTGGTTGAGCCGCAAGCTGACTTTTTCTTTTCACAAAACAATACGGCATGAAGTTGGTTGAGCTGCAAGCTGACTTTTTCTTGTCACAAAACAATACAGCATGACGTTAGGAAACATTCATTCGTAGTTTTCGAAAATGTTTCAGAATTGCTGAAATATTAATGATGTTGTACAGGTGGGCAAATTTTCAACTACGTCCTTTTTTCAAGCGATAGTATTCATTTGGACAATTTAATTGCATAGTTTACCTTTTTTTCCAGCTGTGATGTGGATGGATGTCAAGCAGCAGTTTATGGTACCAGGAACTCGACTGGGAAATGGCAGTTGAATAGGGAAATTCTAGATTAGCAATAACAGGTTGATGTATATACTGTATATATTTTCTAAATTTTCATGGGTTCATTGAATAGGTACAGTAAAGAACATTCTGTTGACAAGTTTGAAACACATCTTAAAATAGAGACCCCTTGGAAACATTGACTTTTAGTTAGGCTTGAGGTGTAAAACTACTTGAGGGATAGAGTTTATCTGTTATGCCTAGGGTAACATGTCATAACTTCAAAAACAAAGATCACACCAAAGATGTTTATCTCTATCGGGAGAAAACACACCGACGGTCAGATGGGATGGACAGTTTCCTCATACATACACACCTTCTCCTGTCCAAACAGTTTCTTCTACGTCCCTAAAACACAAATTAACAGTTTCTTCACTAGTTATGACATTGTTAATCTAGATTCTCGATGAAATATATTACCGACTTCTGTCTCGTTTCTATGACGTTTCCGTCGATTCTGGTGTGCACACCCAATTCATTGGTCCTCGACGGGGCCAGTTATCTTTGAAGACGTGTGATTCCCCCCCCCCCCCCCTTATCGCTCCCCCCCCCCCCCCCTTATCGCCCCCCCCCCCAGTTATCGCCCCCCCCCCCCCCCAGTTATCGCTGATAGCTAGTTTACAGTTCTTTGTCGGGAAGTAACTGGCATGGTGTTAGATTCATTAAAATTCACATAGCATTTGGCATTTCTCTCTTGTAGTTTAAACCGATATCCTCACTAAAAGTCTGTCAAATCACTTCTCTATGTAAAGGTATGTCCAAGACATGTTAGCTGATGACTTTACTGTAACATTTTGATTCAAATATTGATGGGGTTCGTTTGCAATTTGGATTTAACTATTGTTATATACCGCCAACAGTCATCAATTTATCTAAAAAAAGCTTGTTATTGCCAAACTAGTATTTTTTCTAATGAAGTTGTCTACAGATGTCTACTATTATTATTTTTCATTTTATGCATGATTATGTTTATATATGTAAGGTCAGTAGTGAGTAAACACTTCCAGTTGATCAGAGAAGTTTGGAAAATCCTACCTCCCCCTTCCTAAATGGGAGTTAGGTTTTGGTAGCCGGCGATCAATACTGGTCACTGATGTCAGAAACGCCTATAAAAATCAGAATTTGTAATTTTGGGTAACATAATACTTTATATAGACGTTAGGTCAACATTCAAAATTTTTTATTGTCTATGCTTGGGACATGAAACTTTATGGGATTCTTAATGAGGTCAAATTACATTTCTTTCGAAACTTTCGACCGAGCAGCAGGATTTTTTGGGGGTAAATGAGATGTTACCTTTTCGTATTTGTATTGCTTTCGAGGGGAGGTTTTGATTAAGGTTTATTTAAGTAATTATCTAATATTACTCAAATGTAGGCTTTTCTGACAGAATATTTAATGTTTTTTGGAAACAAATATTCCCATATAATTTGTATTATTGTGTTTTTCTTGGTAACTTAATACGATTTAAGAAATAACCATTTCTAAATTGCTCCCATATTAAACAATATTTTTTCTTTATAAGCCCATATTTCATGCCCATTTCTCTGTTAAACTACATGTCAAACTTCTAAATTTTGCATCTTTCTAAATTTGGAACACAACCCATTATGGGAATTTGAACGGGGTCAAACAAATTTCGAAAGTTTCGGCATATCAAAGTGATGTGAGGGTGGGGGTGAATCTTGTCCGACAGACCGTCATGGTGTAGGTAAACATTCGAAATTTCCTATTTTCCTAAACTTGGCACATAAACCGTTATGGGAATTAGAATTCGTCAAACTATTTCGAAATTTTTGACATACCAACATGTAGTCGTGGGTGCGGGGTGGATATGTATGTTTCTGAGGGCAACCCAATTTCGTAGTTTTTAAAATATTGTTTAATATAGACCAAGTGATAATTTATCAGTTAAAATATGTTACATTATTGTTTCTTAAAGTTACATTATTCAAGAGCTAAATCTGATTACTGCAAGTCTTAATTTAGGCTTCAGATGTTATAGAAATTATAAATTAGACATTAACTAACTTATTCAGACCATAATTAGCTCTCGATGGTAAAGCTAGACTACGATATTTGTTGGATTGTTGTCCGATTTGCAAGAAAGCTTTCCTTACTAAAAGTCTATCAGATCACTTGATGGGGTTCGTTTGCAATTCGGATTTAACTATTGTTATATACCGCCAACAGTCATCAATTTATCTAAAAAAGCTTGTTATTGCCAAACTAGTATTTTTCTAATGAAGTTGTCTACAGATATCTACTATTATTATTTTTCATTTTATGCATGATTATGTTTATATATGTAAGGTCAGTAGTGAGTAAACACTTCCAGTTGATCAGAGCACTTTGGAAAATCCTACCTCCCCCTTCCTAAATGGGAGTTAGGGTTGGGTAGCCGGCGATCAATACTGGCCACTTATGTCAGAAACGCCTACAAAGATCAGAATTTGTAATTTTGGGTAACATAATACTTTCTATAGACGTTAGGTCAACATTCAAAATTTTTTATTGTCTATACTCGGGACATGAAACTTTATGGGATTCTTGAGATCAAATTACATTTCTTTCGAAACTTTCGACCGAGCAGCAGGATTTTTTAGGGGTAAATGAGATGTTACCTTTTCATATTTGTATTGTTTTCGAGGGGAGGTTTTGATTATCTAATATTACTCAAATGTAGGCTTTTCTGACAGAATATTTGTTTTTTTGGAAACAAATATTCCCATATAATTTGTATTATTGTTTTTGTCTTAGTAACTTAATACGACTTTAGAAATAACCATTTCAAAATTGCTTCCATATGAAACAATATTTTTTTTTTATAAGCCCATATTCTATGCCCATTTCTCTGTTAAGCTACATGACAAACTTCTAAATTTGGTACACAACCCTTTATGGGAATTTGAACGGGGTCAAAGAAATTTCGAAAGTTTCGGCATATCAAAGTGATGTGAGGGTGGGGGGTGAATCTTGTCCGACAAACCGTCATGATGTAGGTCAACATTCGAAATTTCCTATTTTCCTAAACTTGGCACATAAACCGTTATGGGAATAAGAATGGGTCAAATTATTTCGAAATTTTCGGCATACCAACATGTAGTCGTGGGTGCGGGGTGGATATGTTTCTGAGGGCAACCCCATTTCGTAGTTTTTAAAATATTGTTTAATATAGACCAAGTGATAATTTATCAGTTAAAATATGTTACATTATTGTTTCTTAAAGTTACATTATTCAAGAGCTTAATCTGATTACTGCAAGTCTTAATTTAGGCTTCAGATGTTATAGAAATTATAAATTAGACATTAACTAACTTATTCAGACCATAATTAGCTCTCGATGGTAAAGCTAGACTACGATATTTGTTGGATTGTTGTCTGATTTGCAAGAAAGCTTTCCTTACTAAAAGTCTATCAGATCACTTGATGGGGTTCGTTTGCAATTCGGATTTAACTATTGTTATATACCGCCAACAGTCATCAATTTATCTAAAAAAGCTTGTTATTGCCAAACTAGTATTTTTCTAATGAAGTTGTCTACAGATATCTACTATTATTATTTTTCATTTTATGCATGATTATGTTTATATATGTAAGGTCAGTAGTGAGTAAACACTTCCAGTTGATCAGAGCACTTTGGAAAATCCTACCTCCCCCTTCCTAAATGGGAGTTAGGGTTGGGTAGCCGGCGATCAATACTGGCCACTTATGTCAGAAACGCCTACAAAGATCAGAATTTGTAATTTTGGGTAACATAATACTTTATATAGACGTTAGGTCAACATTCAAAAATTTTTATTGTCTATACTCGGGACATGAAACTTTATGGGATTCTTAATGAGATCAAATTACATTTCTTTCGAAACTTTCGACCGAGCAGCAGGATTTTTTAGGGGTAAATGAGATGTTACCTTTTCATATTTGTATTGTTTTCGAGGGGAGGTTTTGATTATCTAATATTACTCAAATGTAGGCTTTTCTGACAGAATATTTGTTTTTTTGGAAACAAATATTCCCATATAATTTGTATTATTGTTTTTGTCTTAGTAACTTAATACGACTTTAGAAATAACCATTTCAAAACTGCTTCCATATGAAACAATATTTTTTTTTTTATAAGCCCATATTCTATGCCCATTTCGCTGTTAAGCTACATGACAAACTTCTAAATTTTGCATTTTTCTAAATTTGGTACACAACCCTTTATGGGAATTTGAACGGGGTCAAAGAAATTTCGAAAGTTTCGGCATATCAAAGTGATGTGAGGGTGGGGGGTGAATCTTGTCCGACAAACCGTCATGATGTAGGTTAACATTCGAAATTTCCTATTTTCCTAAACTTGGCACATAAACCGTTATGGGAATTAGAATGGGTCAAATTATTTCGAAATTTTCGGCATACCAACATGTAGTCGTGGGTGCAGGGTGGATATGTTTCTGAGGGCAACCCCATTTCGTAGTTTTTAAAATATTGTTTAATATAGACCAAGTGATAATTTATCAGTTAAGATAGGGCTGGGGGGGGGTATTAGACCGGCCATGGAGTGATGATGCTCATGTTGCATGTAGCAGGTGGCTTTAACGAGCCGGTGGCTTTAACGGGCCGCCAAGCAGTAGCTGATTATCAGTGAGGCTGATGAGGCTGCAGCCTCAGGCCCACATAATTTGTAAAATAAAAATTAAATTGTTTTAGTCTTAGCCTTATTCGATTAAATACGCATAGACAATGAATGTTAGGGGGTGGGGTTAGGCCCAACGGGAATCAACATAGGCCCAGACTTCACTTGAGTCTGGAATGGACTGGTATAATAGACTTTCTAGGGCCGGAATTTGGAATCCTGCAATGGAAATTCCGAATTCCATCCGAAAATTTCATCGGATTCCCCCGACACTGTCGTCCGCAAATTTACTAATTATAAGGTAACCTTTAATTTTAAGACCTCAGCAAAATTTGAAACGCTTTCCTGAGTTTCCTGAGGCTGGTGTTAAACATTCCTTGACATTTTTATTAACTCGTTATTTTCAGAGATGAAATTACAGAATTTGGATGTCAGGAATGGTCTCAAAAATGAATTATGTCCTGTACGCCTATGCATGTCCTCTCCCATCACCTCCGTCAACATAGGCATACAAGCCAGGGGGCGGGGGGGGACTGGTCCCCTAACTTTCGGGTAAGCTGACTTTTCAGACAGGCGGGTAAAGCGAAAATAAAGTGGAATAGCAGTAAAATCCGTTTGTGATCGTCAAATATGGCAACATATACATTTTGTTCTCGAGCATTTCAGGTTCTGACACCTCCCCCCCCCCCACCCCAACTGTCCGTCAAGGTCAAGGCCACCTGTTATACGGCCGTGACGCAGCGAAAGAACGTTATCTCAGTCCCTGTCCCCATAAATCAGCTTTTGAGAGCATTTGAAATGTGCAGTAACAAGGCCGCCATTTTATTTCCCATATTTAATCTTTATTCTGATATGCGAGAAAATAGATGGTATCTTTTAACATTCCTAAAATACTATAATTCATTATTGCCAGTTAAGAAATCGGCAAAAATATCATTTTCAACTTCAAACGTTTGAAGAGATAGCTATTCCATGATTGGAAATAGAAAAACAAGGGGAGTAATTGTGTTATTATTTCCGATGTGAATGATTTTTAAGTGTAGGCCAATTCTCGTGTTGAAAAACCTGTCGCGTTCGCTTCTGCTAGAATTCGGACTATCAATAATCGTGCAAACTACTGCAAACAACAGGTCAACACAGTTCCCCAATATTTTTTGTTAATTTAATAGTTTAACCTTGAAATAGGCCCGAAATCGATGTCTTATTTCTTTATAGTGCGGAGCCATATTTGCGTAGATGTGAGTTGGATGCTGCGCAACTATTTTATGTTTGACCAATCAGGGGTCGCACTTGAGGGGTCACGGTCTAAAGTTATGGGGTCTAGTGCCTGGTCATAGGATTCGTAGACAAAGCCATGGGCGCGATTTACATTGCCAAATGAGCCAAATAGACGTCTCATCGGTTTTTCGTCCCATCCAAACGACTAGGCAGCTGTCCTTGTCAGGCCCTCCTTCTGCATCAGCGACAAGGGGAAATCACTTCGGAAAATCGAGATGAACTTTCTCGGCCAATGCAGGGACCGAACACTCGACGTCCAGGCTAGCGAACCAGCGCCTTATCCACTTAGCCACCGTGATCCCCCAAATCAGTACATGCAAATTTACTGTTGTATCCTGTTTTACAATGAACAACATCAAGTCGTTCTGATCTGACAAAAAACTGAGGTCCTGTGTACACATCGGCGTGTGCGTAAAAGATCCCTTAGCAGTTGGAATTTGATATAAGAGTAGGCCTTAGCTCAGCTGCCCAGGCAAAATTTCCCTCATAGCCTTGATTAGCCGAGGTTAGGAGCAGAACCCATATATAACAATATAAGATAGGTTGCCAGGCAATGATACACACGCCCACAGAAGCTAAATCGTCCGGGCAGTCAACAAGAGTTGTCGCATATTCTTACTTTTTTTCGGTAATAAAACATTTATAATACATTAAAATTGATTCAGAGTAACAACTCATTATTAGAAAATCATTAGTATTTGTTTGGTTTTCATAAAGTTCTGCCCCATGCTAACGTTTATTATACGAAACATTTTATATCATGAATTTAGCTCTTCTAGTTATCAAAATTCATTAAAAAATCAATACACTTTTTCGTCTCAAGACCATAATCGGATATTAACTTTGGCCTCTAGAGTATCCACAAGATTTTTTTAAGTGATCAAGGGCCATAACTCTGGCAGTATGTATCAGAAACCACTGAAAATCAATAGGCTTCTTCGTCTCATGAACTTAAACACTGTGTATAAATTTAAAGTCAATTGGATTTAACTTTAGCCCCTAGAGCGTTCACAAGATATTAAAAAGGTTTTTTTAAGTGATTAAGGGCCATAACTCTGACAGTAATTATTGGAAATCGCTGAAAGTCAATAGGCTTCTTCGCCTCATGACTTTAAACACTGTGTTTAAATTTAAAGTCATTTGGAAATTAACTTTAGCCTCTAAGGCGTCCACAAGATTTTTGGAAGTGAACATGGGCCATAACTCTGACAATAATTATCGGAAATCGCTGAAAATCAATAGGCGTCTCTATCCCGTTGTTCCACTAAACCACTTTCAAAAGTATTGACATCTATACTAACGGCAGTGAAAGAGGGTATTCAAAAATACTGCGACAAAATATACTCTCGTAGTGGTATCAATCAAATGTGGATATTGAAAAATTCCAAAGAATTACTCGATGGTTTGCAATCTAGATCACTTGCTTCAGTCTCATCTATACAAACTGTTGACTTTTCTACCTTGTACACTAAATTCCCCCATAGCAAATTAAAAACCCGGTTGAAAGACATTATTCACAGTGTCTTTTCAACTAAATCGGGACATGTTAGATATCAATATTTAGTTGTTAATTACAATTCTACATATTTTGTTAAGAACCATAGTGATTCCAAAAATAAGTTCACGGCCATCAAGATAATTCAGATGTTGGATTTTTTAATAGATAATATCTTTGTTGAATTTGGAGGGGAAATTTATCAGCAAGTGGTAGGTATCCCAATGGGTACCAACTGTGCATCTTTGCTTGCAGATTTGTTTCTCTATTCATACGAGGCCGAGTACATGCAGGCACTCGTAAAATCCAACAAACGATTGGTTAGACATTTAAATTTCACTTATCGATATATCGATGATGTTCTATCCCTGAATAATTCAACATTTAGTGATTATATAGAATTCATATCCTGATGAGCTCGAAATTAAAAACAGTACTGAAAGTGACAATTACGCTTCCTACTTGGATCTGCGTCTCGATTTTGACAATTGCCTTAAACTTAGTGTTAAACTATACGATAAACGTGATGACTTTGACTTTCCTATTGTTAACTTTCCATTTATTAGTAGTAACATTCCAATATCACCAGCTTATGGAGTGTTTGTGTCTCAGCTAAATCGTTACGCGAGAGCTTGTTCGTTCTATTCTGATTTTTTAAGTAGATCGAGGCATTTGTCATCTAAGCTTCAACTACAGGGTTACTTACGAACTAATCTTATTAAAACCTTTAAAAAGTTTTATGGCCGTCATATTGATTTGATTGGTAAATATGACATGTCTCTTTCGACTATAATATTTGACATATTTCATTGACGGATATACATCCCTGATAATATAGGTCTACTACGTTGTTAACACTGTTCATCACGTGTATTTTGCATACCTACAGTTCATTGGCCAATCACGCTATTTAACCGAGATTTCGCTTAATAGATTGGATGCAGCTATGGCGGGTGTGGCATGCCAGCAGGGTAAGCTTACTCTTCCGGACACCAGTTATAACTGTTTGTCGTGTATTTTGTACACGGTGAACAGTCCATATGCTGATTACACTATTTTGCAATATTACACTATTTTGCCTATATCGTTTTTTAGGACTTCGAATTTTGTCTAATGGTTTGGATTGTTCGTACTTGGTTTTATTTTATTTCATGACCTTAAAGACTGTGTATAAATTTATATCGGTTATTAACTTTACCCTCTAGAGCTTCCACAACATTTTTTGAAGTGATAAAGGGTCAGAACTCTGACAGCAATTATCGGAAATCGCTGAAAATCAATAAGCTGCTTCGTCTCATGATCTTAAACACTGTGTATAAATTTAAAGTCAATCGGATATTAACTTTAGCCTCTAGAGCGTTCACAAGATTTTTAAAAGTGATCAAGGGCCATAACTCTGGCAGTAATTATCGGATATCGCTGAAAATCAATAGGCTTCTTCGTCTCATGACCTTAAACACTGTATATAAATTTAAAGTCAATCTGATATTAATTTTAGCCTCTAGAGCGTTCACAAGAAATTGTGGACGATGGACGGACGGCAGGGGCGATGGCAATATCCGACCACATTTCCATGTGGGCGTATAAAAATTTAACCATATGTTAGTTCCAAAATGACCTAGTTTTCGTCGGGTTGACGTTAAACCCAATTTCTCCCCCTCATTTCAAGAGACATCTAAAATGCGATTTTTGCCTTTACCATAAAAGGCGCTTGTTAAGTCACACCCAGAATAACTGTGTAATCTTAGTAATGCGGGGGGGGGGGGGCGCTTAATGGTTAGCACATGCAGACAGTATCATAAAGTCTGTCATTGAGTTAATTGGCGTGGTTTTGATTCTCGGGTTGTATGTGACAAGGAGTAGGGTCGCCTGTCTAAACTCGTGGGTCTTCTTCGGGTCCCCTACTGCTAAAGACCCCTACGTGCAAGTGAGTTACTGAAATAAAGTTGAACCATATATTATTCCCGAAATGACCTAGTCTGTGTTGAGTAACCCCATTTCTTTCTCTCCACTAATGCAGGAGACCGGATACATCAGGGAACCAAGTTAAGCGAATAAAGACAATGACATGATGCGGCAAACAACTATTAATTTTTTTGTGGAACATTTCAGAAAATGCTAATTACTATATTAATTATAACCGATAAAATTTCTTCTAGGGGGCCATCCATAAAGTACGTACGCTCAAAATGGGTAAAATTCAGCCCCCCCCTCCCCCCCTGTACGCTCCTGTACGTACATTTTGCCAATGAATTTACGCACCTGTACGTTTTTGGCGTGACCCCCCTCCCCCCTTCAAGCGTACGTACCTTATGGATGGCCCCATAGCAAATCGGCATTTTTAATTTCAAACCGTAACGTGTGTGTGTTAATTGAACGCTACACACTGAAACGTTCCGAACATATGACTGTAGGCCCAGTGCCGGACTGGGCCCACTTGCCCACATGGCAAGTGGGCCTAAGCCGAAAAAAAAATATGGGCCTAATTCTTAAGCCTCAAAGAAAAAAAGAAAAAAGAAAAAAGTGAAAAAAAAAGAAAAAGGAAAGGTAGTAAAAGAGGAGAGGACAGAAAACAGGGAAAGGAAAGAAAAGCAGAAAGATAGATTTCGTTGCAAGAAACAACTTCTACCACCTGGTGAAATTATGCAAATATTAATGAGTTTAACCTCAAGATGGTGACAGCATTATAAACTGACAGTCTTTCTTCAGTCACTCCCAGTATTCGAGGATGTGTGATTAAAGTGCTCGCAGATCACCAAATATCTCCATCCGCTGATCTGGTCTGAAGTGCTTGGAAAATGGGTTTGCGGCTATCTATTTTTCAAAATTTTCTGGGGGGAGCCCCCCCCCGGACCCCCCTCGAGCGCTTGTAGCCCGCCATTTGTTCGTGGGCCTTGTCACAGGTATGGCAAGTGGGCCTTCGGCCTACCAGTCCGGCACTGTGTAGGCTTACCATATGCCCAAAAATACCATAAAAAATGTAAAATGTCACCGCAAAATTAGCTTTCACCAGACCCCACGTGTGGCGCCGAACTCCCAGTAATACTTTGACTCTGGTCGTCTAGTGCTGTTATTATCAAACAGTGTGCTGTGGCGCACAGGTGTACAACGAGATCTGCCTAATAGTAAATGCAGGAGGACTGCACTACACGCAAAACAAAAAACCCAAAAAAAAAACCAAAAAAAAAATCTACAATATAAACCTGCGGACAAGACAGAAAATAGACATTGCAAACACTAAACAATTATCAAATCAAGTGAATGGATCCGGGGGCCAGCCGTAAGCGTCCACTGCGCTGTACAGTCCCGGGCCTGTTGTGGTACAGGCTTCACTAAAATGATTTACAAAAAAGACGTAACAAAAAAAAAAAAAAATTAAACGGCACACTAAGAAAGAGCGGAGAACCACGTGATCCCAACTTAGTATTCACTGGTGTCTACTGATAAGTTCATAGCCGTTTTTTTCCTTATTGTCTCCCGCCTTTCGAAGAAAACAGGGGACTATTAAGATGGGTTCGTCCGTCTGTCTATTCTCCCGTCCGTCACACTTTTTTGGGACACAATAACTCCCTTCCATTGAGCTAGAATATTCAAACTTAGTGTAGGTGTTTATTAGGTCATTACCTTGATGGATTTCGAAGATGAACATTTTCTACTCAGGGTAAGCAGAGATAAGCCATTTGATTGGTTGATGCTTTGGGCCAATAACTTTAGTTCTATTTATGTGAGTGTTTAAACTTGTTGTGTAGTTTCATTGCACCAATACCTTGACTGAGTTGAATAATGAGCATTTTCTGCTTAGGGTAAGCAAAGCAATAAGCAATTTGATTAGTCATCTAAAATAATTTCACTAAAAAAAAGTAAATGAAAACATCATGAGAGAAAGGTTTAAAATACTCAAATTATCAACGAGTTCTAAACGTCAATGAAATCACTACCTAAATTGTCTCAGATGCACTGAAATTAATCTTTATTTTAAACAAATAAACTCTGGAGGAAAACACCCCAGGCACCCAATGGAGCGGAGTACATACTGGTACGATCCGCGGTCAGTACGAACAATTTGACATGGGGCCCTGCACAGTTGGTATGTCCCGGGCCCCCCACAAGGTTTTAAATCCGGCCCTGATTTGTAACATTCAAATATGTTTCATGTATATTTAGCGATGTCTGCTGTCTGATCATTTGAACCCTGGTTTTGTTCTTTTATAGATGATGACATCCAAAATTACTTACGTCATAGACTATCAACAGCTAAATTCCAAATATGGAATTGATATGCACCATAATACATAGTTCCCTTACATAATACATTACCTAATTTGGTCAACAAATACACGTGTGACATACAGTATGTCTATGACCATGAAAAATGATGAAGATGTTTTTGAAATGTGGTGATAACCATTCATTGTATATTTATATTTATATTTTAATGTTATTATTTTCATGATTTTTATGATTTTATGTTTTTATTTAGTTACCATTGAAATGCTTGTTCTTATAACTTTGTACAGACTGTTGAGACATTTGTGTAACGGTCTATAAACAATAAATATCAAGTTATTATTATTATTATTATTATTATGTTGCAGGGCCTGCTACAGCATGTACGCAACAGGAGAGTGAGTGCGTTATGTCCTTGATAGAACTGATTTAAAGCTCTCTTTTGATGGAGCGCGCACTATACTATCATCAAGGTGGTTCCAATCAATAATTGTCTTTGGGAAGAATGAGTGTTTATAAAAGTTTGGTTTTGTGTACCACTGTTTTAAAACATTTTCAATTGATTTTCGATCACCCACCATTTTCGGATTCCTGAGGAAAAAAGGTTCTAGAAAAGTCAACTCCATCTTTTTGTCCACCTTTCAGATAATACCCCCTTCTCCTTTAACCTCTGGTGACCTTTTGACATCGATAACTGCTGACTACCCCTCATCTGACTTATCACCCAACATTTTCGGCTTTGGTCAACTGATGGTCAATCTAGCTTGTTGGTAAAACAATGAACCGGCCAAGTATGGTATCATAAATCAATGTACTTTTGGCTAACCTACATAAAGGGTTAATTATTAATTGTTAATTTTTAAGTTAATCAATTTGCTTGTCGGCTACTATAACAGTCATGAGAGTCGGGCCATGTGGTTCACAATCCGAGTAATTAGCACATGTAACAGACATTTTGATAATGCGGTAAAAAACCCCAACAAATTAGCTTGCTGATTATCCATAACAGGTACAGTAAGCTGTCTTTTCGACACATTAAACCTCATCACCAACTTGAGATAACAATGGTCCAGTTATCAATAGTATATCAAATTTGTGTTCATATTTCTAATAAGCTGTACATTTACAAGACCCAATTTAAGACAATTTAAGACACATTAAACTTTGTTTTTTTTCTATTCTATAGCTTTTCTCCAAGCCTTTTCAGGATCCCAATATCTTTAAAGGCCCAATAACACTCTTGTTGTAACTGAATAATATGTTCCAATCTTTATTCTGGTCAACAATTTGTACTATTTTACAACATTTCAATTAAAAATGATACAAATTTCATCTTTAACACACCTAATTTTAAAAATTGGAAAAATTCAACTTCATGCCGTAACATGGTTTGAAAAGCCTTACTGTAAGCACTTTCAAATGCAACTTGGATTTAAACATATTTTCGAACCCTCTGGACAAGTAAGATAGGTTGTAATGGATAATTTACACAACAGGTAGGACGCTTAAACATCTTGTAGTCAGAATAAGGCTAAATTTTTTTCTGGACCTGTCAAGCCAGCAAGAGTGTTATTGTCCCTTTAAGGGGTATTGGATGGCCTAATGGTTCGCGCGTGCTATCATAAGGTCTAGCTATCATTTAGTCATCTGACATGGTTTCGAATGCCCGGTCGAACGTGACAAGGAATACGGTTGACTGTGCAACCTCGTGTGTTTTCTCTGGGTTCTCCCACTGCTAAAAAGACCCCTACGCTCAAGCGAATTTTTGGATTAAATTAAACCATACGTAGTCCTGACATGAGTGGACGTTAAACCCCATTTCTTCTCTGACCAATATATTTAATGTAATTAGGGGAGGGGGCAAATGGTTAGCACGTGTGTGCTGTATCATACAGCCTTGGGTAAAGTGGCGTGGTTTCGATTCTCTGGTTGAACGTGACAAGAAGTAGGGTTGCCTGTGCAACGTCGTGGGTTTCTCTGCCCCCCCCTCCCCCACTACAAAAAAGACCCCTACGCTCAAGTGAATTATTGAAAAAAACTAAACCATATGACAAGGGGAAATCACGCCGGAAAATCGAGATGAACTTTCTTGGCCGTTGCAGGGATCGATAACCCGACCTCCAGACTAGGGAACCAGCGCTTTCTCCACTTAGCCACCGTGATCCCCCAAATCAGTACATGAAAATTTACCCTTAAAACAAACACAGCATCCACTGTTTTACAGTTACAGTGAACAACATCAAGTCCTTCTGATGGGACAAAAAACTGAGGTCCTGTGTACACATTGGCGTGCACGTAAAAGATCCCTTGAAGTTGGAATTCGATATAAGAGTAGGCCTTAGCTCCGCTGCCCAGGCAAAATGTCCCTCATAGCCTTGATTAGCCGAGGTTAGGAGCAGAACCGAATTATAGAAATATAAATTTGAACCATATGTTAGTTCCAAAATGACCTAGTTTGTGTCGAGTGGACGTTAAACCCAATTTCTCTCCCTCTCTCTTTCATTTCAAGAGACATCTAAAATGAGATTTTTGCCTTTACCATAAAAGGCGCTTGTTAAGTCACACCCCCAGTTAAAACTGTAATCTTAGGGGGGGCGCTGAATGGTTAGCACATGCAGACAGTATCATAAAGTCGGTCATCGAGTTAACTGGCGTGGTTTTGATTCTCGGGTTGTTATGTGGCAACGAGTAGGGTCGTCTCTAACCTCGTGGGTCTTCTTCGGGTCCCCTACTGCTAAAGACCCCTACGCGCAAGTCAGTTATTGAAATAAAATTGAACAATATATTATTCCCGAAATGACCTAGTTTGTGTTGAGTATCCCCATTTCTTTCTATCTACTAATGCAGGAACAACTATTAAATTTTTTGTGGAACATTTCAGAAAACGCTAATTACTATATTAATTATAACCGATAAAATTTCTTCTAGGGGGCCATCCATAAAGTACGTACGCTCAAAATGGGTAAAATTCAGACCCCCTCCCCTCCCTGGGCGTACGTTTTGCCAATGAATTTACCCCCCTCCCACCCTTCAAGCATACGTACTTTATGGATGGCCCCTAGACCTGATTTGAAGGAACATAAATATATTTGCATGGAATGCAGCTGGGGAAGAATGATACCTAGGATCGTATAATAGTGAGTTGAGGATGACAACCTATTGAGCATTAGTCATAGAAATAATTATGTTTTGACTTTCTTAGAAAATAAGAAATTCTCGCTTTAAATTCAAAGTGTGAAGAAAAAAATGGAACAATGTTATTATAAAAAGATGTTTTTATTGTGGACACTATTTACACTATAGACATATTATACAAGGGAAATAACTCCTGTTTACAATGATTGATACATTGACTAGATGAGGTTATATCTAGAGTTCCCATACACAACAACAAATATATCTTAACATGATATGCTCATTAATACATTATACACATCAACCTAAATAACTAGCCACCAAGGGAAATAACTCCTGTTTACAATGATTTCATTCTGACCATAGAGATGGAAGCAAATAAAGGTTCACCCAAGCTTTAAAAGTATCGTGATGAATGATGACAATATTATAATATACAATGTCCTAATGATTTTACCAACCTAAATATTTAATATACATTTAAAGCCCAAATACCACTCTTGTTGTAACTGAATAATATGTCCCAATCTGTATTCTGATCAACAAATTGTACTATTTTACAATATTTCAATTAATTGATGATACAAATTTCATCTTAACACACCTAATTGAAAAAATTGGAAAAATTCAACTGTATGATAATGAAAGGCCTTATGTAAACACTTTCAAATGTAACTTGGATTTGAACATATTTTCGAACCCTCTGGACAAGTTAAATAGGATGTAGTGGATAATTTATACAACAGGTAGGACACGTAAACATCTCATAGTTAGAATAAGGCTAATTTTTTTTTTCTGGATCTGTCAAGCCAGCCAGAGTGGTATTGTCCCTTTAAATAATGAACAATTTATTTTCTGTAGGTTCGACCATCAACCACCAGACATTATAATCTTCTATGCCTTCACGAGCTTTTGCTCCTCCTCCTCTCGATGCACGTCAGCTTTTCCTCGGAGGAACTATTAAAGACTCCTGCAAATCAGCTAAATCGCTCTCATAAATATATAAAGAGATTAATAAAATTTTATTTTTTGTTAACTTTTAAACTGCATATTTATACGGTATCACTATCAGGAGCTTTTTACGGCCATCTTGGATTACGTCCGTTAATCAATGCACAAATATAAAATGGACAAACCTGCCAATTTCCATGGCGATCTTATCAGAATTGATAAAGAAAGAGTCGCCTTGGATCATTATTTAACATCATAAACAGGATTTCTCTATATCTATTAGTTTCACCAATATATCTATTCTTATTTCTTATTACTTTGGGTTTTTTAACGTCTTTTATAATAAATCACACACCTGATTAATATGAGGTCAAGGGTCACAGTATATAGGGTAATTTTACATATATTATAATATCAAATATTAATAACGCAACATTAGGAAATTAATTACATCACCAATAAAAGTTTAGTGATGATACAAGCCTGGAGATTCTGTCCAGACACAATTCCTCTGATGTCCGACGTCTTGTCCGGATCTTAAGTGTATCTTATGTAGATATTATTAATACATGTTTAAATGACATTTCCAGGCCTGATGACAAACAGTTTCTACACACACCCAAAATTATAAATAATACACGGTCGTTATTTCTTATCATTTTCTCACGGACACACCATATATACATATATATATATGTTTATGTTTGGTTCATTTAGCCATTTATACAGTTTTACACCACAGTAACTCAGTCAGTCAGTCGGAGTATTCACAAGTCACACAAGGTACAATTTTATGGATACACAATTACTGAGTTTAATACGAGGATACTCTTGTCTTTATCAAGCAAATGTACTGAGAAGTAACCTGCCACAGTAGCACACACAAACCTCCATGGTTGTCCCTTACATGTATAGGGTCAGAGGTCAAGAGGTCAAGGTTGAATCAATCATGTGATATTAATGGAGTGAGGTATCCATGTCTTTGAGACAACGCCCATCATAAAATGGAATATAAAACAAGATCAGAATCCCAAGATGATTTAAACAAGATTCATTTCTCCTCTTCATTTATCATCACTCCTTCCTTCATTCATTCATTTTTTTCCTTGTCTTTATCTCCATCATACTATAAAAAAGGAACAGATAATAGAACTTAAACAAGAGTAACCTGTAAAACTGTTAGGCAGAATATGTTGGAGCGCTTTCTATTAGTAAAGGGAGGTAATTAGGCTTTACCTGTATCCTCAAGACCGGGATAGAAATGAAATGGGGTTTAACGTCCTACTATTATGCACCTAACCTGGGCGAGACCGGGATAGTAATAGTGTCACACTTTAAGCATAAACTTGGTTAGTGGATATAGCGCATTATAAATATACTCATTATAATTATATTCAGGTCAGCAGGCAATCAACTTTAACCCTGGTAATTTGAACTTTGACCTACATGTTAGCCTGTATGCCTTCATAAACCTCTTCATCCCAATATCCAACATGTATGAAGAAGAAATTTGATCAATACTTCATAATAACAGACAATTCGATCTCACTCCAACATCCCTCTTCTCAAAAATTGTTTAATCTCGTTCCAGAATATTTTACCTAGAGTAAAAGTAGCTTTGGAGTTTGAATTCATGGCCCAAACTGATTCAGCTATGTATGACAGGTGTTGTGAATGAGACAGGGTGTGCTTACTCTTTGTAGAACACCTGATACCACGACTCAATTTCTGAGGTCCCACCCGATCAATTTATTTTGATAAGGCAGATCATTCCATTATTTAAATCCTAACTCTACAGTCAAAACAAAATAAGAATATACCTACCAGCGCTAACTGTCGACCAATATTACCCATAGTAACACCACCAGAGAAAAATATACATGGTAACCAAGATCTTACAAACAGAAAGTCTGGTTCTGTATACCTACAAATATATTAATACATCAACATAGCTGATTCAATCATGACAAGACATCGTCCATTAACTCAATCAAGGCAGTCGACATGTGTTTTGCACAGTGTTCAAAAACCAGAACCATAACAACAAAACAGAGAAGAGAGAGAGAGAGAGAGAAATGGGGTTTAACGTCCACCCGACACACACTGTCTTTCTGGACTAACATTTTTATTTTTAAAAAATTGATTCCAATAATTTGCTTGCGCGTAGGAGTCTTTAGCAGTGGTAGGAAACCGGAGGACCCAGAAAAAAACCCATGAGGTCGGACAGGCGACCCTACTCTTTGTCACGTAGAGGAACCGCAGACTCGAAACCTCGCCAGTTGATTCAATGACAGGCTTTATGATACAGCGCGCATGTGCAAATCATTCCGCCATCCACCCTCCAACAACAAAACAGAACAAATATAAGCAGTCACTCTCAAACCACAAAGATGAATGAAATAATCATTTAAGGGGGGTGGCTCCAATTCAATGAGAAAATATTAAATAAATTTGACATTTACTTTAATTACTTCTTTAATCACCCCACTTGACAATAACAGAGCCTATATGATAGATAGACCATTCAACCAACCCCCTCCCCAAATCTATTGAAATATGAAAGATTTTTACCTGTAGACTCCGTGATAAACGAGTAACTGTGTAACAAACGTAGCTAATACAGCGATTCCAACTCCGAGACCGAAACCACTTCTTGATCGATCAAATAACCACCATAATCCTATCGACATAGCTGCTAATGTTACTGATAACTGCATATTATTAGCAAAATCTATTTTCTATACAATAAGTTAAGGTGAAATATATCTATAAATAATACAGGGCTTGATATTTAGGTCATACAAGCTTTCAAGAGATAGAGAGAGAGAGAGAAATGGGGTTTAATGTCCACTCAACACAACTAGGTCATTTCGGGACTAACATATTTTTAAATAATACATGACTTGATATTTAGGTCATACAAGCTTCTAGATAGAGAGAGAGAGATGGGGTTTAATGTCCACTCAACACAACTAGGTAATTTCGGGACTAACATATTTCAAAAATTCGCTTGCGCGTAGGGGTCTTTAGCAGTGGGCGTAGACCGGAGTGCATGGAGGAAACCCACAAGGGTTGAGAAGGCGCCCCTATCTCCACAGCCGCAAGCCAGAAGTGGCCGGCCAGCTAGAGGTCGAAGCGTGGCACTCTAGACCACTAGGCCATCCCAACCTTCTAGATTCCATAATAAGACCCAATGCAGTCGTAACATTCATTCGTTTACGACACGAGAGCTTGCCATGTTGAAACAGTGGAATATAGGTCACTAGTGATGAAGGTCAGAGGGTATAACCCAGCTAGCTAGTCACATGACTTGTACCGTTATCTTCCGGTATCAAAGTTCACGCTTTGTTTACTAAGGAAAGTCGAATACAATGACCTGGTTTTCACACCTCGAGGTCGGCACATGTATTAACTATCAAAGGAGCCGTTAATCAATGATATCAGTGCAGTAGTTTTGATACAGTGAATAATATTAACACCAGGGCTTTGACTGATGTTCTGAGGAAATATAGTATGGACGTTGGCGGACTTACTGCGTGCTAATGAGTTTATTAAAGGATACAGCACTAGCATGATTGATACCAACAAAGACAGCAACACATCTCATTACACTCGACCATTCTCGTTTATAATACTGAGTTTCACCAAGTTTCGTATCTAAACATGGATACAATAAACCAATTATAGCTGAAAAAAATTAATCACGTCAATTAACATAAATACAAAGTCAACTACCATCATATTAATCGTAGAACCTCTTGGTTGGGATTTAGTTGAATTAACACACTAATTATCATAAATACAAAGTCAACTACCATCATCTTAATGGTAGATAACCTCCTGGTTTAAATTCAGCTGAATTAACATAACAATATTCGTCAAATGATGTAAACAGTTACTTTAAAATGTTACGAAAATCTTTTATATTCTTATTTAATTTACATCTTTTTTGTAAATCATTCTTAGTGAAGCCTGTACCAATACCATAACGAATGAATGAATGAAATGGGGTTTAACGTCCTACTGTTATTCAAGATATAGATAAGAACTAGCCATTCTTGCTATACTAGTTCGAAAGTAGATGATGTAAAATTGAGATCTAGAAAACTTAGGATTACTGGATCGCAAAATCTTAATAAAACAGTACCGGTAGTAAAACTAGGCCCAACCATTAGTGCCAGTGGCATCACATTCAGTCTCTAGTTTTCAAATGCTGATGACTTGAAAATAAATCCAGAAATGGGCCTACTGTTTTACTTGGGACACATGTGAAAATGAAAGAGTGTTGATGTGCTTACCTGCAGCAGTGCCACAACTGGGTGGAATCCACCAAGCTGAGGAGAAAATACTTGCTAGAACTTCTGGTGGAAACACGGTCACATGACGTTGTACTTGTAGAAGATTTAAAACTAGAGCGAAGAAGACACCTACTGTAAATAAAACGGTTCCTCTTGCTAGTAATGACTGTATAGAGGCCATTTTTATACTGAAATATAGAATAAAAATATTCAAATTATGTACAGCATTACAAAATAACAGTTTGTTGAAGGTTTAAAATCAGTCATATTTGAGGAAGAAATTTAGTTAATCTTCCTACTGGTAGTACTAGAGGCGTAGAGAGAGCCCTTGTTGAACATGTGGCTTGTCTGTTGCCTAAACAACTTTCAAATGTATGTCAAGTATGTGCCATTTTGACGAGTCTTGTGACTTGTAAACACTTGTTCTAGGAGGAGTTTTTAATGCAT
Organism: Patella pellucida; assembly: GCA_917208275.1. Lineage (NCBI taxonomy): Eukaryota > Metazoa > Mollusca > Gastropoda > Patellidae > Patella > Patella pellucida. Next base: position 3,035,595 of record OU795044.1, read on the forward strand.
AACATTAATAACAAGGAGAGTAGCAACGTTTGGTACTGGTAGTGAATTTCAACACAGAGAGAGAGAGAAATGGGGTTTTAACATCCACTCGACACAACCTAGTTCATTTTGGGATTAACATATGGTTCAATTTTGATTTCAGTAATTCACTTGTGCATAGGGGTCTGTAGTAGTGAGAGGAAATAGGACCCGGTGGAAAACCCACAAGGTTGGACAGGCGACCCTACTTTGGGGCCATCAAAATGGGTAAAATTCAGACCCCCCTCCCCCTGTACGTACGTTTTGCCAATGAATTTACGCACCTGTACGTTTTTGGCGTGACCCCCTTCCCCCCCCCCCCCTTCAAGCGTACGTACTTTATGGATGGCCCCTTTTGTTACATACAAGACAAGGAAATTGAAACCATATCTGCTGACTCAATCATCATGAATGACAGACCTTATTATTTATGATACAACGTGCACACATATGTTAACCGCTCGCCCATCCAACCATCCTCAATTCATCAGGGCAGCCAAAACAATTAAATAATTGTAATTTTATCAAATAAAACAACCTGAAGTCTGAAGTGAGAAGATTGAAGTCTCTGTAACTGTTTCTTTCTAAATACTAGGTAGGCTAGCCTATTAAAATCACAAAATAAGCCTCAGCCCATGGCCATGGCATGTAAAAAAGTAAAATATAGATAGGCCTAGCGGCAAACAATCAACCTGTTCTACTACATCACATGGGTTCTCAAATTTATGGAAGTGAATGACTGCTCATCAGTATTAGAACAAAATTTTGCAATCCCTTTCCCATGGAGGAAAGCAAACTAGGCCTAGAATTTATTAAGAAAATGCAGATCATTCTAATTCTACTTTCTCTAGCATAAACAAACGAAATGTCAGTAAACCTACTACTACCTAGGCTTATTTAATTATTAATTTAAGGAACTAGCCTAAACCCTTATCTAAAATATTTTACAAATGTATACTTACAATGATAAAGCGGAATGTGTGGAGTAAGTTTTCCCTATCACCTACAACTTAGTTCTAACATAACAAACTCTTTCTAACCAATTTTAATGTATTATCAATCAGCCGGTTAACACTTGCCTGTTTCTGTCATACGACGACATCAGACTCGGCTGATGATCAACAACCAATCAAATCGCTTAACGTCACCACGCGTTAATTCCCGCGGCACACTTTTGATCGACCAGTGATGTTTTGATTTCATTATCCCTACTGTTTTTGTCAATATATTTGTAAGTCTGGACAAATGAGAACAAAAAATCGGTCATGAAAGTTCACGAACCCAAATTTCTCACGGGGTCATGGTTTAGTTCAAGGGTCAAACCTAGCAAAAATATACTTCCGGGTTAGACAGAACCATGCTCACGTGGTAGTCACATGACTTGTCAAAATGGCTAATCCAGGAGGGAGTGTTTTTGCAGGAATTTCTTCTTCAAGATTACCAACTCAGGTTGACACAGAAGGGAGAGAAGTCGAGGTATAAATAATGAAATCAAACTACAGATTCATTTTTATTCATTGTCATTATCTTTAAACTGTAGACATAGTAAACACTTACAATGTTTATGTTCGGCACGGCACATGACATGATCACCTCATTGGCTCATTGACAATTATTAATTAAAGGGACTATCCCGATTTGAACAGGGTCTAATAAATAAAAGTCTGAGTACGTATAAAATTTAAATGCCAAAATATAGAGGAGCGGTGTATTTTAGTCTAAAAATTTGAGCTCAGAATATTGAGTCGTTTGGACTGGAACGTCAAAACTGCTTATCCAGACATGTAACCCTTTTAAGATTTCGGTTCAATTTTTTTGTTGGGTGACCTATTAATCGACTCCCACTCCTCTAGAAGTCTATACAGTGAATGACCCATGTGCTGTTTTTAATAACAAAAGGTAAATTTCACCTACACATTATTTTTATAAAATGAAATCTGGTTTTATCCAATATACAGCTTAGGACACCGGTCTCCATTTCTAGATGAAGACTGACGGGTTTAAGTTGTTTGAAAACGAATCACATATATTGAGTTTATTGCTCGGCCCTGAGGAAGAGGATTTCAAGGGATTTTAACACCAAATTAAGCAGTTTTATTCCCCAAATTATTATCGGGATTGGCCCTTTAAAGGTTCTAAGTAGGGGGGGGAGTATAAATTATTATATTTTCGAAATACTCAATTCTCAAACACTTCCACTTGGGAATTTGTTCATTTGGTCTTTGGATATAACTTTTAATCAAAACCACTTTTGTATATATTCCAAAAAAAAAAGGCCCGCTCTGGGAGTATTGTCAAATTGAAGGCAATGTCAGCATATTTTCAATAATTTTCCTACAAAACATGAACAAATAGGACCTTTTTAAGAGTATAGCTCGGGGTTAGAAACAGCAAGAGAGAGATAAATGGGGTTTAACGACCGCTCTACTCAAACTAAGTCATTTTGGGTCTTACATATGGTTTCATGTTAATTCAATAATTCGCTTGCACGTCAGGGTCTTTAGCAGTGGGAGGGGAAACTGGAGGACCTGGAGAAAACACATGAGGTTGGACTGGCGACCATACTCCTTGCCATGTACAACCGGGGATTCCAAACCAAGCCAGTTGACTAAATGACAGGCTTATGACAGGCTAACCATTCGCGCCAGGCTAACCAGATCTAGTATTCCCTCCGCTGAAAATATACCATCCACCAACTATATGTCGGGTTTTGCTAGGAGAGATTAACAATTCCTCTTATCTTAGGCTCAAGTCTAATCCACAGCAGCAGAACTGTGGAATTCTAAGGATTTCCCTATAGAACTCCAGCAAGGATTTCCCTATAGAACTCCAGCAAGGATTTCCCTATAGAACTCAAGCACTTTTTAGAAATGTTTTCTTTTAATTGTTGATCGTGTACTCCTTTTAACTTGTGATTTTTCTTTTAATTGGCCATAATGTTACCAAAGAGAAGCATCGGTTGTATTTTAGGACATTATTATTATTATTAATTTCAGGTTGAAACGCGCGAAGATGAAGAACAGAACGTTAAACTACAGGAAACCATCAATCTGCTGTTGGCTGCTGGGTATTTCCGAGCCAGAATTAAAGGTCTTTCACCATTTGATAAGGTAAAACACATGTTTTGGGCTGTTTTTTTTTAAAGACATTATTTGATTTCATTTGAAAATGGATTTGAGAACATGCTAGGCCTATGTTGACTGCTCTCCAGAATTTACCAAAATAAGTTAAATTTATGTACGACAAAAACATATATAAATATATAATATCAAATTATTTGTGATTTAAATATAAACTAAATATTTATACATACCCGGTATATACAGTTGTCCATTCCATGACTTTCTTTTAATAGGGTACCGTGCCAGAAACCCCATACCCTCCATATTATGTTAATCTTACGCTTAGTTACAACATGAAAGATGCAAACGGAGGGCCTAACAAGGACAGCTGCCTTGTCGTTCGAATGGGACGAAAAACCGAGGTCCTGTGTACAGATTGGCGTGCACCTAAAAGATCTCTTGGCAGTTGGAATTCAGTTGCTGCCCTGGCAAAAATTTCCCTCATAGCACACTGTATGGCGTATGCCCGTCTTCCATTAGCCTAGGTTAGGTGCTGAAGCGTAGGACGTTAAACCCCATTTCATTCATTCATTTCATACAACATGAAAACTAAATGATAAATCGTGGTTTGAAATATTTACAGGTGGTCGGTGGAATGAGTTGGTGTATAACAACTTGTAACTTTGATGTTGATGTGGATTTGTTATTTCAAGAAAATTCCACCATTGGTCAGAAAATGTGAGTCTTTCTTGTCTTACATGGGCTGGCGTTGCGTTATTCCTCATAGTCAACTGGTAGTCAAGCACCATATGGGCTCGCGTTGCATTATTCCTCATAGTCAACTGGTAACACCACTGTTGGGCTGGGGTTCCTCTAGTCAAGCACCACATGGGCTGGCGTTGCGTTATTCCTCATAGTCAACTGGTAACACCACTGTTGGCTGGGGTTCCTAATCCTATAGTCGAGCACCACATGGGCTGGGGTTGCAATATTTCTCATAGTTAATTGGTAACACCACTGGTGGGTTGGAGTTGCGATAGTCGAGCAATGATGCCACTGGTGGGCTGGAGTTGCTATAGATAAGGCTACTAGTGGGCTGGGGTTGCAATAGTCGAGTGGTGATGCCACTGGTGGGCTGGGGTTGCGATATTCGAGTGGTGATACCACTGGTGGGCTGGGGTTGCGATAGTCGAGTGTTGATACCACTGGTGTGCTGGGGCTGTGTTAGTTGAGTGGTGATGCCACTGGTGGGCTGGGGTTGATATATTCCAGTGTTGATGCCACTAGTGAGCTGGGGTTGCGATAGTCGAGTGGAGATACCACTGGTGGGTTTGGGTTGCGATAGTCGAGTGTTGATGCCACTGGTGAGCTGGGGTTGCGATATTCGAGTGTTGATGCCACTGGTGGGCTGGAGTTGCTATAGATAAGGCTACTAGTGGGCTGGGGTTGCGATAGTCGAGTGGTGATGCCACTGGTGGGCTGGGGTTGTGATATTCCAGTTTTGATGCCACTGGTGGGCTGGGGTTGCGATATTCAAGTGGTGATGCCATTGGTGAGCTGGGGTTGCGATATTCTAGTGGTGATGCCACTGGTGGGCTGGGGCTGTGATATTCAAGTGGTGATGTCACTGGTGTGCTGGGGTTGTGATATTCAAGTGGTGATGCCACTGGTGGGCTGGGGTTGTGATATTCAAGTGGTGATGCCACTGGTGGGCTTGGGTTGCGATAGTCGAGTGATAAGGCTACTAGAATGTACAGGGTTCGAATTATAATACCTGGCTGGTTTGGTATCTACTTTTCTGACCAGTAAAGTGTTACCTAGGTGTTCCCACTGGCCTGGCGTGATGTGTTTTAAATATGGTGTTACCATAGTAATAAATAATCTATGACACAACACTCATTCCCTATCAGCCCTCAAGCTGTCGAACGCCATTTCCGCCAATTGCGATAAAAAAATAATCTTGGCGATAAGATATTCAATCTGGCAGATTTTTTGGCGATAACCTTTTCCTACATGGCGATTCTTTTTTACCTTTGGCAATAATTTTTCTAGTCATAATGGCATTATTATTATTATTATTATGGTACTTTTTATATCTTTCACATAAGTGCCCAGATGTGCTTTACAATAAAATAAATAAATAAAGTACAATAAATAAATAAAAAAATTCATAAAAAAATTAGAATAAGTTAAAACAAATAAATAAATAAAAAATTAAAAATTGTACAACACTTTAAAAAAAAAAGAAAAAAAAAAAGATTTTAAATGGTAAAAATCCAATCATTTAAAAGCATTTTAAAGGAAAGTTAAGACGTGTTATAAAAGGCAATTTTAAAAAGATGCGTTTTGAGTTTTGATTTAAAAACAGTTAAAGAATTGCAACATCGTAATTGATGGGGCAGCTTGTTCCATAGTTTAGGTGCTTTAATAAAGCTTTGATTTCCACACCGTTTACTATAGACGCGTTACGGTACATTGCGCTCGGCTGAATGACAGTGAGTCAATTAACAATCAATTAGGTATCAATAAACCTATCTTTTGTCTCTTGATCAATCTCAGATTAGTGTTGATAAATATATACAGTAAGAGTAGTAATAAACTAAAGAGACAAAAGATTTAATTATTTGTTTTCAATACGAATCGGTGGCTTTTTTGATGGATTGTATATTCAAAATATTGGACACGATGTCGGTGACGGCTGTTGGATATATTTCTTACTGAAGTTAAAATTAGATACCCTTAACTTGTCTGAAGAAGTGATAGCATTTCACAATTATGTTCAATTATCTGATTTATGTGATGTATCTATTACTGCTTTTGGTAAATTTGCCTTAACCAAAGACAGCATATTTCCAATTCTGTTTGTGATATTAGTAATTACAAATACTGCAATTCATTAAAAACCAGTAGGCTACTCAGCATTATTCGAAAGGTGGTTTCCTTGGATTTTAAAAAATCTTTCAAAAAATGTGCATTGCAAAGCAGAGAAGGATATTGTAATTTGTAATGGACTATGTACAGTATATATGTAAATAAAAATCTTATAAAAATTATTCAAAATTTTTAACATTTTTTTGGCGGAAGAAATATATGGCTTAAAAAAATAAAAATAAAAGTTGGCGGAAAAAAAATTGAACCCAGAGTGAGCACTGTTCTCTATTCTTAAAACGGCAAAGCCTGTATTTTTTTTCTCTAATTAACCAACAGAAATATGTTGCTCCTTTTTTTTCATAATCTGTTCTATGCATTCTAACTGGAGATGGTCATCCATTTTCTTTGGATGTGACATTATCTCTTCTGTATTAGGGAGAGAATGAGAGAGAGAGAAAGAGAGAGAGAGAGATAGGGTTTAAGGTCCACTCAACACAAACTAGGTCATTTTGGGACTAACATATGGTTTAATTTTATTTCAATAATTCTCTTGCGCGTAGGGGTGTCTTTAGCAGTGGGAGGAAACCAGAGTGCCCTGAGGAAACCCACGAGGTTGAGAAGTCGCCCCTATCTCAATGCCACATACGCTCACACCAGGGCTCGAAACCACAGCCGCAAGCCAGAGGTGGCTGGCCAGCTAGAGGTCGAAGAGCGGTACTCTAGACCTCTAGGCCATCCCAACCCCCCAAAATATGTATTAGGTGTAAATTATCCACAAATTACATGAAATCAAGTGTTTCTAGATATCTTTCCTGAATAAAGAGAACAGTAGTACAGACAGGCCTGGAAATAACGGTTTTAGATGTACTAGAGAAAATGTCAGGCACTAATGAAATAGTACCTGACATTTTTAACTTAGTGCTGGACATGTATTAATAATATCGGCAAGAAAGACAAATCGGCACCGGGCAAAATGACAGACACCAGACGTTTTGTGCCTGACAAAGTCTGAATCTGTGTCTGACATTGTCAGTGACAGGTGCCTTATTTCCAGGCTTGAAGTACAGCAATGGTGAAATGTTGACTCTGGTTATTTTATAGAGCTTTAACTGAGAAGATTGTTGCTGTCCTTCCCAAGATGAAATGTCCACAGAGAATTGAACCCCATCAAATTCAAGGCTTGGATTTCATCCATATCTTCCCAGTTGTTCAGGTAATCAATTAAACATAATAATAATAATGGTAATTAATTGTCTAGAGCGCTGAACATTAAGTCTAGTTTGAATCTGTGGTGTTTTACAAAGGATATAACATTTTTGTTTTCCATGTAGTACGGTCCTCCTGCACTTCCTATTAGACTACAGTTAAAGCCTTTCGTACTGCAGAATGTTCTCGTTGTCGGGCTTTGCTTCTGTTTGCTCACTAGACTTCTATCTGGATTATCGCCCTTATTGTTGAGATTGTTTGACGTTCTAACCCCTGACGTCAACTGGCAGACTATCTCCATTGAATAGACGATCACTGTCAAGATTGTTCCCATTTTTTTTTCTATTTATTTATTTATTTTTTTGTTACATCTTTTTTGTAAATAATTTTAGTGAAGCTGTACCGTAACAGGCCTGCCTGGTACAGCGCAGTGGACGCTTACGACTGGCCTCGGGTCCATTCACTTGATTTGATAATTGTTTATTTTTTGCAATGTCTATTTTCTGTCTTGTCCGCAGGTTTATCTTGTATACTGTCGAGTAGTGTTTTGCGTGCGTTGCGGTCCTCCTGCACTTACTATTAGTCCAAATGGTATAAAACAAATTTGACGTTTAATCCCTTTTCATTTATTTGTAGAATTGCTCTTTATATTTTTTCTGGTTTCCATTTTTTGTAATGAAATTATGTGTTTATTTTCAGTGGTTAGTGAAGAGAGCTATAGAAACTCGGGAAGAAATGGGTGATTACATCCGAGCGTTCTCTGTCTCACAGTTCAGCAAACATTACAAAACACCAGAGGTTAGTCTACTAGGTTCAGTATAAAACACCAGAGGTTAGTCTACTAGGTTCAGTAAACACCCGAGGTTAGTCTACTAGGTTCAGTATAAAACACCAGAGGTTAGTCTACTAGGTTCAGTAAACACCAGAGGTTAGTCTACTAGGTTCAGTATAAAACACCAGAGGTTAGTCTACTAGGTTCAGTATAAAACACCAGAGGTTAGTTTACTAGGTTCAGTACAAAACACCAGAGGTTAGTTTACTAGGTTCAGTACAAAACACCAGAGGTTAGTTTACTAGGTTCAGTACAAAACACCCGAGGTTAGTTTACTAGGTTCAGTATAAAACACCAGAGGTTAGTCTACTAGGTTCAGTATAAAACACAGTCAACTAGCTTCAGTATAAAACACCAGAGGTTAGTCTACTAGGTTCAGTATAAAACACCAGAGGTTAGTCTACTAGGTTCAGTACAAAACACCAGAGGTTAGTTTACTAGGTTCAGTATAAAACACCAGAGGTTAGTTTACTAGGTTCAGTATAAAACACCAGAGGTTAGTTTACTAGGTTCAGTATAAAACACCAGAGGTTAGTTTACTAGGTTCAGTACAAAACACCCGAGGTTAGTTTACTAGGTTCAGTATAAAACACCAGAGGTTAGTTTACTAGGTTCATTACAAAACACCAGAGGTTAGTCTACTAGGTTCAGTACAAAACACCAGAGGTTAGTTTACTAGGTTCATTATAAAACACAAGAGGTTAGTTTACTAGGTTCAGTATAAAACACCAGAGGTTATGCTACTAGGTTTAGTATAAAACACCAGAGGTTAGTTTACTAGGTTCAGTATAAAACACAAGAGGTTAGTCTACTAGGTTCAGAAAGACTGAAGAAAATAACTTGATAAAAAGAAAAAACCTACTCTGGAAGAATAACCCAATACAGCTTTAAAGATAAACTTTTAGAAGAATAACCCCAAATTCCTCTCTATATATTCGGACAGCAGGTTATTCTGGGTATAGAATATACCCCAAAGATCAAAGAGATTTACCGTTATAGGTTTATAAACTCAGTAAACACCTTTATTATTTATAAGACTAACAGATTGCTCGAACCAAAAAGAAATCGTTTGCTTCTATCAGAATTAGAAATACCCAGTGCACTGAACATTACCGATATATTTACTACATCTTTCTCAATTAGCTGTATAAATGCATTTTTTCTGGGTCAAAAAATAACATTTTTTTCTGGGTCAAAAAATAACATTTTTATTTTTTTCTGGGTCAAAAAACAACTTTTTTTTCTGGTTCAAAAAATAACATTTTTTTCTGGTTCAAAAAATAACATTTTTTTCTGGGTCAAAAAATAACATTTTTTTCTGGGTCAAAAAATAACATTTTTTTCTGGGTCAAAAAATAACACATTTTTTCTTGGGTAAAAAAATAACACATTTTTTCTTGGGTAAAAAAATAACACATTTTTTCTTGGGTAAAAAAATAACACATTTTTTCTTGGGTCAAAAAATAACATATGGCTGAATGGTTAACGTGCTTGCACTGTATCTTGAAAACTGTTATTGAGTCAACTGGCGTGGTTTCGAATCCCCGGTTGTATGTGGCAAACCATATGTTAGTCCTGAAATGACCTAGTTTGTGTCCAGTGACGTTAAACCCCATTTCACTCTCTCTCTCTTGACCTAGTTTGTTTCGAGTGGACGTTAAACCCCATTTCTCTCTCTCTCTCTTGACCTAGTTTGTTTCGAGTGGACGTTAAACCCCATTTCTCTCTCTCTCCCCTCTTACTTTTCTCATAATGAGGACAATCAAATGTTTAATATACACCCTTTGTGAATTTATTAAATGACCTTTAGTAACATAATTCATTCTAAAACATGACACAATACAATTATTAATTTTCTCAATATCATTTTATCAATACATCATGTCACATGAAAAAGGAGATCACGGTGGCTAAGTGGATAAGGCGCTGGTTCACTAGCCTGGAGGTCGGGTGTTCGATCCCTACATTGGCCGAGAAAGTTCATCTCAATTTTCCGACGTGATTTCCCCTTGTTAGTGATGCAGAAGGAGGGCCTGACAAGGACAGCTGCCTAGTCGTTCAGATGGGACGAAAAACGGAGGTCCTGTGTACACATTGGAGTGCACATAAAAGATCCCTTGGCAGTTGCAATTCGATATAAGAGTAGGCCGTAGCGCCGCTGCCCGGGCATAATTTCCCTCATAGCACACTGTATGGCGTATGCCCGTCTTCAATTAGCTCAGGTTAAGTGCATAACAGTAGGACGTTAAACCCCATTTCATTCATTCAGTCACATGAAAAACTTGACTCATATAATAGTAAGTTGGTTATCACTAATTACTATCTGTAATCATTCATGTTAAACCTGAGATGTATTCGAGAATGTTTTCTATCATATCGCGACTGTTGCATGATGGGATTAAATTGTTTACGTGTATATAGTAGTAAATATGGAAGATAAACTGATTTCTATTGATAAGAAAGAGAGAGAGAGAACTGGGGTTTACCGTCCACTCAACACAACTAGGTCATTACGGGACTAACATGTTTTTTTTTTATTGTTTTGTTTAAAATCTATTTCAATAATTCGCTTGCGCGTAGGGGTCTTAAGCAGTGGGAGGAAACCGGAGTGCCCGGTGGAAACCCACGCGGTTGAGAAGATGCCCCTATCTCCATGCCACATAGGCTCACACCAGGGCTCGAAACCACAGCTGCAAGCCAGATCAAAGCGCGGCACTCTAGACCACTAGGCCATCCCAACCACCCTGTATATAGTAGTAAATATGGAAGATAAACTGATTTCTATTGATAAAGATTCTGATATCTGTGTATATATATATTGAACTGAATGAGTATTATTTATCTGATATGGTAATCATTGATGTTTTATAGTCATCTAAAACATTTGATCTAGGTTAGATTATTTATATTGTTTCTATAATTAGCTTTAATTGTCATGATTGTGATCTCTCGATCCAGGTTTGATTGTTTACATTGTTTCTATAATTAGCTACAATTGTGATCTCTTGATAATCATAATAATAATAATATCTTTATTAGGGTAAGAAATTAGGCCAGGCCTTTTTACAATTCTGCCCTTGAAACATAACAAAACAATATAAGAACAACAAGAACAACAATGAGATCAAATAAAGAGATACAAAATTTGAAATTAAAATATTAACATATAAAATTTGCAATAAGGGTAACTACCTTCTCTATTATGAATTAAAATTATGTACATAAGGTTTACTGAGGTTGGAATTTATGTGTTAACATTGTTTCTATAATTAGCTAAATAAAATAAAACCAAGTACAAACAATCCAAACCATTAGACAAAATCCTAAGTCCTAAAAAACAGGTATAGGCAAAATAGTGTAATCAGACAAAATAGTGTAATCAGCATATTATTTATGGACTGTTCACTGTGTACAATATACACGACAAACAGTGGTAACAGGTGTCCCGAAGAGTAAGCTTACCCTGCCTGGGGCGCGTTACACCCGCCATGTCTGCATCCAAACTATAAGGCGAAATCTCAGTAAAATAGCGTGATTTACCAATAATCTATTGGTATGCAAAATGCACATGATGAACAGTGTTAACGATGTAGTACTCAGTAGTAGACATAATATTATAATTAAATATGTTGTAATTAATAGTCCAGAGAGATATGTTATATTTACCAATCAAGTCAATATGACGGCCATAAAACTAAATATTATTTCTGGCTTCAATGAAAAAAGTGGTGTGTGTGTTATCATACACATACACATAGTAGATACAGGGTTCGTACGCTTCCTGGAAAACCTCGAAAGTCATGGAATTCCACCTATGAAAATCACAGGCCTGGAAAACCTGGAATATGAGTATTTTATCATGGAAAGTCATGAAATTTTGACATCTGTCCAGTAATCGCCCTAATTTGATCCTATTTATTCAATTTGTAAAACTTATACGAAAGAAAAGCATGGTAAAGAAAAATAGATCTAAGTAAACATGCATAGAGACAAACTTCAGTGTAATGCTCTAATTTTGGTCCTGGAAAATGCCCTTTTTAGTCCTGGAAAGTCATGGAAAAGTCATAGAATTTCATTCATATTTTAGTGTACGATTCTGTAGATATATACCATAACGTTTTACACCGTAGCAGATTTAATAAACTCTTCAATCTGTAAATCTTGTCTAAAGGAGGCATGTTATCATACACGTAGAACTTGTAGATATATACGATAGCGTTTAGACCGTAGCAGATTTTATAAACTCATCAATCTGTAAACCTTTAGATATATACGATAGTGTTTAGACCGTAGCAGATTTTTTAAACTCTTCAATCTGTAAACCTTTAGATATATACGATAGTGTTTAGACCGTAGCAGATTTTTTAAACTCTTCAATCTGTAAACCTTTAGATATATACGATAGTGTTTAGACCGTAGCAGATTTTTTAAACTCTTCAATCTGTAAACCTTTAGATATATACGATATTGTTTAGACCGTAGCAGATTTTATAAACTGTTTCGTCTGTAAATCTTGTCTATGATGGTCAAATATTTAAATTTCAAGGGTTAGGCATAGATTATCCGTTGATGAAAAAAGGAGTTAAAAGTTACACAAATTTGAATCAGGCTCCAAAATGTGAAGAAAAGACCCAATGTCTTGGCTTAGAATATGAATTATTTGAGTGCAGGGGCCGCGGAGCCGGGGGGGCTAGGGGGACTTTAGCCAAAAGCTCAAAAAAGCGAAAAAAGGTTATGGGGGGGGGGGGGGTATGGTCAGTAGCCCCCCCGAAATCGGGCCCAGTCCGCGGCCCCTGTTTGAGTGTATGTGATGTGTGACTAGATAATTGTGATAATCCCCTTTGTCATGTCTAAAGACATTGTTAAACAAAAATAAAAATGGTTGGAGTTCCCAAGTTTAGATTTGTCGTTGATTCCATGAAGTACCAGTAGTTAGGTTTTAGAACGTTAAATACCGTGTGATTCAACATGGTGCCCGGTTTATTTGTGTGAGTGTCAAGGTTGACTATAATGCCTTGGAAATCGGAAGTAGGAGGCGACTAGTATGTGTCTATCTATTTGGTGGACCGATGTTAGATTGTCCGTTGTGTTAACTGAACGAGTAGGTCTATTCACCTTCAGTTATGTGTCAATGTCAAATAAGCGGCTTCTTATCGACACGATAGGCTCTGGATAAGTTTGATTCTACGTATCTCTTTTTTTAGCCGAGAGATTATCTTCCATCAAAGAGGTGGTTGATTCCGAGGCAAGGGGAGGAATCACAACCGACCGGTTTGGTCAACAAAATTTGCCATAACGAGATCGTAAGCAGAGAGTGAGATAATAGAAGAGTTAAGGTAGCTATAAAGACCAGGCCCCGAGTTCACAAAGCATTCTCAGACTTAAGTTGAGAATTTACTCAAAATTGTCGGCCCTATTTTAACTAAAATGAAGCTTTTTATATAGTATTTGTTGTTTTAATATATTAAATACACCAATAAGATACTATTCACAAAGTTTTGTGTTTCTGGATCAAATATATTTTTCATAAACAGTGATTGTAAGTTGAGTAAATTCTCAACTTAAGTCTGAGAATGCTTTGTGAACTTGGGGCCTGGTTGTCTTGAATGTCAGTGACTAGTTTAGTCGTATTGAACTCTTCAGACTGGACTGATAGGACAAAATAGATACTAGTCACCTCCTACTTTCCGATTTCCGAGGCATTATAGTCAACCTTGACACTCACACAAATAAACCACAGATATTAATATGAAAGGGCCAACTATTTTATCTATATAGACTATGTGTAGGCCCTATATAGGTACTGGTTGATAAGATAACATCTCTCTCTTTTTTCTCGCTCCCTTTCTCTCTATCTTTCTTTCTCTTTTCTCTCTCTCTTTCTTTCTATTTCTCTCTCTCTCTCTTTCTCTCTCTCTCTTTCTCTCTCACTCTTTCGCTCTCTTTCTCTCGCTCTTTCTCTCTCTCTATCTCTCTCTCTCGCTCTTTCTCGCCCGGCTTTCTCTCTCGCTCTCTTTCTGTCCCTCTTTCTCTCTCTATCTCTTTCTATCGTTTTCTCTATCTCTCTCTTTCTCTCCCTCCCTCTCTCTCTCTCTCTCTTTCTCTCTCTATCTCTTTCTATCTCTCTTTCTCTATCTCCCTCTCTCTCTCTCTCTCTCTCTCTCTCTCTCTCTCTCCCTCTTTATCTGTATAGACTATTTTAACTAATGGTCTGATAAGATAACATAGTTTATCTCAAGTAAACAACCCACACCAGACACATGGTTATACCGGACATTAAGTCAACAACAACTGTAATAATAATAATCGCGTCATTTTACAAGGGTAGCAAATTAGGCTTGAGGCCTTTTTCCAATTTGGCCCTTGGCACAGATCATACGAATGATTTCGATCATTACTGCAGGAAGAAACTGAAGAACTCGCGGGAAACCTGCCTGATCGGACTGGAGACCGTATATCCCTCCCAATAACAACGATAAAGTTCATTCCCTGAGCTGGGATTGAACCCTCGTTGCATTGGTGAGAAGCCGCCTCTCTATCGCCACGGCTATCCGACTTCTGCACTATGCATGGGGCGTATACATACTCGATTGAATGTTCTGGAATTGAATTCTCTCAATTCTGAAAAAAAGTGTCAATCGAGTGAAAAGGTGCCGACTGCATAAAAAATATCTCAACCAATCATGACAGCTGAAACATATTTGTTACTTAAAATACGTCACAATTCTACTCACACCACCTGAAGTAACAGGACTGAATTCTGCATCACTCGATTGCAATTTCGGGACGTTGTGGACTGTCAATGGAGCATTCCCATGGTTATAGTATACCTGGCATTAAGGCAACAACAACTACTGCACTATGCAAATTGTGCTTGTTACATAATGGATGTAATCCAGCAGGATTCAAAAAGAAAAACTCTCATATACAATAAGATTGGGTAGAAATTCACTTTCTCAACTGTGGTGTTAATACTCATACATATTTATTCAATAACGGGACATACAAGTACTAGGCTTCTCATTATTTATATTTACATTTATCTCCCTCGCATCCTTCCTCATCCATTCCAAGGGCATTCACTCTCCTCCCCCTACATCCCAAGGGAACTCAATCTCCCTGCTTCAACCCGGACTCAGCCCGACATCACATCAACCATAAACTTTCTTCTCTTGTGCACAACACTTCTATGCCACTGTCCAGGCAAAATTCTCCAACGTTGCATTGCACATAAAACCATAAAAATCTGTAACTGAGGGAAGTTGAGTGGTCTAGTGGTTTAACACAATCATGATAATAATAATAATAATCTATTTATAATGCGCTGAATATCCAACAAACTGGCTGCTCAAGAGCGCTATCTACATAAGATGTTTTTAAAAGATGGAAATAACCATGTATATGAACGATAAGTTCTTTCCTTATCTCAAAACACAGATCCTATTACGTTACATTTTTTATACTTCGTAATTTTGTTGTCCCCCGCCTTTTAAAGAAAGCAGTGGACTATTAAAATGAGTTCACCATCGTATATTTATCTGTCCCTCTATCTGTCTGTCCGTCCATCACACTTTTTGGGACACAACAACTAATTAAGCTAGAAAATATTCAAACCTAGTGTGGGTTTTTAATGAGTCAATACCTTGACTAAGTTCGACAATGAAAATTTTCTGTTCGAGATAAGCAGAGCGATAAACAATTTGATTGGCTGAGACTCTGGGACACAATAACGCTCCTACTAATTGAGCTAGAATGTTCAAACTTGGTGTAGGTGTTTTTAAGGTCCATGCCTTGATGGAGTTCTGTGATAAACATTGTCTTCTTACAGTAAGCAGAAATAAGTAATATGATTGATTGGGACACGATAATGTTAGTTATAATTAAGTGAGAGTGATGAAACTTGGTGTGTAGATTCATCATATCATAACCGTGACTAAGTTCGATGCTGAGAATTTTCTACTTGGGCTAAGTAGCGATAAGAAATTAAATTGAGGTAGAATGTTTAAACTTGCTGTAGATGTTATTAGGTGAATGTCTTGACCGAGTTCAATGATTATCATATCAAGATACCATAACTTGGATTCTATTAGTAAGTGCAGGGGGACTGCACCACATATGATTTACACAAAAGACAAACATAGCGACGAGACACCATACTCAAAAAACAACAACAAACAAACAATTCAAAAAAAGCGAATGGATCCAGGGGCTAGCCGTAAGCGTCCACTGCGCTGTACAGTCCCGGGCCTGTGGTGACACAGACTTCACTCATATTTGAAAACAACTGGGAATGCAACCCAAAGAAATAATTATATAGTGTCAGTATGAGTCATGATCTATTATATGTTGTAAGAATTACGAATGTAAGTATATTATTGTATAAATTCCGCTACACAAGTAACCACATAGTTAAATGTATCAGAAGTAGGCCTAGTTCAAACTAAATCAAATCAATAAAAGGATTGAAGTATATTAAATGCATTTAGGACACACATTACAACCGAAACAAAAACAAAACTGATTATAAGAAGCAAAGGAATATATAGACTATCTAGGGAGACAGTCGAGCCGTCTGCTGACTGAGTGGCGTGACGTGAATCTGCCGTAATAGTTGTTATGACGTCGTGGTTTAGAAGGTGCAATTTCTCGATAAAAGGGCGATAATCTAGATAAAATAACGTTGAAATATAAAAACTATTAGTTTTTAAGACCATGCAATTGTACAAACCATAGTATAATTATTATATAATGTCCCACGTAAGAAATGCAAAACAGGAATGCTAAAGAAATCGTTAGTGTAATCCTAAAGGCATAAAAATAAGGGCAATAATCCAGATAGGACTAGACATCTAGAAGCAATTTATATAGAGTCATTATCCAATATGTAGTCAGTAATATCGTTATAAGAAATGTCAAACTTATTATGTTGAAGAAATGGAAGTTTTGAAATTTCTTTCAAAATGCGTAATTGTTTACCACCTTTGGCCTTGCACTTAAAATTAAGAGTTTTTATTCGGGAAAGAAATAGTTCTTTATTGTTGCATATTTTTAAAAATCGTAATGCCTGTGAATAGAACACATTGTATAGTGTCGTATCTGGTATGTTACTATGAGCTGACGGGTATTTTACTACTTCAAAACCAAATTTGTCCGTTTTATCGAATATACCGACTTTAAATTTGTTATTAATTATATTGATGTCCAAGTCAAGGACAGATGCATTTATAGTGCCCGAATTTTCTTTATTTAATATAAGTTCAGGAGGATATATTTCATCTTTGTATTTATTGAAATTACCATTATCATTGATTGGTGTTATGTCATCAATGTAACGGAAGGTATAATTTAGACTTTTTGCTACCTTGTAATCTGTTTTTTTCTTTTATGGTCTTGAAAGTCGAATTCGTATTTATATAAATGTGCATTTGCCATAAAATGGGCGGGGTCAGTACCCATTGGTAAACCAATAGTTTGTTGTATTATCTGATCCCCAACCTCAAATATGGCATTGTCAATGAGAAAATGTATAATATTTTGAAATTTTTTCTTTATCGAAAACTACAGTATTGGCATTGCGCGGTTTTATGATCCATCTTGCATCTTGTGAGTATATGGCCATCAGATTTCTGCCTTTTCCGAAAGCACCATTAAAGGCCTTATCCACGAACCAATCCAAATTCTTTTTAAGGTCTGCATGTTGTAGCATAGTATATAAGATAGAAAAGTCGAAAGTTTCTATTGATTTTGCATTGCCTTTTTGATTGATTTTATCTAAAGTGTCTACTATTGGTTTATTTTTATCAATTATGAAACTTTTGAAAAAAAGTAAATGTGCGATTAATTAACCTGTTAACTGTGTAGTTCTTAAAATGTTAACTACCCCTTATTGTGTAATTAATTTGACGAAAAACATCATTGTTGGGCCATTTTATTCCTAAATACAAATAATAGTTGTCTGAATCCATATTGAAACGAACGGTAAAAAGAGTTGTCTAACTTTAAAAGATTTGCTCTTCCAGGCGTAATTTAACGTCCTGCACATGCTACGATCGTATGTTCTAAGAATAGGTTGGGGAAAATACCTCTGAGACGTTATATTACGTCCTACACACGATTAGTGACAGTTGTCCATGACGTAATATAACGCCCTATGCAGTTAACAGGTTATTTTAGGATTTCAGCGGGGGACATCGGCCTCACTGTTGGCTTGTTTTTCTTTTCTTCACAACAAGCATTCTGGTTGAAGGGAGAGATTAGCCAATGAAACGGTCTGTTATGGCGAGTTCTTGTCATGCAATGCACGAAACTGTGGGTAAACCAATAGAAACATCAACACTGATTGATTAATTGATGTCATAGGGTCAAAAGCTGCTCAATGCGACTCCTGATGCGACCATCTAGTACAAGTAATCAGGCTATCGAAAGTATAAAAATAACAATAGGAAATATAGATCTGAATTTGAGTCAAGTTGCATGGGTTCTAACTTCCAGTCGAAACTATGGATTTGTTTACAGGTCCTCTTGTTTCCTCAAATGCGGAAGTAAATTATTGAACTATGGTATTGTAAGATCCGTTGAATATCTAGAATTAATATCAACTCTGTTTGGTATTAACAAAGATATCGCCCCAAGTTCACAAAGTATTCTCAGACTTAAGTTAAGAATTTGCTCAAAATAGGTCACCTTATTTTAACTGATTAAAGTATAGTCTTTTGTAAAACTTTTGTTGTTTTAATGTATCAGAAAAACACCAATAAGAAACTATGCGCAAAGTTTTGTGTTTCTGGATCAAATATATTTCTCAATAACAGTGATTGAAAGTTGAGTAATTCTCAACTTAAATCTGAGAATGCTTTGTTAACTTGGGGCATGATGATTTGTCAATTTGTGAGCATTCAATGTCCACTGGAGATGATTACTATCGCCATTGAAGAGACGTCCACTTGCAAGATCGGTCGCATATTTTTTTGTTACGTCTTTTTTGTAAATAATTTTAGTGAAGCCTTTACCAAAACAGGCCTGGGACTGTACAGCGCAGTGGACGCTTACGGCTGGCCCCCGGATCCATTCACTTGATTGGATAATTGTTTAGTTTTTGAAATGTCTATTTTCTGTCTCTTCCGCAGTTTTATCTTGTAGATTTTTTTTTGTTTGTTTTGCGAGTAGTGCAGTCCTCCTGCATTTACTATACAAGATAGAATCATAACTAGCTAGCACCACCTACAAATTTTTGCTAAAATCATTTCCAGAGCCTCTTTTTAATGTGGTTGAATCCAAGCTGAGATATTGTCTGCCAACAATTGATTTTATGATTTTGTTTTCTGAATAATCAATTTTCTGTAAAATAAGGCATTGGCTGAAAAATCATTGGTTTTAATTAGTTTAACGTTCATTGTGTCTTCAATGAGAAACGCATGTGATGTTGTAGCCATGTTGATTAGCCCTGTGCAAGGTTTAAAGTTCTCCAACATTGCTAGGGTGGGCAAATGGAGGTCGAATTTTGGTGACAAGTGTTTTCTAAGGCGATTTTGGCTGCTGAATCCGAATCTGGTGAAATTTTTGTTCTGTGACGTCATTTTAGGTTGGTTCAGTGGCCATTTTCTAATTGACTTTTTTCCAGTTATTACCCTCATATCGATATAGGATGTTATCAAATCATAAATGGGAGTGCAATTTTAGAATCCACGGGCATGAAAACATATATTTGAACATATTGGACAACTAGTTCCAATAATGTCTTGCTTTTATGAGAAAATAAGTCATTTTTTGGCCGCCATTTTGAAAACCACTGAACCAACCTAAAATGACGTCACAGAACAAAAATCTCATCGGATTTGGATTCAGCAGCCAAGACATGTGATGTTTTAGCCATGTTGATTAACCCTGTCCAAGGTTCAAAGTTCATGTTTGTTTACCGATGTCTCTAATTACATAACCTTGATCGTCTTGATATTTTATGTCTGATAATATCAAGGTCAAATAACGTCACATAAATATTTAATATTACAAATCTGTGATTTTGTCTTGGAGATTTTGACATCTCTTTTATCACAAATAAGAGGGATCGGGTGGCCGAATTGTTAGCGTGCACGTGCTGTATCATAAAGCCTCTCATTGAGTCATCTGTTGTTGTTTCGAATTCCCGGTCGTATGTGACAAGGAGTAGGGTTGCCTGTTCAACCTTGTGCGTTACTCCCGGTCCTCCGGTTTCCTCCCACTGCTAAGACCCCTATGCGCAAGCGCATTATTGAAATAAAATTAAACCATATGTTAGTCCCGAAATTACCTAGTTTGTGTCGAGTGGATGTTAAACCCCATTTCTCTCTCTCTTTATATATCACAATAAACTAATCACTAAACTAATTAAAAATTATTGTGCTGGGTAATTGTGACTAAAGTCACCATATTATGTTGTGATATTTATTTCAAGAAATGATTCATTGTTCACCCAATATGACCGACAGCAATTAGATTAATTGAATGGATTATTTTTTGTATTGGTTTTAGGCCTTTAAAGGGACAATACCACTTTTGCTGGCTTGACAAGTCCAGAAAAAAGCAACATTATTCTAACTACTAAATGTTTAATTAAGTGTCCTACCTGTTTTGTAAATTATTCATTACATCTAATTTTATTTGTCCAGAAGGTTCGAAAATTGTTTTAAATCTACGTTGCATTTGAAAGTGTTTACGTTAAACTTTTCAAACTCTGTAGTTGGATTTTTCCAATTTTTTAAATTGGGTGTGTTAAGATGAAGTTATATTTGTCTTCTATAACCTTAATGGTGTAGAAAAGTTAGTTATTAAAATATTTAATTATTTCAGGATGAGCTGTTTATAGAATCTAAAGATAAATCTATCGATGCCGTGACAACAGCTAAGGTAAATGATGTTTTTTTTAAGATTTTTATACATACACAATCATAAAGTAGGCCCGTAATCAGTAATAGTGATTATAATTACTTTCAATGTATTGGGTAATGTAATTAATTACTTTCAATGTATTGGGTAATGTAATTAATTACTTTCAATGTATTAGGGATTGTAATTAATTACTTTCGATGTATTGAGTAATGTAATTAATTACTTGATAAAGATACCTGTAAGAGTATTAAAAAATTTCATGTAATAAACGAAGAAATAGTAAATCCATAAAGTTGTATATTTTTTCGTGGATGAATTAAATTTTGTATATTTTAATAGAATGCTTACAAACCTCAGAGAAGATTTCGACGAAATGCATCAAAAACAATGGAAGATGAAGAGACCATGGTCCATTCCACATTGTTAGAGTATGGAAGGTAAGTCAACTAGATCCATTCCACATAGTTAGAATATGGAAGGTAAGTCAACTAGATTCTCTTTTACAACCAGTAGTTTTCTTCTTCTTCTTCTTCTTAAAAAGAACTTGAGCATCTATCAATTTCTCTGTACTATCATCATCAAACCTGTTCTTTAAAAAGAATTTGAGCAACTATCAATTTCTGTACTATCTTCTTCCCTTTCTTCTTGTTCTTTAAAACCCCTTGGGGATCTATCAATTTCTGTACGATCATCAAACCTGTTCTTTAAAACCCCTTGGGGATCCATCAATTTCTCTGTACTATTATCATGAAACCTGGCCCGGACTTCACAAAGCATTCTCATACTTGAAGATTTACTCAAAACTGTTTGCCTTATTCTAACTAAAATTAAAGCCCTTTATAAATTTTTTGTTGTTTCTGGATATTTCTCATAACAGTAATTGAACGTAAATTCTCAATGTCTGAGAATGCTTTGTGAACATGGGGGGTTGGGATGGCCTAGTGGTCTAGAGTGCCGCGCTTCGACCTCTAGCTGGCCGGCCACCTCTGGCTTGCGGCTGCAGTTTCGAGCCCTGGTGTGAGTGTATGTGGCATGGAGATAGGGGCTCCTTCTCAACCTCGTGGGTTTCCTCCGGGCACTCCGGTTTCCTCCCACTGCTAAAGACCCCATCGCGCAAGCGAATTATTGAAATAAAATTTAACCAAATGTTAGTCCCGGAATGACCTAGTTGTGTTGAGTGGACGTTAAACCACATTTCTCTCTCTCTCGCTTTGTGAACTTGGGGCTTGTTCTTTAAAAACCCTTGAGGATCCATCAATTTTAGTTTGATGAACATGAAACTTGGCATGCTGGTACATCTGTTGATGAATGAATTAATTTGACTAAATACATATTCACAAACTCATTCACTTTAAATCTCACTTACAATATTTCCATGGCTAACAGCCGGAAAGTCTGTTAGAAGCATCCTTGTTTGTCAATTGTCTTGATTTAGGGGAGGGTCCATTTGTCGGTAGTGACTGTACATGTATATATATCAAAAGTTTGCTTGAAATCAAACATTTTAATGGCTAGCAGCCAGAAAGTCTATTAGAAGCATCCTTGTTTTCTGGAGGGAGGGTCCATTGTCAACTTGTATAATTTGTCATCAGTGACTACCTATTCGCAAAGTCTGCAGTACATTAAAGCCCCAATACCACTCTTGTTGTAACTGAATAATATGTTCCAATCTTTATTCTGGTCAACAATTTGTACTATTTTACAATATTTCAATTAAAAAATGATACAAATTTCATCTTAACACACCTAATTTTAAAAATTGGAAAAATTCAACTACATGCCGTAACATGGTTTGAAAAGCCTTACGTAAGCACTTTCAAATGCAACTTGGATTTAAACATATTTTCGAACATTCTGGACAAGTAAAATAGGATGTAATGGATAATTTACACAACAGGTAGGACACTTAAACATCTTGTAGTTAGAATAAGGCTAGTTTTTTTTCTGGACCTGTCAAGCCAGCAAGAGTGCTATTGTCCCTTTCAGGGTCTGACAGTTCTTATAAACTTCAGCCATTCAATCAGCCAAACCAAGCATTCTGAACGTCATTCAAACAGACAGCAAGAGACAGGCTGCCAGTTAGTGATCCCAGTGCACACATACTGGAATCTATTTGCACACATACTGGAATCTATTTGCACACATACTGGAATCTATTTGATGTCTCTTCAAAATTGGACATGCTATTCCGATCAGGCAGGTTTCCCCCAAGTTCTTCGGTTTCTTCCTGCAGTGATGATTGAAATCATTCGCACGATCTGTGCCAAGGGCCAAATTGGAAAAAGGCCTCAGGCCTAATTTGCTACCCTTGTAAAATGACGCGATTATTATTATTATTACTATTATTGGAAATAACAACCCTATAAATATTTTTTGGGGAATATATCTTTAAACTGTCCAGTTTAACGTAAATCAGATTTCCCCATGATTTTCCAGCATGGCTTAACCGTGTCACCGGCAAGGACAGTGTCTAGTTGGTCGGATGTGATGAAAACAATGAGGTCCCCTGTACACAAAGGGACACAACTCTTATCGTTATTTAAGCAGGCGTTTTCAAACCACAATTAAGAATCACGTGTCAACAAAATATTCAAATTCATACGTAATAAAAGTGCACCTCGGTTTTTTTTTATGTTTAATCCCTGTACGGCAATCAAATTTATGTCAATGACTCTGCTTATAATTACATGACATCGTAATACCATAGAATGAAAGCGTATTTTTACCGTATTTTTCAGGTCATAGGTTGATACATTTTTCAGCAAAGTCTGGCATTCACCTTCTACTCCGTTTTGATATATATATATACATTGTTATGCACTGGTTTAACTGTGTCAGACGGAGGGCCTGGCAAAAACAATGAGGTTTCTTGTACACATTGTCGTGCACATAAAAGAATCCTAGACAATTCAAATTTAAAATAAGTGTAGGCTATACTATAGTGCTGCTATCTGAGCTAAATTTTCTTCAAAGCGCCCAGTATGCCTTCTTCATTATTTCGGTCCGTGCAGGAAATTAGGACGTTAAATCCATTGAATATTTTCCGTATGAAATGTTTCAGGAGATACGGTTTTAGTAAAACATCAAAGGACGAGAAAGAGAATGAAGCGACTGCCAAGAAGAAAGCTGTGGCTGCTAGTTTAGGCGGGAAAGAAGTAGACTCCGAGGAGGATCTGCAGGCGGAGGAGGAGGTGTGTTCAACATCTGATACCACTTCTAACTAAGTGTGGTTTAATGGTCGAGGGCGAGACATTGAGTAATATATTGTAACAACAAGAGGACCGTAGGTCCTAGTGTTTTTACAATATTTTACGCAATGTCTAAGCCAGAGACGATTAAACTACTTAAAATTCAGACACTCGGTCACACTCCGCACGTGCGTTTGCAGTGAAAAACGGCATGCCAGTCTAATATTGAAATAATGTACTATTGGCAAGTTGCCCGTACATTATTTGAGATAATGGTACGCCAACATCAAAGGATGACGTCACATCTGTATTTTAACAATGTTTATTGTACTCTTGTATCCCCATTTGGATGGTCGAATATTTAACATGTTCCCGCTGTATCATGGAGCGTGTTATTGAGTCAATTGTAGCGTGGTTTTGAAATGCCCGGTTGTACGTGACAAGGAGTCGGGTCGCCAGTCCAATCTTGATGGATTTTTCTCTGGGTCCTCCGGTTTTCTCCCACTGCTAAAGACCCATACGCGCAAGCAAATTATTGAAATGAAATTAAACCATATTATGTTAGTCCTGAAATGACCTAGTTTGTGTCGAGTGGACATTAAACCCCGTTTCCCTCTCCCTAAGGGGTTCTAACAAGTCTTATGTTTGTACCTGTATAAGGGTTCCTTAGGGTAGTGTAAGTGCCATTCTGAGTTGTATTAGCGTGCTGATTTGAGAAAGCCAAACATCCTTCAGGCGCTCAAACATCCTAGGGGATCACGTGGCTAAGTGAGTAAGGCGCTGGCTAGCTAGCCTGGAGGTCGAGTTTTCAATCCCTGCATTGGCTGAGAAAGTTTATCTTGATTTTCTGGCGTGGTTTCCCCTTGTCAGTGATGCAGAAGGAGGGCCTTCAGTGATGCAGGGATCGAACACTCGACCTCCAGGCTATCGAACCAGCGCCTTATCCACCTAGCCACCGTGATCCCCCGGTTAGGGAAGAGAATAGCGTAATAAAAGTGTTAAAAGAAGATATAGTTGTTGGAGTTTACATCATTTTTTATTTTATAGAAACGTATCAATATGTTGATGAGTGGAATGTCTGCTACAGGAATACAGGAAGTGAGTATAGACTAGATTGATTAGTATTTTACCATAGTCTTGATTGTCACATAGTAAATCTTCCAGGAATAGAGTATGGTAGAGAAACTTATGTAATAAGATAGAAAATTGTAGCGACAAAGGGACCTGTAACCTACAGGGACTTGTAACATACAATTAACTACAATGGCGCAGGGTAACATAGATGCAGCATGAAAATTTTGTATAAATTCAGCTATGATCTCATAAGGAATGTACATGTAAGAAAAAAATGATAATATGTTCGATGTCCCTATCCCATGCCAGGAGCCTTATTTATAAAAAACTCAAACATACATATTTTAAGAATACAGACTTTTTATTGGCTTAGCCTTAAAATGGCGGCACAAATTTGAGCTCTTGGCCAATGAAAATGCATCATTCAAAAGATATAGTTGTTAAATTACATCCAACAAAATAAGAAATATTTGCATGTATTTTGTTAGTACTAAAAATACTAAGAACACTTTGTAAGTGTGTATTAGTTTCTGGTCAGTCACTTAGTTAATGGTAGGAGAAGGGTCGTCTGTCCAACCTCGTGGTTTTTTTTGCTGGTTTCCTCACACTGTTAAAGGCCCCTATGCTGCAAGCGAATTATTGAAATAGAATTAAACCATATGTTAGTCCCGAAATGACCTAGTTTGTGTGGAGTGGACGTTAAATCCCATTTCTCTCTCTCAGTTAATGGTTGCAACAACGGCAAAGCATATTTGAATTTTGATTTTCTTTTAGATTATGGATAATAGATTTTATGCCATTTCTAGAGAAATATATATCCTGACCTTTCCCTGGAAAATATAACCTACATACATATCGAATAGTATTTCCTGTTTCGTAACACTTTTAGGAAAAACATATTTTTTGATGATTGTGGAAAACAATTCCAGAATATTGTACAATTATTTACAATTTGATTAAATTAAGTAAGTTATCTGTGTGTGTTATCAACACCTGCAATTTCCTCACACTTCAAAAGAAAGATTTTTTTTGTGCGGCAGAAACCGTTTATAAGAATTAAAATCTTCTTAACATTACCCTGGGAGGAATTTGACCCTTTCTGGAAGGTGCTAGACAAAACCGTTTGTAAAAAGAATGAATATTTTGAACATTTGACTAAATAATTGACGTAACCCAGAGAGTAGACTATGTAAAAAAACCAACCCAATTGCACTCGTAGACTAACGGTAGTAAGGCCACACAGTAGAAATATTCTCTATCTCAAACAGTCCCTCCCTACAATTTGTATTTGATAAATGAGTCTATGCCAAATTTCCGACCTCATAGGTTTTCTCAGGGTCCTCCAGTTTCCTCCCACTGTTAAAGACCCCTACGTGCAAGAAAACTATTGAAATAAAATTAAACCATATGTTATTCCGGAAATGACCTAGTTTGTGTCAGTGGCCATTAAAAACCATCTCTCTCTCTCTCTCGGGGGATCACGGTGGGTATGTGGATAAGGCTCTGGTTCACTAGCCTGGAGGTCGGGTGTTCGATCCCTGCATTGGCCGAGAAAGTTCATCTCTATTTTCCGGCGTGATTTCCCCTTGTCAGTGATGCAGAAGGAGGGCCTGACAAGGACAGCTGCCTAGTCGTTTGGATGGTATGAAAAACCGAGGTCCCGTGTACACATTGACGTGCACGTAAAAGAACCCTTGGCAGTTAGAATTCAATTGCTGCCTGGGCAAAATTTCCCTCATAGCACACTGTATGGCGTATGCCCGTCTTCAATTAGCCCAGGTTAGGTGCTTAAGCTAGGGCATTAAACCCCATTTCATTCATTCACTCTCTCTCTCTCTCTCTCTCTCTCTCTCTCCCTCTCTCCTGAATTCATCAAACTTTTATAGAGCTTCTTTCTGTGTAGTAATTAATTTGTTTTTATGTAACTTACTGTTATTATGCATGTGTATTGTGTGTTGATTGTACGTGGTACTATATATATATTAGGGCAAGTTATCGGCTAGTGCTGTAGGTTCCATAGTAGGCATGCAGTCAGCTCAAATACAACAGATTGCTTCAGAATACGCAGAAAAAGTGAGTTTCTTTATTTTATTTGGTAATTCTTGCTTTTTAAATGTGTTTTGTCTAATATTGGCATGTTTGTTGCAAACTCAACCTACTTATTCTTAATTAGTTTATTACTTTATGACCCCAATCAAGTATTAAAACACCGCATTTGTTACGCAACACCTATTTAGGTCAACGTGTTCAAAGATTTTGATCAATCAAGCATAACAAAATGATGACAATTCTTTGCTCCAGTTTGACTGTATATATACAGAATACTAGTGCTGTAATATTGTATTTAAAGACGATTAGAAATATAGTCGATGTTCTTGATGACATATTTAAATGTTCACAAAATAACCTAAGTATTAACATCGTCTAGTTCTATCGGGAGCAGATCTATCGTTCAGTAATTATAAGGTTGTGGAACTTTAAAATATTCGCTGAATCTACGGGACAGATAATATCTTACTGATTTTTATTTTTCAATACGGCGCCAACGACTCGGCTTCAATGTATACTATTAATCAATGGTAAATATGTGCAGTTACGCGTTTAATCAAATTAAACAAGATCTAAAATGAAATTCCCTTAAATAACCATAATAGTCTTTTATAGACAATAGAATTTATATTGTACAGGTTTCATCTTTTATTTCGCAATTAAATAATTTGTGTTTTTAATGTCGAAGGCTTTGGATGATATTGAGTTAGAGACAGAGCTACTTTAAATTTGTAAAATATTCTATAATATAAATGTTTATTGCTGTCAAGATAATATGTCATGTATTTATATAATTAACCTTTAAAACATGTAACGATTTCTCATGAAGTGGACATGAAGGCCTGCATGTATAATTAAGCTGATACCGTTACCGTTGACTATATAATAACAATAATAATAATAATAATAATAATAATCGCGTCATTTTACAAGGGTAGCTAATTAGGCCTGAGGCCTTTTTCCAATTTGGTCCTTGGCACAGATCGTGCGAATGATTTTGATCATTACTGCAGGAAAAAACCGAAGAACTCGGGGGGAAACCTGCCTGATCGGACAAATGCTAGGCCTTTAAGTAATTACATTTTTTGTCATTAAATCACATAAGTGGTCAGTTTGCTAAACATATGTTTAGTATGTATAGAAAGTGGTTAGAAATTATACAGTTGTCATTAATTACAAGGTGTGTAATTAGCTGTAAAAAATGTGACTATTTACACTAAGAAGTAGCTCTAGTCTAGTGTGATTTGTAGTATAGGGTGTACATGTATATAACAACCAACCTGTATAAAGGGTTCGTACGCTTGCTGGAAAACCTGGAAAGTCATGGAATTCCACCTATGAAAATTCCAGGCCTGGAAAGTCTGGAATATGAGTATTTTATCATGGAGAGTCATGAAATTTTTACCTCTATCCAGTAATCAGCCTATCTCTGAAATTTGACCCCATTTTTTCAATTTGTAAAACTTATACGAAAGAAAAGCATGGTAAAGAAAAATAGATCTAAGTAAACATGCATAGACAAAGTTCAGTGCAATGCTCTAATTTTGGTCCTGGAAAATGCCCTTTTTGGTCATGAAAAGTCATGGAATTTCATTCATATTTTAGTGTACGAACCCTGTATATAACAACCAACCTGGTTCAATTTGTACGAAACTCTGTAAAATTCTAAGTAGGGCAATATATCTAATAGAAAGAGGTTAAACTCTGCATATACGGTGTGTACATTAACACGGTTGAGAAATTGACTGGGGGGGATTTAATTATCGCTAGGAGTGAAAATCTGTGCGACAGTGTGTTTTCTGTACTGGGCACAGATTGTTTTCACCGGGTCTTTCCAAGTGAATTATTGAAATAACAATTGAACCACATGTGTTTCACTGTACCCAGCTGTAATGGGCGTCCTCGCTGAAGGAATTCCCACCAGGTGTGGCTAGTAAAAACTTGGTTCCACGTTACTTTATCGATGGTAAGGGAACTTATCCGATCATTGCTTTTATTGTCCATATTATGGCCAAAAACTAACGTTTGTCAACACACGCGATTGTAATGAATGTACAGGAAAACTGTGTTATAAGGTAAACAATTAGGTCACCTATAAAGTATGTCCCTTTATCTTTAGCGAGGATGCCCATTGGGTACAGGTAGGCTGGTGCTAGGTACAGGTAGGCTAGGCTGGTGCTAGATACGATCATGCTGCATAGCCTACTGTACAGAAATGACATGTAAAATAAGAATGTCCGGATGCAATCTAATTAAAATACGGATTGATATTTCGTTTGTTTTTTTATACTTTCGATGGCCTCTACTACATGATCGAAGATCTGAGAAGTTGTTTTGGGGTCACGTTAGATAAAGACGTACAAGCGTATTTTTGCTCTATGACATCAGATAGTTCATTATCCAATCAGTGTTGATGTATCTAGTTATTTACCCTCAGTTCTCCCGATAAAAGTCAAAACCTAGTAACTCACTATTTTTTTTTTTTCAAAACTGAGTTAGAACCAAATTTGTAGTTACTAGGATATGTGCTTCCTGTTGTTGGACACCCATGACACAACCTAGCAATTTCTTGTTTTTGCCTAGTATGCCACCGAAAAACCTAGTAACTCAAAAGTCAAATCAATGGATGAGCTGGGGTTTAGTTTTCATTCATCAGTTTTCCTTTTCTCAAAATAAGAAAAAAGTGAGTTACTAGGTATTGCCTTTTGACGGAAAAGTTCTGTGAGGGTTATATAACAACTCCTCCAGAACCAAGTGTAGTAAAAGGACAAGTAAAACATAATTTTGAACTTTAAAGAAGAAAACAAAATATAGTCTCGGTCACCCAGAACCTCCTAGTCTTCAACATACAGAGAGTCTGGGACCGTTCTAAATATTTGACGTAAAGCCTATTGCTCATGCGTAACCGGGAGTTTGGTTATTAATGTGTCTTATTATCCAGTCTCTTTAGCTAAGTCATGGTGTAAACATCTTTTTTAAGAGGAGTTAACTCCCTTAGACGTTGTTTATGATAAGCCAATTTTTTGTCAAATGTTGACAACGGATCCAGACTAATATTCGTAGAATATTTTTCTGGATGATAGAGACTAAACAAAATAGGATCTGTGTTTAAATAAGATATGACATTACCGTACTTTAAGAATTTATTTTTTATTAAAAGCAAGCGGAGATTGAACAGATTGAGAAGAGTGAAAGAGTGGGTGGAGCTCAACAACATAAACGTGTTACCACGGCGTTACGTAAACAGATAGACCAACAGACAACGAGGTTAACAGAGGTAGGTGATAGTGATTCATGACTGTAGTATTTCTTGCACTCTGAAACTTTCTGTTGAATAATAATAATAATAATAATCGCGTCATTTTACAACATTAACAAGTTAGACCTGAGGCCTTTTTCCAATTTGGCCCTTGGCACAGATCGTGCTAATGATTTCGATTATTACTGCAGGAAGAAACCGAAGAACTCGGGGAAACCTGTCTGATCGGACGGGAGACCGAATATCCCTCTCACTTACAACGATAAAGTTTTGCCCTGAGCTGGGAGTGAACCCTTGTTGCATTGGTGAGAAGCCGCCTCTCTATCGCCACGGCTATCCGACCAGCTTATGAGTACAACAGTTTTTTAAATTTTGGCGGATTGGGTGGTGGATGGCTGAATGGTAAGCACATGCGCGCTGTATCATAAAGCCTGTCATTAAGTCAACTGGCATGGTTTTTAATCCTCGGTCGCCTGTCCAACCTCGCCTGGGTTTTCTCTGGTTTCCTCTCACTGCTAGATACCCCTACATGCAAGCGAATTATTGAAATAAAATTAAACCATATGTTAGTCCCGAAATGACCTAGTTTGTGTCGAGTGGACGTTAAACCCCATTTCTCTCTCTCTGCTCTGGTTTTCTCACACTGCTAAGGACCCCTACGCTCAAGCAAATGATGGAAATAACATTAAACCACATGTTGGATCTGAAATGACCGAGTTTGTGTGGAGTGGCTGTTAAACCCCATGTTTCTCTCTCTCTTTAAATTTTGTTGTGGGATTCATTGGGAAAGATTTCCTTGGCACTAGAATGTCTTCACAATGGCCAGAAATTCTATTCCTGGAAACTTTTTTCGAGCAGATCATACTATTCTCATAACCAGTCTCCCAGAATGTCTCCAGTTGCCTGGGTTACTGCTTCTGGTGCTGACGTCTCCCATAATGTCCCCAGTTGCCTGGGTTACTGCTTCTGGTGCTGACAACAAGTCTCCCAGAATGTCCCCAGTTGCCTGGGTTAATGCTTCTGGGGCTAACAACAAGTCTCCTGGAATGTCCCCAGTTGCCTGGGTTACTGCTTCTGGTGCTGACAACAAGTCTCCCGGAATGTCCCCAGTTGCCTGGGTTACTGCTTCTGGTGCTGACAACAAGTCTCCCGTAATGTCCCCAGTTGCCTGGGTTACTGCTTCTGGGGCTGACAACCAGTCTCCCAAAATGTCCCCAAATGCCTGGGTTTTTTTTTTTTGTTATAAATTTGCAGAGCACATACAAATAAATTGACCATAGTAATAGAATGATCATTTGTTAGTCTCAAAATAGCCTAAAGATATTATAGATATGAGAGCTGTGGTGGCTCAGTGAGTAAGACGTTGGCTCACTAACCTGCACATCACATGTTCGATCCTTGTGTTGTCCAAGACAGTTTATCAGGATTCTCGGGCGTTGTTCCCAGGGCTCTATAAAAGTTGAATGTGCCTGCGCATGCCTGCGCATATACTTGGAAATGTGCCTGCAGGGTCATACTCAAAAGGAGAGTTTTCAATTGCCAGGTATATACCGGTAGTATGATTGTTGGGGATGGGGGGGGGTGCTTAGTAAAGCTTCTAGGGTTGGACTCAGCAGAAGAAATTATAAGAGTTGTTTCCCTTGACGATGACAAGATATTCAGGCACTAATTATTTTTTTATTTTACATGATTTACGTTACAGTAATAGTTTTTCAAAATTTTTGTTTTTTTAAAATGTGCCTGCAAAGTTTTTTAAAGCAAATGTGCCTGTGCACGCCATTCACATGTGCGCGGAGGAAATATAGATGCCTGGTTTTTCCATAGTGCAGGACAGAGGGTGCTAGGGCCTGGCAAGTTACTGCATCTCATCATGTGGATGTACGTTAAAAAATGAAATGCCATGTTCACATTAGCATGCACAGAAAAAATCCCTTCACAGTTGGAGCTCGAAACCTAAAGAGTAAGCCGTACTGTAGCTGTCCGTCATGGTACACTGTATGACTTATGGGGCCATTCATAAAGTACGTACGCTTGAAGGGGGGGGTGGTCACGTCAAAAATGTACAGGTGCGTAAATTCATTGGCAAAACGTACATACAGGAGCGTACAGGGTGGGGGGGAGAGGGGGGCTGAATTTTACCCATTTTGAGCGTACGTACTTTATGGATGGCCCCTATGCTCGTCTTCATTAGCCCAGTTGTTACAGATTAGTAGGCCTGCTGTTTGTGATGTCGACTATACTCCACGTCACGCATTGTGTCAAAGATAATCAGAAGTTAAATGTGTATTCCTACATCGGGCCCGCCGGAGCCAGCTCTTAAAATTTGGTGAAGCTACGTAATTTGTGGGAGCGGCTGAGGTTGTGACTGGCTAAGAACGCTCCTAGGAAATCATTATTGTTGACGAAATATTGTGTGGGAGGGAGCTACGGGCCCGTTCCTGTAGTCTACAGAATATTTTGTTATTTTCAGGTAATGGAGAAACATTCCGAGCTACAGAAAGCCTACACTGATACCCAAGCTAAACTTGCTGAGGTGAGAAATAAACCTGTTCAGACCACACAGGATCAATCTTTCTTATTTGTAAACAATATTTTATTGTCCCCCGCCTTTCAAAGAAAGCAGGGGACTATTAAAATGGGTTCGTCCGTCTGTCCTTCTGTCTGTCCGTCTGTCTGTCTGTCTGTCTGTCTGTCACACTTTTTGGGACACAATAACTCTCGTTCTAATTGAGCTAGAATGTTCAAACTTGGTGTAGGTGTTTATTATGGCAATACCTTGATGGAGTTCGAAGATGAGCATTTTCCGCTTAGGGTAAGCAGAGATAAGCAATTTGATTGGTTGATGCTTTGGGACATGATAACTTAAGTTCTAATTAAGTGAGAGTGATGAGACTTGGTGTATAGTTTCATTACATCAATACCTTGACTAAGTTCGATAATGAGCATTTTCTGCTCAGGGTAAGCAGAGCGATAAGCAATTTGATTGGTCGAGACATTGGAACTTAATAACTCTCATTCCAATTGAGTTAGAATGTTCAAACTTAGTGTGAGTGTTTATTGGGTCAATGTCTTGATGGAATTTGAAGATGAGCATTTTTTGCTTAGTTTAAGCAGAGGCAAGCAATTTGATTGGTTGATGCTTTGGGGCACGATAACTTTAATTCTAATTAGGTGAAATAAAGAAACTTGATGTGTAGTTTCATTACATCAATACCTTGACTGAGTTTGATAATGAGCATGTTCTGCTCTTGGTAAGATGGCTGATAATCAATTTGATTGGTCGAGATTTTGGAACACAATAACTCTCGTTCTAATTGAGTTAGAATGTTCACACTTGGCATGGGTGTCTATTAGGTGAATACCTTGATGGGGTTCGAAGGTGAGCATTTTCTGCTTAGGGTAAGCAGAGATAAGCAATTTGATTGGTAGATGCTTATTAGGTTCTGATTAAGTGAGAGTGAGGACACTTGGTGTATAGCTTTAGCTTTATAACACCGATATACTGACCAAGTTCGTTAATCAACGTTCTCTGCTGAGGGTAAGCAGATCGATAAGAAATCTGATTGGTTGATGCAATGTAACTCAGAACTCAGAGTATAGATTCATTTTATCTTTATCTTGACTAAGTTTAATGTTGCAAATTTTCTGTTTTGGCTAAGGAACGATAAGCACTTTTATTGGTCAAGACTTTGGAACATAACTCATTAGGCGAATGTCTTAACTAAGTCAATAATTAATATTTTGAGCTAAAGCTAATATTTTGAATAAAATAAATGTTCGATTAATTAATATGTGTCATCTTATTATTTTGGGATTTCGGCGGGGGACATCAGCCTCACTGTTGGCTTGTTTCATTTGAAATAGGATTGGAGAACAGGCTGGGCCTATGTCGATTCCTTCTCAGAATTGTCAAAAATAAATTTATTTTATGTACATACACAACATATATACAACAAAAACATACAAAATATAAACATTTTAAGATTTAAATATAAACTAAACATTTATACATATATACAGCTGCCATTCCGTGACTTTGTATTAAATAGGCTATCCGACCCCCCCCCCCCCAAACCATATAAAAACCTGCCTAAAACGTATAGTATTGTTCTAGTATATTATGCAGAAAGTAAAAAAAACGTAAAATAAACGGAATGATTTCGACGTTAGAAACGTTTTGACAATTTTAAAAAGTTATGAACAGTGATCAGATGAGAGGACAGTCTGACCATTTAATAAAATAACAACATCTCGAAATTGCTGCTTGAGTAAACCAATAGTTTTTCCCCCGGCACCTGAATGCAGGGAGCATATTAACAGATAGTGGTAACAATCTTCATAACAATCTGGGATGACTGTATCACTTTAAAGCCCCAATACCACTCTTGTTGTAAATGAATAATATGTTCCAATCTTTATTCTGGTCAAAAATTTGTACTATTTTACAATATTTCAATTTAAAAATGATACAAATTTCATCTTAACACACCTAATTTTAAAAATTGGAAAAATCCAACTACATGCCGTAACATGGTTTGAAAAGCCTTACGTAAGCACTTTCAAATGCAACTTGGATTAAAACATATTTTTGAACCCTCTGGACAAGTAAGATAGGTTGTAATGGATAATTTACACAACAGGTAGGACACTTAAACATCTTGTAGTTAGAATAAGGCTAATTGGACCTGTCAAGCCAGCAAGAGTGTTATTGTCCCTTTAAGAATAGATCTCTGCCCTGAATGGCCGCCATTTCTAAAAACTAGTTTATATGCAGTTTTACTCTGTTTAACATCTGTCAAAAACATAAAGACTAAATTAAGCTCTTCTACGTAGTGTTTTCGACTAAATTAAACTTTTCTACGTAGTGTTTTCGACTAAATTAAGCTCTTCTACGTAGTGTTTTCGACTAAATTAAACTTTTCTACGTAGTGTTTTCGACTAAATTAAACTTTTCTACGTAGTGTTTTCGACTAAATTAAACTTTTCTACGTAGTGTTTTCGACTAAATTAAACTTTTCTACGTAGTGTTTTCGACTAAATTAAACTTTTCTACGTAGTGTTTTCGACTAAATTGTCGATGAACATACACTTGTGACCGAGAATCTACAAGGTTTTTTCGAAAAAAGGTAATAAACTACCCTTATCATCTAGAATCTAATACACGTCAAGAATGTGCCAAATACTGTCAAGATTCATCAAAAACCGACCAGTTTGTGCTACCGTGTGGATATTAGAAATACGTTCTAGTTTTGACATCGATCGTCTACTTTTGGAAGGGGTTTTCGTAGTGATAGGAGCTAGTTGTAGAAAATAGTGTATGTGTAGTTATAATTAAATGAAATGGTCACATGACTTCCTTCTTGATTGATCATTTGTCCTCTGATGTTTCAAACGAAAATTGTATCTTTTGAAATGCTCTCTAGAATTTCATTCGATAGTTTGAATAGATTTCAATTGTTTGATTGTATTTTTTACAATAGTTGGTATTTGAAGTAGAAAAATAGGTTAATTTTAACTTTAGAATTGCTTTGTTTTTAAAGGCACAAGAAAAAGGAGCCATTATTGACGGAGGAATGAAAGAACTTGAAGAAATGGAGACTGAAGAAAACCAAAGGTAAGCTGGTCGGATAGCCGTGGCGATAGAGAGGCGGCTTCTCACCAATGCAACGAGGGTTAAATTCCAGCTCAGGGCAAGAACTTTATCGTTGTAAGTGAGAGGTATATACGGTCTCCCGTCCGATCAGACAGGTTTCCCCTCGAGTTCTTTGGTTTCTTCCTGCAGTAATGATCGAAATCATTCGCTCGATCTGTGCCAAGGGCAAAATCTAAAACAGGCCTCAGGCCTAATTTTCTACCCCTGTAAAATGACGAGATTATTATTATTATTATTATTATTATTATTATACCTGAGAGTTGTGTACAACTTAAATCATAGTGTTTTATTTTCACTTTGATTACCAAGCGTCTAATAAACAAATTAAACACTAGTTAATTAGACGCTTTGTAATCAAAATTAAACACTTGGTAATGAAAATTAAACACTATGATTTAAGTTGTACACAAGTACAAGATGAACACTATTAGTCGAAATTAAACTATAGTTATGAATAATACAAAATAGAAGAGAAATCAGGGCTATATACACCAAGTTAAACCATACCAGTTTTCCCGTGCATGTTTCTTGTGGTCGGATAGTTTCTGAATGATGTATTTGATATATTAAAGGGCTATTATTTAGTTAAAATAAGACGAATTATTTTGAGTAAAATCAAAACTAAAGTCTGGAAATCCTCTGTGAACTTGGGGCCCGATCTATTCGCTTGATTGGATATTTTTTGTTTGTTTCTTGCAATGTCTATGTTGTTTGTCTTGTCGGTTTTGTTTTACGTGTAGTGCGGTTCTCCGGTATATTAGTTTTACGTGTGGTGCGGTCCTCGGGTATATTAGTTTTTTGTGTAGTGCGGTCCTCCGGTATATTAGTTTTACGTGTAGTGCAGTTGTCTGGTATATTAGTTTTACGTGTAGTGTGGTTGTCTGGTATATTAGTTTTACGTGTAGTGTGGTCCTCCTGGACTTACTACTAGGGTCTATTAGTTTTACATGTAAGTGCAGTCCTCCGGTATATTAGTTATATGTGTAGTGAGTTCCTCGTGGAGTTACTATTAGGGTCTATTAGTTTTTCTTGTAGTGTGGTCTTCCTGGAATGAATGAATGAAATGGGGTTTAACGTCCTACGCTTAAGCACCTAACCTAGGCTAATTGAACACGGGCATACGCCATACAGTGTGCTATGAGGGCAATTTTGCCCGGGTAGCAACTGAATTCCAACTGCTAAGGGTTCTTTTACGTGCACGCCAATGTGTACACAGGACCTCGTTTTTTTGTCCCATCCGAACCACTAGGCAGTTGTCCTTGTCAGGCCCTCCTTCTGCATCTCTGACAAGGGGAAATCTCACCGGAAAATCGGGATGAACTTTCTCGGCCAATGCAGGGATCGAACACCCGACCTCCAGGCTAGCGAGCCAGCGCCTTATCCACTTAGCCACCGTGATCCCCTGGTCTTCCTGGACTTACTACTATGGTACCGGTATATTAGTTTTAGGTGTAGTTTAGTTATACTTACTACTGGGCGAGTCAGTTAGTATCATTTTCAAACTACAGTAGAACATACAGTAATAGAAATTACCAAGAAGGATGTGTTATTATTTATCTGAAGAATGTCTTCTTTGTTTTCAGTATTCTACAAAAATTAAGATCATTGGTAGCCATGAATGAAAATCTAAAGAAACAAGAACAGGAATTTAAGGCTCATTGTAAGGTAAGTTGATTCTTCAGGTGCTATATCACGGTAAGGTAAGCTGATTCTAATCTACAAGTACGGTGCTAATTGCAGGGACTGTACAATATAAATACATTGATATTTTCATACAATTTCGTCATTTCTATAAAATTAACCATAAATTGCTACTAATAAATCAAGTTTTGAATAAAAAAAAAATCATCCAGCTTGCTGCTCTCTTCCATTTTCTATTTGACAGTAATAATTGTATATGAAATGAGATTAAATGGAAGTTGGGTTTAACGTCCTACGCCTCTGCACCTAACCTGGGCTAATTGAAGACGGGCATACCCCATACAGTGTGCTATGAGGGAAATTTTTGCCCGGGCAGCAACTGAATTCCAACCACATAGGGATCTTTTACGTGCACGCCAATGTGTACACAGGAGCTTGCTGCTCTCTTCCATTTTCTATTTGACAGTAATAATTGTATATGAAATGAGATTAAATGGAAGTTGGGTTTAACGTCCTACGCCTCTGCACCTAACCTGGGCTAATTGAAGACGGGCATACCCCATACAGTGTGCTATGAGGGAAATTTTTGCCCGGGCAGCAACTGAATTCCAACCACATAGGGATCTTTTACGTGCACGCCAATGTGTACACAGGAGCTCGGTTTTCCATCCCATCCAAACAACTAGGCAGCTGTCCTTGTCAGGTCCTCCGTCTGCATCACTTCGGCCTACTCTTATAACAAATTCCAACTGTCAGGGGATCTTTTATGTGCATGCCAATGTGGACACAAGACCTCGTTTTTTGTCCCATCTGAATGACTAGACAGCTGTCTTTGCCAGGCCCTCCATCCTGCATTACTGACAAGGGGGAATCACAGCGTAAAATCTGGATGAAATTTCCTCTGCCAATTCAGGGATCAAACACTCGATTTCTAGGTTAGTGAGCCAGCATCTTACCCACTTACCCACCGTGACCCCCAGGATGAAAATCTTATTGATATTTATATTATTTTAGGATGAAATGGACATTATATTGATATTTATATTATTTTAGGATGAAATGGACATCATATTGATATTTATATTATTTTAGGATGAAATGGACATCATATTGATATTTATATTATTTTAGGATGAAATGGACATCATATTTATATTTATATTATTTTAGGATGAAATGGACATCATATTGATATTATTTAAGGATGTAATGAACATCATATGGATATAATTTTTGGATGAAATGGACATTATATTGATATTTATATAATTTTTGGATGAAATGGACATTATACTGATATTGATATTATTTTAGGATGAAATGGACTTTATATTGATATTATTTTAGGAGGTAATGGACATCATATTGATATTGATATTATTTTAGGATGAAATGGACATCATATTGATATTATTTTAGGATGAAATGGACATCATATTGATATTATTTTAGGATGAAATGGACATTATATGGATATTATTTTAGGATGTAATGGACATCATATTTATATTACTTTAGGAGGAAATGGACATCATATTGATATTTATATTATGTTAGGATGTAATGGGCATCATATTGATATTTATATTATTTTAGGATGTAATGGGCATCATATTGATATTTATATTATTTTAGGAGGAAATGGACATCATATTTATATTTATATTATTTTAGGATGTAATGGGCATCATATTTATATTTATATTATTTTAGGATGTAATGGGCATCATATTTATATTTATATTATTTTAGGATGTAATGGGCATCATATTTATATTATTTTAGGAGGAAATGGACATAATATTGATATTATTTTAGGAGGAAATGGACATCATATTTATATTTATATTATTTTAGGATGAGATGGACATCATATTTATATTTATATTATTTTAGGATGTAATGGGCATCATATTTATATTTATATTATTTTAGGATGTAATGGGCATCATATTTATATTTATATTATTTTAGGAGGAAATGGACATAATACCGATATTATTTTAGGAGGAAATGGACATCATATTTATATTATTTTAGGATGTAATGGACATTATATTGATATTGATATTATTTTAGGATGTAATGGACATCTTATTGATATTATTTTAGGATGAAATGGGTCGACTGAAGGAGAACATAGATAAACTAAAGGAAGATGGTGTTGCTGTAGATTCAGAAGATCAGGAACAAGTTGGAATTATTGATAAACAATATCAAGCTGACAAAGATAAACTTCATAAAATACGTCTTCTTTTGGTGAGTGGTCATTGAGATAAAAACCACGGCTCTTTTTCTCCAAATTTTGATTAAAGATGAAATTCTAATTTTAGTAGATACTTAAATTTCGATTGGCTAAGCACTAGAATTAATCTAAAATTATCCAATCAAATTGCTAAAATTTGGATTTTATGAAACAGGCCCCTGAGAAACAGCCATTTACCTGTGACATGCACTTTTAAGGGACTATCACGATTTGAGCAGCGTCTCCAAAATAAAAGTTTGAGTACGTATAAAATCTAAGCGCCAAAATACTGGTGTGTTTACCTTGTCTCAAACTTTCAGCTCAAATTATTGAGTCGTTTCGAAGTGAACTTCAAAAATGCTTATCCGGACACATAACCCTTTTAAGATTTGGGATCAATTGTCTTCGGGTGACCTGACCATCGATTCCTGTTCAGTCAGAGTTCTATACAGTGAATGACCCATGTTTTGTACTTGATAACGAAATGTAAATTTCACCTACACATTATTTTTATTAAATGAAAGTCTGGTTTTATCCAGACACCGCAAAAACAGCTGGGGATAAGGTTTCTCCATGTCCAGATTAAGACTGTCGGATTAAAGTTGTTTAAAAACGTATCACAACAATTGAGTTGGTTAGTTGAGTTAGTAAAGGATTTTAAGGGATTTTAATACAAAATTAAGCAGTTTTATTCTCTAAAATATTATCGGGATTGGCCCTATTATATCAGTGTGCTGAAAATACAATCACAATCACGCATAAACAATGCGATGTTTTTGTGACTTTTCTAAAACGTCTACGAATATGGCAGTGGGCTGAAAATACCAGTACCAAAGTGAAATAGATAAAACGAAGAAAAAAATACTGTGCAGTAGTTAGATTTGGAACCATTTCACATCGGTGACAGTGATCAAAGAAGGACAGTGTTTAAAGATACATTAGTTGGCAATTCTTGCTATAATAATTAGGAGATAAACAGGAGGTGTTTATCGACATTGTAACATGCTATTTTTTTAAATTTTCAACGAACTTATTTTATTGTGTAAACTTCAAAATTCGTCTCACTGCAAATTGGTTTTAGTGACGTAAAAACCATTTTGACGTAATGAAAACGTCGTGACGTAACAGGATAACAGACTCGTCTCATTAGATTTGGCTCGCTTATTGCTTGGTTGCTATAGTAGCAGTATGAGTATAGACACACACAAGGAAAACTGAAATTCTCACTTCATTTTTTTAAAAGTACTTTTTGAAATAAGATTTATGTTTTTGTTATAGTTTTTGGTATATTTTATTGTTTGTAGCTGTTACCTGACAAGGGGGTTGGTGTTTCAAGTTCATCGCCATTGATTATCGCCATTGTGGTTATCTCCATTAAAGTAGTACGCATAATATTAATACGCAGTGATTTTGCTAATTTAGAGGGGTGTTATTGTCCAATAGATGGTGCCTAATTGACCAATCAAAACGCACGATTGACCCTGAAGCATGTTACAATTAAAAAATAGATGATAAAAAAAGAAAATGTTGAAAATTTCAGTCAAATTACTTTATTCTTAACGGAATTGTCACTGTTAGAAGTTTGGACTAGAAATAGGCACCAACTGTGTCTGCACCGTCTACGAGAATTGGCGATCGTTTGATTAACAAACGATACTCCACCTGCATATTATCGGTAAACTTTAGCTTGGTCTGCCATTTATTGATTTATATTTAAAGGGCTAATCCCGATATTTGTTTTTGGAATAAAAGTGCTTAATTTTATGTTAAAATCCCTTAAAATATTCGAGTCAAGGGCCGAGCAACTACTTCAGTATTTATGATACGTTTTCAAACGACTTAAATCAATCAGTCTTCATCTGGAATTTGGGACCGGTGCCCCAAGGTGTATTTTGTGGTATCTGGATTAAACCAGACATTTTTTTAAAAAAAAGGTGTGTAGTTGAAATTTGCCTTTCTCTATCAAGTACAGCACATGGGTCATTCAACGCATAACCCTCTCAAGTAACTGTAATCAGTTTTAAAGTCACCCAACGAAACAATTGACCCGAAATCTTTAAAGGGTACGTGTCTGGATAAGCAGTTTGGCGTTCACGTCAAAACGACTCAATATTTTGATTTTAAATTTTAAGACAAGGTAAATACACCATTCCCCTATATTTTGGCGTTTTATTTTAATACATTCTCAGACTTTTATTTTTTAGCCCCTGTTTAATTTCGGGATTGTCCCTTTAAATGGACGAGGCTGTTTAAATCCAAACTGTATCCAAGCCATCCTTGGTTCTACAAAGTCGATTTTGAGCTTGTCATGTAAATAAAGGGTTAATTAATGATTTCTATAACATCTGAAGCCTAAAAAAGACTTGCAATATGCAGATTTAGCTCTTGCATAATGTATCTGTAAGTCCACAATATCAGCATGCATCCAAGGGGCCATCCATAAAGTATGTACGCTCAAAATGTGTAAAATTCAGACCCCCCCCTTCCCCTCCTGTACGCTCCTGTACGTATGTTTTGCCAATGAATTTACGCACCTGTACGTTTTTAGCGTGACCCCCCTCCCCCCCTTCAAGCGTACGTACTTTATGGATGGCCCCCAAATGGGATCTAAGATAGGCTTCTGCGACGTACTGCTGCGTTCTCTAATTCTATATTTTTATACAGACGTTTTTATTCGGCTGGGCTGTTGTATGTTTATATCTGTTAGCACAGTCACATGAATGGTATTCTTAAAAAAGATGCAGTGAGAGACCCGATTTCTCACAAACAACGTGTGAATGAAATATTAATCATAATTTTGATTTCTTTAGGCTCGTAAAAATCGAGAGATAGCAGGATTACAGAGAAAGATAGACGAAATACCGTCAAGAGCTGAACTTAGTCAATATCAACGACGATTTGTTGAACTTTATAATCAAAGTGAGTAACATTGAAAAACCCTTCGATCAAACCACAGACTTGAAACCTTGAAAAACCCTTCGCTCAAACCACCGACTTAAAACCTTGAAAAATCCCTCGCTCAAACCACAGTCTTAAAACCTTGAAAAATCCCTCGCTCAAATCACAGACTTGAAACCTTGAAAAATCCCTCACTCAAACCACAGACTTAAAACCTTGAAAACTCCCTCGCTCAAACCACAGACTTGAAACCTTCAAAAATCCCTCGCTCAAACCACAGACTTAAAACCTTGAAAAAAAACCTTCGCTCAAACCACCGACTTGAAACCTTAAAAAACCTTCGCTCAAACCACAGACTTGAAACCTTGAAAAAAAACCTTCACTCAAACCACAGAATTGAAACCTTGAAAAACCCTTCGCTCAAACCACAGACTTAAACCCTTGAAAAACCATTCGCACAAACCACAGACTTAAAACCTTGAAAAACCCTTCGCTCAAACCACAGACTTGAAACCTTGAAAAAACCTTCGCTCAAACCACGGACTTGAAACCTTAAAAAAACCTTCGCTCAAACCACAGACTTGAAACCTTGAAAAAACCTTCGCTCAAACCACAGACTTAAAACCTTGAAAAACCCTTCGCTCAAACCACAGACTTGAAACCTTAAAAAAACCTTCGCTCAAACCACGGACTTGAAACCTTAAAAAAACCTTCGCTCAAACCACAGACTTGAAACCTTAAAAAAACCTTCGCTCAAACCACAGACTTGAAACCTTTAAAAAAAACCTCTCTCAAACCACCGACTTAAAACCTTGAAACCAATAAACCTGCGATTGTAACGGCCTAGCAAATGTTGATTACTGATAAGCGTGTTATGACATATCACAAATTGTTTTTTTTTACTTGTGTATTAATGAGTGTGTATTATGTGTGGTTTAATGGTCGACAGCGAGACATTAAGTAATATATTGATACTGCACGAGGCGAAAGCCGAGTGTTGTTTCAATATATCACGCAATGTCTTAAGCTTGAGAGCATTAAACTACTTAAAATACAGACACTATCTCGTATGTCCATTTCAATGAAATACGTCACAACAGTTCACTATTTCAGATAATGTACTATTGGCAAGATGGCTGTACATTATTGGAAATAATGGTACGCAAACATCAAAGGATGACGTCACATCTGTATTTTAAACACAGTGAACAGTCCATATATTGATTACACTATTTTGCCTGATTACACTATTTTGCCTATAATAATCTCGTCATTTTACAAGGGTAGCAAATTAGGCCCGAGGCCTGTTTTCGATTTGGCCCTTGGCACAGATCGTGCAAATGATTTTAATCATTACTTCAGGAAGAAACCGAAGAACTCGGGGGAAACCTGCCTGATTGGACGGGAGACTGAATATCCCTCTCACTCACAACGATAAAGTTCTTGCCCTGAGCTGGGATTGAACCCTTGATGTATTGGTGAGAAGCCACCTCTCTATCGCCACGGCTATCCTACGGCTATACCGTTTTTTTAGGACTTTGAATTTTGTCTGATGGTTTGGATTGTTCGTACTTGGTTTTATTTTATTTATCTATATTACAGTTGCCTCGAAACATACAGAAACTAAACAGTTTTATACTCTATACAATACTCTAGATGACACCAAATTATATTTAAATAAAGAGGTAGGTTTACCAGTTATTTTATAGTAGAAGAAGAAGAATTGTTTTATTAATGTGTCACACATTGTACAATAGCAATAAAAAAACATAATTTA
Organism: Patella pellucida; assembly: GCA_917208275.1. NCBI lineage: Eukaryota > Metazoa > Mollusca > Gastropoda > Patellidae > Patella > Patella pellucida. The sequence continues at coordinate 3,080,232 of OU795044.1, forward strand.
AGAGAACAAATTATAAGTGTACAATGTCCAGCCTTTAAGGCCTATTAGACACAACAAGCATAAATAAATATTTAAGACTGTAACAAATAAACTTGTTACGGTACTCAAAAGTACAGCTGATTTGGGGAAGAATCCCAGTATAGTGCAGGCAAGATCAGATCTCAGTGATATGGTTAGAGATAAAAGGACTAAAGGGTCCAGCTCGAATTTCAAAGAATCTGAAAATTACACGTTCATGAACGTATGAAATTTAAACGCCAAAATATAGAGGAATAGTGTATTTACCTTGTCTGAAAATTTCAGTTCAAAATATTGAGTAGTTTGGACGTAAATGCAAAAAAAGCTTAACTGGACACTAGCTCTTTTAAGTTTTTCTTTTAAATTGTTATGGTCGTTTTACTTGATAAGCGCGACTATATTTGATACCAATTTTAACTTAATCAATAGAGAGCTTTAAAAGTGAGTCAATAGGGTTATATTGAAAGCTGCACATATATAGACTCGTTTTATCCAGACACTTCTGTGTAATGCAAACAGAACACAAGTCTTTGGCCACCCAGCCATACCGGCGATTGGAAGCTGTTTGAAAACGTATCACATAGTTTGAAGAAGTTGCTCGGATCTAAGTTAGTATGGAAGACCAAATGGGACAATGTTCATGATTCTTGTTTCTACATTCCAGTTTGAACATTTTAGACACGAACGCAACATTCTAAACTAATGATTCTTGTTTCTACATTCTTATGTCAACAATTCATGCTTAAAATCAACATTTTAAACAACAAATTGACTTTATGTTTCATTTTCGGCGTTTTATCGGTAAATTTTATATATCATTAAATATTAAAATTAAAAAATAATTTCTTAATTTTACACGAAAAAGAAATCAATTCATTCGTTTCTGAAAGCATCTTTTAAAAAATCTGGAATTTGAACTCTTATGAAAATATTTTCTACGTTTCAAAAAGTCTTGAAGTTAAAATCTTGAAATAAAAATGTCCAGAAAAATATAATGAGTTATCTACATTATTACACCAGAGGGCGTTCACGTATGTGTACAACTTTGATACAGACTATAGATTAGAAATCAAGAGTAGACGTCATAATATAGGCTGCGCCTGTTCCTCAATCCCTTTCAATATCTGAATAAAATATTGTTTTTAAAAAAAGTAGACTTCTCCACGAGTGGAAGTGGGCCCCTGTTGTGATTACAGTAATTAGTTGCATGAAACAGAAATTAAGCTTGACATATAATATCATTTAAAACACATCATGATCATCGAAAACACGCGTAGGTCTAATTCGTAATCATGAAAAAGTAAACAAATAACAGCAAATATCTAAGAAAGGCCTTTGTTCTAATCTTTCTAGATGTTTAAATTATAGAAGTTATTTGTATTGTTATTATACATGTATATCAAGCTTAATTTATGTTTCATGCAACTAATTACTGTAAACACAACAGGGCCCCATGGCCCACTTTCACTCGTGGAAAAGTCTACTTTTGATTTCTAATCTATAGTCTGTATCAAAGTTGTACACATGCGCTAACGCCCTCTGGTATAATAATGATGATAATTCATTGTATTTTTCTGGACATTTTCATTTCAAGAATTTAACTTCAAGACTTTTTGAAACGTAGAAAATATTTTCATAAGAGTTCAAATTCCAGATTTGTTTTTAGATACTTTCAGAAACCAATAAATTGATTTCTTTGTGGTGTTAATTTAATAAATTATTTTTTAATTTTAATATTTAATGATATATAAAATTTACCGATAAAACGCCGAAAATGAAACATAAAGTCATTTTTTTGTTTAAAATGTTAATTTTGTGCATAAAATGTTGAAATAAGAATGTAGAACCAAGAATCATTAGTTTAGAATGTTGCGTATGTGTCTAAAATGTTAAAACTGGAATGTAGAAACAAGAATCATGAATATTGTCCCATTTGGTCTTCCATAAGTTAGAGGCTATTAAGGGCTTTTCATACAAAATTAAGCAGTTTTAACCCCCAAAATGTTATTGGGATGGCCCCTTTAATAATAAAGTATGGGCCATACTGCCGCCATACCAAAAAAGCATTTTGGCTATCAGACTTGCCTTTTAAAAAAATTGATGCAGGAAGGTGTCTTTGTTTTTTTTGTCAAAATTGAAGAAGCACACAGAATTATTATAAATTTAATATTTGGGTGAGGTTTCTGAAATAATGCTGAATGAACATGCGGAAATCATTAACTTTGATTTTACCTTTTAGAAATACGCGTAACACTGCCCATTTTTGATGATGTAGCGGTTGTAGTATCATGGGTCATCTGTGAAATGTCAAAAGCGTCGCCAAATCCTACGTATAACCTATGCAATTTTTTCTTACTACATATCTTGGAACAGACCTTAATAGTCTATTAACAGAACACAGTTTTTATGGGATACAATCACTAGTTTTATTCTAAAAGCACGGCGTTTTGACAAGTATCCACTTATCGTTATCAAGCTCAATGACATTTAGTAAACTTAAGTTCAATATATATGAAATTCATAGTGAAACCATTTACATGGATTGACTTGAAAATACCAAAAGAATGTAAAGGTAAAGGATATTTAAAGGGCTAATCCCAATATTTGTTTTGGGAATAAAACTGCTTAATTTTGTGTTAAAACCCCTTATAATATTCGAGTCAAGGGCAGAGCAACTACTTCAGTAGTCATGATACGTTTTCAAACGACTTTAATCCATCAGTCTTCATCTGGAATTTGAGACCGGTGCCCCAAGGTGTATTTTGTAGTATCTGGATTAAACCAAACATTTTTTTATAAAAATAATGGGTAGTTGAAATTTGACTTTCTCTATCAAGTACGGCACATGAGTTATTCACTGAATAACTCTCTCAAGTAACCGTAATCGGTTATAAGGTCACCAAACGAAACAATTGACCCGAAATCTTAAAAGGGTTACGTGTCCGGATAAGCAGTTTTGGCCTTCATGTCCAATTGACTCAATATTTTGAGTTGAAATTTTGAGACAAGGTAAATACACCATTCCCCTATATTTTGGCGTTTTATTTTCATACATTCTCAGACTTTTATTTTTGAGCCCCTTTTCAATTCGGGATTGTCTCTTTAACAAAAACAACAAGGTAACTGTGTTCTGTTAATGTGTTTCGCGGTCGCAAAATGTCACTAAAAGTGTTGATAGTTTGTTTATTTTCCTCCTATTCTGCAGTAGCGGATTATCATTGAGGAGGATGAGGCTGCAGCCTCAGGCCCAAAGATTTTGATACGATTAAAAACACATAGACAATGATTGTTAGGGGGTGGGGTTTAGGCCAAACGGGAATCAACATAGACCCTGGCCCGAAATTAATTAGGCCCACGACATTTGAAATAGGCCCTCTTGCAACTGCCGCCTCAGGCCTTGGTGGAGCTTAATCTGCCACTGTTATTCTGACATTATAATTCCACGTGAATGACAGCTTCACATTGTGATTGAATATACGGCATCTTAAATGGTATGAATAATCGGAAGAACAAACACTACAGTTTTATATCGTGATTGGATACAAAGGTTACACACATAGATTATAATACAATACTTTGATTGGATACAAAGATTACACCCATAGATTATAATACAATACAATACTTTGATTTGTGATTGTTTCGTGACGATGTCTATGAATGTTGAACACAAATAAATGTTATTTTCAGGTGACGTTATTAAACTCGATACACGATAATTTTACACAGTAAGTAGTTTAACGAACTTATTTATATCCTCGTCAAAAAAAAATCTTACAGGCCGTTGTCTGGGCTAAATGTCCCTCATAGCAGACTGTTCGGTGTATGCCTGTCTTCCTTAGCCCAGTTCGAAGCAGAACAGTAGGACCTTAAACCCCATTTCATTTCATTAGCGTGAATATTTGTCGACTTAAGTTGTCATGGTTATTGGTTAAGTATGTAGTTATCTTCTATTAACCTAATGGCATATTAATTGAGAAGCAAATAAAGTAAAGCATAAAGATATAGTGTGATCATTTAACACAATCTTGTTGCCCTATGCAGGGTATGTCAGCCTATTCTATCCTCCGGTTTCCTCCCACATCTAAAAGACCCCTATTTCAAATCAAATAAAATATTGTTTACAAAAAAAACAGGAAAGAAAAAGACCCCTATGTGCAATCAAATTATTGAAATAAATTTGACCCAGGTTACCCTGGAAATGACCTAGTTTTTGTCAAGTGTACGATAAACTCTAATTCTCTCTCATTTGAGTAGTGTTTACATGCAAGTAGCTAATAAACTTTGATGAGAATAAGAACTAATTGTAGAATATTTTCAGAGCGATGTCGTCACAGACTAATAAAGAACAATTTTTAAAACAGTTTGAACAAATTGTGGAGGGAATCAAACAAAATAGAAATAAGGTTAGTATAGTTCCAATATCGCCTTTCCTTTTATTTATAAATGCAGGGGGAGGCGGGTGGATGGCCGAATGGTTAGCACGTGCACGCTGTATCATAAAGCCTGTCATTGAGCCATTGAGTCATCTGGCAGGGAGGGGATCACGGTGGCTAAGTGGATAAGGCTCTGGTTAGCTAGCCTGGATGTCGGATGTTTGATCCCTGCATTGGCCGAGAAAGTTCATCTCGATTTTCCGGCGTGATTTCCCCTTGTCAGTGATGCAGAAGGAGGGCCTGACAAGGACAGCTGCCTAGTCGTTCGGATGGGACAAAAACCGAGGTCCCGTGTACAAATTGGAGTGCACGTAAAAGATCCCTTGGCAGTTGGAATTCGATATAAGAGTAGGCCATAGCGCCGCTGCCCGGGCAAAAATTTCCCTCATTGCACACTGTGGCGTATGCCCGTCTTCAATTAGCCCAGGTACGGTGCTTAAGCGTAGGACGTTAAACCCCATTTCATTCATTCATTCATTCATCTGGCAGGGTTTCGACTCCTCGGTTGTACATGACAAGGAGTAGGGACGCCTGTCCAACCTTGTGGGTTTTTCCCTGGGTCTTCCAGTTTGCTCCCACTGCTAAAGATCCCTACGCGAATTATTGAAATAAAATTAAAAACCATGTTAGTCCCGATATGACCTAGTTTGTGTCGAGTAGGCTGTTAAACCCCATTTCTCTCTCTCTCCCTTTAAAAATGCAGTGAGTATGCATATATATAATATATTGTCTACATACTGCCAGATGAAGTAAATGGGGCCTATAGTCTAAGGCATGTTTTTTTCATCATAAGATCTTTCATTGAGTCAAGTAATGTGGTTAGGTTTAAGAATCTGGGGAGGGGTTAAATCTCCACATAAGCACTGGCCTAGGGTGATGAAAAATTAGTTCGTGATATTTCCGAGTTTTATTGAAAATACATACAATACATTATGTTTATATACATAGTTAATTAAACAGTTTGTGGTGCTGGTGGCGATCATGGTCTTACTTGGACGGTGCTTATGGTGTTCTGGTTTTTGTTCCTGAAAAGAAAGGAATAAATTTGGGGCTCACCCCCGAGGCCGTGAGCCCCATTAGTGTGTATCATAATGAGAATTGGATTTTGGATTAGGATGGAGACTGGCCTTATTTAATCTAATTTACTATGCACTAGGATGTCGTTCAGATTTTTATTTTTAGAGCTAGGCTGTGTCATAGTCATAGTCTCACAAAATGACCTAGAATGTGTTGAGTGGAGTTTAAACCCAATCTCTCTCTATCTTCTCTCTGTCTCTCCCCAACTTAGCAAGTGTGTTCCCACTGCTAAGATCCCTATGTACGAGTGAATCCTTACAGGGAGAGGCGTTTAATATAGGCTATGCCTGTTCCCCAAACCCTATTCAGATATTCAGATATAAATCTGAATAAAATATTGCTTATATAAAATTAATTTCTGGTGTAATTTTGAATATTTTTCAAGGTTGAGAAACGTAAACAAGATGAGAAAATGAAACGGGATCAATTTAATGATCAATATCTCGACCTGGTAGAAAAACAACGACTTTATTTTAAAACAGTTAAAGATTTTAAAGAGGTAGGTTAAATTGTTTAGTAGAAAAACAACGACTTTATTTTAAAACAGTTAAAGATGTTAAAGAGGTAGGTTAAATTGATTAGGTGTCTACTCTATGATATATGAGGGGGGGGCGGATGGCTGAATGGTTAGCACATCCGTGCTGTATCATAAAGCCTGTCAAGAGAATTAACTGGGTAAGAAATGGGATGAGTTGAGAAAATTCTGACCATTTGATTAACCAGTTAGAAGAATATTGAATAAGTAGGAATATTTTCCCATTTTTGTTGCTTGGAGCGCTGGTTGATTCCTCCTGTGACACATTGGTACAGAGGGACAAAAGTGAAATTGCAGGATTTCGAATTCCTGCCCACACCTAGCACACCGGCCCAGAAAGTCTATTATATCAGCCCCATTACAGACTCCAATGATGGTGTGACGGCCCGTTAAAGCCACCGGCCACATACAACATGATCCTCATCGCTCCAATACCACCCCACACCCATATAATTTTTAGCAGAAAAATGTTTTTAGACTAACTGGACAAAACTATTTGTTTATTTTTTTGCCTGACCGATCGCCTAATCTACCCCCGATTCTGTCTTGTGCATGATATACTTCAGTCAGATGAAGAAAAATTAATACTTTATCTAGAACAGAATATCAACACTGTTCAATAAACTTGTTGTTACAATATTTAGTAAATTAAACCAGTAGCGATATGACCAGGTTTAAACCACATTTCTCCCTTTTCCTTTTAGGATGTTCATATACAGTTTATTATGAGAGAATATTGTGTTTGTTTTATTATTCAACCTCGTGGGTTTTCTCTGGGTCCTCTGGTTTCCTCCCACTGCTAAAGTTAAACCATATGTTAGTCCCGAAATTTCCTAGTTTGTGTCGAATGAGAGAATATATTGTTTGCTTTATTATGAGAAAATATGGTGTTTGTTTTTATTGTGAGAGAATATGGTGTTTTATTGTGAGAGAATATGGTGGTTTATTGTGAGAGAATATGGGGCCATCCATAAAGTACGTACGCTTAAAAGGGGGGAGGGGGGGTCACGCCAAAAACGTACAGGTGTGTAAATTCATTGGCAAAACGTACGTACAGGAGCGTACAGGGGGGGAGGGGGTCTGAATTTTACCCATTTTGAGCCTACGTACTTTATGGATGGCCCCTATGGTATTTATTTTATTGTGAGAGAATATGTTGTTTGTTTTTATTGCAGGAATGTCGAAAGAATGAGATTCTTTTGTCTAAATTAAAACAATGAAGATGATGATTGAGACAGCATTTTTTCCTCGTGTTAACTCTATTTTGATTAATGTCTATTATCTATTATAAACAATAAAAATACTTATTACAATAAAACCTATCTTGATCTTCAATACAATCAACATTCAACACGAAATCTTCCTGGTTTGCATGTGATCAGATAATTAAGGCTGGACTTAGGCAGGCCAGTAGCCCCCCCCCCCCCCCCCCAATTATTTCGCCAATTATAATGAATTTCTCGAGAGTGTTCTTAGCTTGCCACATCCTCAGCCCCTCGCAAAAATTCTGTAGCCCCTGCCCCCCCCCCCAATTATATAAGCTGGCTACACCCCACTTACATGTACCACACTCTTCTTTGAGCGACTTTTAGCAATTGACATAGATAATAAACACAAACACTTAATATGGAACACAATTACTATTTTAATTAAACTCTGTTATGGCCAGAAATACGATTTCTAATTATTTAGTTGATTCCGTAATTTTACATGACCCGTGTGTACTCGTAATATTTCGTTCCGCAATTTTTGTATTCCGAAGTTTGTTGTGTTAGGAACGGAAGTTCAAAGCACATGGCAGAAGCGCTTCATGGCAGTAGCTATTTGGTAGAACATAGCATTTTGTCAGTTATTTATCATTTGTCAGACCTTGTCAGCTATGTAAGAGATTTGAAAGGGATTCGCATAAAAACACGGAATTTGTAGTGTCAATTTAATATATTATTTAGATGTTTTCAAGCTAATGATAATAAAATTAATATACAGAGGGTTTACTTGTTTTTTGTATATAAACCCTCTGTATATTAATTTTATCATCATTAGCTTGAAAACGTTGAGAGAATCCTCAACGAAACATCGCTTTAATTAAAATAGTAATTGTGTTCCATATTAAGTGTTTGTGTTTATTATGTACCACATTGTTACAAATTAAATCTATGTAATGTGAAATTATATAATCAACAAGCACATTTAGCAAGAGATGGAAAAGAGAACAAGCTGAAATGAAATGAAAAGAAATGGGGTTTAATGTCCTACTGTTCTGCTCCGAACTGGGCTAATGAAGATGGAGAGAACATGCTAACCAAAAAAGAAACCTGATTTTCCATACACACAGGGGCCAGTAGGTAATGGTCTAAAAATGTGTGAATATTGAAATGAAAGAATTTGCGATGTTTGGGATATAAACATATATCTAAATTTCCATCAAAATCCAAGAAAATTTGTTAACTCTAGATGGAAATGAAATGGGGTTTAATGTCCAGCTCCAAAACTGGGCTAATAAAGACAGGCATACGTCGCGGTACCAGTAGCGGATTATCAGTGAGGCCGATAGACTTGTCTGAACTGATTAAAATTGCATAGACAATAATAATAATAATCGCTGCATTTTACAAGGGTAGCAATTTATAGCACAGTTTTCATGAGTTAACGGGTTTAAACATCAAGACCACATCCTGTTAATGAATGAAGCGTGCTATAAATGACTTGGGACATTGACACCTACTCAATGCAACATGCTTGTCGTTATTGCACAGAAAACCCACCCCACTTCTCTATATGATTTCTACTAAAACTAGTGTAAACCAGCAAAAGAGTGCAATAACATTGAACAGGGGCCGGTTTGCTCAAAGCTCCATTATCTTTTAACGATCTGTTAACTTTAACGGAGAGAAATATTGTTGCTGGAAATAAAGGCCCTGAACATTCTGTGGTGCAAATTTTTCCTACAGATTTATGCTACTATCAAAAATAAAGTATTCTATAGTGTTTTCTGTGGTAAATTTAACGGGAAGTTAACAAACAACACGCTATCGAGATATGTCCGTTAAGAGTTTAACAGGTCGTTAAAATAACTTAGTTTCGAGCAACCGACCCCTGGGGCGGTATTTATAAAAATTCTAAGAGTTGGAACCAACTCTTAACTGTCAAAAATTACTCCTAACTTTGTAGATTTTCCTAAGACCTATTTATAAAACATTTTACTTTAAGAATTACTCCTAACTATGACACATATTTAGGAGTCCTCCTGTAGCACTCCTAACTTGTTAAAAGTACTCTTATCTTGGTTAACATAACAGTCCGTGTACGCCGCCTTAGAGAGTTTAAAACAAGAAAAGATTTCTTTATGGAGTACAACAATGACGAGTTGATAAGGAGATATCGAATGGACATGGGTGGGATTCTTTTTGTGACAGATTTAGTTTGGTTAGGACCCAAGTCTTACATTTAGTTAAAAGTAACTCTAAAACTCTTTATAAATATTTCTAAAGAGAAACTTTTAACTAAATGTTGTTTTAGGAAGTCTTAGAGTAAAAGTTATGAAAACTCTAAGAATTTTTATAAATACGGCCCCAGGTCTAGTTATTGCATGGTTAAGCTCCACCCAATCTACTACAGGGAAAACAATCTGCTTATTCAAGGAATGAATGAATGAAATGGGGTTTAACGTCCTACTGTTATGCACTTTACCTGAGCTAATTGAAGAGGGGCATACGCCATACAGTGTGCTATGAGGGAAATTTTGCCCGGGCAGCGGCGCTATGGCCTACTCTTATATCGAATTCCAACTGCCAAGGGATCTTTTATGTGCACCTTAATGTGTACACGGGGCCTCGGTTTTTCGTCCCATCCTAACGACTAGGCAACTGTCCTTGTCAGGCCCTCCTTCTGTATCACAGACAAGGGGAAATCATGTCGGAAAATCGAGATGAACTTTCTCGGCCAATGCAGGGATCGAACTCTCAACCTCCAGGCTAGCGAACTAGCGCCTTATCCACTTAGCCACCGTGATCCACCGCTTATTCAAGGAAAAGAACAAAGGAAGATTTTTCGTCAAGGTTACAAATTGATTTTAATGGTATAATAAATTTTTATAATCTATCGTATTTTCATGGGGGATGATATGTACGGTACACACATCTAATAATAAAACAATGCTAGCAAATCAAATAATAATAAAATAAAACGAAATAAAACATATTCACATCATAACTAATTATATATACATGGCACAATTGAATTTATAATACTTAAAAACTTCACACACCAAACTATAGTTTATAACATATAAAACTTTTTACAATTCTTGCATTGATAGGTCATTTTAACTCTTTATATATAGTTGATGGAATTCTACAGCATTATCTTGGGTTATTCTAGGCTTATAACAAATTTTAACACCTAATAGGGGTCTTTAGCAGTGGGAGGAAACCGGAGTGCCTGGAGGAAACCCACGAGGTTGAGAGAGAAGGCACCCCTATCTCCATGCCACATACGCTCACACTAGGGCTCGAAACCACAGCCGCAAGCCAGAGGTGATCAGCCAGCTAGAGGTCGAAGCGCGGCACTCTAGACCACAAGGCCATCCCAACCGCCGACACAAATAGCACTTGGCAGTCAACATTTACCAATTCTTGCTTTGATAGGCTAAATATCTGCTTGTAAATATTTTAAACATTTCTACAGTAAATATTTTACAATTCTTGCTTTGATCGGCTAAATATCCGCTTGTTTAACTCTAGAGAATTAAAATTCTAGAATAAATATTTTACAATTCTTGCATTAGCAGGTTAAATGTCCGCTTGTATATTAATATTGGTGGCAGATATATTCCGATATCTCAAGGTAGTTGGATTTTAAACAACATCATAATCAAAAGATAGCTTGCCAGACAATGAAACATACTACCAAAGCAGCCAAATCAGCTAAAGGGGCCATCCATAAAGTATGTACGCTCAAAATGGGTAAAATTCAGACCCCCCCTCCCTTTATGGATGGCCCCAAATCGTCCGAACAATCATCATGAAAAGAACGTAATCACTGGACTTAAATACGTTCCACTGCTTAATGCTCATTGATGACTAAATGCACGAATAAAAAATCGCGACTATGTTTTTTTATTGTACCAACTTTAACAATGGGCCTGCTTGATTTATCCATACCGGCTGACCATAGTTCGGCAATAATACCGGCGAGGTCACTTGATTTACAGCCGCGATCAACGGCGCAAGATGGTGAACATGTCAACGAGATACAATTCACGTTATTTTTTTAGGTAATACTACTAAAAATAAATTTCTGCTTATTTTGCTGTCACTTACTTATAGCCATACTTTCATGAATACTGCTTTTTTTATTAAAACATGTCATGTAATCAATTTAATATTATAATATTTTCCCAAGCCAAATTTTTTATCAGCCGGGTCACTTGATTTGCTCTGAAACCGGCGTACGCCGCTTCAAGCAGGCCCAATGATGATCGAGGCTAGGCCTAAAATTCTCATCGTGGGTCAAATTGACTGATATTTTCAGCACATTTCCTTTAATAACATTATCTAGTTTTTATACGCCCACATTCAAAAGGCTAAAGTTAATGCCCGATTGACTCTAAATTTAAACAATGTTTAAGGTCATGAGATAACATGATTATAACACATTATTTTAAATGTTTCCTTAAACACGATTATAAAAATAATTATAACATTATTTATAGGTTTTCACATACATACAGAAGATCTTCATGCATTTCTCTAATCAGATTCAGAAATACTCCAAAACACATTTACATCAAGATTTGGCACTTAGTAATAGAAATCGATTCATGATGGATTGAGATTCTTTTAACCGTGATGACATGGATGAAATGGATGACAGGACTCGTAATGACTAGAAATGAGTCCATTATTTTGGATGAAATATGTGAAATAGTATTATTATATGTTGGTAAGAATCTCTTTAAATACATGCATCATAAGTTATTGGTATCCATATCCGCATCAGAAGTTATTGGTATCCATATCCGCATCAGAAGTTATTGGTATCCATATCCGCATCAGAAGTTATTGGTATCCATATCCGCATCATAAGTTATACGTATACATTATACATACATCATAAGTTAATTGGTATACATATCGGCATCATAAGTTGGTGTATCCATAGATTATCATAAGTTATAGGTAAACATTATAAATGCATCATAAGTTATAGGTATACATTATACATGCATCATAAGTTATTTTATCCATAGATTATCATAAGTTATTGCTATTCCTTCATGCACATAGATTATCATAAGTTAAAGGTATACATTCATGCATCATAAGTTATAGGTATACATATCCGCATCTTAAGTTATAGGTAAACATTATTTAATCTTTTAGTGGCATTTAGCGATTGGAGACATATCAGAACTAACACAATTATATGGGAAAACAATCACTGGTTTATTATACACAAACACGATGTTTCGATAAGTATCCTCTTATCGTTATCAAGCTTGATAACGATAAGAGGATACTTATCGAAACGTCGTGTTTGTGTATAATAAACCAGTGATTGTTTTCCCATATAATTGTGTTAGTTCTAAACATTATTTGCCTACAACGTTTTTTGTTTTAGGACTTTGATTTTTGTCTAATGGTTTGGAATGTTCGTACTTGGGTGTTATTTTATTGAAATGCACATGCTAAGAGAGTGTCTGTATTGGACAGTAGAAATGTCAGATGAATTTAATCAATTTAGTTTTGATATGTTGGCAGGGAATGAAACAAGTTTTTAATCTAAATTTCAGATCTATACACTAGGGATTCCTTTAACTTGGTAGTTTTGCTCTTTAATTAATATAGCCTTTAATTTCAAAACAACCTTTGATAATAACTCTTGAAAATTTCAAAAATGATTTAATTAGTACTATGGCTTAATTTAATGGTACACCATTTAATTTCTGCTCAGCTAGTAATTAATGGCTTTAGATAATTGAACAGGTTATCCATTTCTAAACCCCTCTCTGAGAAACTAAATGGTGTACCATTAAATAAATACATAATTAATAATTAAACCATTTTTGAAATTTTCAGGGGTTATTATCAATTATCAAAGGATGTTTTGAAATTAAAGGCTATATTAATTAAAGAGCAAAACTACCAAGTTAAAGGATACCAGGCCCAGAGTTCACAAAGCATTCTCAGACTTAAGTTTAGAATTTACTCAATATTGTTCTTCTTTTGTTAATTAAATTATAGCTTTCTAAGATTTTTGTTTTAATGTATCAAATACGTCAATAAGAAACTATGTGCAAAGTTTTGTGTTTCTGGATGAAAGATATTTCTCATAAACAGTGATTGAAATTTGAGTAAATTCTTAACTTAAGTCTGAGAATGCTTTGTGAACTGGGGGCCAGATCCCTAGTGATATTATTTGCATTATGATGTTAAAAGCATTTATATTTGTTCTCTTTTAATGTGATTGAGTGATATACATTTATATGTAAAATATACAGGGACATGATTTAATACAATAAAATAAATACATTACACATACTATCATATTTATATTATAACCATATCATATTCATCTCATTTCTTGAAGAGTCACTCCATAAATACACATTCTCCCGATTAGAGCCAAGGACTCCAGGCTAAGGATTTACAGCCAAGGACTCCAAGCTAAGGATTTACAGCCAAGGACTCCAGGCTAAGGATTTACAGCCAAGGACTCCAAGCTAAGGATTTACAGCCAAGGACTCCAGACTAAGGAATAGAGCCAAGGACTCCAGGCTAAGGAATAGAGCCAAGGACTCCAGGCTAAGGATTTACAGCCAAGGACTCCGGGCTAAGGATTAGAGCCAAGGACTCCAGGCAAAGACTCTGAGCTACTGACTCCAAGCTAAGGATTTAGAGCCAAGGACTCCAGGCTAAGGATTAGAGCCAAGGACTCCATGCTAAGGATTTAGAGCCAAGGACTCCATGCTAAGGATTTAGAGCCAAGGACTCCAGACTAAGGATTAGAGCCAAGGACTTCAGACTAAGGATTGGAGCCAAGGACTCCAGGCTAAGGATTTACAGCCAAGGACTCCAGGCTATGGACTCCAAGCTAAGGATTCCAGGCTAAGGATTTACAGCCAAGGACTCCAGGCTAAGGATTTGCAGCCAAGTACTCCAGGCAAAGACTCTGAGCTACGGACTCAAAGCTAAGGATTCCAGGCTAAGGATTTACAGCCAAGGACTCCAGGCTAAGGAATAGAGCCAAGGACTCCAGGCTAAGGAATAGAGCCAAGGACTGCTATCCGAGGTGAAATTTTGGCAATCTACATATATGTTATGTAGTTTAAAATATTGATGAATTGTGATTTATTCAATCAGTGATGGATTTGGCTGTTGAATCTAATAAACAAAAATAATTATAGTTAGTTTGGCCTTATGCAGAGATCTTTATAATTCAAAAGAATTGGGTGTAAAACTATCAGAGGTATAACTTGTAAAATATAAAACAAAATAATTTAATTAGGCCTTAATTCAATAAAACCTTAAACATTTGATATCTAAAAATATATTTCTAAGTGATTTATGGATTGAGAGGTTAAATCTAAATACACACATTGGAATTTAAACCGATTTTAAACTCTATTTTAACATTTGATTCTTGTTAAATAAAATATCCCTGAATTCTCACAGAAACTCCAATTTCTGTAAATAGTTTGATTCAAAATTACATGCATGCATTAGGATTTCTATTTAAAATAATATTTATTTAAATAGAATTTCCTGTTATGTATAAATTAACAGGAGTAATTAATGTTATTCAATACTAAAATAAATAATCTTCTTTGATTGGAATTTAGTAATTGAACATAATAACACAAGGTACAATTTTATGGATACACAATTACTGAGTTTGATACTAAGTGGCGTTTCATTTGCTTGATAAAGACGAGAGTATCTTCGTCGAAGCGTCGCTTAGTATCAAACTCAGTAATTGGGTATCCATAAAATTGTACCTTGTGTTATAATGTTCAATTACTAAATTCCAATCAAAGAAAATATAATTTGTTTAAAAAGAATTCCCTGTACAAGAATTGTTATTCTATACTAAAATAAATTAATTCCATTGCTGTACTTTTTAAAACTCAATTGGGTTTAATGCCCCACTGGGCTCCGAAGGTTTAGGTATAAATGTAACCCATATAAACTAGGACTATCTTTACATAAATACAGACATGAGAGTGGTGAGAAGTGAAATTGGCTGAAAATTTTTAACTGGTCAGAAACCATCAATGCAGCATGAAGAAGTCATAGTGTAGGGAAGATTTTTTCCGTCAAAATCGTAATAAGCTTGGTGTAGATTACGGAAGAGTGTTTTCCGATTTAAGCAAAATTTTTGTTTGGCTTTTTTATTGCTTTGTAGTCAAATTTATAAAAATTGCTTTAAGTCGATTTGAGGAATACGCCAATTGGCTGAAAACTCTCATGTCTGTAAATAAAAGACAGCCTTATGTCTTATTATTTTGTCAGTGGTCACAATGTACATCAATGTATGGCAAATAAGGATTGGAAAACAAATAAAAATCAAGCTTGACATGGACCCTACAGGATTTGTAAATTGAGATTCATAATCTCCAAGCAAGGGCAGATTTAGACAGGAAGTTTTCCTGTAAATTAAAATAAATCAAGTTTGTTCACGATCTTCTATATTGATACATGGTGATTAAGTGTGGTTAATGGTCGAGAGCGAGACATTAAGTGATATATTGTAACAACTAGAGTACCGTCACGTCCGAGTTTTTTACAATATAATACGCAATGTCTAAGCATGAGAAGATTAAACTACTTAAAATACAGTCTGCACGTGCGTTTACAGTAAAAACGTCACGCCAGTGTAATATTATTATAATTTACGCTTGGCAAGTTGTCCGTACATCATTTAAAATAATGGTACGCCAACATCAAAGGATGGCGTCACATTCGTATTTTAATACAGTATACAAGTTGTACGACCGTTATCTGGTTACAGAATACAAGTCGTTATGTAATATGTACGTCATCTGGCTGGGTAGCATTATGTATTAAAATACAGATGTGACGTCATCCTGGCGTATTATCATTATTTCAATTAATGGTACGAGCAAAGTGCCAAGCGTATATTATTTATACTCGTTTCATTATAAAGCATGTGTGAGTGTCTGTATTTTAAGTTGTTTAATGGTCTCGAGCTTAGGACATTGCGTGGTGTGTCAATATATATATATATATATTACTTAATGTCTCGCTCGCGACCATTTAACCACTAAGTAGGCCTACCCTACCATCGGGGAGGGGGGGGGGATGATACAATAGAAATATATAATCCTTAAATGGCATTTAGCGATTGAGCACAAGAAAACACAACACAATTTTTATGGAAATAACAATCACTGTTTATACACATATAGCACGACGTTTCAACAAGTATCTTCTTTTTTATGTACTTTAATTAGTTAATTACCTTAATTAACCCCATGGGTTCTTTTTTATGGCTTCACATTTTTTGTAACATATATATATATTGCCTTTTAGTTTACTAATTATCATTTGTGCTTGATAACGACAAGAAGATACTTGTTGAAACGTCGTGCTATATGTATATAAACAGTGATTGTTTTTTCCATAAAAATTGTGTTGTGTTTTAATAGAAATATAGTATACATAAAACTCAATTTAAAAAATTACAACATTTAAAGCAGAAACATAAGCACTATAGGTAATAGGTAAAATACTATCTTACAGTACATGTCATAATTAATGATGCGGTCACAACTTCTAACAGCTCTAAATTATACTAGAACGCATAAAATACTTAACCTGTCACAGAAATAATAACCTACTCATCCTTGCATGTACAGGAATATCTTTTTGTAATTTTAGAATGCACAAAAATAATTTCCAATATTTTGTCATAGTCTGGTCTTTCAAATCTACAAGGCACTTTGAATTAATTATCACTTTTTTTTCTTGAAAAAATCAATTTCATTCCAGGCTTATCCATAATTTGATTCAAGACTTGTCCATAATTTGATTCAAGACTTGTCCGTAATTTCATTCAAGACTTGTTCGTAATTTAATTCAAGACTTGTCCATAATTTGATTCAAGACCTTTCCATAATTTGATTCAAGACTTGTCCATAAGTTTTACAAAAGCTTGATCATTGAAAACCGAACTGGACACAATGATGGAGAGATAGTTTGATAAAACAAAAGGATCAATTTCTCTATAAATCCGAGTGGTCACGAACAATTTTCTCCCTTTTGCTACTGGATCTCTTAAGTCAAATAGTCATTGATTTACCCAGATGCAAGTTTTCTTGAAAACAAAATTATCCATCTGTGATCTTGTCCTGCAGCATCGATCAAAACAACTTTTTTAAATAGCACACGTCTGTCGGACAGAATTTGGACAATTTAAAGCGAAGCATGTTATCCTGCAGCATCGATCAAAACGACTTATTTGAATAGCACACGTCTGTAGGACAGAATTTGGACAATTTAAAGCGAAGCATGTTATCCTGCAGCATCGATCAAACGACTTATTGGATTAGCACACGTCTGTCAGACAGAATTTGGACAATTTAAAGCGACGCATGTGATGTCTATAATGGTACGGTGTTATTTGTTAAAATAGCGTATAATATATTTGAGGGTTCTGTTGTATTAAACAGTAATGAACTGTTTGTAACCATATCGGAGAGTTCTGTTGTATTAAACAATAACGAACTATTTGTAACCATGGTAACGTTCATATCGATACAACTTGACATATCATCAGGTAGGTGGACTATAAGCAGACCTGAAAAATAAATATTTACATTAAGTAAGCAAACATGAATGAATGAATGAATGAAATGGGGTTTAACGTCCTACTGTTATGCACTTAACCTGAGCTAATTGAAGACGGGCATACACCACAGTGTGCTATGAGGGATATTTTGACCGCGCAGCGGCGCTACGGCCTACTCTTATATCAAATTTCAACTGCCAAGGGATTTTTTACGTGCACTCCAATGGGTACACGGGACCTCTGTTTTCCGTTCCATCCAAACAACTAGGCAGCTGTCCTTGTCAGGCCCTCCTTCTGCATCACTGACAAGGGGAAATCACGTCGGAAAATCAAGATGAACTTTCTCGGCCAATGCAGGGATCGAACAGTGAAATTGGCTGAAATATTTTGAACTGGTCAGAAACCATCATTAGTTTACATATGGTGATAACTTCTGTGTGAATAATTTTTATGTGGCTTTTTTATCAGTTGGTAGTCGAATTTATAAAAATTGCTTTATTAGGCCAATTGGCTGAAAACTCTCATGGCTGGTAAAGACAATCATCTTCATTTTTGTCATATAAATATGAAAGATAGGTTGCCAGACAATGACTTATACGCCCACAGCAGCTATAATAATAATAATAATCGTGTCATTTTACAAGGCCTTTCCAATTTGGCCCTTGGCATAGATCGTGCGAATGATTTGGTGAAAAGCCGCCTCTCTATCGCCACTGCTATCCGACCAGCTAAGTCATCCAGATAGTCAACTAACTAGTGTTGTCGCATATTTTTTCTTTTGTTAGTAATAAAAACAATTACAACACAGGAAATACTATTATGAGTGACAACCTATCAAGTAATGATCAGAAATCGGCCCTATACGAATGTT
This sequence comes from Patella pellucida, assembly GCA_917208275.1. Lineage (NCBI taxonomy): Eukaryota > Metazoa > Mollusca > Gastropoda > Patellidae > Patella > Patella pellucida. The sequence goes on from OU795044.1 coordinate 3,098,980, forward strand.
TGGTATTCAAAACATTTAATATCAAGGGCCATAACTGTGGAAATAATTATCGGAAATCATTGAAAATCAATAGGCTTGTTCGTCTCATAACCTTAAGTTTCTCTCCCTGAAAGTTGCATATTCATCAAATTCCTTAAAGGGACAATCCCGATAAGAACAGAGTCTCAAAAACTAAAGTCCGAGTATTTGTGAAATTTATGGACAAAATATTAAAGCATGGTGTATTTACATGGTCTGAAAATTTCAGCTGAAAATATCGAGTCGTTTGGACGTTAACGTCAACACTGCTTATCCGGACTTGTAAAACTTTTAAGATTTCGGGTCATTTTTTTCATTGGGTGACCTGATAATCGATTTACGTTTCTTGAGAGGCCTATACAGTGAATGACCCATGTACTGTACTTGATAACAAAAGGTAAACTTCACCTACATTTTATTTTTATATAAAAAAAAGTCTGGTTTTATCCAGATACTGTATGATACAAAGGTCTCCATTTCCAGATGCAGACTGTCGGGTTTAAGTTATTTACAAGCGTATCACAAATATCGGGTTAGTTAATCGGCCTTAGATAATAGGTTTCAAATGATTTTAACACAAAATTAAGCAGTTTTATTCCCCAAAAAGTTTGAGGGATTGACCCTTTAAGTAATTCCATGGCATAAACTTGAGTGGGCGTGCACATCAGATGGGTGATGGTTTAGACATCATAGATTTGACGTGAATATTAATTTTTGAATTGTTAGATATAAACCCTGTGTGTTGAGAATAAAAAGCACCATTTACCTGCAATACTGGCAGTCATTAGACAGGCAACAATACCACCAAATAAGGCTTTTAATACAACTGAAGCCAGATCACTGGCTCGATTCGGTGCCATCGGAGTCAGACCACCCAACTGTATTCCTATGGAACTGAGGTTGGCAAACCCACACAGAGCATATGTTGCTATAATCTCAGATTTAGGCTGAAAAAGAAATTGAAGTATTAACCATTTGATCTCTGACACCCCAATAATTGGAACAATCTTAAAAAAAGATAGGCCGACCGGCAACGAAACATACGTCCACAGCAGCTAGTGCTGATATCAAGTAAAATTTTACGCATCGATGCATCGGACGCAAACATCGATACTCGCATCGATGCATCGGGAATTTCTTTGCCGCCATTTTGTTATTCAATAATTACAGAAATAATCTAGTATTCCCGAAAGAAACACAGATTTCCCTATATTATCAATATTATAGAAATGTCGATTTATTTGAATAAATATATTTCGACAATATTCTTCTGTTATTTATAATTATGACATTGAATTGATATTGTCCGATTGGAACCCTTCGATTGACACTCGTTGAATGAGGGGTGTTGACTGTTAGCCGTATAAATAGCCGGGATTTATGAAGTCATTATCGATTGCCATTGAAAGAAAATAAGATTAAATCGTTTTAATACTATTCAAGTGTTAAAACCCGACCAGGAAAATATTATCCTCCGGACATCGTTCGTTAGTTTGGCCATAGACCATAGATTTGGGATTTAAATGAACTGTGAAGTTGAGGAACATGATTGCCAGGGGAAGTAACCAGCAATGACAATTTAGGTAGTCACTGGATAATGGCGACATAACGGAAGCGTATAGCGTAACAACGTGCGGGATTCATTGATTTGTTCTATTACACGTCTATTGTTTTATTTTGAATTATAAAAAAAAACACAGCAAAACGTTTTATTTTTTTCTTGTGGACGAATTAGTGAACTCCCTCAGAATCCTCGGACACAAAAAGGTACTTAGATCTTTTTGCCGATGGATCGATAATACAAAAAAGGGCTGAGAATCGCATCGGTGTCGGCCGAATCGATGCATCGCCGATGCATCGATACTTGATATCAGCACTAACAGCAGCTACATCATCCGAGCAGTCAACAAGAGTTGTCGCATATTTTTTTATTTTTTCGACAATGAAACATTTCTAATATAAAAATGGCCACACAAACACCCATTATAAAACCCTGCAGACAATGAAACACACTTTAAAGCAGAGAGAGAGAGACGGGGTTTAGCGTCCACTCAACACAACTAGGTCATTTCGGGACTAACATATGGTTTAATTTTATTTCAATAATTCGCTTGGACGTAGGGGTCTTTAGCAGTGGGAGGACACCAGAGTGCCCGGAGGAAACCCACGAGGTTGAGAAGGCGCCCCTATCTCCATGCGAAATACGCTCACACCAGGGCTCAAACCACAGCTACAAGCCGGCCAGCTACGGGTCTAAGCGTGGCACTCTAGACCACTAGGCCATCCCAACCCCCCACTTTGTGTATATCTAATCAAAATAATTAAATATGGTGGCCAGCTATAAGCGTCTACTGTGCTGTACATTCTCTGTACATATATTAGTACTGGTAAAAAAATAAATATATTATTACCGATAAAATAATACGGTCAGCGCAATCCCTTCTCGTATTGATAAATATATTCTTACCGATAAAATAATACCGTCAGTGCAATCCTTTCTCGTATTGATAAACTGTGATAATTGTTCGTATGCTACAAACTCATTTAGGAAGGTTTTCATTCCGATCAGTTCTCCGACAATCCGAGCATCTTTCCACTCGACACCCATCAAATATGCTACAGGCATAAAAACATACGAACATATCCACTGAAAATAAACAATATGAATGAATGAAATGGGGTTTAACGTCCTACGCTTCTACACGAGATAGAATCTGAAATATATAAATGATGAGTATTTTGAACAGATAATAATAATAATAATCGCGTCATTTTACAAGGGTAGCAAATTAGGCCTGAGGCCTTTTTCCAATTTGGCCCTTGGCACAGATCGTGCGAATGATTTCGATCATTACTGCAGGAAGAAACCGAAGAACTCAGGGGAAACCTGCCTGATCGGACGGGAGACCGAATATCCCTCTCACTTACAACGATCGACCATCGAGACTTACCTCAAACGATAAATCAGGGAAACACACAAATCCGCCAAACCAGGATAACACAGCATTAACAAACGCCAGTAGGGCGAGGAAAGCGATCAGATTGGCTGCGATATTAGCAACAAGACCAATAGATGCTGAGGCTCCAGCAGCCGCCGCTTCAAGAACATTACGATAATTCCTGTAAATAAAACAACAAATTAAATAGAGAACATTCTCATTCATATGAAAAGGTAAACAAATATAAGCATTATGTATTAAAGGCCTTTGTCAAAAAATTTCGAGCTGTTTAAATTATAGAGAGAGAGAGAGAAATGGGAATGGGGTTTAACCTCCAATCGACACAAACTAGGTCGTTTCGGGACTAACATATGGTTTAACTTTTATTGCAACAATTCTCCCAGAGAGAGCCCTCGAGGTTGACAGACGACCCTACTTCTTGTCACATACAACCGGGGATTCTAAACCACGCCAGTTGACTCAATGACAGGCTTTATGATACAGCATGCACGCTAACCATTCAACCCCCTCATTGTAATTGTAAGTAACATTGCTTGCAAAGTAACCGATAAATTATTTACACCTAGCCAATATTGGGGGGGGGGGGGGTAGAAATCTTTTTCTCGTTGTAAACTGCTGCATTGTGAGACAATGGGGTATATCATCTATTGACAAGAACTAGGTCATTTTAGGACTAACATATGATTTCATTTGTTTCGAAGTATATCTTGTCGTTATATTTGCCTTTTATGTAAATCATATGTGGCGCAGTCCCCCTGCACTTACTATTAGAATTCTAACTTTACACATTATATATCATTACATTTACCACAAATATTTAAAACATAAGACAATTTACGATGATTTAACACAAATATTTAAAACATACGACCACTTACGATGATTGATTATCAATGTGAGTTTTCTTTGATATTTTACTTTTTTGTGTTTCTGGGAAAAGTAATTTGGATACAGCCAGAGCGCAGGGAGCATTCATTACTGACGCACACAATAAATGTTCAGCTGGTACCTGGAATATAAAATGTAGTCTTAGCAAGACTTGAAATAGAATAAAACCAAGAATGAACAATCCAAACCGTTATAGGCAAAATAGTATATACAAGCAAAATAGTGTAATCAGCAAATGGACTGGTCCCCGTGTACAAAATACACGACAAACAGTGGTAACAGGTGTCCGGAAGAGTAAGCTTACCCTGCCTGGCTAGCCACACCAGCCATAGCTGCATCCAAACTATTAGGCAAAATGGAGAGAGAGAGAAATGGGGTTTAACATCCACTGGACACAAAGTAGGTCATTTTGAGACTAACATGGTTCAATTTTGTTTCAATAATTTGCTTGCGTGTAAAGGTCTTTAGCAGTGGGAGGAAACCGGAGGACCTTGAGACAGGCGACCCTACTCCTTGCCACGTACAACTGGAATTCGACCACGCCAGTTGACTCAATGACAGGGTTTATGATATAGCGCACGTGCTAACCATTCGGCCATCCAACCCCCCAGGAAGACATCAAATGAAAAGTCTTTCTTACTTTATATCTATTTTAAGTTTACTGATTGAAAAATATATCACAAAATTCAAACTCAAGATCTATGTATCTCCATCGCAAGTATATTATCAGAATATTTAATACGCATTTTCTGAACTAGTGCTGCCTGAGCGAAATTACCCTCCCTTCTACTGCACAACTGAGGATATTTTGCCAGGCAACTGGGGCCTGTTTCACGAAATTTTAACTTAAGATAAAATCCAAATTTTAGTACATACTCAAATCTGATTGGCTAAGCGCTAAAATCAATATAATACTATCCAATCGAATTACTAAAATCGGATTTTATCTTAATTAAAATTTCTTGAAACAGGCCCCAGAACATACACACGCAATAATAAAGAAAGGTTTCTAGGAAACCAAACATACATCGCTATGGTAATACTTACACCAAAAGAAACATAAGCCGCTAGAACACCACCAGCTATGGTAGCGAAGCCTCCCGTCATAACAGCATGTAATTCAGATTTTGTCATTTCCTCCAGAAAAGGTCGAATGAGTATTGGAGCCTCAGTCTACAATAAAATATAAAATGGCACATATAGTTTTCACATCTTATCAAGTCCTTCACGTAAAACTCTGCACAATAAAATATAAATAGGCACAATCAGTTTTAACATCTTATCAAGTCCTTCACGTAAAACTCTGCACAATAAAATATAAATTGGCACAATCAGTTTTCACATCTTATCAAGTCCTTCACGTAATACTCTGCACAATAAAATATAAATTGGCACAATCAGTTTTCACATCTTATCAAGCCCTTCACGTAAAACTCTGCTGTATATTTCGTCACTAATTCAGATTGGGTACAAGCCCAGCTTCAAGAGTTCTATCAAATTCCTTGATTGTCATGAATCCCAAGTATCGCGCTTTCCAGTCAAAATGTGACTCTACTAGTGATAATTCTGTTACAAAGTTCAAGTTTTGTTTAATGTCAAGACATGTTTGATTTGAGTGCGTTTGTGTTACAACATCTGATTGGGCGCTGCAGTTCACTTGTTTTCTATAAAGGTAAATAACGTAGCTATAAGTTTAGGAATCTCTGATAAGATGTTGTAAAACTCATGGTCGTTGCTTTAGAAACACGAATGAAGATGGAATTTCAATTTTGGAAAAGAGACACCTCAAATGACATGATGATCGAACTGCTTCCATGAAATGTTTTCCCAGTTACAGAGAGAGCTACTTTTAATGCAATTAGCAAACAGAATATGAAAACACTGCAACTATACAAAGACATTTATTCTATGATCAGAAGTGGAATACCATGTTTCATCAGCAAAATACAAGTGTTATTCCACTGGCTAGAAGTAGTCCATGTTGTTTTTACCTAATACTATTGTGAAATCATAAAATAAATAGAATATTTGTCGTTTTGTCGCGAATAACATATTTTATTTCATCTCTAAGCAAGAAAGCGTTAATATTTTCTTGCTTCTCGATAAAATAAAATATGTTATTCGCGACAAATATCCTCAATTTATTAGGCAGGATGGAAATACTGAAACTGTACCTGTCCTACGAAGATATTTCCTGCAGCACAGAGAGATTCGGCAGCCGTTGTTCCCAACATGAGTCTCATAACAAAGGCTATTTTACTAATGACCATCTGCATGATACCAAGATGGTACAGCACCGAGATGAAACAACTAAAGAAGATAACCACTGGTAGAACCTGGAAATATACAAATATATCTATCAAACATGCAAGAAAATAATATATCCCTTTGACGGCTGGCGGTGCAAATATCGAGGATTTAGAGCACACTTGTGATAAGTCAAAATGCCTGATTTTGAGAAAAGTGCAATTTAAACTTTTGATTCACCACCAATATTGCATTTATTAATATTTTATTGATTATTTCATACATTTTGAAATGAGCGACGGTATTGATTTATATACCAATAGAAAGAGAATTACAAGCTCTTCATTTTAATAAAAGAAAAGTTGTAATTTTTGACTTATAACAATTATGAGATATGTCTCATTAGCATGATACCAATATATATAATAATAATAATAATAATAATAATCGCATCATTTTACAAGGGTAGCAAATTAGGCCTGAGACCTTTTTCCAATGTGGCCCTTGGCACAGATCGTGCGAATGATTATTTCGATCATTACTGCAGGAAGAAACCAGTGTGCTATGAGGGATGCCATGAGGGAAATTTTACCCGGAAAGCAACTGAATTCCAAATGCAAAGGGATCTTTTACGTGCTCGCCAACGTGTACCCAAGACCTTGGTTTTTAATACCATCCAAAGGACTGGTCAGCTGTCCTTGTCAGGCCCTATGTCTGCATCACTGACAAGGGGAACCTAGCTGGAAACGGAGATGAACTTTCTCGGCCAATGCAGGGATCGAACACTCGACCTCCAGGCTAGCGAGCCAGCACCTTATCCACATGATCCCCCTAAGAGGTAGATGGTTTAAACAATATTTATTTGTAATGTAACAAGTTTTATAGCTGAATCATGTGACAAGTGTATGTAGGATACGAAAACAAGCATGAAGATGCGTCTAAATATCGCTTGCTGAGGAAAAGGTAGATCGTTGAGGGATGAACGGAAGTTTTCAAATCCTTGGTTATAGTATGATGTAGCTACAAAAACAATGTTTTGTTATATATGGATCAGCTTACTTTACAAATTTATTCACAACTGGTTTAAGTGTTCGGTACCAAAAAAGCTTTCAAAAATGGCCTCTAGAAGCAGGGAAGAATTATGTTAATTGTCTCATCGTGACTTTATGTATTTATATTGAAAGTCAAAATGTAATTAATAACTTTGGAGGAAAAAATATATGGTTAGTAAATTAAAATGAAAAATAGGGGGAAAAAATGGAACCCCAAATGAGCACTGTATTAGCCAGACGTCGTCGTGGCTGGGTGTTGTATGATGAAACTTTGACATTTCATATGATGCTCGTAAACAAGACTTTTGAATCTGAATTAGGATAATGTGGGGCAGCATTTGGTAGCAAAACAAAATCTTTTAACAAAAGAGAGAGAGAGAGAATTGGGGTTTAAAGTCCACTCGATACAAACTAGGTCTTTCGGGATTTATTCTTGTAAAAAAAGTATGTTTCGAGAATAAACCTACCTTCATAGTGAAACAAGACTTTGAATCTGTATTAGGATAGCAAAAAAGGAATTTGAACAAAAGTATGCTTCAAGAGTTGACCTACCTTCATAGCGAAAAAATGGTCCATAAATTTATCACCAAATACCATCCTTGATCCGACATCCGTATAACTAAGGAAGACTTGAACTTGTTGACCCAGGACGTGAAAGATCTTATACCCAAGATCCCACTTGAGAATAAAAACAGCGAACATAAACTGTAGAGTGAATCCTCCAAGAACCGGCCGCCATTTTATCTAAAATAAAAAAACCATTATATTTATATAAGAGAGAGAGATGGGGTTTAACATCCACTTGACACAAACATAAAAAGAAGACAGAATTGAATTAAAGAGTTATCATCCTTGAGTACCATTTGAAATTAAAGGACGTTATCGATTGAAAATTCCGGAATTAAATTCTCTCAGTTTCGAAAATAAGTGTCAATTGCGCGAAAAGGAGAATTTCTGCTACAACGCATGTGTCGACAGGATAAAATATATATCAACCAATCATGACAGCTGAAACATTCATACAGCTGAGATTAGATGCGTAGAATCTGTCGAGATTTGCCGAATGGAGATCTACATGTCTATATTGTTTATTAACATGAAATATCTGTTTACCTGATACAGGTTGTGTGCACAACTCAGAACACTCAAAATTCAAGGAGTTTTCCAGGAGTTTTTTTACCAAATTCCAGGAGTCTCAGAGTCCATTTACGGCAAAGACGAGTCCATATAAGGCGACAAACTCGTCAAAATTCGAAGAAACATTCGAAGACAACGTTTGTTTTATATTTTAAAAATATATAGCGAAACCACAAATGTTAACTTTCGAGGAGTTTCAATGAGTAATCTTCCTTTTCCAGGATTTTCAAATACTGGAAATCACATTTACATTTTTCCAGGACTTTCGAGGAGTTTCAAGGAGTGCGAACCTTGTGAATGAATGAATGAAATGGGGTTTAACGTCCTACTGTTTTTCACTTAACCTGAGCTAATTGAAGACGGCCATAAGCCATACAGTGTGCTATGAGGGAAACTTTGACCGGGCAGCAGCGCTACGGCCTACTCTTATATCGAATTCCAACTGCCAAGGGATCTTTTATGTGCACTCCAATGTGTACACGGGACCTCAGTTTTTCGTCCCATCCGAACGACGAGGCAGCTGTCCTTGTCAGGCCCTCCTTCTGCATCACTTACAAGGGGAAATCACCTTGTGAGATTAATGTTAAATATCTATTTACCTGAGATCTGTGTTCGGAGAAGATATACAACAGGATGACAAAGAAACCAAAACCAGCGACTGAGATGAGATTACCCGGCTGATTTATCACCGTGGAAATTATCACAGATAAAAACGAACCAATCACAATCAGGATAAGCAACCTAAAAATAATTTAATATACAAATGATAAGCTGGAGAAATATAAAAACTATTCATTTCAAAATCATTTATAGAAAATAGGACAAAAATTTCAGTGTATAGATGAGAACCAATCAGAGTTCAGTAGCCAGCTAAGAACCAATGTGAGTTCAGTCGCTAGCTAAGAACCAATCAGAGTTCAGTCGCTAGCTAAGAACTAATGTGAGTTCAGTAGCCAGCTAAGAACCAATCAGAGTTCAGTAGCCAGCTAAGAACCAATCAGAGCTCAGTAGCCAGCTAAGAACCAATCAGAGCTATCAGAGTTCAGTAGCTAGCTAAGAACCAATGAAAGTTCAGTAGCCAGCTAAGAACCAATGGAAGTTCAGTAGCCAGCTAAGAACCAATGGGAGTTCAGTAGCCAGCTAAGAACCAATCAGAGCTATCAGAGTTCAGTAGCCAGCTAAGAACCAATGGGAGTTCAGTAGCTAGCTAAGAACCAATCTGAGCTATCCGAGTTCAGTAGCCAGCTAAGAACAAATGGAAGTTCAGTAGCTAGCTAAGAACCAATGGGAGTTCAGTAGCCAGCTAAGAACCAATGGGAGTTCAGTAGCAAGCTAAGAGTCAATCAGAGTTCAGTTGCCAGCTAAGAAACAATCAGAGCTATCAGAGTTCAGTAGCAAGCTAAGAACCAATGGGAGTTCAGTAGCCAGCTAAGAACCAATGGGAGTTCAGTAGCCAGCTAAGAACCAATGGGAGTTCAGTAGCCAGCTAAGAACCAATGGGAGTTCAGTAGCTAGCTAAGAACCAATCAGAGTTCAGTAGCCAGCTAAGAAACAATCAGAGTTCAGTAGCCAGCTAAGAACCAATGGGAGTTCAGTAGCAAGCTAAGAACCAATCAGAGTTCAGTTGCCAGCTAAGAAACAATCAGAGCTATCAGAGTTCAGTAGCCAGCTAAGAACCAATCAGAGTTCAGTAGCCAGCTAAGAACCAATCAGAGCTATCAAGAGTTCAGTAGCCAGCTAAGAACCAATCAGAGCTATCAGAGTTCAATAGCCAGCTAAGAACCAATCAGAGTTCAGTAGCCAGCTAAGAAGCGTACAGGTAGTTTCAGTATTTAGATAAAAACTACGGAGAACAGTGGATCGGAGATGGTCCTGCCCATTTTATCACGTCAAAATGTGGATTATGGGTTAGGGTAAGCACTGTCTACATCTCGAGACTAACAATATCTGCAGGTCCTAGCTCTTACCCTAACCAACAATCCACATATGACGTCATAAAATGTGCAGGACGGTTTCCAATCTAGTGTTCTCCGAAAACTACACGTCATAAAATGTGCAGGACTGTTTCCAATCTAGTGTTCTCCAAAACTACACTTTCCAGCAATTTGCAAATGGTGCCATGCGGCTACATGGGATTACATGCTGGGGTTTTATTTGAATGCCAGAAGGAAAGCATCACAAGGTCTACAGACAAGACACAGACCTTTTAATTTCAAACGGGGGGGTTGGGTGGCCGAATTGTTAGCATGTTTCATACGGCCTGTCACTAAGGCAATTGGCATAGTTTCGAATCTTCGGTTGTACGTGACAAGGAGTAGGGTCGCCTGTCCAACCTCGGGGGTTTTCTTCGGGTCCTCAGGTTTCTTTCCACTGCTAAAGACCCCTACGTGCAAGCGAATTATTGAAATAAAATTGAACCATATGTTAGTCACGAAATGACCTAGTTTGTGTTGAGTGGATGTTAAACCCCATTTCTCTCTTTTTATTTCAAACGAGTTTAGAGGAACCAAAGTCATAATTCTGATTACTGCAACATGGTCTGAACTCGGCTGAATGCTGGGCTTCCCTCACATTTCAAAATTATTACAATTTTGCAGCAACATTTGAACATTATCAGGTGTATAACAGTACTCACCATTTGAGGATATTTTTGTTTTTTTGGTTTTCAATACTTTCAAGGCATGGGCGGAGACATTTAATTTTAACATCTTCCCCGAAATGTGTCCAGATATAGTGAAGAACGATGAACGCTAATATTATACACGTCAAACAGATCAAAGGTACCGTATTCACACAATCTTTCGTGGCACCAAATATCAGCGCCGTTATAAAATAGGCCAGGTACAAGACACAGAATAGTCCAATCATCACCTGCAAGTGGTAAATAATATTCAAGTTTTAAATTGAAATGGAGCGGAGCTAAAAGTAAACTTGAGGTTTTGATTGAATTTGATAAGATACAGAGAGAGAGAGAGAGCGAGGAGCCATATCATTCAGAGAGAGAGAGAGAGAGTGAGAGCATGTACTTACTAACCATTTGATGTAATTTATAGCACATTTTGATTTTTGATTACTTTTTACTGTGCAATGTCTCAAAGTATATATTTGCGCTCCAGTGAGCCTGGAAACTTATCTCCAAGAACAATTAGGAGATAAACACTTCCTGTTACGTATTTAGAGGGGGTTTAGTTTCCAGTTAACCATGCTTGACCATCATTAGAACATGAGACACAATAAAATTCAGAGGGGGTTTATTGTTCATGCGACAACTCTTCCACCAATCAGAAGCGAGGAAATTTCTTATTTGTGCTACAATTAATTATAACGTTCGGTCAACACAATAATCTTGTTCATTATTTGAATATTCTGGTGAAATATCTAAATAATTTAACTCTATATGAAACTGCCCTCTTGTACAAGAGAGAGGGAAATAGGGCTTTAAGTCCACTTGACACAAACTGGGTAATTTCGGGACTAACATATGGATTTCATTTCAATGATTCGATTGCACGAAGGGGTCTTCAGGCACTGGGGGGAAACCGTAGTATCCGGGGAAAACCCAAGAGGTTGGACAGGCGACCCTACTCCTTGTCCAACTATACAATAAGTATTTTCTACTGTTATTGAAGTTAATAATTCAACTAACCTTACGAACATTAGATTGGTTATCACTAACAAATTTCTCCATCTTAGCACCATGTTTGGATACACTGGATAAAAAACTACTTGTACCGGAATCACTACTTACTGTTTCACTGGATTTCGCTACAAAACAGAACACAGTACAATGAGAAATGAAATTGAGTTAAACATCCTACTGTTATGCGCCTAACCTAAGCTAATGGAAAACGGGTATACGCCATACAGTGTGCTATGAAGGAAATTTTGAACGGGCTGCGGCGCTTAGGCCTACTCTTATATGGAATTCCAACTGCCAAGGGATCTTTTATGTGCACACCATTGTGTACATGGAACCTTGGTTTTTGTCCCATTTAATTGACTAGACAGCTGTTCTTGTCAGGCCCTCCATTCTGCATCACTGACAAGGGGAAACCACTCCAGAAAATCGAGATAAACCTTCTCTGCCCATGCAGGGATAGAACAATCGACTTCCTGGCTAGGGAGCCAGCGCCTTACCCTACTTAGCCACGTGATCCCCCTAGTACAATGAGAGGGGAAGTTTATAAACAACAGTTATTCAACAGCTGTTTTAAAATCAGTAAAATAGTGATTCTCTTCAGTGAGAGAAGGGTGTGTTTATACTATCAGGAAAAGAGTTTACCATAAATTGCACAACATTTTACTTTCAAATCAGAAGTTTCATATTTAGAATTTGAGATGGGATACAGAAAATTTGGGCCAATGTGACAAGTGTAGAGAAAAATCAGGCGAATGTGACAGGTATAGAGAAAATTAGGTCTATGATGTGACAGGTATAGATGTAGTGTTGTGCGGTTTGTAAATTTTCTTTTGGTTTCGGTTTTTCGGTTTTTCTGGGGCAAAAAAACTCGGTTTCGGTTTCGGTTTTCGGTTTTTTATTCATTTAAAAACTGTATTATAAATGTACTGATTTATAGTTATCTTATACAGCCTACTTGGAAGCCAGAAAAGATATCAAACATATTGATGTAAATTGTAAACAACAAGTTTTTTTTACTGTTAAGATGACTTTAATTACGACTAGTAAATACAAAGTTACTGTAAAAAAAAAAAAAGATTTGACAAACTTATTTGAGGTGCACCTAAAGGTGGATGTGTTTCCGAATTCAGCAGAAATATGCCCTTCACAAAGATTGCATTATATTTAGTACTGTCCATAGAAATGTACTGTCATCCAATCTTTCGTAGTGAGAAAGCCATGGACTTGGAAGAAATTGTACTTCTTGAGGAAGCCATCGTGCCTAATATTGACAACCGGCTAAGGGTTGCATAAAATTTTGGGATTATAAACCGAAACGAATTGAGAAAATAAATAGTCTAGGCCGTCCAGACTTATTAAACTATTAAACACTCTATACATAGGGGGCCTGGTTGATCTAAAATCAAAACGAAAGTGGTGGTTACATTAAAATTTTGGAATGTATCAAACATTTCCGAAACGAAAAACGGGTAAATTAAAATTTAGGAATTTGGAAAAATAACCGAAACGCATGGTTATTTTTTTGTTTTATCGGTTCGGTTTTCGGTTTATATGTAAAAACCGTGGTTATTCGGTTAAACCGAAAAGCCGCACATCACTATATAGATGTAGATTAGTTCCTCTTTAAGATTTGAGTGTTGAAGATTTTCACACTATCCGGCCAGTCATCTAAGTGGATAAGGCGCTGGCTCGCTAGCCTGGAGGTCGAGTGTTCAATCCCTGCATTGGCCGAGTGTTCGATCCCTGCATTGGCCGAGAAAGTTCATCTCGATTTTCCGACGTGATTTCCCCTTGTCAGTGATACAGAAAGAGGGTCTGACAAGGACAGCTGCCTAGTCGTTCGTATGGGACAGCAAACTGAGGTCCCGTGTATACATTGGAGTGCACGTAAAAGATCCCATGGCAGTTGGAATTCGATATAAGAGTGGGCTGTAGCGCCGCTGCCCGAGCAAAATTTCCATCATAGCACACTGTATGACGTATGCCTGTCTTCAATTAGCTCAGGTTAAGTGCATAACAGTGTGCTATGAGGGAAATTTTGCACGGGCAGCAACTGAATTCCAACTGCCAAGGGATCTTTTTACGTGCACGCCAAAGTGTACATGGGACCTTGGTTTTTCGTACCATCCAAACCACTAGTCAGTCATATGACTGATGTACACAACATTAACTTCCATGAACGTGTTTACAGCCATACACAAACATGTTTACAAACAAATATCTACAACATCAACTAAACAAAGTATGTTAGTATTCATGTTTAGTAGTTAACTCATCTCAAGACTGGTACAAAACAGGCCCATAGCCAGGAAGTTGTTTTTGGAGGGAGCAAAGATGTTTTCGGGAGGGCCAACTAGCATGGGAATCTGCATGAATTTTGCGGTAATGGCCAATTTTCTTGTGATATGGGGGGGGGGGGGGCAAGACTCAGTATTGGGAGGGCAGTTGCCCCCCAGTGTCCCCCCCCCCCTGGCTACGGGCCTGGTACTACAAAATAACTTACAACCAGAATCCACGCTATCTATTTCAATAGTCATATCTCCTCCGTTCATTTTCTTCATGGCCGCCTTGAAATGTTTAATCTCATCAATACTATCATCTGGAGTTCTATCTTCGCTGTATCCAATATCAACGGCCGAATCATTTGGTGTACTCATCATTAGTGGTTCCTTCGTTATACTTGTATCACCCATTCTTATTTACGATGTGGATTTCACTGAAATATATTTTCAAATTAATTTGTCAAATTTTGAAAATTATACATCGACTTTTACAGTTTACATCTGGTGACTGAGTGGATCAGTAGGCACTGGATGACCAAGGTTTGATTACGATGACTGGATGACCAAGGTTTGATTACAATGACTGGATATCCAAGGTTTGATTACGATGATGACTGGATGACCAAGGCTTGATTACAATGATAATAATAATAATAATAATAATGTCATTTTTACAAGGGAAGCAAATTAAGTCTGAGGCTGGTTTTCAATTCGGCCCTTGGCACAGATCGTGCGAATGATTTTGATCATTACTGCAGGAAGAAACCGAAGAACTCGTGGGTGGGAAACCTGCCTGATCAGACTGGAGACTGAATATCCCGATGACTGAGAAAGTACCTCTGGATTAAACACCTAGTAAACCTGCAGGATAGAACAGCGCCAATATGATCAAATAAATGCAAAAACCCGGCAAAGTAACATGTACCTGAAAAAAAACCTTTACATTGATTGAACTGAAACGTCATTGTTCAGTTTGTATATGTAGGCTACATTGCATGGTTTGTACTAGTAGGCCTATATCAAGCAGGATGTTAAACTCCATTTTTTTTGGTAAATAAGTTTATACTATTATAGTCACTTTACAAATCATGAACAAGGATAACCATCATAAGCCAAAGGCAAAAATTTATTTTTTTAGTTCCATTCTACTATTTCAGTATTTCTTTATCTATTTTCAGAGAAATAAATCGATAGGTTTTTATTTGTTATAAACAAATTTATGAGTAGGCCTATCTAGATATAAATAATTGAAGGGGTCATAATAATGACATTTCCATACCACACCTAAGTCCACCTACCCTTGTAAAATGACGCGATTATTATTATTATTATTATTAAGTCGAAGTAGGTATGATACTGAAATGACCCTTTTCAATTGAATTAGGCTACAGGATGATGATGTGTATCAATTAAAATATAGCATTATTCTCCATCTTTTTTCATCAGGCAATGAATCCTGTATAAAAATATTAATTAGGTATTGTTATTGATTTTTCTGTTTCTCTACCACGTGTTTGTTTTATTAACAGGTTTTAACATGATGTCCGACGTGGCCAACCCAGTAGGCATTATTATGTACCGGTATTCAATAATTTCAATAGTATTAGTTGGCCACCGGAACCATTCACTTGATTTGATAATTGTTTAGTGTTTGCAATGTCTATTTTCTGTCTTGTCCGCAGGTTTATCTTGTAGATTTTTTAAATTATTATTTGTTTTGCGTGTAGTGCAGTCCTCCTGCATTTACTATAGTATTAGTACTAGCATTAGGATGATTAGGACAGGCCTCGACGCATTAAATGATGATGTAATCCTGCCTTCATTCACAATCATTCACCCCTGGTGACCACCACCATGTCAAAATTCTACCAAAAATAGGTTTCAATACGAATACAATTCGCCATCAATTCAAGTTTGTTTAAAAGATTCAGCACATCCACATGTTTGAGGTATTATCGCATTATAATTTAGTCATTTCGCATCGTGAACATACTCGCCGTATGTATATGTATACACCGTTATTAAGCACGCGAAGCACGTGGTCTGTCTGCTCAGTGCTCGCTCACATTTACTGTTTTGTGAATGAAAATCATATTTCGTACAACCAAAAACGGTATAATAAAAAGCAATCTGTTTTAAACATGTGTGAAATACCTGTACAATTCTGTAATTTCCTCAAATAATTCCGTTTTTAAACTATACACAAAACGTGTATCACCGGCAGTCGCCGTATTGGGTCACCGTAAAACCAGTGAATGAAATAAAAGTCAGAAGTGATATGACGTAGTGCGTGGGAAGAATATTATCCAGAACTTCCAGTGTTCAGTTATAGAGAAAATCCTGTTCACTGGTTGCTCGAGTGTACATGAATTTAACTGGCGCGTTGAACTGCCGTAAACAAAGCCATTTAGGGCAGTTGCATCATTATGATAAAAAATATTATTTGGATAACCAGAGAATTTTATATTCCCATCACTGATTTGTGTTTGTTTATATTGTTACGTATATTATCGAATTAAAATTGTTGTATTCTGGCACCGAAGTCATTAAATGCCGCCAAAAACTGCATCCTGGACTAGTCGCGTTTAGTACTTGAGTGTACTACTCTACGTGGCTCCCTTTCTCGCCAATGTCATGCTTACTTCCATCCTATTTAGTGCTACCAGGAATTGAAATTAAATAAGGAGTTTCCCTTTTGATAATATTGTCAGTCATATCTTTACTATCATGAGAATTGAGACCGGTTCTAACTATTTTTTAGGAAAGTAGCCTATATGCCACAATATAATGCAGAAGAGAAGAACATCTATAATAGCTAGGTCTTCATAGAACTAGATCTAACAAAACGAATTTTTTGCAAAACAGATCTCCTAAACATGTAATTTTTAAACTTCGTTTACGTAAAACCAAAGGAAGGGTTATAATACTAAAATAATAATAGATTGGTTAAGCTAGAGATGAGTGATCGAGAAGAACATGCAGCCATGGCTGGCAGCGACCGAGGTCTCAAAGAAAAAACAATAAGTAATTAAGTATAAGCTCGTCATTTTATAATTATGACTTACCTAGTTGTAAAACTATATATTTAAACCAAGATATGATCGACTTCGTTAAATCTCAAATAATTTTGTAAGTTCTCTTCAAAGTGTTCATCACCAGTTAACACACACCGTTATGGCTCGCGCTTTTCTTACTCTTAAATTCCCGCTATATTTTCATAGTGTCAATACATTAGCCAATCAGCGCGCTTTGTAACAAATAGGGCGTGGTTTAATATTTCGGTCATGTTAACGATATCAATATTATGAGCCAATTAGAAGTCTAATCCGGATGTTGTTTTCAATTAAAAGAATTGTTTTTCAATGCAAATAACCAAACAAGCCAATCGTATCACATGCTATTGAGTAAAAATATATTGTGTAACATGAAACTTGATGGGACAGTCCTTGTTTTGTTTTTTTATCACGTCAAAACAACAATTCTATAATAATTATAATGTACCACATTTTCAGCAGAGCTGATTTTTAGCCCACATATTATAAACGTCAACAAGAAACCACTCCCTCCAAAGAAACCAAATTAGTAAACTGCAGCGTAACAACATAAATTCAGGGCAGACGGAAACGGGAGTGGAGATCTCATTCCCGACTATTACGACTGAAGTTTGGATATAAAATAATAAAATATCGCTCAATTCAAACTCTTTATTGTTTATATTAACGCCCTACACACACAATTTTTTTGCACGACCCCGCGGAGACTCTCTCAGCCCAATACGAATTCCGTTCTGATGAGCGTAAAATAGAATGTAATAAAATCAATGTGCAAGTTTCTTACAATGCAGCTCGTGTGCTATGAGGGCGATTTTGACAGGACAGCAGAGCTACGACATATACGGGGCCATCCATAAAGCACGTACGCTCAAAATGGGTAAAATACAGACCCCCCCCCCCCCTTCTCCCTGTACGCTCATGTACGTACGTTTTGCCATTGAATTTAAGCACCTGTACGTTTTTGGCTTGACCCCCCTCCCCCCTTCAAGCGTACATACTTTATGGATGGCCCCTACCCTTATTTTGAATTATGCGTGCACACCGTCACCGTGACCTCGGGTTTTTGTCTTATCCGAACGACTACACACTGTTCTTTGCCAAAGCACGTCGGACCGGAAAAAAACAATAGTAACTTTCTCACCCATCGCCGACGGCCGACAACGAACCCAGGCTATCGTGGCTTCATGTATCTCATACAGTAGTCTACCTCGTTCACGACTATTACGACTGAAGTCTGGTATATATAAAATATATCGCTCAAAATTCAAACTCTTTGTTTTAACTACATAAAAACCTTTTCTGTTTATTAACCATAATGTGCTAAAACACCAAGTATTAAATATCTATATTCGCTAGAAAACATCAATTTGAATTCAGATTTTAAATATAATATTGACTGTTTGAAAAATATGATATTGACTGTTTGAAGTTGATATTGACTGTTTGAATAATATGATATTGACTGTTTGAATTTGATACTAGCTGTTTGAATTTGATATTGGCTGTTTGAATTTGATATTGAATTTGATATTGACTGTTTGGATATGATATAGACTGTTTGAATTTGATATTGGCTGTTTGAATTTGATATGGTCTGTTTGAATATGATATTGACTGTTTGAATATGATATTGAATTTGATATTGACTGTTTGGATATGATATTGACTGTTTGAATTTGATATTGACTGTTTGAATATGATACGGACTGTTTGAATATGATATGGTCTGTTTGAATATGATATTGACTGTTTGAATATGATATTGACTGTTTGAATATGATATTGAATTTGATATTGACTGTTTGGATATGATATTGACTGTTTGAATTTGATATTGACTGTTTGGATATGATATTGACTGTTTGAATATGACTGTTACAATGTAAAGAATGACAAAATAAGGGTATAGTTTTTAAACTTCTTCACTTTTAAGTCTGTGTCTAGATAATCCTTTTTAATATTTTCTTTCAATTTTATCCAATTGTTTGTGGAGTATTTGAATGAAAAATAATGTTTGTTTTTTTTTTTAATGAAATTGTTCGGTTTAATGGATCTTGATATTTGTGTGTGTGCCGTGGGGGTGGGGGGCGCAATCTTCAAATTGATAAAGAAATGTCTCTTTAAGCTGTTGTTAAAATTAAAGAACAACATGCCTGTCACATTGCCACTTTAAGTTTAACATTAAGTTTAACGCGCATTACGTCATATTATTAATGACATCATTATTGAGGATTGTTGTATTAACCGCACGATTGATTGAAGCCAGCTACTTGAATGACACCCACGGTAATCTTTCAATTAAAATAGGTGTTGATATTGTTCATTCGTGTGTAACGGTAATAATATAATCACTGTACCGTATCGACAACCTGACACAAATCTTAATTACACAGTAAACAGAAGAATAAATAGAAGCCATATTACAAGGCCAATAAAATGTTAAAGGACCTAAGTCCGTAACTCAAAATCCTCCAAAATCATCGACATCGAAAACACGAATCATTGCTGATGTAAACTTACCGGGAAAAGATGAGCTTCTGATATCCGATATTTAAGATAAAATATTTTTCTAACATTGGTACACGAATCGTGTACCATAATGCGCTTCAGCTCCAGTTGTATTGAGAGACTCGAGGGACGAGGCTAGACACATTGCAATAAGTCAGACGGAGTTAGTAGACTGGAATAACTAGACGCTCGACTTTTGCACATGATTGACATTGCTGGCTTATTTCGCCAAACATAACTAATTTGAAATTGGAGTAAACACGGAAACCATTGAATGTAAATCAGTTTATATACATTCATATTACAGCACTATATGCGTTGCGAACTACTTTTATGAATTTCTACGCCCCAAATGTTAGCGATTTAGCTCCTTTAATATTTGTCAAGAACCATTACACAATTACACTAACTTCGACCTTAAAAAAAATTATTCGATATATTTTTTTTAAAGACACAATAATAGAGGTCTGCGGAATATAGTTGGGGTCTGCGGAATATAGTATAGGGGGTCTGCGGATTATAGTTGGGGTCTGCGGAATATAGTATAGGGGGTCTGCGGATTATAGTTGGGGTCTGCGGAATATAGTATAGGGGGTCTGCGGATTATAGTTGGGGTCTGCGGAATATAGTATAGGGGGTCTGCGGATTATAGTTGGGGTCTGCGGAATATAGTATAGGGGGTCTGCGGATTATAGTTGGGGTCTGCGGAATATAGTATAGGGGGTCTGCGGAATATAGTTGGGTCTGCGGAATATAGTATAGGGGGTCTGCGGATTATAGTTGGGGTCTGCGGAATATAGTATAGGGGGTCTGCGGATTATAGTTGGAGTCTGCAGAATATAGTATAGGGGGTCTGCGGATTATAGTTGAGGTCTGCGATCTTCGGATTATACAGGTCTGCGATCTTCGATCTTCGGATTATACACTACCGAGTCAGGGGGTCAGATCCAGGAATTTAAGCGTCAAAAGGACACGACAGGAGTCTGTGGGGCTTTTTCCCGAATTTATGGGAAAATGGAACGCTATAGATGTCAACACAAAGAAATGAAATTTAACGTCCTACTATTCTGCTCCTAAACTGGGTCATACAGTGTGCTGTGGCGAAAATTTTGCCCCGGGCAGCGGCAATGTGTACACGGAGGCTCGGTTTTTCGTCCCACCCGAACGACTAGACAGATGTCCTTGTCAGGCCCTCCGTCTGCATCAGTGACAGGGAGAAACCACGCCGGAATTTTGTTATAGGGAATGGCCACTTGTTGAACAATCCAAACCATGAGACAGAATTCTAAGTCCTAAAAACGTTATAGGCAAAATAGTGTATTCAAGCAAAATAGTGTAATTAGCAAATGATGCTCCTCGTGTACAAAAATACTTTTGTTTTCTTCTGGAGTTTAATGTCCACTTCCACCCGAGGTGATATTGTAGTCACGAGGAGAGAATGAACTGAATAGTAAGTTGCATTCAGCAAATCTCGACAGATTCCGATACCCTACACCTAGACTCGGATGTATGACGAATTTCGCCATTTTGGAACTATTTTAAAGGACCCGGATAATAAATGGCTGCCCCCATGGAGATTGTATCAACAAACTAAAAAATGGCTGCCATTTTGGGACTTCTTTGTAAAAGCGGCACGTTTTCCTGTTAAAGTAAACCGGTAGTCTAACTAGCCGCATCGCAAATGTATGGTCTTAGGTACATATCACTTACTGTCATACATCCGAGTCTTGATGTAGGGTTACGGAGGGTACCGGAATCTGTCGAGGTTCGCCGAATGTAGTGAGTTTAAGAAGGGAAATTTTGCCCCGGCAGCAATTGAATTCAAATTGTTAAGGGTTCTTTTACGTGCACACCAAGGTGAAGATGTCATGTGCGACGGAAAAGGAAAAACAACCATTGCCCGCTAGACCAACACCGGGGCCGATCCGGGGATTCCCACGCGTCTTATTAACTTAGACCACGAATCCAAAGTAAGGTATGACAAAGCTCTTTTCGAGAAAAATGGATATTCTTTTAGGCAGTCAACTTGAATATTACCAAAAACAATTAAAAACAATTGAACTTTGAAACATGTATAAAAAATAAAACTTTAAAACATTTAAAAACAATTGAAAATTAAACTTTTAAAAACAATTAAAACATTTAAAAACAATTAAAACATTTAAAAACAATTAAATTTTTTTAAAAACAATTAAAACTTTTAAAAACAATTAAAACTTTTTAAAACAATTAAAACAATTAAAACTTTTAAAAACAATCGTCTGGTTGCTCGAGCCTACATGCAATACTTCACCAGACTTAATTGGAAATATGTGCAGGGTTGATTTGGGGACCGGGATGGCGCTGTAAGTAAGCCAATGGGTCGCTAATCTGGAGTAAGCCACTGGGTCGCTAACTTGGAGAGAGAGAGAGATATGTGGGTTTAACGTCCACTCAACACAACTAGGTCATTTTGGGACTAACATATGGTTTAATTTTATTTCAAAAATTCGTTTGCGCGTAGGGGTCTTTAGCAGTGGGAGGAAACCGGAGTGCCCGGAGGAAACCCACGAGGTTGAGAAGGCGCCCCTATCTCCATGCCACATACGCTCACATCAGGGCTCGGAACCACAGCCGCAAGCCAGAGGTGGCGGGCCAGCTAAATGTTGAAACGCGGCACTCTAGACCAGTAGGAGTAGGCCATTCCACCCCCCCCCCCTAACCTGGAGATGACGTGTTGCCCAGAAAGTTCATCGGATTTTTCCGGCCTCGACCCCCTTCTCAATGGTACAGGACGGAGTACAGGGACAGTTGACAGTTGGTATTCAATTGCCTTCCTGGAAAATGTTCCCTCACAGGACACTGCGCGGTGTCCATTCCTTTGTCAGCTCTGTCGACGTATGGGACGAATAGGTTTTTTACCCAAAACTGCAGTTAGAAATAAGCAGTGGGAGGAAACCGGAGTGCGCGGAGTTATAATAAATACATGTAGTCTAAAAACATACCAGTCTATAGCTGCCTGTTCAAATATGGAACTAGAATATTCTAATACACGTACTTATATTTATAGACAATCGGTCTACTTTCAGTTTATCATATTCATGGCAATTAAACATTTCATATAAATTTAAAAAGAATGATTCTGGCTATTTATAAATGAGGTCTACTTTTATTTTCGCTATTGATTGGTAACTGTACTTTATATGTTATGAATCACGACATTTTCTTAATAATTAAAAACGAAAATGACACTGATGGTTTTTACGTTGGAATTTACGGAAAATGATTTCCCCGGAATCAATTATACCCCCACAACGACACATTTTCTTAATAATTAAAAACGAAAATGACAGTGATTGGTCACTGTACTCGTATCATGAGTCATGGCATTTTTTAAATAATTACAAACGAAAATGGTTTTTAAGTTGGAATTTACGGAAAATGGTTACCAGAGGGGACCCGGTAATTTTTGCAGGGGGGGGGGGTCCAAAATTCCTGTTAAGAAAATCTGTCATCATCGTCTCTAAATTACCTTGTTGAAGAATAAATCCTACTAATCATATAATTCACTATTACCAGCTGCGAAATTGGCAAAAATATCATTTTCAACTTCAAATTCCAATGTTTGAAGATGGCTATTCCATGAAGGTAATAGGAAATCAAGGGAGGTAATTGATTTATTATTTCCCATGTCAATGATTTTTAAGGGTGGGAAATGATGCCCATGGTCGTATAATAGTGAGCAAATAGAAATAATTATGTTTTGACTTTCTTAGAGAATTTGAAATTCTCGCTTTAATGAATTTTATCACACTTAACAGAGAGTCAACTTACCTTCAATAAGCCAGTGACGAGAAAGAAAGCGACGATGGATGTATCTTCTATAATGAGGGATATCCGAGACACCTGGAAGCTTTTATACCAGAATATAAATACATTCCATTTAATTGTATCCTAAAAAAAAGATTTTTGTCCCAACTTGTCCAGAAAGAATGGTTTAAATGATATTTTCCACACAAATTGAAATGAAATAAAATGGGTATTACCGTCCCACTGTTCCGCACCTACTATGGGCCAATTATACGCCGGTGAATTTTTACCCGGACAGCGGAACTACGGCTTACTTTTATTTCGCTTACCATCTGCCAAGGTTTTTTTTACGTGCACGCCAACGTGTATATGGGACCACGTGACCCACAGGTTAGCTAGCCAACTTCTTATTCACTGAAAACACACTTTATAAAATATAACTACAACTATAAAACACACCCGCCTACTAAATATCTTCGTAACAATAATCCTGGTGGTTCTTTTCATTTTTATTTCGTTTCTTGGTTTTATAAACACACAAACAAACGTATTATTTCCTGGTGAAGATATGTCAAGTTCACCATGCAAATAACAACTACGGTCATGTCCGTGTCTCACCCACTACATGCGATGGAGAGGAATTTATGTAAGAAGCCGGAAGTGTTATTGAATGTTCGTGCGGATATATGCAATAACTCCTTTTCTATTCTCCCTTACAAACAAATGTACAAACAATAAAACGCCCATTAAAACGGTTTCGTATTTTCAGTTAATTCTTCCTCGTTTTGTTTTTTTTTTAATTTTTATTTAAATTTGTAAATGTCAGCATAACTGTATATACATGTACCAGTATTTCAGAAACACGGTCCCACTGAGTGACGTCACAGCTGTATAGAAACAGGTAGGTGAAAGAGGGAGAGAGAGAGAAATGGGGTTTGACGTCCACTCAACACAACTAGGTCATTTCGGGACTAACATATGGTTTAACTTTATTTCAATAATTCGCTTGCGCTTGGGGGTCTTAAGCAGTTAGAGGAAACCGGAGTGTCCGGAGGAAACCCACGAGGTTTAGAAGGCGCCCCTATCCCCATGCCACATACGCTCACACTATAAGGGCTCGAAACCACAGCCGCAAGCCACAGGGTACGCGGCACTCTAGACCACTTGGCCATCCCGGCCCCCACAGTTAGGTGAAGGTAGTCATATGTGGGCGTTAATCCGGTACAGCCTTGACAGTACGTGGGCGTTAATCCGGTACAGCCTTTACTGTACCGGATTAAGGCCCACATAGGTCCTACACATTTAAAATATTTTGGTGCCCAATATGTATGTAATTCAAAATATTAACAATGATACACCACAAGCAATTACCAAGCACGTGCTAACAGTTGTCATGGCGACAAAACAGGTAAGCGTGACACAGGACAACAAAATGAACGTTTTTAATTAATTGTTACACCAAATATTTTTATTTTGGCATCTAAAGAATCAGACACGCTGTGGTGCCACCTTAATGCCCCAAGATTATGTTGCTTAAACATACGGAAAGAAAGAAGAAAGAAAGAAATGTTGTTTAATGGCACGTCAGCTCCAACCGGGATATATTGCGCCAAACATATGTTGATGTTACGAGACAAACTAGAAATAAATAATCACATTATCTACTATACATAAAATAAAAACAAATATCACAGAAAATATCAAATAAAACTAAATATAAACTTTATGTATATTTATTTAAAACATGAAAAAGAAAATCACATATAAACAATTAACATTTTCTATAAAAAAATTGTCTCTTTTAAAAAATCTAGCGCTTTACTATATATATAGACACTATATTATGTAAGAACTGAATGTGACTATTGCAGGTTAGATTGCCCATAATTCCCATTCCACGCCTTACCCCCAACCCTGGTATCCGCATGGACCAGCTTTTGTACAATATGTAATTGTATTAGTTGAGGCTTACATGTTACTTTCTAATAGTAAATGCAGGAGGACTGCACTACACGCAAAACAAACAAAAAAAAAATCTACTATTATAGATAAATCTGCGGACAAGACAGAAAATAGACATTGCAAACACTAAACAATTATTATTTCTGTTGTATTCAATAGAGACACGTTGGTGTCTTTTATATTAATTTACCGCGTGGTTATAATTATTATACGTGGAATAATAGGTCTACGACAAAAACCTTGGTGTAATAATATTACCTTTTACTACAATGACAATTATTGGCCGATAAAATTTAACCTTTCCGTTTAAAAGTCGCACCAGTCTATATGTACTAATCTTGTACCGGTACATACTTCTAATAACCCACCAGTTTCCCAGCGGTAATCCAAAAACCTTCTTTTAACACTGTACAAGATGATTAACCTTTAAGGTCACTTCCGGTATAGAAATAGTTCTACGTTTCATATTACATAACAAGGCGCGATAACACGTGCGATGTTTATGTCGGACGTAATAATACTAAATGGTCCGGCATAATTCGTTAAATCTATTTGTTCAAAATTAAGACCAGTTCTATTTCCGTCAAGGTCGCTGAGATGTAAATTAGGTTAGGATACGTGCTTTTAGTTTAGGGTTAGGATAAGCGTTGGGGCTAGGGTTGGCATACCTCTTGGTTACCTTTCGTGAGCAAGAGATCGGGAAAGTTAGCAACCCGAACTGTTTTTACTCTTGGTCACCGTGAATAAGATCCTAGTCTCTTGGCCACCCCAACGATAGCTCTGTGTTAGCAGGTCCTATGCTCTGGGTCACATTTCAAAGGGTTTGGTGCCCCTGAACCCCGGGAAGTCAAGGGATAGGTTGGGTTAGGGTGGGGAAATTGCCCGGGGGGTCTCGGGGAGTGGGGGGTGGGAAAATTTTTGCCCCCGTCTCATTTTGACCGCCGGGGGGTGTTTCGGAAAAAAAAATATTTTCCTGGGGGATCATGCCCCAAATTTATTTTTTTTTTTTTTTCGAAAAAATTTAAACGTAGATTTTTTCCTTTTTAACTGGCCCCTCCACCCCTAAAAAATCTAAGGTTCACGTCCCATAGGGGCGGAGCTATGGACTCTGAAAAAATTCCGACGATTCGCAAAGCCATGTTTGTGACACTGCCACGTGCACGATTTTGGACCGAGGAGCCCCCAAATTTAATACGATGGAGCAGTTTGCCCAGGCTATCGATGCCGATCAAAACCAGACCCGTACCCTAACCCCAGCCCGAGATATAGGGCCGCAAACATGGCCCCTCGTTTCGTAAAAAAGGGCAAAACTTGGGCCTTTTCGGCCCTCCAAGCACCCAGTCCTGTTCTGTAAACACCCTGATGCACCCACGGGATGGGTCTGAGGTTGGTTATACTTGAACTAAAGTACACCCGAAAAGTCGCTGGGACCAATCAGATTTCACTTCCGGTGACCGGAAGTGGGTGAAATCGCACTTTTGTTCACCAAAAGGCCTATAAGGCCCTGAAGGAGTGACCGGAAGTGATTTCTGAGGGCATTTCCGGACTCGCCGTATCCGATTACGTCATGTGGGACCCTTTCCGGGGCTCTCGGGGCCATCCCGCAAATTTGACCTGGAAAAAGCAATTGCAGCCCCCCCCCCCTTTTTGTGTTTTTTGGCTCTCATTTCCCAACCGGAAGTCGGAGAGGTCTGAAAATTTGGGACGTGGCTCAAACGGATGCCCCACGCTCGGATCCGGTGTCAAAATCCGGGAATTCCGGTTTCTTGGGGCCCACCTGCCCCCAATGTGCCTTTTTCAGTCATAAATTTTTTAAAGTATTGTCAACTCTTCCGAAGGACTAGTTCTCTCGGCTCCCCGCCTAAAAAATGATTGCGCGTCGCGTGGTGACCTTGAAATTTTTCTCCGGCGACCGGAAGTGGGTTTTTTTTTTGACTTGACCTTGACCTTGACCTCTGAAGGTCAAATTAAGGTCACCACGCGACTCCCAGGGTGTGATTTAGTTCAAGAGGCCGCGACCTCCAGGTCGTCAAGGTCACTTCTGGAGGGGCGAGTTACCTCCCCCTGGACCACTGCTGATTTTCACCTAAAAGTTGACTTTTTTTGAGATTTTTTCGAAAAAGGTCCTCCGATCGGCCCCAAATTTTGTAACCGGATAGAGCGGCCCCACATTTGTTCTTCATTTTTTAAAATCGCCAACAAAAAGTCGTGACCTTGACCCGCTAGGGGCACCGAAAGTTTGGCGGTTTTTCGCCCCTGGGGCCCTAACGGAGGGTCGGAGGACCACGGGACCTTCACCAGTCGACATGACTCGTAAGCCCGCGTGACCCCAGTGGGTCAAGGTCATCTTAATGGGTCAAGGTCACCGAAATTTTCGTCAATGTCTGTGTTCCGGGGCCTTTTGTGGGGCCCCAAGGTCATTTAGGGGTCAAAAGGTCACGACACTAGATAGAGAATTTATTGACCTTGACACCCATACCTTGACCTTGGGTGTGACCTTTGACCTTGGGGTCGAAAAAGTCCTAAAACTAAATGTACCGTCCAGAATTTCGTCCGAGAGGTCAAGGTCAAGGTCAAGGTCACCACCCTCACCCGTCCCCACGGGGCCGTCTTTGGGGTCAAGGTCACGACCTAGAATGCCCCACCCCGCCCCCAAAGGGCGCTCGCGTAAATGTCGCCTTAAAACTTCGAAAAAGGTCCTCCGATCGGCCCCAAATTTTGTGACCGGATAGAGCGGCCCCACATTTGTTCTTCATTTTTTAAAATCGCCAACAAAAAGTCGTGACCTTGACCCGCTAGGGGCACCGGAAGTTTGGCGGTTTTTCGCCCGCCCCTGGGGCCCCAACGGAGGGTCGGAGGACCACGGGACCTTCACCAGTCGACATGACTCGTGAGCCCGCGTGACCCCAGTGGGTCAAGGTCATCTTAAGGGGTCAAGGTCACCGAAATTTTCGTCAATCTCTGTGTTCCGGGGCCTTTTGAGGGGCCCCAAGGTCATTTGGGGGTCAAAAGGTCACGACCCTAGATAGAGAATTTATTGACCTTGACACCCATACCTTGACCTTGGGTGTGACCTTTGACCTTGGAGTCGAAAAAGTCCCAAAACTAAATGTACCGTCCAGAATTTCGTCCGAGAGGTCAAGGGCAAGGTCAAGGTCACCACCCTCACCCGTCCCCACGGGGCCGTCTTTGGGGTCAAGGTCACGACCTAGAATGCCCCACCCCGCCCCCAAAGGGCGCTCGCGCAAATGTCGCCTTAAACGACCCCGGACTTGGACGATTTCGTGTCAGTGCAGGCACGCCCGTCTGTAAACGCCCCGAAGGGGGCGTCGGAGGGTTTCCAGGCTCGGTATTCGATAAGTATATAACACCCAAAAAGTCGCTGGGTCACGTCAAAAATGACTTCCGGCGACCGGAAGTGGGCGTAACACCCACCAAAATTCATGTTTCACCGCACCGTGACCTACCGTGACCTCCCAGAGCCCCGGGGCCGGTCCAAGGTCACGACCCTAGATAGAGAATTTATTGACCTTGACACCCATACCTTGACCTTGGGTGTGACCTTTGACCTTGGGGTCGAAAAAGTCCCAAAACTAAATGTACCGTCCAGAATTTCGTCCGAGAGGTCAAGGTCAAGGTCAAGGTCATCACCCTCACCCGCCCCCACGGGGCCGTCTTTGGGGTCATGGTCACGACCTAGAATGCCCCACCCCGCCCACAAAGGGCACTCGCGCAAATGTCGCCTTAAACGACCCCGGACTTAGACGATTTCGTGGCAGTGCAGGCACGCCCGTCTGTAAACGCCCCGAAGGGGGCGTCGGAGGGTTTCCAGGCTCGGTATTCGATAAGTATATAACACCCAAAAAGTCGCTGGGTCACGTCAAAAATGACTTCCGGCGACCGGAAGTGGGCGTAACACCCACCAAAATTCATGTTTCACCGCACCGTGACCTACCGTGACCTCCCAGAGCCCCGGGGCCGGTCTAAGGTCACGACCCTAGATAGAGAATTTATTGACCTTGACACCCATACCTTGACCTTGGGTGTGACCTTTGACCTTGAGGTCGAAAAAGTCCCAAAACTAAATGTACCGTCCAGAATTTCGTCCGAGAGGTCAAGGTCAAGGTCAAGGTCACCACCCTCACCCGTTCCCACGGGGCCGTCTTTGGGGTCAAGGTCACGACCTAGAATGCCCCACCCCGCCCACAAAGGGCACTCGCGCAAATGTCGCCTTAAACGACTTCGGACTTTGACGATTTCGTGGCAGTGCAGGCACGCCCGTCTGTAAACGCCCCGAAGGGGGCGTCAGAGGGTTTCCAGGCTCGGTATTCGATAAGTATATAACACCCAAATAGTCACTGGGTCACGTCAAAAATGACTTCCGGCGACCGGAAGTGGGCGTAACACCCACCAAAATTCATGTTTCACCGCACCGTGACCTACCGTGACCTCCCTGAGCCCCGGGGCCGGTCCAAGGTCACGACCCTAGATAGAGAATTTATTGACCTTGACACCCATACCTTGACCTTGGGTGTGACCTTTGACCTTGGGGTCGAAAAAGTCATAAAACTAAATGTACCGTCAACTTTTCGGTCGAGGGGTCAAGGTCAAGGTCAAGGTCACCACCCTCACCCGTCCCCACGGGGCCGTCTTTGGGGTCAAGGTCACGACCTAGAATGCCCCACCCCGCCCACAAAGGCCGCTCGCGAAATAAGTCGACTTTATGCGCATGTATCAGCCCCCATATTTTTGGGCCTATTGGAGCTGTGAAGCTGAAAGTTTCAGAGCTTCTTCGTATATGTATTCCTGGGTCGCCCTGCAATTTTCAGCTTGCTAGCTCACTTAGAACTGTTTTTATACCCCTTTTCTGGGTTGGGTTGGTTTAGTTACGGTGCGGTGCTATTTGGTGTGTTAGGGTGACTTCACGACGTCAATACGACGTCGGTGCATGCTAGGCCGAGTTTCCGTCGTCGTATCGATTTCAAATTTTCTTACAGAATTTAGCTTGGTATTTTAGCTATCACATACGTACTTATGGGGCCATACGATCCCTCTGCAGTACCAAATTGAAAAAAATAATTTTATTTCATGAGCTAGATTAGTACTTCCTGTCACGACGTCAATACGACGTCGGTGCATGCTAGGCCGAGTTTCCGTCGTCGTATCTATTTCAATTTTTTTTACAGAATTTAGCTTGGTATTCTAGCTATCACATACGTACGTACGGGGCCATACGATCCCTCTGCAGTACCAAATTAAAAAAATATATTTTTATTTCATAGGCCTTCCTGTCACGTGCAAATGGGGGTATAAAAGTCGACCACGTGCGTTGATCGTCCCAGTTGCTCCAATATCCGTATGAGTAACGACTTCGGCACTTATTTACTTCATTACTTCATTTATTTTTATTATTGACGCATTTTCACACATACACACATTTGTTGCAAACAGTCTCCTCGCTACACACATTTTTTTTATTTTGCTAGGGTATTCCTGTTCTTTTAATCTTTACCATACACGCACTACAAGCATTATTTTTTTTTAATTAGGCTAGGCCAGGGTTTTCGAATACTTTAAATTGCTGCTGCCCAACCTTCAGGTTAATAAATAAAATAAAACCAAGTACGAACAATCCAGAAAATGGGTAAAGAACCAGTTAAATGTACCCTTTGTGGGAGGCGAGTAGTCTGGTTATCACGTCATTTGCGCAATGTCCATGGCAAATCGGACGATTACGTGTCCAGCTACTTGGCCACCCACAGACCCAGCTTACGCAACAAAAAGCCTTGCCCGTTTCCTGGTTGCGAAGCTGATATTACCAAGGTTGGACAGCATCTCGTAAAATTCCATAAATTAGAAAGGGGGACGGTTGAGTACGAGCGACACATGCACCCAATTTATGACCCCGTCGCCACTCAACCTCCCCAGGGCCAGGATCAGCAGGACAATGCAGCCCCTGCCACCGGCGACCTCACTGAAGAGGCACGGTCCATTATTAACACCTGGAGGAAGGAGATCAAATTTAATCATGGGGTGCCGCGGTCTGACAAGGTGGTTGACCAGCACATCAAGCAGGTCACAACGTGCTGGAGTCGCCTGTCAGTCCGCAACACCCTAAATGATTGGGCAGCACCCCGACTTCTTGAGTCCCGGTGGTACCGACCCATTATGGAGGGCAATCAATTCCAGCCCGGAACCATAAAGTCGTACCTCGGGTCTCTCCTTATGTTTTTCGGCTTCTTGCTGGAAAGGGAAGAAGTCGAGGTGATGTCCCAGAAAGTGTATGACCTCTGGGTTAAGACGTTCGGTCGTTGGCGTGTCAAACTTAATTATCTGAGTGCAAAGCGCCGCCACCGCTTGCAACTAAATATGGCCAACGAGCTGCTGACACCCGGCATGCATCGGATCCTGGACGAGTCACCAGTGAGTAAGAGGGCAAAGGAGTTCCTGGCCAATGCTGGGCAACGAGATGTCCCCAATGTACGACTTCACGGGGATATCATTGCCTACATTGGCCTGTCCTGTTTGCTTTTAAGCGCACAGAGGACCTTTGCCCTCTTAAACATGACCGTGGCTGACATTAATCAAGCAGGTTGTGACGGTGAAAATTACGTCATAACCGTCGTAGAACATAAAACCGCGAAGCAAGCACCAGCCCGTATTCCGGTACCCATCTCCCTGTATGAGGAGATGCGGACCTTTGCCATGCTGCTTCCTTCGCGGCTTAATCAACCTGATCTTACTCAAGTGCCAGCACTTCCAACATTTGCTGGCACTTTCATGACAAGTTCAGCTTATAATAACACCTTAAGGGTCAGATACCAAAAACCAGCAGGCCAGAATCCGTCTTCCCGAGCCATCAGAAAAACAACGGTGACTCGGGTGTTGACGGACCGGCCTGATGTCAGTGTGGACCTGGCCCTTCAGATGAATCATTCAACCAAGACGCAGATTCATTATTACAAAATGCCATTAATACTTAAACGCGCGGTTGAAATGTCAAAGATCATCACGTCTGCCGCCTTTCCTAGGGAGGAGCCAGCAGCTACAGTGACGAGTGGTGAGCTGGCAGCTGCCCCTCCACCCCAAGCCATCACCTCTGCAGCTGCTGCTTCTACCAGCCAGCCTTCCTGTAAAAGACGGCCGATAATCTCTTCAGATGAAGAGAGCGAGGAGGGAGTTCATGCCCCTGCACAGTCGTTGCCCACAGCCGAGGAGGACATTGGCAATGACACACCGCCCTGCCCGCCCCTGATTCGGATGGAGGCACGTTGGTCGTCTTCGGACGACGAAGAATACGACCCCGTCTTAATATCTAATAAGAGGTGTCGTATTATTCAATCCTCGGAATCAGATGGCAATGCCTCTCCGGCGCACGTGTCGCCATCTCCCTCCCCGAGATCCGTGACACCTGAACCGGAATACACTGCATATCCCCTTTTCATAATCAATCCACCCAGGCCTCAATCTCCTGCTCCTGCTCCTGGTCCTGCCCCGGCTTTGGCGCCCCCCTCCCCGCCCACCTCCTCTTTTGTGCCGGTCCACGGCCGAAGGGCATTTTCCACGCTCCATGTCCAGGCCATGGAGCGTGTCTTCGACCGGCTCATAAGAGGAGAGCTGTTTTTGTGCCAGAAGGTAATTAAACAGTTGCTGGCTCTTGCGTCGGAGGGGGACTTCGATATACTGCAGCCTTTCTCTGCAAAGCAGATTTATGACAGGCTGCGTATGTCCAAGTCGAAGTGGGCCAAACGCCATTGATAAAAAAATTGACAAAAAAAACAAAAAAAATGTTTAATAGAACACAAAACACTTAGAAAAAAAAACAACAAAAAAAATGTTTAATAGAACACAAAACACTTAGAAAAAATAAAAAAAAATATAAAAGAAAAAAAGAGCCTAGTCTTTACTAGACTACCAAAAACAAATAATAAATGACTACCAATTAGAGTGCCTCCCCGTGGCGGTAGTCGGGCAACAAGTTGGGTTACCAAAGTAACCCAACTTGGCAAAACTCTACTCCATGTTGCTTTTAAGTTAGGCATAAGCCGACGACGCGAAATAAGTCGACTTATGCGCATGTATGAGCCCCCACATTTTTGGAACTATTGCAGCTAACAAGCTGAAAGTTTCAGAGCTTCTTCGTATATGTATTCCTGCAATTCTCAGCTTGCTAGCTCAATTAGAACTGTTTTTATACCCCTTTCAGTTTGTATTTTGAGCTTGTTTCGCGTCTGCAGTGTGTCTATGCTTGCCTATGCGCATGTATGAGCCCCCACATTTTTGGAACTATTGCAGCTAACAAGCTGAAAACTTTAGGGCGACCCAGGAATACATGTAGGATGAAGCTCTAAAACTTTCAACTTCTTAGCTGCAATAGTTCCAAAAATGGGGGGGCTCACACATGCGCATAAAGCTGACGACGCGAAATAAGTCGACTTATGCGCATGTATGAGCCCCCACATTTTTGGAACTATTGCAGCTAACAAGCTGAAAGTTCCAGAGCTTCTTCGTATATGTATTCCTGGGTCGCCCTGCAATTTTCAGCTTGCTAGCTCAATTAGAACTGTTTTTATACCCCTTTCAGTTTGTATTTTGAGCTTGTTTCGCGTCTGCAGTGTGTCTATGCTTGCCTATGCGCATGTATGAGCCCCCACATTTTTGGAACTATTGCAGCTAACAAGCTGAAAGTTTCAGAGCTTCTTCGTATATGTATTCCTGGGTCGCCCTGCTATTTTCAGCTTGCTAGCTCAATTAGAACTGTTTTTATACCCCTTCCATATTTGAGCCACAGCTTCAGGTCGAACGCATGGCATGCACCCACCCCCAAAATGCTATATTTTTTGGCCTTCCCGAAGGAATTGTGGCATGGGACTGTTCCTGTCACAAGGCACGAGGGTTAGGAAGGTTGTGTTAAAATATCAGACTGATTGCACAAAAACTAAGTCTCTCAGGCTTTCCTCAAGTTGTTTTTTTTTTAGGATTTTACATCTATAATTGAAAACTGTTTTGCCTAATGAACGGCCTTCCCGAAGAAATTTATACAGCACCTTAGCGTGCACCGATCGGCTTGAAATTTGTACCAAACTGTAGCCTGACAGTCTGGCTACAACATATCCAAAGGAGCAGTTGTTTCGACTCCGGGAACTAGGTCAAAAAATTCGAGTTCCGACCCCACCCCTCAACGAATTTTTTTAGTAAAAAAAGTGCTGGTTTTTGGCCATTATTCATTGAATTTAATATTTTATGTTTTCAGCTTTTTAAATGTCCTAGATACCATCATGGCGAAGCCAGCGCACCAAATTTCGAGAGAATTGGAAGGATGCCTCAGCAGTCAAAATCTGAAAAAATGACTGCTTTTGGTTTCTTGGCCCGGAAACATGGTTCCCGTGCATTAAAAAATTTTAAACTTAAGGATAAATTCGGGAGGACATGTACCTATCACATATGTAAGAGGCGATAAAATTCGTTGAGACTAACAGTTTCAAAAAAAATTAAAACTGAAATTTTTTTTATATTTTTCATCGTATCGAAATCGTAGTGGTACCCAGGCACGCCCCCAGGGGCCCCACCCCCATTTTGTTTTTTTTGAATTGTAGCCAGGATCCTAGGGAAGGTGTCCAGTGAGGGTCAAGTGTGTGCGCATGAAAGTAAAGGTCTGGGACGCATGCGCGCGCGCGTATTTGACTTTTTTGAGCGATTTTCGTCCGCAAAAGGGCCCGTTCTCGGGCCGAAATTTGGCTGAGGGTTAGGGTACAGGGTTGGGTACATGTCCCTAACCCTTTTCAGGACGACCGGGCTTCAAGAAAGGCCAGGAGGGGGCTCAGTAGAGGGGGTCCCGAGGTCGAAAATCCCCCCCCACCCATAATGGCCCAAAAATGCTTAATAATTCCTTCAAAAATAATCGAATCTCTTTGAAATTTTAACTACCCCCATTTTTAAACATTGCGAATCCAAATCTGGTTTCAAAATTAAAATCGGAGCATCCTACGATTTTTTGATCCCCGGTTAAACGTCTGGGTACCCCCGGGGAAACGCCCCTATCTCCACTTCCGGAAGTCGAAACTCCAATGTTCTTGGTACGGACGGATAGCCCATACCGTAGACTAGGTACCCTGTCTTTTTCAAGCCCAAATCTACATTGGTGCGCCCGTGCTGATCCGCGGCGCGCGCGACTTTCGTTTTTTGGTCGATTTTAGGGGGGGGTAGAGTCGGGAAGCGGGCCCGTACTCGGCCCCCATGGGACTGAGAGACTCCAAATTTTCACCGGAAGGTGGGCAAGTGGTTGGGGAACAATGCTAGGGTAAAATTGTCAGACCTCGGTACAACGGAAGGGCCGTGAGGAGTGAACAGCTAGGGTGGCCCCGACAAAAAGACGAAAAATCGATTTTTGCGTTTTAGTGCCCCCTGCAAAATGGCCGTAGCACCTCGGCTATGGCACCGGACGTCACCAAAATTTCAGCCCATTCGGTTGAGTAGTTTTGATTTTCGAAGAGTTCTAGGGAAAAAGTCGCTACTTTCAAATTCGACCTACGAACAGGACCCCTAGTCGACCTTATCATGCTTGGGGGCATGAGCCCAAAAAAGTTGTCGATTTTCTGTAATTGCAGGGGATAGGGCAGTTCTCCAGGGCATATCAGGGGGTTAGCCTAACCCTCCTTAACCCTTTTCAAAAAAACCCTACCCCCGGTATTAGGGTATTTTTCTCTTGGTAACCTTTTGGCCCCTAGCCCCCCTTCTATGGGCCCCAAAGTTCTGAAATTTTGCAGGGAGGTAGGCCTCGTCGAGATACACCTATCCCTTGCCCTAACTAAGGTGTCCGAGTTCGATTTTTTTCAAGATGTGCGCATTAAGGTCAAATAGTGACCAAGAGATTGAAACGTGACCAAGATATTTGCCAACTCTAATTAGGGATAGGTCCAGGGTTAGAGTTAGGGTGAGGATTAGCGTTGGGGATAGGCCCAGGGTTAGAGTTAGGGTTGGGATTAGCGTTGAGGAAAGGGCCAGGGTTAGAGTTAGGGTGAGGATTAGCGTTGGGGATAGGCCCAGGGTTAAAGTTAGGGTTGGGATAAGCGTTGGGGATAGGTCCAGGGTTAGAGTTAGGGTTGGGATAAGCGTTGGGGATAGGTCCAGGGTTAGAGATAGGGTTAGGATAAGCGTTGGGGATAGGTCCAGGGTTAGAGTTAGGGT
The DNA here is from genome assembly GCA_917208275.1 of Patella pellucida. NCBI lineage: Eukaryota > Metazoa > Mollusca > Gastropoda > Patellidae > Patella > Patella pellucida. Next base: position 3,135,703 of record OU795044.1, read on the forward strand.
TGGGATTAGCGTTGGGGATAGGTCCAGGATTAGAGTTAGGGTTGGGATAAGCGTTGGGGATAGGTCCAGAGTTAAAGGGTTGGGATTAGCTTTGGGGATCGGTCCAGGGTTAGAGTTAGGGCTAGGATAAGCGTTGGGGATAGGTCCAGGGTTAGAGTTAGGGTTAGGATAAGTGTTGGGGATAGGTCCTGGGTTAGAGTTAGGGTGGGGATAAGCGTTGGGGATAGGCCCAGGGTTAGAGTTAGGGTGAGGATAAGTGTTGGGGATAGGTCCAGGGTTAGAGTAAGGGTGAGGATAAGCGTTGGGGATAGGTCCTGGGTTAGAGTTAGGGTTGGGATTAGCGTTGGGGATAGGCCCAGGGTTAGAGTTAGGGTGAGGATAAGTGTTGGGGATAGGTCCAGGGTTAGAGTAAGGGTGAGGATAAGCGTTGGGGATCGGTTCAGGGTCCGTACGTACTTTATGGATGGCCCCTTAGAACAAATATTTTTAGAATTCAATTTGTAGTGATATTGGCATTTGCGTTCAATGGAAATATTTACATGGTTAGGTTTTGTTCAACCATTAGAACAACTTGTTATAGAATTCAATTTGCAGAATAAATCAAATTAAAGGACCTAAGTCCGTAACTTAAAATCCTCCAAAATCTTTAACATCGAAAACACGAATTATTGGCCAATTTAAATCAACATTGATGATGTAAACTTACCCGGAAAAGATGAGCTTCTGATATCTGGTATTATAGATAAAATAATTTTGCGCTTCAGCCCCAGTTTTAATAAGAGACTTGGGGAGCGAGGCTAGAGATATTGCACCATACCATACGGCGTATGTTGACTGGAATAACCAGACATTTGTACTAGATCGAGACTGCCATGACTTATTTCGCCGAACGTAACTGATTTGAAATTGGGGAAAAAACGGAAACCATTGAATTTGACAATTCTTGGTCCCAAATATTAGCGATTTAGCCCCTTTAATATCGAGCGGTAATTACCCCTATCAAGGATCTATATGGGCGGTCAAGCAAATATTTACGGTTTTCGAATATCCCTTTATAATCTACAGGTACGTTATTTAACTTATAGTACCTGTATAAGATTTATCTCTATACAGTGCCGGACTGGTGGGCCGAAGGCCCACTTGCCATACCTGTGAAAAGGCCCACGAGGAAATGGAAGCCCGCCCACGAGTGCCGCAGGCACGAGCGCTCAAGGGGGGCCTGGGGGGTTCTCATTTTCCAAGCACCTCAGGCCAGAGCAAGCACCCCCGCCTACGAGCACCGAAGGCGCAAGCGCTCGAGGGGGTTAGGGGGGGGGGGGCTTCTTCCCCCAAAATTTTGAAAAATAGACAGCCGCAAACCCATTTTCCAAGCACCTCAGGCCAGGGCAGCGGATGGAGATATATGGTGACCTGCGAGCACTTTAATCACACATCCTCGAATACGAATAGAGAAATCAAATTTGTCATAGTCAAGAATTCACAGAATTTGTCATATTCAACAGTACAGATAGTATAATAGATATTCACTGTTCAGAAAATTAGTATGATAGATATGCACTGTTCAAGGGTAAAGAGTCCTAATCCTATCCTTCAATTAAATCTACCTTTCTGCTTTTCTTTCCTTTCCCTGTTTCCCCTCCTCCCCTCTTTTACTACCTTTTGTTTTTCTTTGTTTTACTTTTTTTCATTTTTCTTTGAGGCTTAGGCCCATATTTCTTTTCGGCTTAGGCCCACTTGCCAAGTGGGCCCAGTCCGGCACTGTCTCTATATCTAGTAAAGGAAGACAACACAAGCAGGCAAAATTTAACCGTACGGAGACAGACCACCATTTCACCATCTTGGTACCGACAAATTGTCTCCTTTCTCTCCTTTGCAAGCCCGTTTTTGTTGATTTTTTGGTCTAGAGTGGACGAAGAGGGTTTGAATTAATATTTTCTGTCAGGTTTTGGTAAATATTCCTGATTTTGAGGCGGAAGATAACTGGGTTATCAAGTTGGCTAACCTCAACAGATTCCAGTACCCTACATATAGCCTCGACTGTGGGATGAAGGCCGCCATTGAAACTACTTTCTAGTGCCCGGATTATCAACGGCGTTTCCCGTGACGACGCATTTGAAGAATGTTTTATCATACAAAGATTTCAAGGCCTAAAAAAAGCTGTTTTTCTTTCAAGTTTATTCGATTTTCCCTGTTAAATCCAAGAACCCTTCGAATGAAGCAATTGTGAGAACTTCTTTGTAAAAGGGGAAAGTTTTCCTGATAAGTAAATCGGTGTCTCATCGGCAGCGCAATTGTATAGGCGTAGGTACATATCCCTTACCGTCATACAGTCGAGGCTAGATGTAGAGGCTAGATGTAGGGTACTGGAAACCTGCCGAGGTTTACCGAGTGGGCAACTAGTTACATGTTTTGAGTGTGCTTCTTCAAGTTTGTGTATCTCAAAATTTTGGTGGTCAACCCCATACACATTTTAGTGCAAAGACGTGATCCTTTGTTCCTTCGTCTGCAGTGAAAAGCATTCAGCCCAACGAAAATTTGATCAAAAGTTGGAGGTAGGAAAAGAGGCCAGAATTAAAGTAGCGAAGTCTCTAACTCAATATCATCAAAACTCTTCGGCATTGAAAACACGAATTAATTGTCAATTATTTAAATCAACATTGATGTTGTGATCTTACCGGGAAAAGATGGGCTTCTGATATCCAATATTTAAGACAAAATAAACAGTTTAGCATTGGTACACGAATCATGTACCATAATTTATGGGCATAATGCGTTTCAGCGCCCTTTGTAACAAGGAACTCGAAGAACGAGGCTAGACATTTTCCACAAGTCATGTCAAACGGTGATGGCATAGTCTTAATCATGCGCTATAAATACTATCGTTGTAGACTGGAATAACCATGCGCTGTAGATTGCCATTCGATGGAGACCAATGGCGTATTTCGTCAAACATAACTGATTAGAAATTATAGTATAAACAGAACCGATTGAATGTAAAACCGTTTATTAAATGGGCTGCGACCCATTTCTGTCAATTTCTAGGCCCAAATATTAGCGATAAAGTCAATGGGGAAATTAATGGCGGTCTGCCTTCAGACAGCCTTGCCTCCCATCAAGTTTTGTCAAGGCTTACTGGCCAGATCACGTTTGTAAAAGCACCGCAATAAAACTTTTTATGTTCCGAAAACAAAAGATAACCATGCAAAGCAGCCATGTCTCGACATCAGCTCTGACTGTTGGGCATATAAACAGAAGGGTCTTGCACTCCAATCTCTTTTTCATGACTGTACTAATGAAGACGGGCCCACGCCCTGCAGTATGCTACGAAAGAAATGTTGCCCAGACAGCGGCGCCAAACCCTTGTATTAAATTCCAATTGTCAGGGGTTCGTCTACGTGTCGGAGAGAGAAAGAGAAATGTGTCGAGTGGACGTTAAACCACACCTCTCTCTCTCTCTCTCCCTCTCTGCCTGTCTCTCTCTCACTGCCACTGGGAGCGAATTAATTTTTGAAATAAAAATTAAAAAAACTATGTGTCAGTCCCGAAATGACCTAGTTTGTGTCGAGTGGACGTTAAACCACATCTCTCTCTCTCTCTCTCTCTCTCTCTCTCTCTCTCTCTCTCTATCTCTCTCTCTCTCTCTCTCTCCCTCTTTGCCTGTCTCTCTCTCACTACCACTGGGAGCGAATTATTGAAATAAAAATTAAAAAAACATCATATGTTAGTCCCGAAATGACCTAGTTTGTGACGAGTGGACGTTAAACCACATCCCCCTCTCTCTCTCTCTCCCCTCTCTGCCCCTCTCTCTGTCTGTCTCTCTCTCACTGCCACTGGGAGCGAATTATTGAAATACAAATTTAAAAAACATGTTAGTTTGTGTCGAGTGGACGTTAAACCACACCTCGCTCTCTCTCTCTCTCTCTCTCTCTCTCTCCCTCTTTGCCTCTCCCTCCCTCTCACTGTCACTGGGAACGATACGTTAAACCCCATTACTCTCTCTCTCTCTCTGCTCCTCTCCCTCTCTCTCTCTCTCTGCTCCTCTCCCTCCCTCTCTGCCCCTCCCCCCTCCCTCTCTCTCACTGCCACTGGAAACGATACAAGGTTATAAAAAGACTGATTGTAGGTGAACAGGGATCATGTTAATAATATATCTCTTATAGAGGTTATAAAGGTGATAAAAGTGTAAGAAATGACAGGTGAATAGATCTATAATACGACAGGTGTATTGATACAAGTAAAAGTATTCATAACAACAAGGTGAGCTTATTAATATAAAATCAATAGGCGCTATCAGTTTACTCGATCGATATATCAATATAATAAAGTACCTACACACACTGAGAGTCAAGGTTGGACCTGGTTTCTTATCTCCCGTCCCGTCCCATCAACGTTCTCGAGTATATCACTAGGGGAATAATATATTCTGCTGACAATTTAATGTTGTGGTGGTCCGGAAACCCTGGGTTAACATCCACAACGTATCCAGCAAATAGTTGAACCAGTGCCAGAGGATATTTCAGATATCGTATCTTCCTATTTTCTCAAGTTGAAATCGGACGGAATATCTTACAAATAACGCTTCATTACAAACGGTAAGTTATTCCCTTTAAATGTACTAGAGGATATCGAGGATATTTAGGAGAAAAACACTTTATGTTTTGCATTTAGAGGGGTGTTATTAAAAGACAATGACACCCCTATAAATGCAAAACATGAAGTGTTTATCGACATTGTAACATGCTTTTTACGATTTTAAAAGAAAATACTAAAACAGAGGGGTGTTTTTGTCCAAAGATGGTGTCTAATTGACCAATCAATATGCGAGGTTCACTCTTAGCATGTTACAATTGTCGTTTTAGAGTGAATAACATATTTTATTTCATCGAGAAGCAAGACAACTTATATTTTAACGAATGTTTAGAGATGAAATAAAATACATGTATGTTATTTAAGACAAAACGATAAATGTTCTATTTATTTTAAGATTTTACAATCATTTTAGGTAAAAACAACATGGACTACTGCTAGCCAGTAGAATAACACTTTTATATCACTGATAAAATGCGGAATTCCACTACTGATTATAAAATAAACTCTCGCCTTTATCAAGCAAATGATATTAAACTCAGTAAGCGTGTAGCCATAAAAGTGTACCCTGTGTATAATATGATTATTTCTGTTATTTCTGGGATATTGTGGTATTTCTGAGAGAGAGAGAGATAGGGAGAGAGAGAGATAGAAGAGAGAGAGATAGGGAGAGAGAGAGGGAGGGAGAGAGAGAGATAGAAGAAAGAGAGAGAGAGATAGAAGAGAGAGAGAGAGAGAGAGATAGAAGAGAGAGAGATAAATGGGGTTTTAACGTCCACTCAACACAACAAGGTCATTTTGGGACTAACGTATGTTTTCAATTCTTATTTCAATAATTCGCTTGCGCGTAGGGGTCTTTAGCATTGAGAGGAAACTGGGGTGCTCGAAACCACAGCCGCCAGCCACAGGGGACCGGCCAGGTAGAGGTCGAAGCGCAGCACTGTAGTAGTTAGTGCAGGGGGACTGCGCCACATATGATTTACATAAAGGACACATATAACGACAAGACATAGACATCATACTCCGAAACAGCAAACAAACAAACAAAAAACCCCCCCAAAAAAAAAAATGGACCCGGGGGCTAGCCGTGACCACTAGGCCATCCCAACCCCCCTGTGGTATTTCTGCGTCGACAGTGAAATAAGTTATTATCGGATATAGAAGGTGATAAAATGACTGAGTATAGGTTAGGGTATGTGTGCTCATACTCGATAATAGAAATAGGATTGAAATATCTTTATAATCTCTGCTAGCCATGTAATGTCAGGTTTATCATAGCCGGACTCAAAAAACAATTTCACCTGGAAACAGGGACTACCTGTTTCACGAAATTCTAACTAAGAAAAAAAGCCAAATTTTAGTAATTTGATTAGATAATATTAGATTGATTTTAGTGCTTAGCCAATCAAAATCGAAGTATCTACTAAAGTGTGGATTTTATCTTTAGTTAAGATTTCGAGAAACATGGCAAAGGGTCGTATGTGGGATTTTAAAAGTGGGTTAAGATTTCGAGAAAAGGGCAAAGGGCCGTATGTGGGATTTTAAAAGTGTGGTTTGGCGCTATAGCCATCACGTAAGTGACATGCGAAAGTTTGGATTAGGGCGAACGAACCCACTGGCATGTGGGCGCCCTTAATACCGACCTACTGATCAGTGCCTAATTAGCATCACTGTGTGATCATAATTTAATGTATTATTTTATAATTTAAAGATTATTTTTGGGGAGGGATGGGGGAAGGGGCGCCGTTTCTCGGGGAGCCTTGTTTTTTTGGGGGTGCAATGTACCCCCTGCACCCCTGCTAAATACGGCCCTGCATGGGAACGGGGCGAAACAAACATATTAGTCAAATCTGTCATTTGTATTATTATTTGATAGAAAATGAGACAATAAATAAGAACCGTGATAGAGAACGTTGAGACGATTTTAAGTGGAATTCGAACAGAAATCTCCTGTGTTATTAGGTTGATTGTGGCCACATACCTTCCCCCGAGTTCTCAAAGCATTCTCAGATTTAAATTAAGAATTAGCTTAACTTTATGACAAATAGCTTTAATCCACAAACACAAAACTTTGCACATAGTTGTTGTTGTAAATAGGAGTATTTTACGTCCGCTTCCACCGAAGTGATATCGCAGACAATTACGTGTTATATATATAATTTTTTTTTTTTTTTTTTTTTTTTTTTTCTTATTTTCCTTTTGTTTTTGATTATTTTTTAATAATTCTGTATGTCCACAATGGAGTGGATTCTTGGGTCGAAACTCGAATCGATGATGGAGCTGTTTTCGTAGATTATGATTTCTTCTTCTGGGTCTATTGTCTCTTGTTTTTCTATAATATTTTGTGGCGGTAGTTTAGGTATAGGAAATTCGAATTTAGTTAAGTTGGAAGTATTTGCTGGTGTTGATGTCGAAGGAGGTTTGATTTCCCCTTCTCTTCTTCTTTTTACTGGTGGTGCTTGAACTGGTGGGGACTTGTTTACTGTACTACTGTTTGTTGTTTCTTTCTTTCCTTTGGACTCTTTTTCCTTCTTTCTTTCTGGACCTCGGCGGGGGCAGTCTTTGCGTGAGTGACCAAGCTTCTCACATCTGAAGCATGGAGAGGCTTGGCCTGGGGTTACAATCCGTACTCTGGCTTCTCCGTATTGACATTTTAGTATAATGATATGTGGTATGTCCTTAATCTTGTCTGCTTTTATTTCTATCTCGACCTCTCTCACTCTCTTGTAAACTGTGCTGCCCGGCAACCTTTGGTCTTTGAAGGATCTCAAGTACCCGATGTCACTCATGATCTCTTGGAAATAATGGTCCGAGTATGAGACTGGGAAGTCATAAACAGTTAGAGTTGCTACTTTAAAGGATCTTTTGTGGAATCGGAATTCGATTCCCATGTGGGTGTGTTTTTCTTTTTGTAGTAGTTTGTTTTTGATTTCTTGTGTCTTTACGTGGACGAGCCATTCTTCTTCTTTTTGGTATATTGTTAATATATCTTCCCCCTTGCCAAGTAAGTCGTTCAGGCACCTCAAGATTGACCTATCGGTCAATTTCTCAGTGCTGCTGACTGCTACGTGGTAGGACACCCTCTTTCTCTCTACTTCGGGGACCTCGTATACTCTGATTTTCGGTTCCATGGTGATTAGAATAGAATTAGAATAGAGACCGTGAAACTGATGATTAGAATATACTGATGATTAGAATAGACTTGTAAAACTGGATAACTGGAACACTGGAGCACTGGATAACTGGAAGACTGGATGACTGGAACACTGGATAACTGTAAAACTGGAACACTGGATAACTGGAGCACTGGATAACTGGAAGACTGGATGACTGGAACACTGGATCACTGGAGCTGCAGGTGTTAACAGGGCGAACGCTAATTAACAACTGAGTGTGTTGCACATAGTTTCTTATTGATGTATTTTATACATTAAAACAACAGAAGTTTTATACAGGGCATTATTTACGTTAACATAAGGCGAACGATTTTGAGTTATTTTTTTCTTAACTTAAGTCTGAGAATGCTTTGAGGCCTGATTAATATATTTTTTAAAAGGTGAAGGGATCTTTCACATTATTTAAGTTAAAATAAGGCGAACGATTTTGAGTTAATTTTTTTCTTAACTTAAGTCTGAGAATGCTTTGTTAACTTGGGGCCTAATTAATATTTTTTTTTTTAAAAAAAAGGCGAAGGGATCTTTCACGTGTGCCATGTATAATTTGGACCCCTAATGTTACGTCACAGATATATTCATATCAACAATAGCACAGGGATCTTTCACCTGCACCATTCAGTCATGGGCCTGACAAGGACAGCTGCCTAATCGTTCGGATGGGGCGAAAAAACCGAGTCCCCCATGGTAGACATTGGCGTGCAAATAAAATATCCATTGGCTGTTGGAATTCGATATAAGAGTAGGCCGTAGCGCCGCTGCCCGGGCAAAATTTCCCTCATAGCACACTGTAAGGCGTAAACCTGTCTTCATTAGCCCAGGTTAGGTGCAGAACAGTGGGACGTTAAACCCCATTTCATTTAATTTCACGTGCGCCATGGATAATTAGTCAAAGACAACATTACAGTGTCTGTGACGAGAGTATTTGAAATATTCTGGTAAATATTAAGCACAGAGGCGGATCCAATTATGGGGTGGGGGTGCTGGGGGTCCCCTTAGAAATTTTAGAAAAAATCCGGGTGTCATTGATGATTTGTGGCGCATATCTATTTTTTATACCGTTTTTAGGGATTTAGGGGGGGGGGGGGGCTCTGGATCCGCCTCTGATTAAGCATGTAGTCAATCTAGATCAAATATAGATATAATTATATATAAGTAAAAATTAAATTTCGAACTATTAAAAACGATAAAAACGAAACGAAATTGGATCTGTGTTTTAATCTGATTGAAGCGTGTTGTAACTATGGAGACGATTGATCCTTTATACACACAAACAAAATACATGAATCCCCCATTTGGAAAACAATGTGCATTGTGGGAGAGAGCTGAGCGAACTTACAGGGAGCGACCATTGCTTTGCATGGAATTTCTCTGACCAAATCTCGAAAAACGCCGATTTCACGTTAATTTTAGTGATGGGTTATATTTTATATGATGTGATAGAGACTCAGATGGTTGATGCACTAAAATTAACATAAAATCGGTGTTATTTTAAATTTGGTCAGAGAAATCCCATGCAAAGCAATGATCGCTCCCTGTAAGTTCTCTCAGCTCTCTCCCACAATGCACATTGTTTTCCGAATGGGGGATGTATGTATACTTGTAATGGTTAAGTGCAGGATAGAGCACGAGACTGAGGTTATTCTGGGGAAAGAAAGAATGAATGAATGAAATGGGGTTTAACGTCCTACTGTTATGCACTTAATCTGAGCTAATTGAAGACGGGCATACGCCATACAGTGTGCTATGAGGGAAATTTTTGCCCGACTCCAATGTGTACACGGGACCTCGGTTTTTCGTCCCATCCGAACGACTAGGCAGCTGTCCTTGTCAGGCCCTCCTTCTGTATCACTGACAAGGGGAAATCACGTCGGAAAATCGAGATGAACTTTCTCGGCCAATGCAGGGATCGAACACTCGACCTCCAGGCTAGCGAACCAGCGCCTTATCCGCTTCGCCTCCGTGATCCCCGGAAAGAAAGACCGAAGAAGATAACCCGTGAGAAAGAAAAGCCGAGGCCGGTAGACCGAGGTATTTCTTCGAGGGGGTTTTCTGAAGTCTTTCTACCCCCGCATTAGTGAAGTCGAGGACTTTATCTTGCTTATAAATCGTCTACGTTTAGATGAACGTAAACAGAGAATATCACAGAATTCCCATAAGAAAACCCTTATATCATTCTTTCTTATAGAAAAGATAATCTACCCTGGAAGAATAACCCGATACAGGTTTTTAAAAAAAACTTTTAAAAGAATAACCCCCAATTCCTCTCTATATATTCGTACAGCAGGTTATACCGGGTATAGAATATACCCCAAAGATCAAAGAGATTTACCGTTACAGGTTTATAAACTCAGCGAACTTACATCTTATTGACTTTGATGTCGACTTATTGTATTGAATATTGAGTTAATCCTAACTAGAATATAGATAATAGACTACCACTCTATCTATATAGTATGGTAGTATGGAAGCGTATAGGGGTCAATATCACGAAAGATATCACGATATGTCAACATATTGTGATTGTTGTGATGACTTTACCACTAAAAAGACAATTTTAGCTCAATTAATTGAATCAACGCACCATGTTGATCCGAAGTTTTGTCAACATATAATACGGCGATTTGATATATGTTGACAAAACTTCAGAATACCAATACTGTTACTCAAACGTGCGCATTAAGAACGACATGGTGAGACATACAACATGGTGCGTTGATTCAATTAATTGAGCTAAAATCATCACAACAATCGCAATATCTAAACATATTATTACCAACTTAATATTGCGCTATCTATCGCGCTATTGACCCCTATACGCTTCCACACTATAGGGCCTACTACTCTACCTTTATTGACGTAAATCGCGTGAATAAATAGATTGACAAGATTTGTAATTTAATCTTGTGTGTTTCTTAATGGAGTAGTATCAGGTAGGTTATATTGACAAGAGTCGATTATGTCCGTTTTCAAGTCTATTTAAAACTATAATCTTAGTTCCGACGATACGACCGACCCCCACTTCTCTTTTAGAGAGAGGAAGAGAGAGAAGAGGGGCGAGAGTGACATATAGAACGAGAGGGAAGAGGGAGAGAGAGAGAGACAAGAGAGGAGAGAGGGACATATAGAACGAGAGGGAAGAGGGGGAGAGAGAGAGAGAGAGAGAGAGAGAAGCGGGAGAGAGAGGCATATAGAACGAGCGGGAAGAGGGAGTGAGAGAGAGAGAGGGACATATAGAACGAGAGGGAAGAGAGAGAGAGAGGGGAGAGAGAGAGGGGAGAGGAGAGAGGGAGAAAGAGAGAGGGAGAGGAGAGAGAGAGACATATAGAACGAGAGGGAAGAGGGAGAGAGAGAGAAGAGAGGAGAGAGGGATACATAGAGCGAGAGGGAAGAGGGAGAGAGAGAGAGAGAATGAGAGGGAAGAGGGAGAGAGAGAGAGGTAGAGAAGAGGAGAGAGGGGCATATAGAACGAGAGGGAAGAGGGAGAGAGAGAGAGAGAGAGAGGAGAGAGGGATACATAGAACGAGAGGGAAGCGGGAGAGAGAGAGGGAGAGAGAGGGAGAGAGGGAAGTGGGAGAGAGAGGGAGAGAGAGAGATCTTTGGCGCATTCTGATCTGGGTTGTTATGTGAGCAGAAGAAGAATCTGTTGATCTTGCTGAAAGAAGTAATGTCTTAGTTGGAAGTAGTGTTCTTTATCGACTATTTGATAGCTTCTGAGATGAGAGGGAGTGAAAGAGCGAGAGATATGGGGTCCACTCGACACAAACTAGGTCATTTCGGGACTAACATATGGTTCAATTTTGTTTCAATAATTCGCTTGTGCGTAGAGGTCTTTAACATCTGGAGGAAACTGGAGGACCTGGAGAAATCTATTGTGTGTAGATGTCAATGCACTGTGACATATTATTGGTTTACGATTTTTTTTTTTATTTGTTTTCTACCAAAGATTAGTTTTAAATCCTTTTCTGATATTTTCATGAATGTGAATACACGGTGCTTTAAAGGCCCAACGACACTCTTGTTGTAACTAAATAGAATGTCCCAATCATTATTCTGGTCAACAAATTGTACTATTTTACAATATTCCAATTAATTGATCATACTCAAATTTCATCTTAACACACCTAATTAAAAAAAAATGGAAAAATTCAACTACATGGTTTGAAAAGCTTTACGTAAACCCTTTCAAATGTAACTTGGATTTAATCATATTTTCGAACCCTCTGGACAAATAAAATAGGATGTAATGGATAATTTACCCAACAGGTAGGAAGGACACTTAAACATCTAGTAATTAGAATAAGTCTTTTTTCCCCCTTTTTTGGTTTGGGGGGAGGGGGCTATCAAGCTAGCAAGAGTGTTATTGTCCCATTAAAGGGCCAATCATGATAATGTTTTTGAGAATAAAACTGCTTAATTTTGTGTTAAAATCCCTTACAATCCCTTACCTTAGGGCCAAGCAACTAACACAATATATGTGATACGTTTTCAAACAATTTTAACCCGCCAGTCTTTATCTGGAAATAGAGTCCGATGTCCTAAGCTGTATTATGAGGTGATTGGATAAAACCAAACTTTTTTTTATAAAAATAACGTGACGGTGAAATTCACTTTTTGTTATCAAGTACAGCACATGGACCATTTACCGTGTAGACCTCTAAAGGAACGGGAATCGATTATCGGGTCACCCAACGAAAGAATTGACCCAAAATCTTCAAAGGGTTACGTGTCCGGTTAAGCTGTTTTAACGCTCACGTCCAAACGACTCAAAATTTTGAGCTGAAATTTTGAGTCAGGGTATATACACCATCCTTCTATATTTTGGCGTTTAAATTTCATACATAGGCCTACTAGGACTTTTATTTTTGAGACTTTGTTCAATTCGGGACTGTCCCTTTAAATGGTATAAAGCCTACCTTCAACCGTTCGTTATTTTTGAATAGCCCTTTAAAGTATGGTAACATGATAAATATGAATAGAATATTGAATTACGAACGTTTAATCTACTGTTATTGACTGTACCCATGTCACGTGGGGTCTTTATTTTAAATCATAAAGTGTGGAAGAAATAGGAGCTGTTCAAAATACAAATATGGCAACCATGGTAACCATGGATATGAGGTACGGTACATACGTTTATTAATTGATCAATTTTATATATTACTAAATGGTTACGGGAAATCGGTACAGTATTATTTGTAACATTCTATCTTATTTCCACTGTCCCGATAACTAGGGGGTTGGGTGGCTGAATGGTTAGCGTGCGCGCGCTGTATCATAAAGCCTGTCATTGAGTCAACTGGCGTGGTTTCGAATCCCCGGTTGTACGTGGCAAGGATCAGGGTCTCCCGTCCAACCTCGGGGGTTTTCTCCGGGACCTCCGGTATCCTCCCACTGCTAAAGATCCCTACACGCAAGCGAATTATTGAAATAAATAAATATTGAAAAAAACATATGTTAGTCCCGAAATGACCTAGTTTGTGTCGAGTGGACGTTAAACCCCATCTCTCTCTCTCTCTCTATCTCTCTCTCTGTCTCGATAACTATTTATATTTTCAGTTGTCATGGATACAGTCGATGAAACAACCAAGGTCACCATGTATTCGAATTATAATTGTGTATACTAGTTATATATATAACGGACTACTTTTTTGTTTGGGTATTAAAGTGCCATTCGTCAATATTACGGACTACTTTTTTGTTTCGGTATTAAAGTTCCATTTGCCAATATTACGGACTACTTTTTTGTTTGTGTATTAAAGTTCCATTCGTCAATATTACGGACTACTTTTTTGTTTCGGTATTAAAGTTTCATTCGTCAATAACGTTACCCGATGACGCTTTGTCCAAACCTGGGGAGGCGTCTGAAACTTTTTAGTGTACTGACCGGGAAACAGAACAGTAAAAGTTTGTGAACATCTTGAAATACGCATGCGTGTGTGGATTTACGTAATATAAATAATCAATACTTGATGAAGTAATGTTACTAGAAAGGTATAATATTTACAGAGTTTAATAGTTCAATTTAAAAAAAAAATGGAACACAACTTGACAGAAAATCGTGAAGTTCAGACATCTCTACCTACGTCCATTAAATCTACTCCTACAGGAACAGCTCATGCATCAGCGATATCCGACATCTCGACAAAGAGCGACTTGAGCTCAGAATGTCTCTCAGTGACTAAATTAGACTCTTTGTACGATAACTCAATGAAAATATTAGTACGCCGCAGCAACACGGTCGTGGACCAAGATCCAACCAATCGAATCTCAGCCGTAGAAGCAATAAGACGCCCACCTGATGACGACACTCCGTGTACTCTAGAATGTTGCCGGCTTCAGCCAGGCGCAATGACAGCAGCTTCCAGGAGTTCTTTAGCGTGTAACCAAACTGTTTATGAAGCAGCCTTATCTAATCTGCACGGACGATCCGTCACGTGGTTGCCGGACAACAGCACGGCATCACGACGACCACACCCCTTGTTAAAGTCAGTACGGAATGACTGTCAGAGAAAACAGTCTTCACTCAGGGGAGGATTGATCGGCGTCTCCGTGGACCAGAACCGAACGTACCGACCTCACACCATATCATCCACCAAAACGCCCTTACTATATAGAAGTCGCACAACCCTGTCATCCGGGGCCAGACATTGTGACGCATGCTCAGTTAAAGAGTTACAGGAATGGTTTAAAGTTAGTCTATATTTTATAATCACCAATATCAGTACCCATCAAAATCAGATTGGTCGTCAAGGAGACCTCCCTCACGGGGTCAATCACTTTGAATTGCATATGGCGTTAGAATTATGGGACCAAACTCAAACCCAACCCTAACCCCTAACCCCAGCCCTAACACGCGGTGTATGTCAGGGTCGCTAAAAATAACCCATCATTTTGTTTATGAACGCGAGATTTCGTCAATTCACCATGGCCGGTGTTGTGATTATTGTGAGGAATGTCTCCCCTTGTGCAAAATTTAGTGTGAGCGTATGTGACATGGAGATAGGGGCGCCTTCTTAATCTCGTGGGTTTCCTCCCACTGCTAAAGACCCCTAGCGCAAGCGAATTATTGAAACGAAAATTGAAAACTATACGTTAGTCCCAAAATGACCTAGTTTGTGTCGAGTGGACGTTAAACCCCATCTCTCTCTCTCTCTCTCTCTCTCTCTTGTGCAAAATTTATCACAATTATGTTTAGAGCGTATATTACGTTTTATCCAGGGGTAGATGGGCGGGGCGATCTCATGTTTTAATGCGTGTGTGTGTAATCATAGCGTCTGTCATTGAGTCAAGTGGCATGGTTTCGACCCTCAGTTTGTACGTGACAAGGAGTAAGGTCGCCTGTCCAACCGCATTGGTTTTCTCTCCTGGTCCCTCGGTTTCCATCCACTGCAAAAGACCCTATCGCACAAGCGAATTATTGAAACAAAATTGAGCAATATGTTGGCCCAGAAATGAGAGTTTGTACCGAATGAATTACCCCCCCCCCTCTCTCCCTTTCTCTCTCTTTCTCTCCCCCTCTCTCCCCTCTCTCTATCTCCCTCCCTCTCTCTCCCCTCTCCCCCTCTCCCCCCTCTCTCTCTCTCACTCTCTCCCTCTCTCTTAGACAGAGGTGAAACTGGAATCTCACAATGTGAACACACCCACCTGATCTATCATGATAAACAAAATGGTAAAATAGCATTTTATTGAGAATGAATATCTAATTATGAATAGAGTAGAAGATGAATGATAACCGGTATGTCAAATAAATTTATAAATATTATTTATTTTTAGACACATCCGTCATCAATTGGTAGATCGCCACGTGGTCAGTCTGATGTAAGCCATCTTAAGATAGGACGAGAGGTAAGTTTTCTTACAATACCGCGTACATTCGGCAAACCTCGGCAGATTCGTGTACCCTACTTCTAGCCTCGGCTGTGTGACAAAGTCCGCCGTTGGAACTACTTTCAAGTTCCCGGATTACCAGTGGCGTTGCCCGTGACGACGCATTTGAAGAGTGTTTTATTATACAAAGATTTCCAAGTCTGGAGCTTTGTTTCTTTCAAATTTATCCGATTTTCTTGTCACAAAGACAAGTTTGCACTGAAAATTCTACACACCCTTCGAATGAAGCAATTTCGAGAACTTCTTTGTAAAAGCGGCAAGTTATCCTAATAAGTAAACCGGTGCCCCATCGCAATTGTAGGTACTTGTCACTTGCCGTCATACAGCCGAGGCTAGATGTAATATACCGGAATCTTCCGACATTTGCCGAGTGTACCGCGTACAGTTGTTTTTTTTTTTAAATAATATTTTATTTTGGAAATTTTCGATTGGGGAACAGGCTTAGCCCATGGACCCCTCGTACAGTTGAAGGCAGATAGTAATGGGGACAGCCATAAAAACATAATAAACACATGCACAGCAGGTTTTGTTAGTGTAGTTTAAATAAAGACAATAACATTGTTGTTAATTTTTGCATTTCGTTTCGCTTATTTTATGCTCTAAAATGTCAGCCAACCGTGGCGTTAGAGAAGTGGCTTCTCATCAATGCATCAAGGGTTCAATCCCAGCTCCGGGCAAGAATTTTATCGTTGTAAGTAAGAGGGATATTCGGTCTCCCGTCCGATCAGGCAGGTTTCCCCGAGTTCTTCGGTTTCTTCCTGCAGTAATGATCGAAATCATTCGCACGATCTGTGCCAAGGGCCAAACTGATATTAAAACTTCTTCCATCAAACTTAGTGGCATATGGTAGACTACTAATATTGGGGGGAAATAGAACTTTTAAATATCTAGTTCCATCGGGAATCTTCCTTTCTCCATGAGTGAAGTGTCTACGTCTAATTTCACTTCTAGCTTCAACACCCCATGATTCTAGTTTGTCATATATTTCAAAATCTTCGATATAATGCGGAATGTGCATAAACGAAACAATACGAATTTTAGATCCCAGTATACTATAATTAACTGCCTTACCGTCTATAGTAATTTCCTGTGGTGTTAATAATCCTATTTTGTCAACATCATCAAAACTAACTTCAAAATATCCATACATGGGAACACACGCTACAACTGACATAAATCCAGTAACTTTTTCTATTTCATCTATCAAATCACCGGCTTTAATATTCTGGTCATTCTCGACACGAATTGTAGAATCTTTGATTATAGAACACATAATGAATATTGAACAAGGAGATAAGATAATACACTAATATCCAATGATCGGATAAATAAACGCAGTATCGACTGTAAACACGAGAGCGCGCAGAACAACACGTCCATTCATCACGACATCGACTCAAACCATCAATTCAACATCATACAAATTTCTAAAAGCTACTGTTTAACCAAACGTGTGTTTAGAAAATGTAATGTTCTTGAAATGAGAGTACAAAAGCCGCCTCTCTATCGCCACGGCTATCCGACCCAGTTCAGTCGAAGCAGAACAGTAGGGCGTTAAACCCCATTTCATTTCATTTTTGATTGATTGCGAAATGATTATTAAATCTCTGTAATTTGCGGTATTTTTACTTTACCACAGTCTCATAAACGACTTTGCCAGTAAAACGGTTTTAAAAGAAATGAAATGAAATGGGCTTTAACGTCATACTGTTTTGCTCCAACTGCCAAGGGACCTTTTACGTGCACGCCAATGTGTACACGGGATCTCAGTTTTCCGACCCATTCGAATGACTAGACAGCTGTCCTTGTCAGCCTCCCCCCCAGTCCTGCAAATGGGTTTTAAAAGAAATTTCGTTCTTTGTAGTTATATGAGGAATTGTCTAGACTTAGACAGGGAGGTGCCCTTTATGCCGCCGACCCGTCATGCCGCCTTTAGGGTTAGGGTTAGGTTTAGGTTTAAGAATTTTGGGAGGGGTTAAATCTCAACATAAGCACTGACCTAGGGTGATGAAAAATTAGTTAGTGATTTTTCCTAGCTTTATTTAAAATACATACAATAAATTAGGTTTATATACAAAGGTATAAACTGTTTTCTGGTGCAGGTGGCGATCGTGGTCTTCCTTGGATGGTGCTTCTGGTATTCTGGTAATTTTGTTTCTGAAGAAAAAATAATAAATTTGGGCTCTCGGGGGAGAGCCACATTAGTGTGTTTCCTACTAAATTGAATTTTGGGCTAAGATGGAGACGGGTCTTATTTTAATCTAATTTACTGTGTACTAGGATGTCGTTCAGATTTTTATTTTTAGAATAATAGTTTCTGTGTAAAGATTTTTGGGTGATTTTCTTGGAGATCAGTATAGTGTTTTCTGATGATTTTGGATGCGCGTGCTGCTGTTGCACTAAATGGAACTACAAAAGGGGCTAGCCGTATGAATATTCAGGAAATCTATGCTATTATGGCTTACATTTGCGGTTAACTTTACAGATGGATGATGATTGTTCAAAATGTTGAAAAATGCCCAAAATTCGTCTAACGTGTACGTCCAGACTATGAAAACGTCATCTAGAAATCGTCCATAGAAATCTGGTTTTATTGGGCAGAGTGGCAGAACTTCCCTTTCCCACTCCGCCATAAAGAGATTTGCATAATTCGGAGCAAATCGTTTTCCCATGGCATTTCTGTGAGACTGGAGGTATACTTGATCGTTGAATGTGAAATCATTCCTCCTCAGACAAATGTCGAGTAATTTGAGGATTTCTTGGTCCGGTCTGGAAGTTTGTGGGTTCCTAAGAAATGCTTTCCTAACTGCTTCAACTCCTGTGGTATTATCAATGTTCGTGTACATGCTCTGTACGTCAATAGATATTAAAATGGTGTGCTCGGGTACTCTTAACTGTTTAATTTTGTGAATGAAATCGTTAGTGTCTTTAAGATAGGATGGGTGTTTGGGGCGATAAAAAATGGTCTATATATTGGTACACATTGTATGTTTCACTGCCACAGTCAGATATTATTGGACGTGCCTTTGGTATTTTATTAGGTATAAACCATTACGATTTTTATGTATTTTTGGTAGCGTATAGAGATGTCGTTGCCGACAGCCAGATTTAGACGATAGATAATCATATTGTTTTGCTGTTATGTATTCCTTGTCTTGTCATTCATGTAAGATGTTGTTTATCAAGATGGCAGTGTCCTTAAAGATGGTTTGGTCTAATTTAGGGTAATGTTTGGGATCATTTAATTGTTTTTCTGCCTCAGCGATATAATAATAATAATAATAATAATAATAATATTCGCGTCATTTTACAAGGGTAGCAAATTAGGCCTGAGGCCCTTTTCCAATTTGGCCCTTGGCACAGATCGTGCGAATGATTTCGAACATTACTGCAGGAAGAAACCGAAGAACTCTGCGCGATTCATTATGACACAACACGAGCCTTTGTCTCTAACCCTATACAATAAGGGACGGCGACATAGCGACACGGCGACACGGCGACACGGCGACACGGCGACACAACGATACGCCACCTTGGATATGACATTGTGCCGGGATACTGTTGTCTAAAATTTTGTTTTGGTTGCTCTTTTAGAGGTCTCAAGTGTTTTTGGTGAATAAACCCTCACTTGATACGGCTGGCTCGAACATGCAGGAAGTCTTGTTACCAATGACAACGGTTCCAAAGAAAGGCCTGATCAAACTAACGTGTGTTGCAGAGGAAAGTTTAAAAGAGAAAGAAAAACACGCAGGTTGGTAACCAAGACAAACCTTTCCCGCCAATTTTCAATGAATTATGAAGTGAAACTGAGTTTAACGCCCTTCGTTTCTCTTTCGGTACCCACCGGGGAAAGTTGGAAATGAAATGAAATGGGGGTTAACGTCCTACCTGTTCTGCTCCTCTAGACGACTAGACAACTGTCCTTGTCAGCCTCATCCTGCATCACTGACAAGGGGAAACCACGCCGGGGCAAGTTACTTTAGACTGATATACACCATACAGTGTGCTAAGGGGATTGGTCCAGTTGGCACCTCTATTCCTTGTCGGGCTCTTCAACCTGTAGCGCTGACGACGGGAAACCGTACTGCGCCATCCCGGATAACATTGTGGTCATCACGGCATCGAACCCGTGGCCCCTTAGTTATTGGGTTAGCGCCGTATTCACCAAGCGAACGTAATGTATTAACATGCAGTCACAGTGCATTGAACATGCCCAAAGAAGAATCCTATTGATTTAACCAGCTTCTATTATTATTCAACACCGGCTTATTTTATTGTCTGGGGTTGGGATGGCCTAGTGGTCTAGAGTGCCGCGCTTCGACCTGGTGTTAGCGTATGTGGCATGAAGATAGAGGCGCCTTCTCAACCTCGTGGGTTTCCTCCGGGCACTCCGGTTTTCCCCCACTGCTATAGACCCCTACGCTCAAGCGAATTATTGAAATAAAATAAAACCATATGTTAGTCCCGAAATGACCTGGTTGTGTTGAGTGGACGTCAAACCCCATTTTTCTCTCTCTCTCTCTCTCTCTATTTTATTGTCTAGATTTGAATAATTATAAATATAAATGTTATTTGTTGGTATTGTTTGTACAGGTAAAGAATGTAGAAGGGAGCCGATCAGATATTTAATTAGAAATAAAGATGTCTTAAAGGCGATTAAAGCAAGTTTTAATCGATTACAAGAACGCACACCATCTTTAGGTCAACCAATTAGTGATTCCAACAAACTAACAACACATGACCTCAGACGCCATGTTTTAGTAAGTATTCCAGCAATCAGATTTAAATACAGATCAAATTTCGTTCAAAATTTCGTTTTTACTTGTCTTTTAAGTTTAGGCCATCGAAAGTGTTAAAAACGAAACGAATTATAGATCTATATTTTAATTAGATTGGTATTCCAGTTATTGAAATCACCCCTTGCGAACATATGTATACATAGCACAACCAAGACCCATGCAGAAGGAAATCCAGGGGCGGATACAGGAATTTTGCAAAAGGGGCAGGGATGCAAACGAGTGTGTTGTCGATCGAAGCGAGACCAGAGACCAAAAACAAAATTGGAATTAACCATTTTTTCAGAATACAACTACTGCAAGTGAATTGAACAGTGTAATTTGTAGCATTCATGACGTATTTATTGTCGGCATTCCCGGCCAAGAGATATAAGTTATGAAGTACCCAACATGGGTCATACATTGTATAGAAAGACCTCTAAAGGAACGGGGATCGTTTACCAGGTCACCCAACGAAAAAATTGACACGAAAACTTAAAAGGGTTACGTGTCCGGATAAGGAGTCTTGACGTGTACGTCGAAACGACTCAATATTTGAGCTGACATTTTGTGACAAGGTAAATACACCATTGTGGCGCTTAAATTCCATCGGTACTCCAGAATTGTATTTTTGAGACTATGTTCAAATCGGGATAGTTACTTTAAAAACTCTGTAACAGGTTCAGCCCAATCATGACAGGAAAATTGGAAATTCCAAAGTGTTAATCATTTTAACCTCAGCAGATCAGGGCTCTGTTTCACAAAATTTTAACTAAAGATAAAATCCAAATTTTAGTAAATACTTAAACATGCATTATTCAAGAGCTAAATCTGCCTAGTGCAGGTCTTTATTTGGGCATGAAATGTTTTCTGAAATATTAATTAGACATTAATTAACTGATCCAGGCCTTAATCAACTTTGGATGGCATCAGATTACTCCGATATTAAACAGATTAAAACGTTTCCGTGATAAATCAAATATGGCGTGCCCAGACGCTTCGAGTCTTAGCTTTGATCAACCAGGACCGTGGTTGAAATTATTGCACACGTCGGCCAAATCTTCAAATGCCAATATCTTCGCTTGCAATAGAGTAATTTGAATGAAATTTTCAAATTATTCATTTTACATCATCTACTTTCGAACTATTATAGCAAGAATGGCTAGTTCTTATCTATATCTTGAATAATGTAATAAATTTTGATTGGCTAAGCACTAAAATCAATCTAACATAATCCAATCAACTTACTTACATTTGAATTTTTATCTTAGTTAAAATTTCGAGAAAACAGGCCCCTGAATCTGAACAAATTGTACCAGAACAGTATTTACAACAAATTCCCTTTTAAATATATTTATTCGTTTCCAGGACGACAAGACCTTTCATAATTGTCTTTGATATTTCATTATTCCCTGTGGGGATCGAATGTTCGTATCAGAGACAAAAACAACAACTGAATTTTATTCAAAGAGTAGATGATGATGATGATGATGATGATGATGATGATGATGGTGATGACGACGATGACGTACTACAACTACAAAGTTATGAAAGAGTGTTCCAATCTATTTTTATCTAATCCCATAATTTCAGACAAATATACAAATATACAATACAGTGTACTAGTAAGCAGAACGTTAAGGCTTGAATTTCATATTTTCCAAGAAAGTCAAAACATAATTATTTCTATGTCTTTTGTTCAATAGGTTATCAACTCACTATTATACGATCATGGGCATTATTTTCCACCCTAAAAATCATTGACACAGGAAATAATAACACAATTACCTCCCTTGTTTTCCTATTACTTCCATGATAGCTACCTTCAAACGTTGGAATTTGAAGTTGAAAATAATAATTTTGCCAATTTCTCAGCTGGCAATATTGAATTATAGGTTTAATATAGGATTAGTCTTTAAATGGACAATAACACTCTTGCTGGCATGACAGGTCCAGAACAAAAAATTAGCCTTATTCTAACTACAAGATGTTTAAGTGTCCTACCTGTTGTGTAAATTATCCATTTCAACCTATCTTACTTGTCCAGAGGGTTCGGAAATATGTTTAAATCCAAGTTGCATTTGAAAGTGCTTACGTACATGTAAGGCTTTTCAAACCATGTTACGGCATGTAGTTGAATTTTTCCAATTTTTAAAATTAGGTGTGTTAAGATGAAATTTGTATCATTTTTTAATTGAAATATTGTATAATAGTACAAATTGTTGACCAGAATAAAGATTGAAACATATTATTCAGTTACAACAAGAGTGGTATTGGGGCTTTAACAAGGTAGAACTGTTTTTAAGGCTTTATTTTAATAAATTTTAAAAACATATCTTAAAAGTATGAAATTGTAGCTTTAAACCCCATTTTATTTCCAATACATATAGAGGAGGTCTTTTCTTTGATTGGAATTTAGTAATTAAACATATTAACACAAGGTACAATTTTATGGATACACAATCACAGAGTTTGATACTAAGCGACGTTTCGATGAACATACTTTCGTCTTTATCAAGCAAACGTCGCTTAGTAATTGTGTATCCATAAAATTGTACCTTGTGTCATATAGAGGCAAACTGATCCCGAATGAATCACAATACCATGATGCATTATGGGTTTGACGACACTAATCAGCAGTGGAGTGATTAATCGCAAGTCTTGGCAATACAACTGTGAAACTAATTGGGGTTGCACGTTAATTCTGTCGACCAGCCCACGAATTCTTTTATTCCCAACCAACATAGCAATGGCACTTTCTATTTGGCCTCTAATTGGCTGAAAGTTTGACGTCATATTCATATTGTAATGTTGGTTGGGAATAATAATAAAAATAATCGCGTCGTTGTACAAGGGTAGCAAATTAGGCCTGAGACCTTTTTCTTATTTGGCCCTTGGCGCAGATCGGGCGATTGATTTCGATCATTACTGCAGGAAGAAACCGAAGAACTCGGGAGTCGGGGGATACCTGCCTGATCGGCGGGAGACCGAATATCCCTCTCACTTACAACGATAAAGTTCTTGCCCTGAGCTGGGATAGAACCCTCGTTGCATTGGTGAGAAGCCGCCTCTCTATACACCAGTCTTCTATATTTTGGCGTTTAAATTTCATACGTACTCGGACTTTTATTTTTGAGGCTCTGTTCTATTCGAGACTGCCCCTTTAAGTCATACGACTTATCAGATACAATGTAATACATAAAATACAATAAATAAATATAATAAACATGTATATATCAGGTATTGTTTAGTATTGAAATTGAGAAAGACCTAAAATATACATTTCGTTTGTGGTTGGAAAGTGAAGGATATAAATAAAATATATTGAACTTAATTTTAAAAACTGTGTAATAACTACACACAAGGTTATATATTAAGATATACCGTATTTCCTCTGATAAGCGCCCGGGCGCTTATTTTTTCAGCATCCCTTGTTCCCCCGGCGCTTATTAGAGGCCCGGCGCTCTTTGGAGGCCCGGTGCTTATTTCTTTAATAGCAAATTGAATTTAGGGTAAAGCCGTCATTTACCATGGACATTGGGCCGGAAAATCTTTTGAATTACGGCATTTGATCAAAAGCAATCTAATGTCTTGTTAGAGACCCGGCTCTTATTAGAGACGCTGCGCTTATTGGAGGCCCGGCGCTTATTTTTTCAGCAACCCTTGACCCCCCGACGCTTATTAGAGACCCGGCGCTTATTGGAGGAAATACGGTAATTCTATTTTGAAAGAGAACATACGACTGGGAACCGAGTGAATATTATATGCAATACGTTTATTTAAAATATAGCCTGTTTAAATTTGTTTTAACTTGTTCTGGGTTTTAACAACCATTTTTGTAGATGTGTATTTTGGCACGGTGTAAGGTATAAAGTTGTATTTACATCTGTTCCTATGGTGATACATGTTTTACTAAATACGTTTAATAACATCATATCCTGTAATATATAAAAAACAGAATTTAGTTTAAACAATATTTTATTTCATTTGTGAGTCACAGATATGTTCAACATACTATACTGTCAGTGGCGGATTAAGCTCCAGCAAGGCCTGAGGCGGCAGTTGTTGGAGGGCCTATTTAAAATGGCGTGGGCCTAATTAATATCTGGTCAGGGCCTATGTTGATTCCCGTTGGGCCTAAAACCCATCCCTAACATTCATTGTCTATGCGTTTTTAATCGTATCGGACAAGTCTAAAAAATGTTTTTTTTTTACAGAATCTTTGGGCCTGAGGCTGCAGCCTCAATCAGCCCCACTGATAATTCCGCTACTGTATACAATAACAAACATTGCTGCTTATGTAAAATAATGATGATTGAGAAGTTAGACGACGGGACATAGGTAACCATGGTAAGGATCCCTAACTGGCTGACTATCGCCATTAAAGAGACGTCCAAGATATGACATTGCTATTTCGACCATGTACACTTAGATATTTCATCTCTAAACCACGTACACTTGGAAATTTCATATCTTGACCACGTACACTTGGAAATTTCATATCTTGACACTTATATAATAATATATATATATCATATCTCTATCTGTGGTTAGGCCTTATGTTAATTTTATCCACAATATTGTCTGTTGTTAATTGACAGAGCAAGGTCAGCACAAGAGAAAAGTATGGAGACCCTGTCGTGATCTGTTATAAAATATAATATACAGTATCTTTATAATCTGATATAATTCTATGATGTACAGGTCAGAACAATTTATATATATATATATATATATATACAACCTATAAATTACTTTAATATTATTATATAAAAAAGGCTAAAATAATATATACCTTTTGTCTTCGATATATAACCTATAAATTACTTCAATATTATTATATAAAAAAAAGCTAAAATAATATATACCTTTTGTCTTCGATCTTTATCATTTGAAATGAAATGAAGTTAAATGTCCTACTGTTCTGTTCCGACTGAGTTAATGAAGAAGTAATTTGGAATGATGGGGGAGAGGAATGGTGTTACCTGGGGTTTTTTTGTTCGTCCTACCCGAACGACTAGACACTATACCTTACGACAGAGGTATTATAGGTATTATACGTACTTGGGTGTATTTATATATCTGCTTTGTTCGTCCTACCCGAACGACTAGACACTATTCCTTTCGACAGAGATGTTATAGATATTATACGAACCTGGGTGTATTTATATATCTGGTTTGTTCGTCCCACCCGAACGACTAGACACTATTCCTTACGACAAAGATATTATATGTATTATACGTACCTGGGTGTATCTATATATCTGTTTTGGATCTGTTATATTACATATATCTATTGTCGGCCGATTTAAATTAAAGGATAAACAACCTTCCGACTCTTTCCTTAATCTTACTTCAGTTCTCACCAATCCAGATTCAGTATAATACCAATTCTAGGCAAATTTAAATACATATATGGGGCCATCCATAAAGTGCGTACGCTTGAAGGGGGGGAAGGGGGGGGGGGTCACGCCAAAAACGTACAGGTGCGTAAATTCATTGGCAACACATACGTACAGGAGCGTACAGGGGGGGGGGGGTCAGAATTGTACCCATTTTGAGCGTACGTACTTTATGAATGGCCCCTATACACACAGTATGTCTAAACATGGCTGACAGTGTAGACAGGCCAAAATTGACGGGAAGTATGTATTTTGTCACCCTTGCCCCATTTACGCTCACCCACCCACGCACGCCTACACAAACACGCACCTCCCAAGCCCAAGAAAAGCTCATCAGTTGTCCAACTGTGCCCTATAAACTTGATTTTAGAGATATACATTTAATGTTTTACTAATTATAATTTTAATTTGTATATATGAGGATCAAGACCACTTTCGAGAAATGATTCTGCTACTGATGTTTTCCGCCTTAAGCCCTGTTTATACAGAATGCAAACCCGAACGCGTCCATCGTGAACCCGACCGCGAACGCGACTTTGGAGCAATTTCACGGTTCAATTAGGGCGCGAACCCGAACGCGGAAAACCGTCGACGGCCTTCGGGATGTCTTGTCTTTTTCTAGTGGGTGTAGCCATGCCCCTTGGCTACATTAGTTCGTGTTGGAGGGGGGGACACATTTTAATTGAGACCGACATGTTTTTAGTGAAAGTGAATAAATGCTTGTTACCTGGTTACCACCGTTACCATGACATTGATATAGTTTTAATATACCATGTTGATCACAACTATCCAAACATCCATCCAGATTAAATGCTCGAATCTTATAAATAAAACATCAATATCTTTATCCGGGCACTCCGGTTTCCTCCCACTGCTAAAGACCCCTACGCGCAAGCGAATTATTGAATAAAAATTGAAAACCATACGTGAGTGGACGTTAAACCCCATTTCTCTCTCTCTCTCTCTCTCTCTCTCTCTCTCTCTCTCAATATCTTTATATAATTTTTCTCTCGTCTGCAGCATTTAGTTTTTTTTTTCGACACTAAAATATCAAATAGATAGAGAAGTGAGAGAGAGAAATTGGGTTTAACGTCCACTCGACACAAACAAGGTAATTTCGGGACTAACATATGGTTTAATTTTATTTCATTAATTCGCTTGTGCGTAGGGGTCTTTCGCAGTTGGCAAATGAATAGAGACCAATACATATTTCCTTTTGTAGTACAATTTTTAAGTTCTGTGGGGGATCACGGTGGCTAAGTGGATTAGGCGCTAGTTCGCTAGCCTGGAGGTCGGGTGTTCGATCCCTGCATTGGCCGAGAAAGTTCATCTCGATTTTCCGACGTGATTTCACCTTGTCAGTGATGCAGGAGGAGGGCCTGACAAGGACAGCTGCCTAGTCGTTCGTATGGGACGTAAATCCGAGGTCCCGTGTACACAATGGAATGCACGTAAAAGATCCCTTGGCAGTTGGAATTCGATATAAGAGTAGGCAAAATTCCCCTCATAGCACACTGTATGGCGTATGCCCGTCTTCAATTAGCTCTGGTTGAGTGCATAACAGTAGGACGTTAAATCACATTTCATTCATTCATTAAGTTCTGTGAACGCCGCTTGCGCGTACATCGATTCTTGCATTGAGATACTGATGGTTGTTAGGGGCATCTGAGAGGAAGCGAATAGGTGCCAGTTTGAACCATAAAAGTATTTAAAGGACAATATTAGTGTCAGTCATTATCACATATAGAACTGGTTAAATACATTCCAAATATCATTGCTACGATAGATGAATAATAAAGGTTTCATGAATCGGAAGTGACGAACACAAAGGAAAACACGAGTTATTCCTCAATATGACTGACTGAAGTGACGAGAGATAAAATGAATGAAATGGGGTTTAAGCACCTAACCTGGGCTAATTGAAGACGGGCATACGCCATACAGTGTGATATGAGGGAAATTTTGCCCGGGCAGCGGCGCTACGGCCTACTCTTATATCGAATTCCAACTGCCAAGGGATCTTTTACGTGCACTCCAATTTGTACACGAGACCTCGGATTTTCGTCCCATCCGAACGACTAGGCAGCTGTCCTTGTCAGGCCCTCCTTCTACATCACTGACAAGGGGAAATCACGTCGGAAAATCGAGATGAACTTTCTCGGCCAATGCAGGGATCGAACACTCGACCTCCAGGCTAGCGAACCAGCGCCGTATCCACTTAGCCACCGTCATCCCACGAGAGATAAAAGATACACAGTGAAATTTCTGCTCAGTAATGAACTAGATAAAACAAAGAACTAACCTCCCCAACAGTTAAAGCATCAGTTGGTATATACATATAATGTTTTAATATCGTCTCGGCATACCAACTAAAGTTTTGACAATTTAAATCCTTTCTTAATTTCTGTCTTGAACTCAGGTCGCCTGTATCTAACTGAACATTAAAATAGAAAATCACAAAATTTTTAATTTAATTTACCTACTGATTAGCACCCCCCCCCCCCTCCAAATATATTTCGCCAACAATACGGATTTTTTAGGAGCGTTCTTAGCCGGCCAAATCCTCAGCCCCTCCAAAAAACTCCGTACCCCCCCCCCCCCCAATTTTATATGAGCTGGCTACGCGCCCGTTTATGTGTCGTTATTGAAAACCGGAATGTAAACCCCCTCCACCCCCTAATTTTCCATGAAATGTGGACCCACATGGACCGACGAGAAAGGCACTTTGTTGATTCCAGTTTTTGTTTAACCTTGTACACTCTTGTCAGTGACACAGGGCTCGGAATAGTAAGGAACTAGCAGAAAATAAATTCTAGGTCCACGTAAATAATTCTTGACCAAGAATGTTCCGTCTTTCCAGCAGTGTTAAGTGGGATTAGCTCTAATCAAACGGAACACTGCGAGGAGTATAAGCTTGATCAGATTTGCTGCCCTTTATTACTAAACTACAAAACCGATTCTAAATCAATCTGTTCCTTTTCGATTACCAATAATAATAAGAGAGAGAGATAGGGAGAGATAGGGAGAGAGAGAGAGAGATAGGGAGGAGAGAGAGAGAGAGAGAGGGAGAGAGAGAGATGGGGTTTAACGACCATTCGACACAAACTAGTTGATTTCGGGACTAACATATAGGTTAATTTTATTTCAATAATTCGTTTGCGTGTAGGGGTCTTTAGACTTTAGCAAAGGGATGAAACCGGGGGACCCGAAGAAAACCCATGAGGTATAATAATACGAAAGGCGGAGTTAGTCCCGTAGAACCTTTAGGTAAGAACAGAAAGTAAAACTTGAATATATATAATACAGTAGAACTAGTATTAAGCAGGCACCCAAGGGAAATTTCAAAATGCCTGCTTAATGGGGGTGTTCTTTGAATAAAGGTGTACAATATTGCGCAAACCCCTACCACAAAAAATAAAGATAAACATGTATGTCATAAAATACTAACTTTTACTTTGTAGAAGTCAAAGAAGAAATTTTGATATTCGTCCATCCAAACTTTGGCTACTCTTACAACGTTTCTCCATGACGTCACACTGCCATTTGGCCATGAATACGGAGAAGCTGTACGGAAAATGTGAGCCACGCGGGAACATGGAATCATTTCCAGGGTGCCACCACACATCCAGATCTGGTATATTAAATAATATCACGATTACCAATTGTAACATTAAAAAAAACAATTTGCATTTTTTTAGTGAAAGAAACGTCGCTCAAAAACTAAGTAGTTGTTTTTCAATAAGTATGTGTTATAGTTTATTCACAGAGAGAGAGAGAGAGAGAGAGAGAGAGAGGGAGAGAGAGCGAATGGGGTTTAACGTCCACTCAACACAACTAGGTCAAGTCGGGACTAACATATGGTTTAATTTTATTTCAACAATTCGCTAGCGCGTAGGGGTCTTTAGCAGTGGGAGGAAACCGGAGTGCCCGGAGGGAACCCACGAGGTTGAGAAGTAGCCCCTATCTCCATTCCACATACGCTCACACCAGGGCTCGAAACCACAGCCGCATGACAGCTAGAGGTCGAAGCGAGGCACTCTAGACCACTAGGCCATCCCAAACCCCCTGAAAGAAATGAAATGAAACGACTGGAATTTAGAAACCTACTGCTCGGTACTAACTTGAGGACGGCCATACGCCTTGCGGCCATGCGGCCATACAGTGTGCTATGAGGTAAATTCCGACCGGTAATTGGCGTATTAGCGAACTCTTAACTCGAATTTGAATCGCAAAATATCTTGCACGTGCACGCGAGACCATTGTTTTTCGTTTGATTCGAACGACTAGACACTGTCCTTGCCAGACCCTATGTCCTGAACAACCAACGAGATAGAATCACACTAGAAATCACGAGAAACTTTCTCGGCCAAGTTCGAGCGAAGACAGGTTACCAATTCCGAGAGCCAGCGCGGCCCCTTTTTACTATAAGAAGGGAGAGAGAAATGGGGTCTAACGTCCACTCAACACAACTAGATCATTTCGGGACTAACATACGGTTTAATTTTATTTCAACCATTCGCTTGCGCGCCGGGGTCTTTTGCAATGGGAGGAACTGAAGGACCCGGAGAAAACCCAGGAGGTTAGACAGGCGACCTTACTCCTTGTCACGTAAAACCGGGGATTCGAAACCACGCCAGTTGACTCAATGACAGGCTTTACGACACAGCGCACAGGTGCTAATCATTCGGCCATCCACCCCCCCCCCCCTTACTATAAGAAGAATCATCTATACACATTTGGAAAATAAAGCCAGTTGACTCAATGACAGGCTTTACGATACAGCGCGCAGGTGTTAATCATTCGGCCATCCCCCCCCCCCCCCCTTTACTATAAGAAGAATCATCTATATAGGCCTACATTTGGAAAATAAAGTCACGACCTTACCTTGAAAGACAATTCTAGATTTTCTCCACCCCATGTTTCTAGATCTGGGTCATAAGTTCCTAGTTTAGTAAAATATTCTTTATCTATACTGAAAATACCACCAGGCATAGTCGGAGATCTACAAACAGGCGGATATTATTGTCAAAGTCTCTCAACGTTATTACCAATAATACGGAATATATCATATTTTCCACGACCGTATTCCCGCTAAAATGTAAAAGAAAATCAACGATATCCGGAATAGATTAAAGAGAGAGAGAGAGAGAGAGAGAGAGAGAGAGAAACGGGGTTTAACGTCCATTCGACACAATCTAGGTCATTTCGGAACTAACATATGGCATTTATTTCCATAATTCGCGGGCGCGTAGGGGTCTTTAACAGTGGGAGGAAACCGGAGGACGCGGAGAAAACCTAAGAGGCTGGACAGGCGATCCTACTCCTTGCCACACACAACCGGGGATTCGAAACCACGCCAGTTATGATACAGAGCGCACGTGCTTTACCATCCCCCCCCCCCCTTGATTAAAATATTTAAGAAATGATTATAAGTTTCAATTCATCATACTTGGCCGACCTTTAAATATTCAACTTTTGGGATGAAAATATTCAATGTAGACACAAATATGATTATGGTTTTCCACCAAGGAAATTCATTTGAATAGGCGTGTTTCGACGTAAAGGGGTTAAATTCAATATTAACAACCAAAACTAACGTTTATCAACACATCTGTTAGAATTGAATGTACAGGGAAACAATGTTGTGCGGTAGACAATCCCAGATTCGCCCAGTAAAATACTGAGAAAATAGAAAGAAAAAAAAAACATTTACCGTAATGGTTCGGCCAACTCTGTCCGGATATCCCAGATATCACGTGGTACTTTGACCCATGTAAAGGTCATATCCTTCCAATGAAAAGCACCCACCATATCAATAACAGCCTCGCCATATTCGAGAGTTATGTCGTCAATATTATCAAGTGTCGGAAATACGACGCTTAGTCTACTTTCAGTTTCGCTTATCCGGAACAATAAGGGTTCCAGCCAACCTAGAATATAAAACAGACACGAGCCGCTCTGACTGGGTGGAAAAGAGAGAGAGATGGGGTTTAACGTCCACTCAACACAACTAGGTCATTTCGGGACTAACATATGGTTTTTATTTTATTTCAATAATTCGCTTGCGCGTAGGGGTCTTTATCAGTGGGGGGAAACCGGAGTGCCCGGGGGAAACCCACGAGGTTGAGAAGGCGCCCCTATCTCCGTGTCACATACGCTCACGCCAGGGCTCGAAACCACAGCCGCGAACCAGAGGTGACCGGCCAGCTAGAGGTTGAAGCGCGGCACTCTAGACCACTAGGCCATCCCAACCCCCCTGGGTGGAAAAAGGATCCCACTTCATGAATCCAAAGGTTGCCGAACCTGCTAGCCGACATATTCCTGAAGCAATGGCCTGAACCTGCTAGCCGAGCGAGTAAGTTAATCTGGGACCGATGGCTCATTATCCTTTAAAGCCCCAATACCACTCTTATTGTAACTGAATAATATGTTCCAATCTTTATTCTGCTCAACAATTTGTACTATTTTACAATATTTCAATTAAAAAATGATACAAATTTCATCTTAACACACCTTATTTTTTGAATTGGAAAAAATTTAACTACATGCCGTAACATGGTTTGAAAAGCCTTACGTAAGCAGTTTCAAATGCAACTCGGATTTAAACATCTTTCCGAACCCTCTGGACAAGTAAAATAGGTTGTTATGGATAATTTACACAACAGGTAGGACACTTCAACATCTTGTAGTTAGAATAAGGCTATTTATTTTTGCTGGACCTGTCAAACCAGCAAGAGTGTTAATGTCCCTTTAATGATCCGTTAAAGGTACAATATGGGAGATTTTATTTAAAGAGAGTTGGCCATTCTTGCTATAACAGTTCAGAAGTAGATGATGAAAGAGGAATATATTGAAAATTTAAGTCAAATATTTTTTTTATGTACAAAATTATTAGCGTTGTAATATTTGACTAGAAATGGGGGGGGGGGGTCAAATGTGTCTTTAACTTGGCAGATCGTTTGATTGATAGGTGTTAGCTCCACCTACATAAACTCGATTATCAAGTACAGTTTTCAATGGTTAAGGAATTTGCAACACAGGCAACCAAAATTCTGTAGAATATACTATAGAATTTCATCCTATAGAAAATAGAATAGCTCTCTGCATCGCCCAACCCTCTAGACTATTTTAATAGAAAATTTCATTGGTTATCTGTGACGTTTGCCTTCAGCCCACTAATGCCATCGTTAAACAGATAACGTAGCCATATACCTCCGTTAAATAGGCCTATAACGCTAAGTTAACGACAAGTTAAACTTAACAGGGGCTTCTAGCAGCAACCTTTCTCTCCATTTGATGTGAAAGGAGCTAAAGCGCTAACATTTGGGATCTACAAATTGACAAACGTGGGTCGCAACGCATATAATACTGTAATATGAATGTATATAAACTGATTTACATTAAATGGTTTCCGTTTTTACTCAAATTTCAAATCAGTTATGTTCGGCGAAATAAGCCATTCAGTCTCAATCCAGTGCAAATTTTAAGCGCCTGGTTATTCCAGTCTACATATGCCGCGTGGTACAGTGCAATGTGTCTAGCCTCGTCCCTCGAGTCTCTCAATACAACTAGGGCTGAAGCGCATTATGGTTAATCCGGCCCTGGTTATAAATACGAGTGCTATGAAATGATGGCATTTCTAGAGGAGGTGGCTAGACGCAACTGAGATTTTTTGCGGGGGGCCCCTAATGTGGGGGGCTTTGGGGCCTGTGCCCCATGGTTAATCCGGACCTGAGTCCCCCTGAACTTACTATTAGGTATGTTACAATATTAATGGACAATATATTGGGGTTGTATTATTTCGCATGTTTTTAATCATGCGCTTGCATCGTTCTGTAATAAAATTTCTGCCTATGTAAAATATGTTTCCTTGGTAGCATGCACTTTATGAAAGGTCACAGGGGTCAATAGTTTTATAAACGTGTCAAGTATATAATTTATCAATATCCAATGAAATCACCACTCACCAATCAGACACTCAACATGCGAGTCTAGGAATGTCAGTACCGGTGCTGTGGCATTTCGATACCCAACTAATCTTGCTCGAATTAACCCTTCTCTTTGTGGTAGCCGGATTAACCGAACTTTTGGGAGCGTGGAGATGTAGTTATCCAAAGGTGCTTTGAGGTGATCTGAAAGTCAATTTTATGTTTAAAAATAGTAAAGTATTAGAATATCGGCACCGACACTCGTTGTTTAAATATCAACAAAGCATTGAACTAACCGGGAAATAATAGTTACAAACAATTAATATCAAGAATATATATAGGCTAAAGAGAATGAATGAATGAATGAAATGGGGTTTATCGTCCTACTGTTATGCACTTAACCTGAGCTAATTGAAGACGGGCATATGCCATACAGTGTGCTATGAGGGAAATTTTGCCCGGGCAGCGGCGCTACGGCCTACTCTTAAATCGAATTCCAACTGCCAAGGGATCTTTTACGTGCACTCCAATGTGTACACGCACTCCAATGTGTACACGGGACCTCGGGTTTTCGTCTCATCCGAACGACTAGGCAGCTGTCTTTGTCAGGCCCTCCTTCTGCATCACTGACAAGGGGAAATCACACCGGAATGCAGGGATCGAACACCCGACCTCCAGGCTAGCGAACCAGCGCCTTATCCACTTAACCACCGTGATCTCCCAGGCTAAAGAGAGGTCTGTACCTAATTACACTTAGAAGCTATTCAATATCCAAATGTTTAAACAAAATTATTGAGAAAAGGGAACAAATTTACCACAATTATTGAGAACACGGGGGGGGGGGGGCAACTTCATCACACTTATTGTACTTATATTCCATGTCCTATAAATAGAGGGGATCACGGTGGCTAAGTGGATAAGGCGCTGGTTCGCTAGTCTGGAGGTTGAGTGTTCGATCCCTGCATTGGCCGAGAAAGTTCATCTCGATTTTCCGGCGTGATTTCCCCTTGTCAGTGATGCAGAAGGAGGGCCTGACAAGGACAGCTGCCTAGTCGTTCGGATGGGACGAAAAACCGAGGTCCCGTGTACAAATTGGAGTGCACGTAAAAGATCCCTTGGCAGTTGGAATTCGATATAAGAGTAGGCCGTAGCGCCGCTGCCCGGGCAAAATTTCCCTCATTGCACACTGTGGCGTATGCCCGTCTTCAATTAGCCCAGGTACGGTGCTTAAGCGTAGGACGTTAAACCCCATTTCATTCATTCATTCATTCCTATAAATAGATTAGTTTATTATGAAGGGGGTTTAACGTCCTACTCTTCGGTTTTATCTGAGCTACGGAAAAGGGACATGGGCATGCAGTGTGCAATGACCGAACGTTTGCCCGGACAGCGGCGCTACGACCTACTTTTTATTTCGAATTCCATTTGTTAAGTGCACGTCATTATGTACAATGTGTACACGGGACCTCGGTTTTCGTTTCACCCAAACTGAAGCCACTGGGGCCCCCTATTATGGTTCCCGATTTTTTTAAACTTAATTCCGTTTCTTAGTTTAGGAAATGACACCGAACGTTAACAGATCATTTAAAGTTAGAAACAAAATCACACGTTTGGAAGGCCCTCACTGACAAAAGGAAACCACGTCGGAAGGCCCTCACTGACAAGAGGAAACCACGTCGGAGGGCTATAGAAGGTATTATGGGGTAAAATACAGCTCCTAATATGATTTACATTGTTCAGGAAATGACACGGACCGTTAACAGACCATTTAACATTAAAAACAAAATCACATGTTACCTAAGTCTGAGAAGTCATCTATAAGAATGATTTCCCGTACTAGATGTGGGGGTGATCGGTCCAACACACTATGAACAGTTCGTAACAGGGTCGACCACGCCTCATTATGGAAACAGATAATAATAGCAGTGTCTGGTAAGTTTCTTCCGTAACTTTTCGTCAAGCAACTAAAAGTACAAAATTATGGACAGGCATTTAAAGATACATCAGTTAAGCAGAGGCGGATCCAGGAAATCCAGTTAGGGGGGCTGGCGGGCCCCTGAGAAAATTTTTGGGTGTTAGTGGTGATTTGTGGCGCGTATCTATTTTTTTACACTGTTTTTAGGGATTTTTTTTGGGGGGGGGGGGGGCACCTAGGCCCCCCCCCCCTGGATCCGCTTCTGTAGTTAAGAAATTAATAAAGAGTTGGCCATTCTTGCTATAATAATTCAAAAATAGAAGATAAAAAGGAAATATTGAAAATTTCAGTCCAATTACTTTATTCTTAACGAGTTGTCACTGTTGGAAGTTTAGACTAGAAATAGGCACCAACTGTGTCTGCACCGTCTACGAGAATTGTCGATCATTTGATTGACAGACGATAACTCCACCCACATATTCTCGATTATCAAGTAGCATTCCCAATAATACTGTCACTTGGCAGGCCTTTCATTACCAGATTTCGGTAGTGACGTCACCGAGTAACGGTACACGTTAGCTTGATCAGTCATTTAATGATTTAATTTTAAATCCGAGCTGTATCCAAGCCACCCGAACAAATATCCGAGCTGTCGTTGACATCGAGGGTTGTTTATGGTCTGGATATGGGCATTAATGTCTAATCTGCAATAGGCAGATTTACATAATGTATGTTTAAAGAATTCAACCAGAACAAATCTACCTTTCGTCCCGTTTATCCGGAAGAGTTCTATGAAGAGAAATTTTCTCACTGGCATATTCATTGAAATAATTTCTTTTAAACAAGGCTTGGTATCTCTCTCTTTCCGTCTGGTTCAGCTTTTCTACATTTATATTAACAGGCTGTCCCATTTCACCAAAAGCTTATTTTAAAAAAAAAATTGCAAATTTTACAACCAGGAAGAGTATTGTACTATTTATAGATAAATTGTCGTTAAGCGACCAACTGCATATATTTTGATAATACGTTGCACTACAACAACGTGCTATTAAAGTAACTTTCATACAATTGTCTATTTTATAAGATCAGAACTATTTTTTTTAGATACAGTGAACTTATTGACCCCCAGTTGTTGTTTTTTTTATAATATATGATGCTGGCTTTTCAATGATACATTTTGTTCTAAACATGTAAGCGCTGTGTTAAAGGGACAATAACACTCTTGCTGGCTTGACAGGTCCAGAAAAAAAATTAGCCTTATTCTAACTACAAGATGTTTAAGTGTCCTACCTGTTGTATAAATTATACATTACAACCTATCTTACTTGTCCAGAGGGTTTGAAAATATGTTTAAATCCAAGTTGCATTTGAAAGTGCTTACGTAAGGCTTTTCAAACCATGATACAGCATGTAGTTGAATTTTTCCAATTTTTAAAATTAGGTGTGTTAAGATGAAATTTGTATCATATTTTAATTGAAATATTGTAAATAGTACAATTTGTTGACCAGAATAAAGATTGGAACATATTATTCAGTTACAACAAGAGTGGTATTGGGGCTTTAACATAACGGAGCTTTGAGCAGTTGAATTTTTCCAATTTTTAAAATTAGGTGTGTTAAGATGAAATATGTATCATTTTTTAATTGAAATATTGTAAAATAGTACAAATTATTGACCAGAGTAATGATTGGAAAATATTATTCAGTTACAATAAGAGTGGTATCGGGGCTTTAAAGACTTTTCCCATAATATATTATGATCCGTGTACAACCTGATGGCCAGTTAAAATAAACAACTCTATATATAATCAATTCCTGAAAGTTAGAGGGGCAGGACGTGCGACAGGGAGACGGTTGGAGAGCGACTTGATTTCAGTTCAGCCACTGACTATGTAGAGGGGCGGAGTGGAGGTCTATTAATGTGCCTTGTTTATGTTACCTTGTTTTGCAGAAATCTTAAGGCGACAGTCGTTGAAATGTACGTATTGTGTGAGTATTCCCCTTTAACCTACGTATTATAATGAGTATTCCCCTTTAACCTACGTATTATAATGAGTATTCCCTTTAACGTTGAAATATACGTATTGTATGAGTATCCCCCTTTAACGTACATATTGTATGAGTATTCCCCTTTAACGTTGAAAACTACATATTGTATGAGTATTCCCCTTTAATGTTGAAATATACGTATTGTATTTTTTTTTTTTTTAAACAATATTTTATTCAAGTTTTCTGAATGGGATTGGGGAGTATTGTATGAGTATTTCCCTTTAAAGTTGAAATATACGTATTGTATGAGTATTCCCTTTTAACGTTGAAAAATATGTTTTGTATGTGTATTCCCCTTTAACGTACGTATTGTATGAGTATTCCACTTTAACGTTGAAATATACGTATTGTATGAGTATTCCCCTTTAATGTTGAAATATACGTATTGTATGAATATTTCCCTTTAACGTTGAAATATACGTATTGTATGAGTATTCTCCTTTAACGTTGAAAAATACGTATTGTATGAGGATTCCCCTTTAACCTACGTATTGTATGAGTATTCCCCTTTAAAGGGTCGCCTGTCCAAACTCGTGGTTTTTCTCTGGGTCCTCAGCTTCCGGTTTCCTTTAATGTTGAATGATACGTATTGTATGAGTATTCCCCTTTAACGTTGAAATATACGTATTGTATGAGTATTCCCCTTTAATGTTGAAATATACGTATTGTATGAATATTTCCCTTTAACGTTGAAATATACGTATTGTATGAGTATTCTCCTTTAACGTTGAAAAATACGTATTGTATGAGTATTCCCCTTTAACCTACGTATTGTATGAGTATTCCCCTTTAATGTTGAATGATACGTATTGTATGAGTATTCCCCTTTAACGTTGAAATATACGTATTGTATGAGTATTCCCCTTTAATGTTGAAATATACGTATTGTATGAATATTTCCCTTTAACGTTGAAATATACATATTGTATGAGTATTCCCCTTTAACGTTGAAATATACATATTGTATGAGTATTCCCCTTTAACGTTGAAATATACATATTGTATGAGTATTCCCCTTTAACATTGAAATATACGTATTCATTAATATTGATAAGAATTACCCACTCGGCAAATCTCGACAGATTCCGGTACCCTACATCTAGACTTGGATGTATGACGATTTCCGCCATTTTGGAACTATTTTAAAGGACTCGGATACAAAATGGCTGCTCCGATGGAGATTATATCAACAAACTAAAAAATGGCTGCCATTTTGGAACTTTTTTGTAAAAGCGGCAAGTTTTCCTGTTAAAGTAAACCGGTAGTCGACAAGCCGCATCGCAAATGTATGGTCGTAGGTACATATCACTTACCGTCATACATCCGAGTCTAGATGTAGGGTTACGTAGGGTGCCGGAATCTGTCGAGGTTTGCCGAATGAAGGACTACCTTGTTTTTTATCGGAAGCAAGATCTTCTACCATTTTGGTACCAGTTTCTTCACTTCTACCATTTTGGATACCAGTACCTTCCGGTAACACATTCATCCAACCGTTCTGTTCCGTTGCTTTTGGAGTTATGCCCCCTTTTATATATTCCAAAGTTTTGCTATTCGCTGGTGAATCGTTTATTTCCATGGGTTCGTCGTGGTTAAGGTCTTTATTCGAATTTTTTTTAAGTTGAAATTTATTACTTACACGATTATTGGTGTTAATCCCTGTTTCCACATCCTTCCTACTATTCGCATGTTCGGTTGACTTCGGGAGTTCAGTCACATCTTGTGAAACTGCTTTGTCTCTATTGGCATGTCCGGTTGACTTCGGGAGTTCATTCACATCTTGTGAAACTGCTATATCTCTATTTCCATGATTGATTTTATTGCGATTATATTTATGTAGATCGTCAGGCAGTTGTTGTTTTTTCCTTTTGAGAGCCTCATTATCGATCCAAGTATGTTCACTGTTATATATAGAGTTGTCATGGTTTTGTGCACTAATATCAAATATGGCTGCATAGGCAACTTGCCTCCTCTCATTTAACCCCCCTGCTTTCCCTCTACCATGCAACTGTTGTCCTTTCCTCAGATTCTCAAACTGTTCGACAGTAGTGACAGCAGTCTCCGTGAACAAGAAAACGCCCACCAACAAAAACCAAATAAAACATAATGAAAAAATAAATCTTAAAATGAGCTGCGATTTTATAGTCATTGTTTTTACGCCATTGAGAACACAATTTGATAAATTAATTCTGTAACGAAGGTTAACATATAATTCAAGTTAAAGATAAGAACTAGCCATTCTTGCCATACTAGTTAGAAAGTAGATGATGTAAAATGAATAATTTGAAAATTTCATTCAAATTACTCTATTGCAAGCGAAGATATTGGCATTTGAAAATTTGGCCGACCTGTGCAATAATTTCAACCACGGCCCTGGTTGATCAAAGCTAAGACTCTAAGCGTCTGGGCGCGCCATTTTTGATTTATCACTGAAACGTTTTAATCTGTTTAATATCGGAGCAATCTGATGCCATCCAAAGTTGATTAAGGCCTGGATCAGTTAATTAATGTCTAATTTATACTTTAGAAAACATTTCATGCCCAAATAAAGACCTGCACTAGGCAGATTAGCTCTTGAATAATGCATGTTTAAATAACAGAATATATATCACAAAAAGTGGGCGTGGTTTGTCTCCCTTTTTACTCGATGGTTCCTTAATATTGTTCGACGATATTATAACATACCATATTATGTGTAATGTTTCTATCTTACCACGTGTGTTTCAACGTTATTATCATAATTGTTATTTTCATACCAGGTGTAGTTCAGCATTGTTATCATAATTGCTATGTTCATACCACGTGTAGTTCAGCGTTGTTATCATAATTGTTATTTTCATACCAAAATATAGTTCAACGAACGTTGTTATCATCATTGTTTTTTTTCATACCACGTGTAGTTCAGCGTTGTTATCATAATTGTTTTTTTTCATACCAGGTGTAGTTCAGCATTGTTATCATAATTGTTATGTTCATACCACTTGTAGTTCAACGTTGTTATCATAATTGTTATTTTCATACCACTTGTAGTTCAGCGTTGTTATCATAATTGTTATTTTCATACCACGTGTAGTTCAGCGTCGTTATCATAATTGTTATTACCATACCACGTGTAGTTCAACGTTGTTATCATAATTGTTATTACCATACCACGTGTAGTTCAGCGTTGTTATTTTCATACCACGTGTAGTTCAGCGTTGTTATCACACACCATATAAGAGTTCACAGTATAATATATTTTCACATGTCTTAGTCGATGTTCATTCATTTTTCTACTATCCACATTACCTCAGACAGACAATTAATACTACACGATTAAATTACGGTTTAAATATTGATAGCTAATCTCCTCTGACTTAAAACTGAGTTTTAAAGAAGAATATATTTGATAAAATTGAATTTTAACCGTGATATTTTGAAGTAAATCGCCGATGAGAGCGATAACAGTCAATAAATGAAACCGGTGTAGGCTACATTCAATGATCAGGTTTTTGGATCGAACTTCATATGTTACCATAATCTTTAATATATTAAATAGACATACCCTCTCGCGAACCGACAAATCTGATATATATTTAAGTATTGAGAATTATGTATTGAGAAATTTATACTCTGTTGTTTTCTTTGTGGCGATCAAATACCAATATTTATTTATTTTTTAATATTTCATACATATACATCAAGACACTGGACGCCATTTAAATAAATATTATTATTTTATGGCCACAGATAGAATGAAGGAATGAATGAAATGGGGTTTAACGTCCTACTGTTATGCACTTAACCTGAGCTAATTGAAGACGGGCATACGCCATACAGTGTGCTATGAGGAAAATTTTGCCCGGGCAGCGGCGCTACGGCCTACTCTAACATCGAATTCCAACTGCCAAGGGATCTTTTACGTGCACCCCAATGTGTACACGGGACCTTGGTTTTTCGTCCCATCCGAACGACTAGGCAGCTGTCCTTGTCAGGCCCTCCTTCTGTATCACTGACAAGGGGAAATCACGTCGGATAATCGAGATGAACTTTCTCGGCCAATGCAGGGATCGAATACTCGACCTCCAGGCTAGCGAACCAGCGCCTTATCAGCTTAGCCACCGAGATCCCCTGCCACAGATATAACAACAGAGTATAAATTTCTCAAGAATAATTCTCAATACGGTACCTAAATATATCAGATTCGTCGGTTCGCGAGAAACGTGAAGAAATAACCTATCAGTAAGCATATGTAACATACAACAAAATAACTGGATTTGATAATTGTTATTATTCCCTATTAGTAAGTGTAGGAGGACCGCATTACACGCAAAACAAAAATTCACAAGATAAACCTGCGGACAAGACAGAAAATAGACAATTTTCAAATCAAGTGGCAATTTTTACATGCCAGTTTAGCAGGTAAAACTTAATGTATAATATAAAAAAAGAAAAAGTTTGTACCATAGGCGCCGGAGCGACGCCAGGGCCAGGGTACCAAAAGATAATGTGTGAAGAGGGGTGTCCCCCCCCCCTGCCTCTAGAAAATTACAGCCCTTCAAGCATTCAAAATTCCAACATAAAACCCTTTAAAATACATGATAATGAAAGAGACAAAAGCCTGATTATTCACACTTTTAGTATCAGGAGCAAGGTTAAAAACTTTCATCAATAGGACATGGGTATACATGTATACCCCAGAAAAGGGCAGGGTACCAATTGTATACCCTGGTACCCGGGTTCCGGCGCCCCTGGTTTGTACATTCTCTATAGTAAACTAATCGGCTGTTATTTAAATTACTTAATACATGTAACCAGAGATTTAGTTATACAACAACTTTAATGTTGCTATTTATTTTGTATTTTCTGCAGTATTTAATGATTAAATAATTAACGATTATTATGTTGCAATAAATATATGCAATATCTTAGAATATCATTATATTGTTTAATAGTGTTTTAGTTAAAATAATTGTTAATAGAAACGTTCAACTTCTTTCAAACCGGTTAGTGGATTATAAAATATTTATTTCTTTGTGTTTTTCTGCTGTATAATAAAGCCTGCCATTGAGTCAACTGGCGTGGTTTCGAATACCCGGTTGTACGTGGCAAGGAGTATGGTCGCCTGTCCAACATTGTGAGTTTTCTCCGGGTCCACCGGTTTCCTCCCACTGCTAAAGACCCCTACTCGCAAGCGAATTATTGAAATAAAATTTAACCATATGTTACTCCCGAAATGACCTAGTTTGTGTTGAGTGGACGTTAAACCCCAATTCTCTCTTTCCCACCCCCTCTCTCTCTCCCTCTCTTGTATTTCTGATTATTTCTCGATGAAAGGTCTCTTGGGTAAGTACAAGAACGTATTTGATATACAGGGTGAATATGTAGCTCTATAGCCACCTGTGTTTTATGAGATCTATACTACTACAGTCACATCTGGCACACAACATCTTAACTTCAAGTCAATACAATATTCCAGTTATATTGAGATCCAATCGGATTAAAATACACATCTGTATTTCGTTTCTTTTTTTATACTTTCGATGGCCTCTACCATTCTCCACGCAAGTTTGGGAGATTGGGCCTCTACGTGTCCAGCCTCGTGGGTTTTCTCCCGGTCCTCTGGTTCCCTCCCACTGCTAAGGACCCCTACGCACAAGCGATTTATTGAAATAAAATGAAATCATATGTTGGTCCCGAAATGACATAGTTTGCGTCAAGTGGGCGTTAAACCCCATTTATCTCTCTCTCTCTCGATCCTAGTGTAGTAACGACAAGTAAAAAGACATTTTGAATTTAAAAACGAAACGAAATAGGATCTGTGTTTTAATAAGATTGATTGAGAGCAGGGTTATTATTTCCGTATCCGCTATATATTTTCTCTTACGTTTTGAAGCGTAGATATATTGCAATTAAAGGGATAAAAACACTCTTGTTGGCTCGACAGATCCAAAAAAGAATTAGCCGTATTCTAACTACAAGATGTTTAAGTGTCCTACCTGTTGTGTAAATTATCCATTACAACCTATCTTACTTGTCCAGAGGGTTCGAAAATATGTTTAAATCCAAGTTGCATTTGAAAGTGCTTACGGAAGGCTTTTCAAACCATGTTACGGCATGTAGTTGAATTTTTCCAATTTTTAAAATTAGGTGTGTTAAGATGAAATTTGTATCATTTTTTAATTGGAATATTGTAAAATAGTACAAATTGTTGAGCAGAATAAAGATTGGAATATATTATTCAGTTACAACAAGAGTGGTATTGGGGCAGATCTAGGATAGGCCCGTGCGCTGTTGTATCCTTTACGATGACACTGCCAATTGAAAGACTAATTTTTTAATACGCCACAGCGTGGGCGTATTATGTCCGTCAACGAGAGAGGGAGATAAAAATGGGGTTTAACGTCCACTCGACACAAACTAGGTCATTTCGGGACCAACATGATTTTATTCAATAATTCGCCTATGCGTAGGGGTCCCCAGCAGTGGGAGGAAACTGGAGGACCCGGAGAAAACCCACAAGGCTGGACAGACGACCCTGCCCCTTGCCATTTCTTTCAACGATGT
The DNA here is from genome assembly GCA_917208275.1 of Patella pellucida. Classification (NCBI taxonomy): domain Eukaryota; kingdom Metazoa; phylum Mollusca; class Gastropoda; family Patellidae; genus Patella; species Patella pellucida. The sequence goes on from OU795044.1 coordinate 3,179,965, forward strand.
GGCTAGTGAATCATTTTTAACGGATTTTTGTTTTTCAAATTTGGTTGAGACGATGAAACCTATTCATTTTTCAGATTTCTATGACTTTCTTCCACAGTTATCCCCCTTTACCGAAAACCTTGGGTATCTATGATCAATTTAACGTTCCAGAATTCTGTCAAACCCCCCAAAATGTGACAAACATTCAAAAAATAAATGGCTTTATAAATAGACCTAAATAGTAAGAAATATAAGACAAAATAAATATTCGTATTTTTTTCTGTTTTTCGCCGATCGAACCTTTCTCGGAATTAAAGTCACCGTTTCCAGTGCAGAAAGGTAAAAATTCACACAGGGGCAATGTTTCACGAAATTTTAACTGAGATAAAATCAAAATTTTTTGTAATTTGATTAGTTAATATTAGACAGATTTTAGTGCTTAGCCAATCAAAATTGAAGTATCTATTAAGATTTGGATTTTTCTTCAGTTTAGGTTTTTAGGGAAATAGGGCCCTGGGGCCGGTTGCTCAAAGCTCCGTTATCTTTTAACGATCCGTTAACTTTAACGGAGAGAAAGGTTGCTACTGGAAATAAAGGCTCTGAACAGTCTGTGGTGCAAATTTTTACTACAGATTTATGCTAATATATCTAAAGGAAAAAATAAAGTATTCTATTTTGTTTCTGTAGTAAATTTACTAAGATATGCCTGTTACCAAGATATGTCCGTTAGGGTTTAACGGATCGTTAAAATAACTTAGTTTTGAGCAACCGACCCAATGACTATTAATGCGGTGAATTCAATACGAAATAAATAACATACGGTTTCCATGTACATTTTTAAATATATTTCAAACATACATAATATTAAATCAAAACATTGGACAAATAACACTGTCAACGACCACAAAAAATTAATATGAAACAAACTATTGATAAAGTACAACTAATAACAGCAATATTTAATTTAAACATACAGCATTGATTTTGATAATAAACGAAAGAGCCGACATAAAAAAATAAGATTTTTTGTTTATTAAAGGGGCTAAGTCGCTAACATTTTGGACCTAGAAATGGACACAATTGGGTAGCAACGCATATAATAATGTAATATGATGTAACAATATGACAGTCGCAGCATTGTTGTCAAAGTAGTAGATAAAGAAGGAAGAAATATTGTTACCTTTGCAAATTAGTGATTCTAAATTCATAACCGTTATGGCCTTATTACTTACATGTTTAATTACATGTGCGTACGGAGCTATATACACCCGAAATAACATAGAGATGACATGATACAGGAATTGAACTAAGGGTCAAGGAACACATTTATAATATGAGGCCATATTAATGGAATGTTGTTCCTGACTAAATTTGGTAATGAGCTCTACCCGATGCGAGGGGTAGAGTATGCCCGTTCCATATTTGGAATCGGGACGGTGGTCAGTTTCTGACGTAATTCAATGGGGGCGGGACATTATAAAATAGGATGCACAGATAGAATTCGGGAGAGCTAACATCGCCTCTCAGAGAGAGCTTACATCGCCTCTCAGATAGAGCTTACATCGTCTCTCAGACCAGCCAGACACTTCATTTAGTCAAGGAAGAATTGTGAATAACTAACGCTTCCAGGTTTATTAACGAAAAATATTAGAAAGAACCTGAATTGTAGTATTGTAATTCGTCACGGCCAAGAAGACAACGTGAAGATACAAGACGTCCGAAGTACTACAATGAATGTGTATACCTGATTTGCATTCAATAATTTCCGTTTTTTACTCTAATTTCCAAAAAGTTACATTCGGCAAAATATTCGAGGTATCCCAATCGATGTGTGATCGCTAGCGTCTAGTGACTCCAGTCTACACCGGAAGTGCAATGTTTAGCCATTGATCACGTACAATACTTCTTTACTGCAGCATTTGTGTTGAATCCGCGTCAAGTATATGAACAGGCACATTGTCTTGTAAGGATATTTTAGCTTCGTTCTCCCAGTGCCTTATTACAATTGCGTAGGACGTTAAACCCCATTTCTTTCTTTCTTTCTTATTACAATTGATGCTGATAGAGACGCACTATGGTACACGATTCGTGTACCAATGTTAAACAAATTATTCCATCTTAAATATAGAATATGCGAAGCTCATTTATTTCCGGTAAGTTAACAACATCAATGTTGATTTAAATTGACCGATAGTTCTTGTTTTCGATGTCGAAGATTTTGGAGGATTGTGAGTTACGGACATAGGTCCTTTAAATTGACCGATAATTCTTGTTTTCGATGTCGAAGATTTTGGAGGATTGTGAGTTACGGACTTAGGTCCTTGAAATCATAATCATGTGAATAATTATTCATCAAACAGTAATTAATACCATTGGCTAGAGGAGTATAAGTTATATTATCACACTATTTACAAGGCTAACTTTGACCATCGACTAATGCCATTGGCTAGAGGTGTATAAGTTATGTTATCACACTATTTACAAGGTTAACTTTGACCATAGACTAATACCATTGGCTAGAGGTGTATAAGTTATGTTATCACACTATTTACAAGGTTAACTTTGACCATAGACTAATACCATTGGCTAGAGGAGTATAAATTATATTACCATAAAGTTTACAATGATAACTTTGATCATAGATTAATACCATTGGCTAGAGGAGAATAAGTTATATTACCATAAAGTTTACAAGGCTTACTTTGACCATAGACTAATACCATTGGCTAGAGGAGTATAAGTTATGTTACCATAAAGTTTACAGTGATAACTTTGACCATAGACTAATACCATTGGCTAGAGGCGTATAAGTTATGTTACCATAAAGTTTACATTGTTGCAAGTTATATGTGAAATAATAACATTGTATATTATTAAAACATAACATAGAACACTGTGTTTGTATTTGAACACGATGTTCCTGTACTGGTGGTATAAGGATAGTGTCTACTGTGTTCAACATGGTAAACAGGGTATCGGGGTACACTGTAATATATAAAATAATTAATAATAAGAACATGACTAATAAATAAGTACACTGTGTCTCGGAGTCTCCTAAATTAGCGAATGGCGAACTTTGTGTCTCTGTCTGACTTTATATCTGTCTCTCTCCTTCTCTCTCTCTGTCTGACTACCTGTCTATCACCCTCCCTCTCTCTGTCTGACTGCATGTCTGTCTGTCTGTCTGTCTCTCTCTCTGTCTGACTGCCTATCTGTCTCTCTCTCTCCCCCACTCTCTCTCTCTGTCTGACTGCCTGTCTGTCTCTCCCCCTCCCTCACTCTCTGTGTCTGACTGCCTGTCTGTCTCTCCCTCTCTCTCTCTCTGTTTGACTGCCTGCCCCCCTCTCTCTCTCTCTGTCTGACTGCCTGTCTGTCTGTCTGTCTGTCTCCCTCTCCCTGTCTGCCTCTCTCTCTCTCTGTCTGACTGCCTGTCTGTCTGTCTGTCTCTCTCCCTCTCCCTGTCTCTCTCTCTCCCTCTGTCTGTCTGACTGTCTGTCTCTCCCCTCACTCCCTCTCTCTCTGTCTGACTCTATCTCTCCCCCTGTCTCTCTCTCTGTCTGACTGTCTGTCTGTTTCTCTCTCTCTCCCTCTCTCTCTGTCTGTCTGCCTCTCTCCCCCTCTCTCTCTCTGTCTGACTGCCTGTCTGCCTCTCTCTCCAACGCCGGATTAACCATGGTGGGGACCCTGGGGCCCTGAACATGTGGGGGGCCCTGATCACCGACCGCGAGCACCGATGGCGCGAAGACACTCAAGGGAGGTCTGGGGCAGGACCGTGTGTAGGATTGTAAAAATGGGGGTGCAGCTGAGTGTTAGGCACCCCAATATAATGCCCGAGTTACTTAGTGCGGAGCGGTGCGTGTGTGTACGTGGGGTGGGGTGGGGATGGGGGTCTGGAAGCCCCTCCTCCCGAAAATTTTGAAAATTAGACTGTCACAAACGCGTATTCCACCCACTTGGAGCTGCAATCAACGTCGCTCCCGTGTTTCAATTTCGGCAGCGCTATTTCTCATTTTGATGTTAATTAGCACACCAAAATGAGAAATTCCTTATCCTCTAAACTAGAATTAGTCCGAAACACCATAAGGCCACCTGCTTAGGACGACCAGAACGAGAATCTCTAATCATGTCATTTGGTGGCGGCGCCCCCAAAGACCAACAAGGTCCTGTCAAATGTGAATAAGGGTGACCAAAACGAACCCTATAATTTCATGTGGTGGGTCAGGCACCGACACAGAAAGAGGTGATAGGAGAGGCCCTTCGCCTATGGGGCGGCAACCTAGTCTGGGGTTCTCCCTCAGAAAGTTTTGAAAAATAACGATGCAGGAAACACGTTTATCTGCCATTTGGGTGATATCCGAGTGGCAATTTTGTATTTTATATTGCGACAGATTTTTGGGGAGAGGCATTTGCTCCTGGTGTCCACACCCTGGGTCCGCGCCTGTGGTGGCGTCCGATAGCCTCCAGATAAAGAGATATAAGAAAGTATGGATCAGGTGAAGGTGCCATTAAAAGCGACCGACTCATCAGTGCCTTGGAGTATCACTATATGTGATCATAATCAAGTGTATTATTTTATAATTGAAAGGTTGTCAATTTTTTGGGAGGGGGTGCCCTATTTTTCTTGAAATTTTTAGAAATTGGAGGGCGGAAACATGATTTCCTGGCATTTCAGGCATTTGTGTGGAGCCATTTAGAAGTACCTCCCCCAGAAGAAAAAAAAAATCTGCCACAAAATTAGCGCATTCTGGCGTTATTGCAGTGGACCAATCCATGCGAGTGCTATGAAATGATGGAATTTCTAGAGGACTGAGATTTTTTGTGGGGGGCCCCCTAATGTGGGGGGCCCTGGGGCCTGTGCCCCATGGTGCCCCATGGTTAATCCGGCCCTGGTCTCTCTCCCTCTCTCTCTCTGTCTGACTGCCTGTCTGCCTCTCTCTCCCTCTCTCTCTCTCTGTCTGGCTGTCTGTCTCTTACCCCCACTCCCTCTCTCTCTCTCTTACCCCCACTCCCTCTCGCTCTCTGTGTCTGACTGCCTGTTTGTCCCCTTTCTCCCACTCTCTCCCTCTCTGTTTGTCTGACTGCCTGTCTGTCCCTGCCCCTCTCTCTTTCTCTGTCTGTCTCTCTCTGTCTGACTGTCTGTCCTCTGTCTGACTGTCTGTCTGTCTCTAACCCCCACTCCCTCTCTCTCTCTGTCTGACTGTCTGTCTGTCTCTAACCCCCACCCCCTCTCTCTCTCTGTCTGACTGTCTGTCTGTCTCTTACCCCCACTCGGCCACTCCCTCTCTCTGTCTGACTGTCTGTCTGTCTCTAACCCCCACTCGGCCACTCCCTCTCTCTCTCTGTCTGACTGTCTGTCTGTCTCTTACCCCCACTCCCTCTCTCTCTCTGTCTGACTGTCTGTCCCCTCTCTCCCCCTCCCTCCCTCCCTCCCTCTCACTATCTATCTCACTCTTTCTTTCTCCCCCTCTCTCTATCTGTCTGACTGCCTGTCTGCCCTCTACCTCCTCTCTCTCTCTCTCTCTCTCTCTCTCTCCCTCTCTCTGTTATCTTACCTAGAGCGCTCGTTATTTCACAAATATACGGTAAAGAAGCTGAATTGGATGACTGAATCCCATCTTCGCGGATATTATAATAACTAACCGTGGAACAGGAACTACCATTTCTCCAGGTATAGAAGTCAGCTGCCTCACCAGTTGACCATCTGAATTGACCATCTATTGGTGTTTTAGTTAAGCCAATGTAAATATCCCAGTCGCTGCAATATAAAACAAAGAACAGACATCACCCCTGACAACATGGTTAGCACGTTAGCACGCTGTATCATAAGGTATATCATTGAGTTAACTCTCGTGGTTTCGATTCCCCGGTTGTACGTGACAAGGAGTAGGGTCGCCTGTCCATTCTCGTAAATTTTCTCTGGGTCACCCGGTTTCCTCCCACTGCTAAATACCTCTACGCACATATCTTAGTTCCGAAATGAGCTAATTTGTTTCGAGTTGACATTAAACCCCATTCCTCTCCCTGTCTCCCTTGACAACACAAATGATCAGTAAGCCTTGTCGAGATGATTATTGGTCTGTATTGTGTGCCAAATTGTCGAGTCGTACGTATTTCTTTTTCGGATTTGAAAGTTAGGAATATTGAAGAGAACTGATTGAACGGTTATTTATATTCGTAGAATATTTACATTATAACACCTGAATGATTCATTTGGCGTGTTCATTTAAAAATACCAACATATTTCTCGATGCACTGGAGCCATAACAACATACTAGTATTCGATAGTATATAATATAGGCCCCTAATCTCCATATAAGCATTTTCCGACGTGATTTCCCCTTGTTCAGTGATGCAGAAGGAGGGCCTGACAAGGACAGCTGCCTAGTCGTTCGGATGGGACGAAAAACCGAGGTCCCGTGTACACATTGGAGTGCACGTAAAAGATCCCTCTGCAGTTGGAATTCGATATAAGAGTAGGCCGTAGCGCCGCTGCCCGGGCAAAATTTCCCTCATAGCACACTGTATGGCGTATGCCCGTCTTCAATTAGCTCAGGTTAAGTGCATAACAGTAGGACGTTAAAACCCATTTCATTCATGCCATATAAGCATGCATTTGTTGTGTTGAATAACATACTTTACAAAACCCCTCCTGCTGTTGACAATGCCGTGAAATTTATATCTATAAGCTAATTTCCGCTATATAAAAAATAGGTTGTGTTTTGAGACTCCGTTTCTTATAAACTGTTCGTATAAACTTTCCCTTTTGATGAGAGAGTCGAGGGCGGAGATTGGGGGCGGAGACGAGATCGGACGAGGTTATGGACACAACCTGGCCCCGAGTTCACAAAGCATTCTCAGACTTAAGTTGAGAATTTACTCAACTTTCAATCGCTGTTTATGAGAAATATCTTTGATCCAGAAACACAAAACTTTGCACATAGATCTTAATGAATGTATTTAATAGATTAAAACAACAAAAGTGTAATAAAGGGCTATAGTTTCGTTAAAATAAGGCGAACAATTTTGAGTAAATTCTCAACTTAAGTCTGAGAATGCTTTGTGAACTCGGGGCCAGGTTGTGTCCGCCCCTAATCTCCGCCCTCGACTCTCTCATCAAAAGGGAAAGTTTATACGAACAGTTTATAAGAAACGGAGTCTCAAAACACAAGTTGTGACAGAAAATAGACATTGCCAAAAAACAAAACAAATATGAAATTAAGTGAATGGATCCGGGGGCCAGCCGTAAGCGTGTTTCTCTGTCACGGGTACCTGCTAATTGAAGTAGACGAAAACCCAACACGTTTGATCCCATGCGTTAGACCCCCCCTCCCCCACCTCGCTACAGACACAAACACAACCCTGCCATAATCTAACATAGAATGAATGTATAAACAGAGAGAAAGAGAGAGAGTGAGAAATGGGGTTTAACGTCCACTCAACACAACTAGGTCATTTCGGGACTAACATATGGTTTAATTTTATTTCAATAATTCGCTTGCGCGTAGGGGTCTTTAGCAGTAGGAGGAAACCGGAGTGCCCGGAGGAAACCCACGAGGTTGGGAAGGCGCCCCTATCTCCATGCCACATACGCTCACACCAAGGTCGAAACCACAGCCGCCAGCCAGAGGTGGCCGGCCAGCTAGAGGTCGAAGCACGGCACTATAGATCACTAGGCCATCCGAACCCCCTATGTATAAACATTATTTTATTAAGCTTTAGTTAAAGACGTACATGTGGTTGTCGATGATAAACTGTTTTAAATCTCTCTGATCCTCGACATTAGACAGAATCGGTAAACGGTAATTACTATCAATGCAGTGTTGTGTACACGTGGTATAGTCGTAGGCCGTGTTGCCGTGTCGTTGAAATCGAGCACCTGAAAGTAAACAACCAGAAGTTTTATTTTCAAACGATCTCTACAATTAACACATGACACAATTATATGGAATACAAGTTACTTAAAGAGTTTATTTCAGCGACGTTTCGACGAGGGTTCTCTCGTCTTTATCAAGCAAAGAATGACAACCATAGTACACTGACGATATTTATACAAAATACGGAACAATGACAAACAGAGACACAGTTATAAGTGGTATGGAACTGATTATAATATCGTATTTTTGTTTTGTTATTCGTTTCTCTGGTTACAACTTAGACGGACTCGAAATCAACGTTTCAGTCTATTGTTCCAACAAATACAAGATGTTGCACGGCGGCACTTCCGTCACAACTTTTCAATTTACCGCTCCGACAATACAAGGTTTTGCAAGGCGGCACTTACGTTCTGTTCGTCACAACTTAATGACATCAAACGATAAAGTGGTAGAGAGAGAGGAGGAGAGAGAGAGAGAAAGAGGGAGAGGGAGAGAGAGATGGAGAGGGAGGGAAAACCTTACTCCTTGTTACGTACAACTGGGGAATCAAAGTCATGTCAGTTGGCCCAATGATAGACTTTATGATACAGCGCGCACATGCCAGCCATTCGGCCATCCAACCCCTTAATTGTTCTTAGAAGCGTTTGTTTAAATACTTTCGGACAACGAGTTTCTTACGGGGCTGTCACACATTGACGTATAGCATCAGCGTATGCCGACGTATGAGAAATTTAGAAAACACGCTGGTGTACGTTGAATACGTTATGTGTACGCTTTTAACGCTGAACGCTGAAATACGACGGTATAAGGCCGAACGCGGCCCAAAATGTTGTTCATGCATAAAATTTTCAGCGTATGCCGACGTATAGCTTCCACGTTAGACGTAAGTTAGAAGAACGCGACATGTAAGTTAACGCACGTTACATGTAAGTAACTCATTTTTTTTTTTAAAACTATATTTTATTCAATAAGAATAGGATTGGGGAACAGGCTAGGCCTATATCACCCCTCTCCCTTTAAGAAAACAATATAATTACAATTGGTTTACTTAAATACATGTATTTAGTCGAAACTATTTATATTGTTTTATTATCTAATAATTAATACACTTCTAAAATTATACAATAATATTTACAAATAAAATGTTTATTTGATATACATTATAACTAATCTTGGTTTAAGGCCTGTAAGGATATAAATACACTTACAATTGATTTACTTAAACACATGTCTATAGTCGAAATTATTCATATTATGTTATTAATTTATACAATTCTGAAAGTATACCACACTATTTCCAAATAAAACGGTTGTTTGATATACATTATAAATAAACTTGATTTTAAGTTACTCATACGTGTTTATAGTTTACAGGTAGCGTATTCACCATCCTTTCACACTATAACTTATTCCGATGTATACGCTGAAGCACAACGTGTTGGAGCGTACTTCGACGACCACGTGACCAGGGTCCGCCATGATAGTAGGCTTCTGCACATATTCATTTCTACACATGCTTCAAACACGTTCAGTAAGTTTTAAGGACGTCAGAAGTACGCTGCCTAAAGGTTAGAGATATGTTACGCGTACGCTGCTCTATTACACAACTGGTAGCCGACGTGTATGTCAACTTAAAATAGTAAATGCAGGATTGCACTACACGCAAAACAAAAAAAAAACAAAAAATCTACAAGATAAACCTGCGGACAAGACAGAAAATAAACATTGCAAACACTAAATAATTATCAAATCAAGTGATAAATTATGGGCCGCGTTCGGCGTACAGCAACTTATACCATCGTATTTCAGCATGCTCGTAACTTGTTAAAAACGTACCCATAACGTATTCAACGTAAACCAGCGTATTCGCTAAATTTATCATACGTAGGCTTATACGCTGATGCTATACGTCAATGTGTGACAGCCCCATAATTACTTGTGGTTTTAGAGTGCGTCAGTTTTGATATCTGAATTTACGTGGTCGTCGAAGTACGCTCCAACACGTTATGCATAAGTTAGGCATAAGTTTGACTAACGTTGTACATGAGTTCTGCATCAGTCGAGAACGCTATAAAATTTTTGGGCACACGCTGTCATATACTTGTATAGTTTATGTTTACGTTGGGAATAAGTTATGAATAAGTTACTCATACGTTAAACATAGGTTATATATTAGTCCAGCGCGTAAGTACGTTATATATGCATCCAAAAAGAGCGTCCTCTTGATTTTTAAAATTCGACTTTAGCGTATGCCAGCATGTTGGAACTATTATTTCATACCTTGGAATAAGTTGTCTAAAACGTTATAGTGTGACAGGCCCAATCTGTTTTACAGAGAATTATTTACGAATTATCTCTCACAGATGACTGTCTTAACATGTGCTTTGACCTCACTTGGCGTCAGTTATTGGCTCAACGGCTTGTGTGTTGTTTACATAACACGTAACTGCTTCGGGCAAAATGATGCCTTTTACACATTTTAATACCCATTTACACTAAATAGGAAATATTTTTAAACTACAGATATACTTCAAACGTCTTTATTTATTTTTCTTATACTTCAAAAAAAATGTTTTAGAATTTATTTTGTTGGAGGAAAAAAGTTAATATTTTGCCGAATTAAGACGCATAGATGTCATCTTTATCAGTGATACTAGCGGCCAAGCGAATATTCACTGTGGGATCAGTTTGTGACAGGCCCATTAATAAATGTACTTTTTGTTATTGTTGGTGTAATACAAACCCTGCGAGGTCTGTCCACAGTTATCTCCGCTTGACGAAGCCAATTTAAGTTGAAGAATCATTATGTAAGATTAAGATACAGGGCTAGCTGAGTAGCCTACTAAAATAGGTCAAAAATAGTTATGTAATGAAAAATGAATATATTGAAAATTTCATTTAAATTGCTGTATTGTAGGCGACGATATTAGCCTTGGAAGGTTTGACAAGATGTGTGCCATTCGGCAAACCTCGACAGATTCCGGTACCCTCCGTAACCTACATCTAGACTCGGATGTATGATAGTAAGTGATATGTACCTACGACCATACATTTGCGATGCGGCTAGCCGACTGCCGATTTACTTTAACAGGAAAACGTGCAGCTTTTACAAATAAGTCCCAAAATGGCGTCATTTTTTAGTTTGTTGATATAATCTCTATGGGGACAGCCATGTTTTTATCCGGGTCCTTTAAAATAGTTCCAAAATGGCGAAATTCATCATACAGCAGAGTCTAGATGTAGGGTACCGGAATCTGTCGGGATTTGCCGAGTGGATGTGTGCATTAATTGTAACCACCGAACTTGTGTTGTTCGAAGCCAAGCCTCGCTCCTCCATTTTTAAATTAAATCAAAATATGACTGAACCGTTTTTATCTGCCTAATATCGGAGATATCCGATGACATCGAGAGTTGATTATGGTCATATTAATAAATGTCTAATTAAAAATTTAGATAACATTTCCGGCCTAGATCAAGACCTGCAATAGGAAGATTTAGTGTTTAGTGTTTGCAATGTCTATTTTCTGTCTTGTCCGCAGGTTTATCTTGTAGATTTATTTATTTATTTATTTATTTTTTGTTTGTTTGTTTGTTTTGCGTGTAGTGCAGTCCTCCTGCATTTACTATTAGCTCTAGCATAATGTATATTCAAGCACATTATGCCCTCAATTAATACAATTGAAGACGCTTATATAGTTGGTGTGTGTATGACAGATGTGAAACGGGATAAAAAAATGTATTACAAAACTATATTCTTATTTATGGATAAGATGAAGCAGATAGTCTCTGTGTACCTAGTAATCCCTTGTTCCGATATTCGGGATTTTAATTGTTTCATGAAAGAGAATCTCCAAAACAACTGCTGCGATTAATTCCTTTAACCGTGATTCATCCAAGAGGCACAGGGAGTGTCGCGACAGACACATGTTTTATCCAAGAGGCACAGGGGGTGTTGCGACAGACACATGCTTTATCAACGAGACACAGAGAGTGTTGCGACAGACCCATGCTTCATCCACGAGGCACAGAGAGTGTTGCGACGGATCCATGCTTCATCCACGAGACACAGAGAGTGTTGCGACAGACCCATGCTTTATCAACGAGGCACAGGGAGTGTTGCGACAGGCCCATGCTTCATCCACGAGACACAGAGAGTGTTGCGACCTCCATGAGGCACAGGGAGTGTCGCGACAGACAAATGCTTTATCAACGAGGCACAGAGAGTGTTGCGACACACCCATGCTTTATCCACGAAGCACAGGGGGTGTTGAGGCAAACACATGCTTTATCCAAGAGGCACAGGAAGTGTTGCGACAGACACATGTTCAGAAAATACAATCTAGATAAAATAATTTATTGTTACCTTGACCAGGATTTTCACAAACACAGATCTGATCCTCATTACAGATATTAACTTTCCATTTGAAGTTTTCATCCGCCATCACCACACAGTTTGCGGAACTCGGTTCATCGGTCTCCCAATCTGGCTGCAATACGGGATCCCCATTCAACCATCGATATTCATCATCTGCAGTTTTGTTAATACCAAGATAAATATTCGAGTTTCTAAAACAAAAATAAAATATTTCTACTGAGGAACACAATTAAAACAAAAATAAAATATTTATACAGAGAAATAAATTAAAATTAACGTACAATTTGCTGACGAACAATGAATGAATGAATGAAATGGGGTTTAGCGTCCTACGTTTAAGCACCTAACCTGGGCCAATTGAAGGCGGGCTGACGAACAAGATACGGGTGGAACTGTGAAATATATGGCATGAAATCCAATGAAATGAAATGGAGTTTAACGTCCTATTGTTGAGCTCAGGACGGGCTAATGACGACGGGGTGTCAGTATATGGGAAGTTGTTTTGTGGTTTATACTAAAATACAAGATAGGTTACTGACAAGATACTGTAACAGACAAGATACAGTTACTGACAAGATACTGTGACAGACAAGATACTGTAACGGACAAGCTATAGTTACTGACAAGATACGGTTACTGCCAAGATACAGTTACTGACAAGATAAGGTTACTGACAAGATACGGTTACTGACAAGATAAGGTTACTGACAAGATACAGTTACTGACAAGATAAGGTTACTGACAAGATACGGTTACTGACAAGATACAGTTACTGACAAGATAAGGTTGCTGACAAGATAAATTACTGACAAGATACAGTTACTGACAAGATACAGTTACTGACAAGATACGGTTAATGACAAGATACAGTTACTGACAAGATACGGTTACTGACAAGATACGGTCACAGACAAGATAAGGTTGCTGACCAGATACAGTTACTGACAAGTTACTGACAAGATAGGGTTACTGCCAAGATAAGGTTGCTGCCAAGATACAGTTACTGACAAGATACAGTTACTGACAAGATACAGTTACTGACAAGATACGGTTACTGACAAGATACGATCACAGACAAGATAAGGTTACTGACAAGATACGGTTACGGACAAGATTCAGTTGTCGTATAAATTAGGTTAGATTACAGTAGATATAAATAAAATGAAATGGGGTTTAGTGACTCACTATTCTGCACCGATTGTGCCAATGGAGACGGGCGTCCACCACATAGTGCGCTTTGAGGGAAATTATTCCAGCACATGGCACTACGGTCTGCTCTTATATGGAATTCCATCTGTTAAGGATTCTTTATTAATGTTTACACGGCGCCTCCGTCCTGCACCACTGACAAGGGGGGGGGGGGCACGACGGGAAATCCCGATAAACTTTCTTGGTAAAATTAAGGATCTAACATGGAGCCTCTAGGCTAACGAGCCAACGCCCGACTCGCTGAACCACGGCGGCTCACCAAAAGATACAAATTTATTACCAGGTCAATAAGTCGGAGGTAATAAAGGAGTTTTGATGGCCGATTTGTTACCACATGCGCGCTGTATCATAAGGTCTGTAATTGAATCCACTGGCATGGTTTCTTTCATTCCCGGCCTGTTCAACCTCTTGGGTTGTCTCCGGGTCTTTCGGTCCCCCCCCCCACTGCTAAAGACCCCTACACGCAAGCGAGTTATCGAAATTAAATTGAGTCTTTTCCTCTTTCTCTCTCTCTCTTTCTCTCTCTCTTTCTCTCTCTCTCCCTCTCTCTTTCTAACACATGTTTACATAAGTATAAATAATCTTACATCATATTATCTTCCATAAACTGCTTCAGGGCTGCTCTGTCGTTTGTTGTTTTTACAATAGGTAAATGATTTGCGCCAACCCCACAGGTTTCAATACTCCAGGATAAATTGCCAAAACCCTGCTCTTTGAATCTCGGAACTGAAAGAAGAACGTTTATGTAAAGTATTGTGCAGTGAATGATGATCTTACTGACCATGTCCATGCCTGGGGGGGGGGGGGATTGTCTAGAGGGCCGCGCTTCGACCTCTAGTCGGCCGGCCACCTCTGGCTTGCGGCTGTGGTTTCGAGCCCTGGTGTGAGCGTATGTGGCATGGAGATAGGGGCGCCTTTTCAACCTCGTGGGTTTCTTCCCACTGCTAAAGACCCCTGTGTTAGTCCCGAAATGACCTAGTTGTTTTGAGTAGACGTTAAACCCCATTTCTCTCTCTCTCTCTCTTGTCCATGCCTATTGGCCAAAAGATTGGATGGCCGAATGATTAGCACGTGCGTGCTGTATCATAACGCCTGTCATTTAGTCAATTGGAGTGGATTCGAATCCCCGGTTGTACGTGACAAGGATTAGGGTCGCCTGTCTATCCTCGTGGGTTCTCTCCGGTTTCGCCACTTTCCCCCACTGCTAAACACCCCAACGTGCAAGCGAATTATTGAAATAAAATTAAACCAAATGTTAGTCCCGAAATTACCTAGTTCATGTCGAGCTTTGGACTTTTAATACAAATTTAACACGGAAACATCCCACTACTACTAACCCCTGGATTGATAACATTTGTATAATATACAACTGTTATACCTGCAGCCTCGTGGGTTTTCACCGGGTCCTCCAGCTTCCTCCCACTGCTAAAGACCCCTACGCTCAAGCGAATTATTGAAATAAAATTAAAAACCATATGCTAGTCCCGAAATGACCTAGTTTGTGTCAAGTGGACGTTAAACCCCATTTCTCTCACCTGAAACCCCATTGTTGTCACAGATACTACGACGTACATCACTGCATTTGTCAATTTTCCATTTGAAGTTCTCATCTCTCATCGTAACACAAACTTCGTCGTTCGGTTGACCCGAGTCCCAGGCAGTTGTTGACAGTAATTCACCATTTAACCATTGACAGCTAGCAACGGACGAATTCCACTTTAATCCAATCCAAGCTCCGCCATTCTCTCTTTCCAAATTAAAATATAAATGTTTTTAACTTTATCTCTAGAGAATTGACCTTTTCACAAAATAACTAAACAAATATGAGATGAAGTCAGCTGGCTTATTTTATGACATAGCTGATCATTGTAATTCCATTGGTATACCGGGTGGCGTTTTGTGGGACAGTGAGTGAACGATATTTAAAGGGACAATAACACTCTTGCTGGCTTGACAGATCCAGAAAAAAATAGCCTTATTCTAAGTACTAGATGTTTAAGTGTCCTACCTGTTGTGTAAATTATCAATTACAACCTATCTTACTTGTCCAGAGGGTTCGAAAATATTTTTAAATCCAAGTTGCATTTGAAAGTGCTTACGTAGGCTAGTTGAATTTTTCCAATTTTTAAAATTGGGTGTGTTAAGATGAAATTTGTATCATTTTTTATTATTTTTAATTGAAATATTGTAAAATTGTACAATTTGTTGACCAGAATAAAGATTGGGACATAGCCTACTATTCAGTTACAACAAGAGTGGTATTGGGGCTTTAATATGAGGACTCAGTATAGTAAGAAAATAACATAGTCTACTCACAATGTAATCGTCTGAATATAATTAATCAGGTCTTCATATTTCTCTTCAGTTGTTGGCATGGCTAATTCCATACCTCTGTTTTTACACTTCGTCACGGCATCATCAAAACTGCTGACGTCATTGTAATATACATACGTCATACTTACTGAAAGCAAAATTTTGTACTGAGACTAATGAGAGATAGAGAGAAATGGGGTTTAACGTCCACTCGACACAAACTAGGTCATTTTGGGACTAACAAATGGTTTAATTTTATTTCAATAATTCTCGCTTTCGCGTAGGCGTTTAAGCTGTAAGCGGGAACCGGAGGACCCGGAGAAAACCTACGAGGTTGGACAAGCGACCCTTCTCCTTGCCACGTACGGCCGAGGATTCGAAACAACGCCAGCAGTAAACTCAATGACAGGCTTTATGATACCACACGCACGTGCTAACCATCTGCCCCCCCCCCTATTCTGTAATATTTACCTATCATTCACTTAATTAAAGATACATTATGGGAGATTAGATAACGAGTTGACAGTTCTCACTATAATAGTTAAAAATAGATAATGTCAAGGCAATTTGCTGAAAATTTCAGTCGAATGGATTCACTATCTATGAATCCAGCATTACGCGACTGAAATTTCCGCCAAGCCTCGATCATCATTACTAAAGTCGGTACGACAAACATCATAGTCTCGATTATCCATTTAATCATTAAATCGTGAAGGAAAGTTATGCAGTAAATCGAAAAATAATCCACTATCGATGATAGGGTAGCGATGCCATCGAGAGTTGATGTCTAATAGTAAGTGCAGGAGGACTGCACTAAACGCAAAACAAAAATATACAAGATAAATCTGCGGACAAGACAGAAAATAGACATTGCAAAATAAAAAACAATTAGCAAATCAAGTGAATGGATCCGGGGGCCAGCCGTAAACGTCCACTGCGCTGTACAGTCCCGGGCCTTTTGTGGTACAGGCTTCACTAAATAAGTTAATAAGTTAGATAGGCCTAATAATTCAGGCCTACTGAAACACCTGCTGTAAGATTTAGCTCTTGCATAATGTATGTTTAACAAAACGAAATTGGACGACCCCCACCCCCATCTGTATTGAACACCGTCGATTGAAAAGAAATACGACTGAAAATACTAGCATTATATCTTTCGAGGTACATGTACTTTAAATGAAAACCGCCTGGACAGTCTGCAAAATTAAAATGAAACCGTCTGGACAATCTACAAACTTAAAATAAAACCGTCAGGAAAATCAGACACCTTCACGTTTTGCACAACTCAGATACTGTAAGATAAAAATGGTAATAATCAAACATGCACAATAACTTCCTTGATTAATGAAAACACCAGACCCCGAGTTCACGGAGCATTCTCAGACTTAAAGTTACATTATTCAAGATATATATAAGAACTAGCCATTCTTGCTATACTAGTGCGAAAGTAGATGATTTCAAATGAATAATTTGAAAATTTCATTCAAATTACTCTATTGCAAGCGAAGATATTGGCATTTGAAGTTTTTGCCGACCTGTGCAATGAATCAACCACGGTCCTGGTTGATCAAAGCTAAGACTCGAAGCGCCTGGGCGCGCCATATTTGAGTTATCACTGAATCGTTTTAATCTGTTTAATATCGGAGCAATCCAAAGTGGATTAAGGCCTGGATCAGTTAATTAATGTATAATTAATACTTTAGAAAACATTTCATGCCCAAATAAAGACCTGTACTAGGCAGATTTAGCTCTTGAATAATGCATATTTAAGTAAAGTATTTACTCAACTTTCAAAAACTGTTTATGAGAAATACATTTGATCAATAAACACAAATCAATGCGCATTGCTTCTTATTGGTGTACTTGATGCATTAATATAAGCAACGTTTTAGTTTAAATAAGGCAAACAATTTTGAGTAAATTCTCAACTTAAGTCTGGGAATGCTTTGTGAACTTGGGGCCTGAACAGAACAGTCTTGCTGGGAGTTGCTCTTCCTAATATTTAAACAATTGAAAAAAATAAAATAAAATAAAAATAATAGATACCCCCTTTTATAGTGAAATAGTTTTGCATCTTGAACTTTTCGTCTAGTATGCTACGATGGTGGCATTGGAATGGCCACACATAGAGCATAATAATAATACTATTATGGTATATATTTTGAAATAGTGTTTTTTTCATGGAGCAAGCATATGGTCGTTACGACGAAAGCAAACCATTCCTTTCCGAAAGGGTTATAATGATAATAATAATTTCGTCATTTTACAAGGGTACCGTAGCAAATTAAGCCTGAGGCTTGTTTCCAATTTGACCCTTGGCATAGTTCGTGCGAACGATTTCGATCATTACTGCAGGAAGAAACCGAAGAACTCGGGGGAAACCTGCCTGATCAGACGGGAGACCGAATATCCCGCACTAGTGCAATATGAGTGGTTTAATGATCGAGGGCAAGACATTAAGTCGGTCCTCTTGTTGTTACAATATATTACGCAATGTCTAAGCCCCGAGACGATTAAACTACTTAAAATACAGACTCCGCTCGTGCGTTTTCAGTGAAAAACATCATGCCAGTCTAATATTGAAATAATGTACTATTGGCAAGTTGCCCGTACATTATTTGAAATAATGGTACGCCAACATCAAAGGATGACGTCACATCTGTATCTTAAGCCCATATACAGTACTAGAATATTGTTACCACCTACACGAAAACAAATCTTTTGATTTATGTGTACTACCCTCAATCAAATGCCAAATAATGATATTTATATAAATTAAGTTTCACTCACAACTGACATCTGTAACTATTTGTAATAAAATCCATTTTATTATTCCGACCATCGCTAACTTAGAGTTGAAGACCATCGTGGAGGCTACTAGCAACGTCGTATCTGGTGGCTACACTGGCTACTGGCCTCGTCGTATCTGGTGGCTACACTGGCTACTAGCAACGTCGTATCTGGTGGCTACACTGGCTACTAGCAACGTCGTATCTGGTGGCTACACTGGCTACTAGCAACGTCGTATCTGGTGGCTACACTGGCTACTAGCCGCGTCGTATCTGATGGCTACACTGGCTACTAGCAACGTCGTATCTGGTGGCTACACTGGCTACTAGCAACGTCGTATCTGGTGGGTACACTGGCTACTAGCAACGTCGTATCTGGTGGCTACACTGGCTACTAGCAACGTCGTATCTGGTGGGTACTAGCCGCGTCGTATCTGGTGGCTACTAGCCGCGTCGTATCTTATACTGGTCAACAATATAATAATCTGTGCCGGGTTCACTTGGTACCTGGTTCGGAGCTGCTTCAAAGTATACGATTAAGCTATCTTTTTGATTCTCCCGTTTGCGTATAGGTTCTTTTTTTAAAAATATTACACCAGAGAAATAGTTTATCATCACGTTTTTGTCCTCTTTCAATCGTTTGGTTTTAAATTGACTATTTACATATATATATATATATATATTCATTCTATTTATCAGCTATTGGTTTGTTTGTTCAAACCGAGTACCGAATCAAACCGCGACAGGGAAGAAAAACAGTTCAACACAACGATAAAGGGAATCAGTAATTCCGATAATTCGATTTATATATCTTTAGATGCTCATGATTAATCTTGTATTTTACTGATCGTGTATCGATGTTCTAGGAACCAATTAAATATAGATAAAAGGGGTTATTGGAAACCGATATCGATTATCAATAATTGTTTTTGGTGGGTTCTGATTTATCAATATTTACTGGACAACAGGTTCACTAATAGAGTGAAAAACTAGCAACCAAATTGTGTCGAAAGTCTTCAAATAATAAACTCACTAATTATACACGAGAACTTCAAAAGCAAGTGTTCGAATAACCCAAGTATGGTTAATGAATGAAATGAATGAAATGGGGTTTAATGTCCTACGCTTAAGCACCTAACCTAGGCTAACTGAAGACGGGCATACGCCATACAGTGTGCTATGAGGGAAATTTCGCCCGGGCAGCAAGTGAATTCTAACTGCCTAGGGTTCTTTTACGTGCACGCCAATGTGTACACGGGACCTCGGTTTTTCGTCCCATCCGAACGACTAGGCAGCTGTCCTTGTCAGGCCCTCCTTCTGCATCACTGACAAAGGGAAACACGTCGGAAAATCGAGATGAACTTTCTCGGCCAATGCAGGGATCGAACACCCGACCTCCAGGCTAGCGAACCAGCGCCTTATCCACAGTTCCTTGGATAGATCAGACTTTACTGGTTTTTGAAAAAATATATATAATATAGTTGATTTGAAAAAAACATACATAGAAGTATATGCGAGTATACAAACTGGATCAGAACAAATTATACAATTTAAGAATCTTCTCCCAGTATAATCTAAAATATTAAGAATTACCACTGAATTTTAATTTAATATATAGTTATATACATATATTAAAGTACATATATAGATGGTGCCTTAGGATAATAAGCCCATATTGTTACATACTAAATCTAAGTGCAGGAGGACCGCATTACACGTAAAACAAAAATCTACAAGATAAACCTGCGGACGAGACAGAAAATAGAAATTGCAAAAAATAAACAATTATCAAATAAAATAATGATAAACCACTGGAGATTTAACAATAATAGCTACAGAGTACATGTGAACCTTTTCGTTTCTTTCATATAATTTTGCACTGCTAGAAATATATGGATATTAAAAGCTTTAGGAAGTGGAGTAGAACCATCTAAACAAATTTTATGCAACTCAGGTCGAGTTATAAATTGTTATATGATCAATTTTCTATCAAATGTTTAAAAGTTTTAAATTATTGTTATATTATCAATTTCCTATCAAATGTTTATAAGTTATAAATTATTGTTATATTATCAATTTCCTATCAAATTTTTATGAGTTATAAAACTGTTATATTTTCCGTTATTCTCTGTATTAAATGAGGTCGATTATCGAAATCATTCGCACGATCTGTGCCAAGGACCAAATTGGAAAAAGGCCTCAGGCCTAATTTGCTACCCTTGTATAAATGACGCGATTATTATTATTGTTACCTATTTATATGCTATGCTTCAATATTTAAGTAGCAGGTAAAATTCTTCTAATTAATTTAAACCCAGTGATATTTTCCCGTATTGTCGACACATCTCTGCGTGGACACTTTAGTTTGGGGTTTGAGAAGCTATGTCGTCAACACTTGGTAGTTTTGTTTTAAATTTTAGATCCTGAAGGTAAAAATTATCGAAACTCACGTAGCGTTGTAATAAAAACTCTATTCGTCAAGTGGGGCTACTTTCAACAGCCCCCCGCCCCAAGTTATGGTTTAATAGTCAAATTGAGGGGTTATATTAACGCACAAACCCCTGTTCATCTACAGATGAGAAATGGAGTTTACAGTCCTACTATTCTGCTCCTAACCTGGGCTAATGGAGACGGGAATTCGCTATGAGGGAAATTTTGCCCGGACAGCGGCGTTACGGCTACTCTTTATATCGAATAACAACTGCCAAGGGATTTTTTTACGTGCTATCCAATGTAGATTTTTTTATCCCATACGAACGACTAGACAGCTTTCCTTCTCGGGCCCCCCGTCCTGCATCACTTACAAGGGGAAACCATGCCGGAAAATCTGGATGAATTTCTCGGCCAATGCAGAGATCGAACACCCGACCTCTAGGCCAGTGAGCCAGCGCCTTACCCACTTAACCACGTGACCTCCGTTCATCTACAGACTTTTCAGACTTTGCACATCTTTGGAAGACGTAAATGTATTTTGTAAATCCGAGACCGGGAGAAAATAGTACAAATCTGTATGAAAGAATTAATCAATTCTATATTTTTACACCACGCCTTTCAGTTATCTTGTATTGATATATTGAATCTTACTGACAACTAGTAGATATGTAATTAGATTATTGAATGTTTCTTTTATTCTCCTAATTGGCCAACATGAGCTTGTTTTTGTAGTTAACTGGTTTATTTATAATTAACTAGAAATAAGAAGTTAACATTCCGAGTTCGGTCGGAGGGATCGTTATTAAGGCGGCTCCACATACGTACATTCCTAAGCTATAGAAAATACCGTATTATTTTACTTTACAAAAAACACAAGTGCAATATTACCAATTATATACATTAAGGACCTAAGACCCTAACGCACAAGCTTCCAACATCTTCGACGTTAAAAACACGAATTATTGGTCAATTAAAATCAACATATGAGCTTCTGATATTCGATATTTAAGATACAATAAAGAATTTAACACTGGTACACGAATCGTGTACCATAGTGCGTCTATTAGCATCAATTGTAATGAGGCACTGGGAGAACGAGGCTAAAATATTTCACAGGTCAATGCGATTGTCCATATCCTGGACGCGGATACAAGTATTCAGCATGGTCCATGGCCAAACATGACACAGGGTGTAGACTGGAATGACCAGACGCTAGCAATCGCTCATCGATTGGGATGCCTCGCGTTTACATTTATATTACATCAGTATATAATATGCGTTGCTACCCATTTGTGTCCATTTCTAGGTTCAAAATGTTAGCAATTTGGGTGCTTTAAACCACGCGCACTCTTTAAATTTATATTGATTATATCGATAAAATTATTTAATTCCGGAAACGGTGAAAGTCAGTTTAGAATCTGTTTGATGCTTCCCCCTCCCCCCTCCCTCCCCCCCCCCTCCTTGTACAAACAAACAAAAAACGATTTTACGAATTGTATAAATCTTTTATATTTTCTTGTAGATAAACTAATACAATTCGATAAGATATTAATTGGTAGGCCTACATGAAAAGAGGCTATAAAAATGAAAATTGTTGAATTTTGTTAGTTAATTTAATTTTATCTGATGCGTGAACGATCTCTACGCTATCTGTATTCGGGTGCGTCAATAAGGTTTTCTGTAGAGACATTAATATCAGATTGAAACGGGAGATAATTAAGAGCGTGTCCGCGAGAGCACCATGCAGAGGGTGATAACCCTTGGGTCGGGGATTTGGACCAAATTTTTTCTGTGAGATGGGTTAGTACCCAGATACATCCGCGCAAAATATTAGGTTGATTCAGTTGATACCAGCCTGGCAAATTGGAAAATACTCAAAAATGGGCTAATTTGGAACTAAATTTGTATGATCTGTTATTCGTTAAATAATTGATTTGGACAGACGACATTTTGGGCATTAGTAGGACTACCCAGGCTCCTCCTACACACCGAGTTTTAAGTTTCTACTGCCAATGATATCTTGGTACTGGCCAGATACGCAACTCGCTCTTAAAATTTATTTAAATGAAAACCAAAGTTTGAGAGGCTGTAGTTCGTTCTTGGCAGGGACTAGGACCAAGGTTGAGTGTTACCCACAACCAGCAACCTTTCTACTAGCAATATAAAAAATAAAAATGACCGGAACAGGCATAATAAAAAAAGCAGAAAAAAAATTAAAAACACCAAAAATTTGGATAAAATGTCCCAATTGTCAATATCCCAGATGAAGAAAATGTATGAACATCTTTACAAACTTAATATATTCCATTGAATCATTAGCAAGGATGATTGAGAATTAAGAGGGAGCAAAAAAATGGGTTTAACGTCAACTGGACACAAACTAGGTCATTGCGGGACGAACATATGGTGATGCACATGTTTGGTCATCTTTACAAAGTTTATATTATCCATTCAGTCGTCATCTAGGATTAGGATGTTTTTGACTTGAGAGAGAAACGAGGTTTAAGGTCCACTCGACACAAGCTAGGCAATTTTGGGACTAACATATGATAAGTTTTTTTTCAATAATTCGCGTACGCGAAAAGAGAGAATCCGTGAGATTGGATATTTACACAGAATAAGTCTTATATAAATATGATATAATATAAGTAAGTGAACACTTCTGCTCAAATATAGGTATATGCCGGAGTTTGGCATGTGTAGTCAGAATTATCCTTGATTGTCTGGAGTGCTATGAAACCAGTCCTGTTGTGATCTATGTCATCTTCCCCCTCGGGGATTTCAATATGGAAAGCATTACGTTCTCCTAAACAAGGACACCACCAGATATTAAATGCTTCTCCACGAGGTTCTTCTTACCTGAGAATGTGGATAATAGATATATCAAGTTTATGATAGTCATGACAGCCCATAAATCTTTACGATGATCTGCCCCTAAGTACAGATCTTACCATGGACTCTGTATAGATGGACAGGCAATGTCCACAAAACCTTTAGAATTCTGTGCCGCTGTAAAAAGCAGACCTGACAATCGTGACTAAAATAAAATTACCCCCCACCTCCCCTAACTCAATTACCAGTATTAAGTTTAAAATAAAAAAAACACGATATCAATTCATAATATTTCTGTTAATCTTGCTAATCTTTTTTTCAACCTATACAAAATTATACTACTGGTGATTGGGATGTAAATATACCAAAACATCGTCTTGTGTACTACGGACTGCGAACACGCCCATGTGAATCCGAAAAAAACAACATGTCAAGTTTTCGTTAAAAGCAAACCTACTAAAACACCCTTTTAATTTTTACTTGTGTACAATTGTTCATCATTACGGACATTATTATACCTGAACTTCATTTAATAATTTTAAAATCCTTCATACTTGCGGGAATTTGGATTATTAAGCAGAACACAAAGGCTTGCAAAACTACGAAAATATTTTAAAATTTTCAACCGCTGCATTTGGAAATTTCAAAGTTCTAAACTGGAGAAATTTGTCACTACCGGATAGAAATACTTATAATTTGAAAAATTACCGTGTAACTATAAGAATACAGTAAAATCTAATGAGGAGTTCGAGAAATTACTCTGTATGAAATCCTGCAATGTCTAGAATCACTTCGCTTGGTTTACCGTTGCCTGTCCATCTTTATACGGTTAATGATCTTACTAACCGTGGTCTGATCACTGCAAAATTATGCATGACTTATGACCTTCCCTACAGCTATCCAGCGAACGAAAACGTTATGATTTTTGACCAAAGTACCCTATTTGACAGGCATGTTTAAAAAACGAGTATTAAGTAATGGTTGTGATCATTGGTGAAAAGGCGCTGCTTTGGTTAGATTGTGCTGATATAAAAGCTTGCCATGGCAGCCCATACATTTTTAACCTGCTAGTAACTTCAGAATACAAATGAGAATAATAGTTTTCTGATTCTGCAAAATTGTACAACAGTAATTTTACGCCCCTTCACTACGATGATCGTGAACGTCCGATTTTGTTACAAAAACTTTATGATTTTTACCAAAATGACATATTTGGTACGAGGAACGCTCAAATAACAATAAATATAGTACTAATGTTGATAATCGATGGTCATTGTTACTCTTTAAGATAGTCGTCGATCATCAGTAAAAGAAAAATCGCATGGAAAATACTGCTTTTTACATATTTTCAAAATATTGTAGCACACTAGTGGGTTTAGTTCCGGTCAATTTTTTTCTTCTGTCATATACTTAAACGAATGCCCTTCATAACCACACCCAGCAGTTCTAGGTCAGACCCGCCAAGAAGCCGCTACAAGCGTTTTAGGATGACACAGTGTTCAACTTACGTAAAATGACCACTTTAAGATAACTCACAGAAAATTCCACACAATCAATTTATTCCCAAACGACTGTAGGATTTTAAGTCTACCACTTGGCCTATCATACCTGACCAATATCAAAATTTTACGATCACAAAATTTTGAGTAAGAGCGTTTTGAAATTTGGGCAAAAAAATGGTCGAAATATGGCAAATTTTGACCCAAAACAACAATTTCCAGCTATACCGGAAGTTGTCATTTAATTTGATAAAGGCATGTAATTGCGAAAATGTAGGCTAATTCGTCGGTAGGAACACGGAGTGACTTATCGTCAATTGGTAACGGTATGAAGATAAATCAGTTCGTCTTCCTACCGACGAATTGTGAATTACAAAAATGTGGTAATCGTATATTTAAAGTTTACAAAGCAGTTTTAAATATTTTGTGGTAATCGTATATATTTACATTTTACAAAGCAGTATTGAATATTCTTGAAATTATCCTGTATTCTGTTTTAGGATGTTATCAGCGAGTTATATATTGACAGTTTGCAAGCAAATTCCTTTTTGTAAGTTGGGATATTTATTTATAAGTTTTTCTTATATGTTTTATTATTTATTTAATGCAATTACTTGTTGTAAGTTGGGATATTTATTTATAAGTTTTTATTATATGTTTTATAATTTATTGTAACATGCTTACGAGTGAACCTCGCGTTTTGATTGGTCAATTAGACACTGTCTATTGGACAATAACACCCCTCTGTTTTAATAATTTCTTTTAAAATCGTAAATAGCATGTTACAATGTCGATAAACACTTCATGTTTTGCATTTAGAGGGGTGTTATTGTCCAATAGACATGTCCTGAGATCATTAGGACCCAAGACGCGTAGCGTAGTGTTTATCTTCTTATTTAATGTAACTATTCGTTTTTAAACTTACAGAACTAATTCTTGAAAACAAAGAGAGAGAGAGAGAGAGAGAGAGAGAGAGAGAGAGAAATGGGGTTTAACGTCCATTCAACACAACTAAGTCATTTCGGGACTAACATATGGTTTTTAATTTTATTTCAATAATTCGCTTGTGCGTTGGAGTCTTTTAGCAGTGGAGAGGGGGGGGGGTGGAGGAATCGGAGAAAACCCACACAGCTGGACAGGCGACCCTACTCCTTGCCACGTACAACCGGGGATTCGAAACCACGCCAGTTGACGCGTTCACGCTAACCATTCAGCCACCAACAAGGAGAGCTGCGTTTGTATCACATCTCTCAAATATATTTGAAACGACATTGAGTACATTGAGTCAACTGGCGTGGTTTCGGATCCCTGGTTGTACGTGTCAAGGAGTAGGGTCGCCTGTCCAACCTCTTGGGTTTTCTCTGGGTCCTCCGGTTTCCTTCCACTGCTAAAGACCGATACGGGCAAGCGAATTTTTGAAATAAAATTAAACCATATGTTAGTCCCAAAATAACCTAGTTTGTATCGAGTGGACGTTACCCCCCCTCTCTCTTTCTCCCTTTCCTCTTAGGCTAGGTGCAGAAGCGTAGGACGCTAAACCCCATTTCATTCATTTAGTATCCTTATAGTTGGGAATATAGTTGTTGATAACACTACTGTTTCTGGTGTGGGGGGGGGGGGCGAAATAAACCCTCAGGGATTTTGTAATTCATCAGAATTTAACGACAGGGGCAACAAGCAATTTACGGTTTTACTTTGCTTTTATTTGCTTCAAAAAAAGTGTGTAGAAACTCTGTTTCTAGTGAAATGTAACACCTCTTGATTGCGTGAAGGGTGGAATGCTATATCAAACACAAGGACAGCTGTCTAGTCGTTCGGATGGGACGAAAAACCGAGGTCCCGTGTACACATTGGAGTGCACGTAAAAGATCCCTTGGCAGCTGGAATTCGATATAAGAGTAGGCCGTAGCGCCGCTGCCCGGGCAAAATTTCCCTCATAGGACACTGTATGGCGTATGCCCGTCTTCAATTAGCTCAGGTTAAGTGCATAACAGTAGGACGTTAAACCCCATTTCATTCATTTATTCATTATATCGAACACAGCATCTGATGTCATCAAAAGGTTCGAAGAACTCGATCGGGCGGACCTGGGAAAGAGGGAGTGGCGGATTAAGCTCCACCAAAGTCTCAGGCGGTAGTTGCAATAGGGCCTATTTAACATGGTGTGGGCCTAATTAATTTCGGGTCAGGGCCTATGTTGTTTCCAGTTGGGCCTAACATTCATTGTCTATGCGTTTTTTTATCGTATCAGACAAGACTAAAATAATTTAATTTTTATTTTACAAATTCTGTTGGCCTATCAGCCTCACTGATAATCCGCTACTGCTTGGTGACCCGTTAAAGCCACCTGCTACATACAACATGAGCATCATCGCTACATGGCCGGTCTAATCCCCCCCCCCCCCGGCCCTTCGCCCTATGGGTCAATACGCGCCTGGCCTCAAGGTTATTTCGTGATAATCGTCACTTCCCTTAACATGGATTTCAGAAGCTTATTGCGCAGCTCATTTTTCATCTACCACCGACATGTTCAACTTTTCACAGCAAAATTACAAGACTGGTGTTTTCCCACTCTATCAGATTCAAACTACAGCGATGGTGAAATATTTTATTTGTAAATGATTTTTAACTACAATAATGTAATATATTTTTACTAATAAATTATCACTTGGTCTATATTAAACAATATTTTAAAAACTACCAAATGGGGTTGCCCTCAGAAAAATATCCACCCCGCACCCACGACTACATGTTGGTATGTCGAAAATTTCGAAATAATTTGACTCATTCTAATTCCCATAACGGTTTATGTGCCAAGTTTAAGAAAATAGGAAATTTCGAATGTTGACCTACACCATGACGGTCTGTCGGACAAGATTCACCCCCACCCTCACATCACTTTGATATGCCGAAACTTTCGAAATTTCTTTGACCCCGTTCAAATTCCCATAAAGGGTTGTGTACCAGATTTAGAAAAATGCAAAATTTAGAAGTTTGTCATGTAGCTTAACCGAGAAATGGGCATGAAATATGGGCTTATAAAAACAAAATATTGTTTAATATGGAAGCAATTTTGAAATGGTTATTTCTAAAGTCTTATTAAGTTACTAAGACAAAAACAATAATACAAATTATTTGGGAATATTTGTTTCCAAAAAAACAAATATTCTGTCAGAAAAGCCTACATTTGAGTAATATTAGATAATCAAAACCTCCCATCGAAAACAATACAAATATGAAAAGGTAACATCTCATTTACCCCCAAAAAATCCTGCTGCTCAGTCGAAAGTTTCGAAAGAAATGTAATTTGACCTCATTAAGAATCCCATAAAAGTTTCATGTCCAAAGTATAGACAATAAAAAATTTTGAATGTTGACCTAACGTCTATATAAAGTATTATGTTACCCAAAATTACAAATTCTGATCTTTGTAGGCGTTTCTGACATAAGTGGCCAGTATTGATCGCCGGCTACCCAACCCTAACTCCCATTTAGGAAGGGGGAGGTAGGATTTTCCAAACTGCTCTGATCAACTGGAAGTGTTTACTCACTACTGACCTTACATATATAAACATAATCATGCATAAAATAAAAAATAATAATAGAGACATCCGTAGACAACTTCATTAAAAAAAATACTAGTTTGGCAATAACAAGCTTTTTTAGATAAATTGATGACTGTTGGCGGTATATAACAATAGTTAAATCCAAATTGCAAACGAACCCCATCAATATTTGAATCAAAATGTTACAGTAGAGTATCAGCTTACATGTCTTGGACATGCCTTTACATTGAGAATTGATTTGATAGACTTTTAGTGAGGAAAGCTTTCTTGCAAATCTGACAACAATCCAACAAATATTGCATCTAGCTTTACCATCGAGAGCTAATTATGGTCTGAATAAGTTAGTTAATGTCTAATTTATAATTTCTATAACACCTGAAGCCTAAATTAAGACTTGTAGTAATCAGATTTAGCTCTTGAATAATGTAACTTTAAGAAACAATAATGTAACATATTTTAACTGATAAATTATCACTTGGTCTATATTAAACAATATTTTAAAAACTACCAAATGGGGTGGCCCTCAGAAACATATCCACCCCGCACCCACGACTACATGTTGGTATGTCGAAAATTTCGAAATAGTTTGACCCATTCTAATTCCCATAACGGTTTATGTGCCAAGTTTAGGAAAATAGGAAATTTCGAATGTTGACCTACACCATGACGGTCTGTCGGACAAGATTCACCCCCACCCTCACATCACTTTGATATGCCGAAAGTTTCGAAATTTGTTTGACCCCGTTCAGATTCCCATAAAGGGTTTTGTTCCAAATTTAGAAAAATGCAAAATTTAGAAGTTTGACATGTAGCTTAACCGAAAAATGGGCATGAAATATGGGCTTATAAAAACAAAATATTGTTTAATATGGGAGCAATTTCGAAATGGTTATTTCTTAAATCGTATTAAGTAACCAAGAAAAACACAATAATACAAATTATATGGGAATATTTGTTTCCAAAAACATTAAATATTCTGTCAGAAAAGCCTACATTTGAGTAATATTAGATAATTACTGAAATAAACCTGAATCAAAACCTCCCCTCGAAAGCAATACAAATATGAAAAGGTAACATCTCATTTACCCCCCAAAAATCCGGCTGCTAGGTCGAAAGTTTCGAAAGAAATGTAATTTGATCTCATTAAAAATCCCATAAAGTTTCATGTCCCAAGTATAGACAATAAAATTTTTTGAATGTTAACCTAACGTCTATATAAAGTATTATGTTACCCAAAATTACAAATTCTGATTTTTGTAGGCGTTTCTGACATCAGTGGTCAGTATTGATCGCCGGCTACCCAAACCTAACTCCCATTTAGGAAGGGGGAGGTAGGACTTTCCAAACTGCTCTGATCAACTGGAAGTGTTTACTCACTACTGACCTTACATATATAAACATAATCATGCATAAAATGAAAAATAATAATAGTAGACATCTGTAGACAATTTCATTAGAAAAAATACTAGTTTGGCAATAACAAGCTTTTTTTAGATAAATTGATGACTGTTGGCGGTATAGAACAATAGTTAAATCCAAATTGCAAACGAACCCCATCAATATTTGAATCAAAATGTTACAGTAAAGTCATCAGCTAACATGTCTTGGACGTACCTTTACATAGAGAAGTGATTTGATAGACTTTTAGTGAGGATATCGGTTTAAACTACAAGAGAGACATGCCAAATGCTATGTGAATTTTAATGAATCTAACACCATGCCAGTTACTTCCCGACAAAGAACTGTAAACTAGCTATCAGCTATGACTGGGGGGGGGGGCGATAACGGGGGGGGGGGCAATCACACGTCTTCAAAGATAACTGGCCCCGTCGAGGACCAATGAATTGGGTGTGCACACCAGAATCGACGGAAACGTCATAGAAGCGAGACAGAAGGCGGGAATATATTTCATCGAGAATCTAGATTAACAATGTCATAACTAGTGAAGAAAATGTTAATTTGTGTTTTAGGGATGTAGAAGAAACTGTTTGGACAGGAGAAGGTGTGTATGTATGAGGAAACTGTCCGTCCCAGTTGACCGTCGGTGCGTTTTCTCCCGATAGAGATAAACATCTTCGGTGTGATCTTTGTTGTTTAAGTTATGACATGTTACCCTAGGCATAACAGATAAACTCTATCCCTCAAGTAGTTTTACACCTCAAGCCTAACTAAAAGTCAATGTTTCCAAGGGGTCTCTATTTTAAGATGTGTTTCAAACTTGTCAACAGAATGTTCTTTACTGTACCTATTCAACAAACCCATGAAAATTTAGAAAATATATACAGTATATACATCAACCTGTTATTGCTAATCTAGAATTTCCCTATTCAACTGCCATTTCCAAGTTGAGTTCCTGGTACCATAAACTGCTGCTTGACATCCATCCACATCACAGCTGGAAAAAAAGGTAAACTATGCAATTAAATTGTCCAAACGAATACTATCGCTTCAAAAAAGGGCGTAGTTGAAAATTTGCCCACCTGTACAACATCATTAATATTTCAGCAATTCTGAAACATTTTCGAAAACTACGAATGAATGTTTCCTAACGTCATGCTGTATTGTTTTGTGACAAGAAAAAGTCAGCTTGCGCTCAACCAACTTCATGCTGTATTGTTTTGCGACTAGAAAAAGTCAGCTTGCGCTCAACCAACTTCATGCTGTATTGTTTTGCGACTAGAAAAGGTCAGCTTACGCTCAACCAACTTCATGCCTAGAAAATGTCAGTTTGCAGCTGAACTATGATTCCTTTAAAGTAAACAGATACGTTCAGTTGAAATATCACAGTTTTGAAGGCGTAACTTCTGTTTTCAGGAATGTCTCAACAGTCTATATGTATAATTTGATTCAAAGACAACCATATTATGGAATTAAGTATATCACATGAAGTTTAATTTGATTTATTTATAATTTTTAGGGATAATTTAGAAATAACTATAAAGTATAGTATAAATGCCTACCCTTTCTGTCTTCTATATCCGTGGTAATCAGCATATTGTTCATTCGGTGATTTAACATTGTTGTGGTCCTGCAAGATATACAAATTTATACATTTTGTGTTTATAACATCAGGAAGTATCTTGGCATGCTAACAGACAAACTTGCTGCATACTAGAGAAGTTGTAATTAACAAGTATGTTTTTTTAATGTTTTAGAGACGTACAAATATTTGAACTACCGATAAGTGAAATGGGAAGTTCTAACAAAATCAGCTACCCTTATTCGTGAAATTCCCATAAATAACCACTACTATTTTGGTTCATTGTGTTACATAATAGGACATTTCATATTCTAAATAAAACTCAGAAATAATGTTTGAATTTTGTATTACAGAAAATATTAATGCTTACCTCACCAATTGCATAACAATTGCCTGTACAATGTCTGTACTGTACAATAATACCCCCATGTATAATATGCTGCATGTCCTGCTCATCCACAACTATCACCGTCTTTATACGTCCCTTACAAACATATCCCCACGACCCTGTGAATGAGAGGAGGACTATTAAAGTTACATTATTCAAGATATAGATAAGAACTAGCCATTATTGCTATACTAGTTCGAAAGTAGATGATGTAAAATGAATAATTTGAAAATTTCATTCAAATTACTCTATTGCAAGCGAAGATATTGGCATTTGAAGATTTGGCCGACCTGTGCAATAATTTCAACCACGGTCCTGGTTGATCAAAGCTACGACTCGAAGCGTCTAGCCGCGCCATATTCGATTTACCGCTGAAACGTTTTAATCTGTTTAATATCGGAGCAATCTGATGCCATCCAAAGTTGATTAAGGCCTGGATCAGTTAATTAATGTCTAATTAATACTTTAGAAAACACTTCATGCCCAAATAAAGACCTGCACTAGGCAGATTTAGCTCTTGAATAATGCATGTTTAAGTATTGTTCATTCTAAATTTCCTTCAACCGGCACCGTCACTATTTTTGAAGGACCAAAATATATTTATGTTTTTTTTAACAAACTTACAATAATAATACTGTAAAATACAATCTGTTTATGGACTAATAAAAAATACAGCAATGTTTTACTTTTTTCTATTGTCATACACAAAAATATTAAAATCTACCAATGGTGACGAATAACTCACCTGTATCCGTAAGCTCTCTAGACCCCACTATCAACAATACATCTAAGTTTATCATAGGAAAACGTTATACAAGATTATCTGTACTGGGCTCCCAGGAGAAATTTGCAATATACGTTAAAGGCATTGACAATCTAAGATAAACCAAATATCAGAATATATTAAATATAGCACCCCTATGCAAATGCAAAATAGTGTAAAAAGTGAAAAACATGCAAAAAAGAATTAGTTGCCTAAGGAGTTGTGGGATTAGTTGATGCGTTGGTGCCATATTTATACATATCCCAATTTAATTACTCCCCATGTCTACAAACTTTCAACCAAAAATACCTAATAATAAATCATGGAAAAACTTCACATGATATTTACAAACGAATCTGGTGCACAAGCCAAGCTTATACAACACCAACAAGCAAGAATATAAAGACAGACCCAGTACAAGATAAATAATAACGTGTGTGGACCTCTCTATGATATCATAAACTTATTGTCTCCTTAATAGTGTAATCTGAAAATAAAAATAAAAACACGAATTAAATTAGCATTAGCTATTTTCCTAAACTCAAATCAATTGACAAATACATTGGTGTTAAAGGATTACATTTACGAATATGTTAGTAACATTGGACTAGACCTCACAGGTCCGATATAGGAAAGAAACTAATCTATGTAGGCCTAGTTTGACGAAAATATTGTAATTAATATGGTGAAGATCGTTTATTTAAAAGAAAAGGGCAGCTTACCCAAAGAACACTACCACGCCGCCATCGTCCGACCCATAAGAGGAGATATGTCTGTAATATATAATAGAAATATGGAAGTAAATAAAATGGTTAATTCTGTGTGAAAGACTCTAGCCTTGGCCTATACAATAATCTTTTAAAACTTTATGATGCTACGCAAAATAAATACAAACTTTCATTATTCATGTGAGGTGGGCGATAAATCAGAAAATACGTCACATTTTGTCACTTGATTTGTATAACTTGTGAAAGCTGGCACTTCCCCTTTAATAATGTACAATGCCTACGGTTTGTAAAACCCGGCCATCTTACTCTGTGCATATTTTTTAGGTCCGATTTAGTGCAAATAAAACACGACACTCTTATTTAACGTCCACTCGACACAAACTAAGTCATTGCAGGACTCACATATGGTATAATTTTATTACAATAATTGGTAAAATTTTATTACAATAATTCGCTTATACGTAGGTGTTTTTAGCAATGAAAAATACCCGAAAGACTCAGAGAAAACCTACTGGGTTGGACATATCCATCTCTTATCATCACGTACAAATATTGATCGACTATTTAAATGGGGGTTTAAAGCCCTACTATTAAAAATTTACTAACCTGTTTGATACGAGAGACTTTCCATATTGGCTAATGTGAAGAGATGCTTCCACATGGCCGACCAATTTCAAATTGAGGGCGGTTGTTTGGGATTTGCCTTCTTTGTTTGTATCTGACATCTACTCACCATAAGGTTACTAAGAATACCTGACAACTCACCCAAAAGACAACTCATCCAAAGAAAACTCAACCCAAGTTAGAAGACAACTCGTCCCAAGTTAGAGAGAAAGAGAGAGAGGATGGGGTTTAACGTCTATTCGACACAAACTAGGTCTTTTCGGGACTAACATATGGTTTAATTTTATTTTAATAATTCGCTTGCGCGTACGGGTCTTTTATAGCAGTGGGTTACCCTTGTTTTCATTCTCCTCGACTGACGGGTAGAGGTGGGGGTACATAGCTGTTGTTTTCACTCTCCTCGACTCACGGGTAGAGGTGGGGACATGGCTGTTGTTTTCACTCTCCTCGACTCACGGGTAGAGGTGGGGATATAGCTGTTGTTTTCATTGTCCTCGACACACGGGTAGAGGTGGGGGCATAGCATATTAAACTTAGGCTGCCTATCTACAGCTTGCTCCGACTGAGAATAGGCCCTAACCTAGTTCAGCTCTAAACGCCGGTCTCATTACACTCACCCTGAACGTTCAGGGATTGTCCCATTCAATCAATATCGAAAAAAATGGAGAACAGTCAATTTTGCTGGACAACTTTTCACTGCTAGCCGACGGGGTTTCCAATCCGTGTGAAAGCATGTACAATGTAACGCCTGTACATTGCGTTTCGTCTTGTATGACCGACATTCCTGAATATGGACGTTGACCTGCAGTTAGAGTGCCATGGCGGGGAAACGTAACTTGATGGGAGGGGACGTATTTTTAAACGCGTGGTGTGTCGCTCATACTGTCTCTAGCGAAGTAAGCAAGGTCTTATTTTCCCACTAAGATGTTCGTTTACATTGTACAGGCACCCACACGGATTGACACCCCATCGTTTGGCAGTGAAAAGTTGCCCAATAAAATTGACTGGGGTTTCAATTATTTTCGACATTGATTGAATGGGACGGTCCCTGAACGCTCAGGGTGAGTGTAATGAGACCGGCGTTCAGAGCTGAACTAGCCCTAACCCAATTAACCAACATTTTAATTCCTACATCGACGATGTTAGTCGATAACACTGAGTATGCTTTTTTGAAGTTTTTAGAAATATTTATTTCTATTCTATTGAATGAACCGTTGTGTGTATGAAACTAACCATAGCCGATTCACAAAAAAATTTCCTTAATTATTCAACATGGCGGCGTCTATGAGAGATATTTCACACACGCGGTTTTGTTTGCGAAAACAAATTTAGGAGTATCTAACCTTGTTTTGGAAGATAAACTGATTGAAACTCTAAAGACAATTCACAGTGGTAAAGAATGTATTGCAATATTACCCATAACATATATTATTTATCGCTTTTACACGAGTGTCACCGACATGGCGTGTTTACATAAACACACATGCGGCGATATTTTAGTCTGTTGTCTATCTTTCTGCTTTTCTTTCCTTTCCTTTCCCTGTTTCCTCTCCTCCCCTCTTTTACTACCTTTTCTTTTTCTTTTTTTTACTTTTTTCTCTTTTTTTCGGCTTAGGTCCACTTGTCATTGACTAATACTGCAATGCCGTACTTTCTGGAGTAACTGAAGAACAAGTTGCAGGGGATCCAAAAACCTTGAATAATATTGACTGACCCCGAATGCGCGAGAGAATTGACTTTAAAATTGTAACATTGACACACAAAACATTGAATAAAATATCAACCACTACAAACCAAAATGATCAATGAGATCCGTTAGATGTACCGGTTTATAAGATAAAACAATTTGGTTCAAGGACTTTTCAGCACAAAACGTCAGGGGGCAGTTTCACAAAAGTTCGTAACTTTAAGAATATAAACTACGTTAAGAAAAACTTACGAAAAAGATACGAATTATTTACGTCGGTTTCACAAAGGCGGGCGTAATTTTTTTCTTAACTTTTTCTCGTATCCTTTTTCGTAAAAACGGCACGAATACGTCACGATATATATAAGGAATATATCATTTGGTCGTTTATGTTTCAAAAGGTTAGAATGAAATCAAATATAATGGCTATAATGCCGACATTCGAACCGTGGGAATATTTACAGAAGTTGAATGAAGTTACGTAACATGACGTCAAGACCATTCGTGACGTGTTTACGAAAAAGATACGAGAAAAAAGTTAAGAAAAAACTTACGCCGGTCTTTGTGAAACCGGTGTAAATAATTTCTCAACGTAACTTTTTTTCTTAAAGTTACGAACTTTTGTGGAATAGTTATTCGTGTGCTATTCAATATTTAAGACAAAATAAACATTTTACCATTGGTACACGAATCGTGTACCATAATACGTTTCAGCGCCATTTGTAACAAGGGACTCAAAGAACGAAGCTAGACATAGTCCACAAGCCATGTCAAATGGGGAGGGATTTGGCGCAATGGTTAGAGATTAGGATTTGTGACCGAATGGTTGCAAGTTCGAGACCCGAATTGTGCGCCGAGTTCTTGTGTCCTTGAATAAGACACTTTATCCCTGTATTCCAGTCTACCCAGCTGTAAATGGGTACCGGTAGGATGGTGTATGTGTTACACAAAAAACTAATGCGCTCCTTGAATTTTAAGTTGATGCTGCATGTGTTGGGACTCTTTCTAAGAGTTCGGGGGTAAATGGAGGTAATCAGGCTTTACCTGTATCCTAGAGACCGGGTCAATAATGGTGTAGCGCCTTGAGCATGCATTTCTGGATGGATATATGCGCTTTATAAATATACATTAAAAAAAAAATGATGACTGCATTTTCCTATCTGGAGAGCATGCGTAATACATACTATCGGTGTAGACAGGAATAACCAGACGCTAGAGATTACCATTCAATTGAGACTTCTGGCGTATTTCGCGAAACATAACTGATTAAAAAAATTACTGTAGAAACCGCAACGATTGAATTTAAATCAGTTTATATACATTTATATTGCAATATTATATGCTTTGTAACCCATTTGTGTCAATTTCTAGGACCCAAATTTAAGTTTTATGGACAGGGTCGGATTTGTCCATTATAGTAGGCCCTACCGGTATGCATGTATATGTTTAGCTGGTGTGTGTGTATGTGTGTTTGGGGGGGGGGGCTGAATGGTTAGCGTGTACGTGCTGTGTCATTGAGACTGGCATTGAGTCAACTGACGTGGTTTCGAGTCCCCGGTTATATGTGGTAAGGAGTAAGGTCGCCTGTCCAACCTCGTGGGTTTTCTCCGGGTCCTCCGATTTTCTCTCACTGCTAAAGACCCCTATGTTAGTCTCGAAATGACCTAGTTTGTGTCGAGTTGACGTAAAACCCTATAGCTCGCCCTCTCTCTTTGATTTGATAAGGGGATCGCGTGGCTAAGTGGGTAAGACGCTGGCTGGCATTAGCCGTGAAATTTATCACGATTTTCCGGCGTGGTTTCCAATTGCAGAACGGAGGGCCTGACAAGGACAGCAGCCTAGTCGTTCGGATGGGACGAAAACTGAGGTCCCGTGTACACATAGGCGTTCACGTAAATCATCCCTTGACAGTTGGAATTCGATATAATAGTAGGCCCTAGCGCCGCTGCTCGGGTAAAAATTTCCCTAATAGCACACTGTATGGCGTATGCCCGTCTTCAATTAGCCCATGTTACACACAGAGGAGTAGGACGTTAAACCCCATTTCATTTCATTTCATTTTTTCGTGGAATACCGGTAGGGGAAATTTATTGATAATTTATCGTCAACACGATAAATTACTCTAGACACCGATGGTACACCGACACCATGTGCACCAGCAATGAGTTTTTGGAAGCTACCTGTGGCATAGTATCGTAGTGCCATCAGAAATAGTCCTACGGGTGATTAAAAGGATTTCGATCGACAAGTTGCGGTTTCGATATCATTATTAATACAGGTCATAACATGTAATATACTGGCCCGATCAAGTCTGTACCGTGAAACTAACTCTTCGTCTGTATCCCCGATGTTGAGAGAGTTTAATCTATCCCTGAATATTCTGTCTCGCGGAGGTTTCCGATACGCATAAAGTAACAAGGCGGCAATGTTATCAAAGATACGCACAAATTCCAACTTACGACAAGGTGGTAGTTGCCGTAGACTGTACGATAAAACTTACGAATTTCTTAAGTTTAGTGAAACGCGATTTTCTTACGCAAATTTTTCATCTTAAGTTGCTTTGTGAAACTGCCCCAGGCCATCTTAACCCGGTAAGATTACAAGATCAATCAATGTTGATTTAAATTGACAAATAATTCGTGTTTTCAATGTCGAAGACTTTGGATGATATTTAGTTAGAGACTTGGCTAGTTTAATCTTACCCTAAACATTCTCTCTCGCCGAAGTTGCCGATCCGCATAAAGTAAAAAGGCGGACATTTTGTCAAAGATACGTAAAATTTCCAACTTACGACAAGATTAGAGTTGCCGTAGACTTTACGATAAAAGTTACGAAGTTCGTTAGTTAAGAATTTTAGTGAAACGCGATTTTTCCGTAAGTTTACGTTACGATAAACTTACGCAAATTTTCAACGTAAGTTGCTTTGTGAAACTGCCTCCAGTTCTATCGAATTCGACGCCATCATCTATTCAGAAATGTGAAACCATGTCTTAGTCTATCTTCAAATGAAGTGTGAAAACCCGGCTGATCAGTCACTATAATCAACCTATGGGAACATTTTCATGCATCTAGAGCATCCACAAGCATTCTAAACATCTGAGACACGCTATCTGCGGAGAAGTAAAAGCCAGCTACCATTCAATTTTCGCCACGTTAGTTTTTTGGGTCTTTTAAAAAAAATATTAGTCTATGTAATACCCCACTCGTAATACCCCTTACGTACGCATTATAGAAAATATTATTATTACTAAATATAGGCCTAGACTATAAAACCCAACATACCAGAATGACGGCTCAATATAGACTTTAAGCCCCCAACATGTCAGAGAAACAGTTAAATATAGACTTTAAGCCCCAACATGATGAACATGCCAGAATAACAGTTAAATATAGACTTTAATCCCCCAACATGTCAGAATAAAAGTTAAATATAGACTTTAATCCTCAACATGCGAGAATAACCCTTAAATATAGAATTTAAGCCCCAACATGTCAGAATAACAGTTAAATATAGACTTTAAGCCCCCAACATGCCAGAATAACAGTTATATATAGACTTTAAGTCTCAACATGTCAGAATAACAGTAAAATTTAGACTTTAAGCTCCAACATGTCAGAAAAACATTTAAATATAGACTTTAAGGCCCAAACAATTCTAAATAACAGTTAGATACAAATGTATAGACTTTAAGCCCCAACATGCCAGATTAATAGATTAAAGAGCTAGGGGAGTTTTATTAAAGTTCAGAATGTGCAGTGAATATTTTCTGTTTTTACATATAAAACTTTAAAACTGTCAAAGTCTTTGCATTTTTAAAGCGAGAATTTCAAATTTTCTAAGAAAGTCAAAACGTAATCATTTCTATGTCTTTCGCTCAATAAGGTTATCAACTCACTCTTATTTTTGTCAATTTCTCAGCTGGCAATCGTGAATTATAGGATTATTCTTTAACAAGGTAGGACTGTTTATGGATACCATCTTTTTTAAGGCTGTATTTTAATAAATTTAAAAAATATAATTTCCGCTTTGAGATGGACTGTATATGGTATGGAGTTTGAATGAATGAATGAAATGGGGTTTAACGTCCTACGCTTAAGCACCTAACCTGGGCCAATTGAAGACGGGCATACGCCATACAGTGTGCTATGAGGGAAATTTTGCCCGGGCAGCGGCGCTACGGCCTAATCTTATATTGAATTCCAACTGCCAAGGGATCTTTTACGTGTACTCCAATTTGTACACGGGACCTCGGTTTTTCGTCCCATCCGAACGACTTACAACTGTCCTTGTCAGGCCCTCCTTCTGCATCACTGGCAAGGGGAAATCACGCCGGTATGTAGTTTAGTACATTCTTTATCTGTTAATTCCGGCCAGATGGGACTTCTAGAACTTCCAGCACATGTGACTAAGGGTCCAGGTTCGGTCTGTCTATTTCCGGTCCTAACTGAGATAGGGAAGAGATAAATGGGGTTAAACGTCCGCTCGACACAAACTAGGTCAGTTCGGGACTAATACATGGTTTAATTTTATTTCAATAATTTGCTTGCACGTGAGGGGGGACCGGGAGAAAACCACGAGGTTGGACAGGCGACCATACTTTTTGCCACGTACAACCGGGAATTCAAAACAACGCCAGTTGACTCCATAACAGGCTTTATGATACAGCGCGCGCACGCTAACCATTCAGCCATCCCCCCTCCCCCTAATATAAACAAACAAACCAAATAAACTTGAAACGTGACTGTTTATTAAACACATCGATGACGTCAATCCTACAAATTCATACATAAATGCACATCTATAATTTGCTTGCACGTGTACATAATGCATCTTTAACAATCTATAAAATATATTTAAACGTCCAAATAATGAAACGAGATGTAACATCTTACTGGGGTGCCAATGGGATACACTGCACGTCGATTTTTCTTTCCATCCGAACAACTAGTGGCTTTTCCTTGCATGACTACATATAATTAAATTACTAAAATCTGATGAGAACGATTTTGTCAAAACGATTGAAAATTGTGGTTGAAAATTGTCTATAATAATTTATATCTTTTGTTAAGACATATGGAAGGATTTTTGGGTCTAAATAAGATGATCTGCTAATTTGTGTAATCCATTGTTGAAATGTTCAAAATGTCAAAAATACTTATTATGATACCGTCAACTTGGTCATATTGCTTAAGTAAATTGTAATAAAACAAACGTTTTTTGTCATTTTTTCACTCCAACTCCTCTTCAGGGAGATCACGGTGGCTTGGTTTTATTTTATTTTTATACATATATTAGACACATCGTCTGATATTATTTATGAATTTTACATACTTGAGCAACATAAACTGACAACATAGACACATTACTAGGCCTACTCTATCTCGATCCGATACCCATATATGGTAATATTCAGGCTATTGTTATCGTAATGGCGTCGCTTATTTAGTTAGTTTGATCGGGCTTAACGTCGCTTCCACCTGACCTAGGGTTAAATCGCAGACAAAATGCCGGCTTCAGTATTTGATTGGTTCCGCACCGGAAGTATTAAAGAAGATTGGTTTGACACAGGGTGCATGCACCAGACAGTTTGCTCTGAGAGTGACGCTACGACTTACACCTATTACCAATTCCAAATGTCAATGGTTCTTTTACGCGCACGTCGCTATAGGCCTATACAAGGTAGATCGTTTTTTATCCATCCGAACGACTAGACACGTCAGACCAACCCGTACTCTGAGACTTTCTCGGCCAAGACTGAGAGTGAGCCGGCGTGCCTCCCTCTCACCCTGATATACTGCACGCAGCGACCCATCTACGACATACTTCCCAGAATGATTCCTAGCTGTAGATAGACAGCCTAAGTTTGGGATGCCAACCTGGGTGGAAGCGCCCATTAACCCTTTTATTCACAAGGGTAATAATCGAGTCATTTTTTACAAGGGTAGCAAATTAGGCCTGAGGCCTTTTTCCAATTTGGCCCTTGGCACAGATCGTGCGAATGATTTCGATCATTACTGCAGGAAGAAACCGAAGAACTGATCGGACGGTGATTACTCATATTGAATTTCAAAAGAAGATACTAAATCCCACAGTGAGATTCTTTGATCATGTCGGAAAAGAGTTTCTCTATAATGGGATTTTAAACTATTTATTATAACATTTATATCCTCCGTTTTTTGTATGTTCTTTTCGATTGTGCTATTATAACTGTTAATTACAATGTATGTGGAGAGGGCATCGGTAAGTTTTCGTAACTTTTGTCCCAAACCTTTTGTACTTTATTTATGTTCTAGTACAATAAACTATGTTTAAACTATAAAAATGCTGTAGTAAGGACTTGCATGATACCATGGTTAATATACTAATGTAATTTGTTTTACAAAGTTAAAGACAGCCGACTTTTATCTTTGTCAAGGATGACTGACATTTGAAAGGTCAGACCGCTATAGTTCAATGGGTGACGTCACATTCTAATGTTTACCAACAAATTAAGATGGCGTTTATAACGTCAAAAAAGATTACTCCTATATCTATTTAAGCTAAGTATGAAATATTTGTTATCCAGATATACGTCAAACACCTTTATTTATATTTCTTATACTTCAAAAAAATGTTTTAGAATTTATTTTGTCGGAGGAAAAAAGTTAATATTTGACGGATTAAGAAGCATAGATGCCGTCTTTATCAGTGATACTAGCGGCCAAGCGAATATTCACTGCGGGATCAGTGTGATACTAATGCTGTAGTTAGGGCTTGCATGATACCATGGTTAATATACTAATGCTGTAGTTAGGGCCCGAATGTTACCATGGTTAATATACTAATGCTGTAGTTAGGGCCCGAATGTTACCATGGTTAATATACTAATGTTGTAGTTGGGCCCGAATGTTACCATGGTTAATATACTCATGCTGTAGTTAGGGCCCGAATGTTACCATGGTTAATATACTAATGCTGTAGTTAGGGCCCAAATGTTACCATGGTTAATATACTAATGCTGTAGTTAGGGCCCGAATGTTACCATGGTTAATATAGGTAGCGGACCGTTGTTTAGAGTTAATATCTAATTATACGTCACATCACCATGGAAATTAGTTTATTTGTTTATGTCGACAGACAAGAACCGGAACCGGTGAATGATGAATGATGTAATCACTGACACTGCCCATGATCGTTCTTCTGAATTTCCCTAATCCTCTGGTTCCCGTGACAACCAGATCAGCCTTCTCCTGTTTAACAATATCCACAATTACCTCCCCTGGTTTACCGGAAGCAGTTCGAAATTTACCACTTAGCTGTAAAAAAAAAAAAAAAACAACTTTACAAATTTAATTTTTATACGTCTCAATCTATTTTAGTTCCATATCGAAAACAGGGTCGTTTAAAATTTATCTTTATGTAGTCTTAGAACCGTACGTTTACTTTGGAGCGTCGAAAAAGATCTTGCATAACAGAACCAACACATTTCGAAACCTGTTTCCAAAATACGTTAAAACTGTCCAATCGAAAATTCCCCGGACCATGGACACAGATAAAACCGACGGATGCATTGTACATAATAGGTCATATATTGTACATAAAAGGTCATACATAATAGTTATGGGTATGTGTTTCCTGTTGTTGTACTAGATATTTCAATCTTTTTATTTTGTAAGCAGTTACACCCATGACATAGCCTAT
The DNA here is from genome assembly GCA_917208275.1 of Patella pellucida. Taxonomy (NCBI): domain Eukaryota; kingdom Metazoa; phylum Mollusca; class Gastropoda; family Patellidae; genus Patella; species Patella pellucida. Next base: position 3,223,685 of record OU795044.1, read on the forward strand.
CAACTTCCTTCATTTGTCTAGAATACCACAGCAAAACCTAGTAATTTAATAGTGAAATCAATGGATGAGCTGGGGTTTAATATTCATTCATTACGTTTTCCTTTTTTCTCGAAAAAAGGAAAAAAGTGAGTTTCTAGGTTTTGCCTTTTGACGGGAGAATGGTAGTCGTAAAGATTATTTATCAGTCAACTTGAACACGTACGAAGCCTTGATAAGAATATTCGTCGAGGCAGACAGGGTGATAATTGGATCTAATTGAGTACCGTAGGCTAATGATACCTTTTTAGCTGTCAGTAGTTCCTTATATTTCTTCTCCAGTGCTTCGACTTTACCCTCCACTTCTTTTAAAAGCTGTTCTACTATAGCCGGACCTAGAGGAATAAATCATAACATTTATATAAATTCCACTATAGCCGGACCTAGAGGAAAATATCAAAATATTTATATAATTTCTACTATAGCCGGGGGATATATCATAACATTTATATCTGTTCTACTATAGCCGGGGGATAAATCATAACATTTATATCTGTTCTACTTTAGCCGGGGGATAAATCATAACATTTATATCTGTTCTACTATAGCCGGGGGATATATTATAACATTTATATCAGTTCTACCATAGCCGGGGGATAAATCATAACATTTATATCAGTTCTACTATAGCCGGGGGTATATCATAACATTTATATTAGTTCTACTATAGCCGGGGGATATATTATAACATTTATATCTGTTCTACTATAGCCGGGGGATATATCATAACATTTATATTAGTTCTACTATAGTCGGTGGGTGTATCATAACATTTATATTAGTTCTAATATAGCCGGGGGATATATTATAACATTTATATCAGTTCTCCTATAGCCGGGGGATATATCATAACATTTATATCTGTTCTACTATAGCCGGAGAGAGAGAGAGAGAAATGGGGCCGCACAACACACAAAACAAGACCGATAAGACAAGAGAGAGAGAAAGAGAGAGAGGGAGATGGAGAAATTGGGTTTAACGTCCACTCGACACAAACTAGGTCATTTCGGGACTAAAGTATGGTTTTCAACAATTCGATTGCGCGTAGGGGTTTTTAGTAGTGGGAGGAAACCGGAGTGCCCGGAGGAAACCCAGGAGGTTGAGAAGGCGCCCTTATCTCCATGTCACATACGCTCACACTAGGGCTCGAAACAGACAGAGGTCACCGGCCAGCTAGAGGTCAAAGCGCAGCACTCTAGACCACTAGGCCACCCTACCCCCCTACTATAATCGGACCTAGAGGAATATAATATCATAACATTTATATCTGCTCTACCATAGAAATATATATATACGGCTATAACTGTAAAACAGTGTTTGGTATTGAACATTAATAATATACAGATGTGACGTCATCCATTGATGTTGTAGTCACATTATTTCAAATAATAATAAGGACAACGTGCCAATCGCACATTATTTTATACAAGATGAAATGTTGGACTCGGGTGGAGATTTTATTGAAATGCACTTGCGGGATTTTTGTGTAGAATACCTTGAAACAACAGTGGGATTAACGTCCTCAATTATAAATATTTAATGTCTCGAAGTCGACCATTAAATCCTTTGGGTCCGACTGGACGGGTCTATAACACATTAAGTAATGTTTAATGGCCGAGAGCGAGACATTAAATAATATATTGTAACAAAAAGAGGACCGTGAGGTCAGAGTGTTTTGGGTTTTTTTTACAATATATTCACTTAATTTGATAATTGTTTATTTGTGCAATGTCTATTTTCTGTCTTGTCCGCAGGTTTACCTTGTAGTTTTTTGTTTTGCGTGTGGTGCAGTCCTCCTGCACTTACTATTAAGTTCGAGACCATTTAACAACTTAAAATACAGACACGCACACGTGTGTTTACACTACAGTGAAAAATATGTCACTCGAGTCTAATATTTCCCAAGGTACGATTGACAAGTTGCCCGTTCGATTATTTGAAATAATGATACGTCAACATCAAAGGGTGACGTCACATCTGTATTATAACATTTTTTAAATAGAAAACAGAAAGTGCTAACCCATTAGGCCTAAGTGCCAATCTATATACTTACTGGCTAATGTTAAATCATAGGATTCTGGTACATGTATCAACGTTAAATAATCGCCATCTTTCTGTATATGATCACAATAAACTGTAAAAAAAATAACAATACATGTATTCTCACGATACACAGTAGCGGATTAAGCTCTACCAAGGCCTATTGGGCCTATTTAAAATGGCGTGGGCCTAATTAATTTCGGGTCAGGGCCTATGTTGATTCTCGTTGGGCCTAAACCCCTCCCCCTAACATTCATTGTCTATGCGTTTTTAATTGTATCAGGCAAGTCCAAATTTTTTATTTTTTACAAAATCTTTGGGCCTGAGGCTGCAGCCTCATCAGCCTCAATGATAATCTACTTCTGGGTACCCAGTAAAACAGACACTAAAACATACATTATGGGAGATTAGATAAAGAGCTTGCAGTTCTCACTATAATAGTTCCAAACTTGATAATGTAAATGGAATTTGCTGAACATTTCAGTCAAATTGATCCCCCCTGAACCGAGATTTTAGTGGCCTAGCCTCGATCATCATTACTAAAGTCAGTACGATACAAAAAATCATAGTCTCGATTATCCATTTTTTGATTTAATTATAAATGAGCGTTGGACAGCACATCGGGTCCTAATCCAGTAAATATTACAGGCTAGCGATGACCTCGAGAGTTGATTATGGTCTGGATAAGTTAATTAATGTCTAATTAATAATTTAGATAACATTCCAGGCCTAATTAATAATTTAGATAACATTCCAGGCCTAATTCCTAATTAATAATTAAGATAACATTCCAGGCCTAATTAATAATTAAGATAACATTCCAGGCCTAATTAATAATTTAGATAACATTTCAGGCCTAAAAGAAGACCTGTAATTGCATAATGCATGTTTAATGCCTAGGTACCACTGGGTAAAAATCACCGGCGATGTGGAACTAAACAAATCGTCTCGTATACGGCCCTTCAATCTCGATATTATGGGCGTCCCTCCGGGTTGGGCCCCCCCCCCCCCCCACCAATTATGCCGTTTTGGGCGCCCCCCTTGGTCAAGTCGTGGGCGTATAATTGCACTCGGCATTATGCATTATGTGCGGCCGGTCAATCACATTGTCATCAAGCCATTATGGGCGCCCCTCCGGGATATGGCACTCCACTGATAAAGCCGTTTAGGGCGCCCCATCAATCATCATGCCATTATGGGCGCCCCTCCGGGATATTGGACTCCGATTTGGGCGTTCCATTAATCAACTAGTGGTGTTAACCGTGTAATTTATAATGGAGCGCCTCATAATTTGGGAGACGGCCCAAAAATCAAGTGAATTTGGTTGGGCTCCCCGCATACCATTATCACTCGGCCTTATGGGACCCCATAGTGATATAGGCACGTTGGTCGTTGGCGTTGTATCGCGTCCAATGGAAAGGGCGCCTCCGGCGCACATTGGGGGTGCAGATATTCTTGTCGGTTGTGCGGGGCGGGGGGGGGGCGCTCGCTAGCTACAGGCCTGATGTGTCTGGTGTTTTGTATGACACAATATATGAATAGTTTACCCGTCCTGTAATCTGACAGTGATGTAAAATGAAACACAATAGACCCCCTCCCCCCAAACAATCCAAGTTTTCCACTTTTTGTCCTGTATGTGCGCTGTGACTGCTTTTCGGGGAAGTCAGTATTCTTTATAGCAAGATTGGATGTTTCTACTTTCCACATATACCAAAATTGCCATACTTTTATTGGAAATAACCACCCGATAAATAAATCTTTTGCTATCGATCTGTATCGACTGCTGTCATTTAACGGTATAATGTGGAATGACAAGGATGGCTATTTATCTATGTAATCAACCTCCTATCGATTTTCATGTGTTGCAGTTGACAATCAGCTTTGTACCAAGAGGAAATAAATACCCTTCAATCTTCCACAGCGGTGATACAGCCGCCATCATGTCTAAAGGGACAGTCCCGAATTGAACAGAGTCTTAAAAATAAAAGTCTGAGTATGTATGAAATTTAAACGCTAAAATATAGAAGAATGGTGTATATACCCTGACTCAAAATTTCAGCTCAAAATATTGAGTCGTTTAGACGTGAGCGTTAAAACAGCTTATCCGGACACGTAACCCTTTTAAGATTTCGGGACAATTCTTTCATGGGGTGATCCCGATAATCGATTCCCGTTCCTTGAGAGGTCTACACGGTGAATGCTCCATGTGCTGTACTTAATAACAAAAAGTAAATTTCACCGACACGTTATTATTATAAAAAAAAAGTCTGGATTTATCCAATCACCGCATAATACAGCTTGGGACACCAGACTCTGTTTCCAGATAAAGGCTGGCGGGTTAAAATTGTTTGAAAACGTATCACATATATTGTGTTAGTTGCTCGGCCCTAAGGTGGGGGATTTTAACACAAATTAAGCAGTTTTATTCTCAAAAACATTATCGGGATTTACCCTTTAAAGATAACTGACTGATTAAAGATATTCCCTCTGAGAACGACAGAAATCTAAACGATATACCAACTGTCAAAATCCCGGATTTTTTTGTGACGTAATATCTAGAGGTATATCTATTTATAACATGGATTTATTTCATTTATTCAAATAACTTCTGTAATAATATTCATACAATCTTAAACATCAAGCCAGGACGGCCATTAATTATCAGACTCTCTCATAAAAAAAACCCCTGATTTGTTTTACTTTCTGATTCAGATGTTGACCAAACTTTTATCTCTGATTCACAATTCTGAAACTGGATCATGAATATGGCCGACTTATGTCGTGGTGTCGGGTTGTCGTGATGTGCTGTCGGGTGAAAATGCTATGTCGTAGTGTCGGGTTGTCGTGGTGTAGCGTGGTGTCAGGTGAAAATGTCGTGGTCTAGCGTGAAAATGTTGTATTTTCGAGTGAAAATGTTGTATTTTCGAGTGAAAATGTTATGTCGTGGTATTGCGTGAAAATGTTGTATTGCCGGATCAAATAGCTATGTCGTGGTGACGAGTTGTCGTAGTGTAGCGTGAAAATGTTGTATTGTCGAGTGGAAATGCTATGTCGTGGTGTAGCGTGAAAATGTTGTATTGCCGAGTGGAAATGTTATGTCGTGGTGTCAGGTGAAAATGTTGTATTGCCGGATGAAATAGCTATGTCGTGGTGACGAGTTGTCGTGGTGTAGCGTGAAAATGTTGTATTGTCGAGTGGAAATGTTATGTCGTGGTGTAGCGTGAAAATGTTGTATTGCCGGATGAAATAGCTATGTCGTGGTGACGAGTTGTCGTGGTGTAGCGTGAAAATGTTGTATTGTCGAGTGGAAATGTTATGTCGTGGTGTAGCGTGAAAATGTTGTATTGTCGAGTGGAAATGTTATATCGTGATGTCGGGTTGTCGGGTTAAAATGTCGTGATGTCGGGTTGTCAGGTTGTGGCCTAATGAAGACTCCTCTAGCAAGGGATACTTGTAATAACGAAGACAGCTTCTCGGATCAACTAATAGTTAGTGCAGGGGGACTGCGCCACATATGATTTACATAAAGGAATGAATGAATGAAATGGGGTTTAACGTCCTACGCTTAAGCACCTAACCTGGGCCAATTGAAGACGGGCAAACGCCATACAGTAAGCTATGAGGGAAATTTTTGCCCGGGCAGCGGCGCTACGGCCTACTCTTATATCGAATTCCACCTGCCAAGGGATCTTTTACGTGCACTCCAATTTGAACACGGGACCTCGGTTTTTCATCCCATCCGAACGACTAGGCAGCTGTCCTTTTTACATAAAGGACAAATATAACGACAAGACAGCATACTCCGAAAAAGCAAACAAAACAAACAAAAAAAACAATTCAAAAAAGAGTGAATGGATCCGGGGGCTAGCCGTAAGCGTCCACTGCGCTGTACAGTCCTTCAAAGCTCTACCTTCATTTAAAAAATATGTTCGTGACTTTATCGTTTTGTGTTGAAATTAGTCATGTTTCACCCGTGATTGACAATTTTCCTCTTTTATTTAAGCTTCGAGAAAGGTTTTAAAAGTCTAGCTACAAGAATAAGATTATTCCCCAAACTGTCATAATTATCAAACTGTTGCTAGGAAACAGAAATAAGGCCGACCATCGCATATAAATCACAATTTGTAGCAAATAACGTGGTTAAAAAGATGTGTTTCTCTCCGGTACATTTGTATAACATTGTTTTGAAAGTCAGAGTTTTAACCGCCATACATCAGTATAATTAGGTTATTAAGTCGACGTGAGAATGGGTTTTAAACATATAAACAGAGATTATACATGGAACTGTGTGGATTTAATTATCAACAAACGTCTAATACATGTAAAATACACGCGATGAGCAGAAAAATTCCAACCAGAGGTTTAAATAAAAATATAAATTGGACTGAAAGCGTGTCAAATAGACACTTGAGAAAATTACACGTTCTTCTAAAACCAGGCGCAGACGGGTAACTTTTTCGAGCAACTTTCAGGCAACAGTGAAATCGCTGGTCGTTGAAAGAAAAAATCGCTCGTCTGCCCCAACGGGCAACAATAGTTGAATGCTGTTGCTCCGAGTTGCTTCTCGTTTCCAGATATCAAACATGTTTGATATTCGACAACAGAAAATCGCTTGTAGTCGAGAAATTGTTCATCTGTTGATTCAAAATTGCTCGTCTGCGGTGATAGGCGACAACAGGCAACAAGCAACTGGTTAACTGTCCAATCGGCGAGTGCTCTACTGTCATGTGATACTTCAAGATGGAAGTATTGCTTTTGTTGTTGTATGTACGGCGCCATTTTGAATGATTACGTGATATCGGCATTCCGGATACATCCGGGGAAAATTGCTTCTCGTTGCCAGTCAGCGCACACGGGAGACATCGAGTTGCAAATTGCTCGGAGTTGCCAGTAGTTGCCTATTGCAGCAACAAATGAATGAATGAAATGGGGTTTAACGTCCTACGCTTAAGCACCGTACCTGGGCTAACTGAAGACGGGCATATGCCATACAGTATGCTATGAGGGGAAATTTTGCCTGGGCAGCGGCACTACGGCCTACTCTTATATCGAATTCCAACTGCCAAGGGATCTTTTACGTGCACTCCAATGTCCCATCCGAACGACTAGGCAGCTGTCTTTGTCAGGCCCTCCATCTGCATCACTGACAAGCAACAAGCGACGAAAGGTTGGCCATCTGCGTCAAGCTTTATAAAACATTAGTCGAATCGGATTAACTTAGTTGTTCGGATAGTACGAAAACTGTGGCCTAGGCATGCACGTAAAAGATCCCTTGTCAATTTAAATTCGAAACAGTACTACCTTCTGCTGTTTCTTTAAATGTGGCGATATATGTAGGGAGAGGGGTATTACATAGGCTAAGCCTGTTCCCCAATCCCATTCAGACAACCTGAATAAAATATTGTTTAAAAAAACCAAAAAAAAAACCCTTCTGCTGTTTACGCTGTCATATGTTAGTACACTCTCAGACCTTGGGCCACCATCAAACATTTTGTATATCAAATAACCTTTTTGTTTTATAAAAGATTTTCCTTCATAATGTTATAAATTAATAAGACAGTTCCGACTATATAGATATAGTATCCTCGAGGCAAATGTCCTTCACTAGAGTCACAGAAGGAAACTCAACCACTTGGTTTCCTATTTGAGTCAGGGACATGTATGCTTTATTTATTTCAATTCTAGGCGAAAATTCGTCACGTTTCTAGCGAACTATCGAATCTGATATATATTTAAGTATTGAGAATTTGTATTGAGAAATTTATACTATGTTGTTCTCTTTGTGGTAATCAAATACCAATATTTATTTATGATGTATTATTTCATACATATACGTCAGGACACTGGACGTCATTGAAATAAATATTATTATGTTATGGCCACAGAGATAACAACATAGTATAAATTTCTCAATACAAATTCTCAATACTTAAATATAATTATCAGATTCGACGGTTCGCGAGAAACGTGACGAATTTACGTGCATGTGACCTCCGTTATTAATAAAAAACAAATGACAAGACACATTTCTCTTGAAAACCCACACAGGTGTTACAGGGAGGTGTTACAGAGATGTGTTACAGAGAGGTGTTACAGGCAAACGTTACAGGCAGGCGTTAGAGACAGATGTTACAAGCTGGAATAGGGTTTGTAAGAAATTCCAGATAGTTCCTCCTGGCTTATGGCCAACCATCCATCTCGTGTCGTCGGTGCCGTGTCCTAATTACACGAACATTACACGACCATGACATTTCATTAAATGAAATCTGTGGACAACACGTGTGGATCCAGGGGGCGAGGGGGGGAGGGGGCATGGTATATAATTGCTTTCGGAATGAGGCCGCGATTAAGACTCTGGGGACTACAACAAACCACTAATGCATGCGGCACCCTGATGATCACACTTTGCTCCAATGTACGCCCTCCCCCCACCCCTCGCGAAAATTGTGGATCCGGGCTTGCACAATTAACAATTCATTTATATCATTACATTGATTGCATTAACTTCAAATTATTATTTTTTACCCACCTACCGAGGAGTATGATAGTAGGGGTCTATCATGTCAGAGTTCGTATAATGAAGAGATAGACGACCACTGTCAAGATTGGTGGCATTATTTTGTTACGTCTTTTTTGTAAATTATTTTAGTGAAGCCTGTACCGGATGTACCAATGCAGGTCCGGGACAGTACAGCGCAGTGGACGCTTACGGCTGGCCCCCGGATCCATTCACTTTTTTTGATATTTGTTTATCTTGTAGATTTTTGTTTTTCGTGTAGTGCGGTCTTTCTGCACATACTGGTATTATAAAGTATTTTGTACTCACATTCAAAGGCATGAGAAGAGTGCTCACTTTCATCTACCGCTATAGCAACCATACGCTTCATCCCAGTAGCCATTTCGCTGATATCTAACGCGGAATATGCGGAAATGCTCAACGGCAGACGATACACTCCAGCACGCGCATATCGATTTACCCGCCTTGTGTAACAGACTTTATATAAAATGCTTAAAGGGAAACAACAGAATGAATGAATGAATGAAAAGGGGTTTAACGTCCTACGCTTAAGCCCCTAACCTGGGCTAATTGAAGACGGGCATACGCCTTACAATGTGCTATGAGGGAAATTTTTGCCCGGGAAGCGGCGCTACGGCCTACTCTTATATCGAATTCCAACTGCCAAGGGATCTTTTACGTGCACTCCAATTTGTACACGGGACCTCGGTTTTTCGTCCCACCCGAACGACTATGCAGCTCTCCTTGTCAGGCCCTCCTTCTGCATCACTGACAAGGGGAAATCACGCCGGAAAATCGAGATGAACTTTCTCGGCCAATGCAGGGATCGAACACTCAACCTCCAGGCTAGCGAACCAGCGCCTTATCCACTTAGCCACCGTGATCCCCCGGGAAACAACAGTATATTTCATCGGGTGTAGCTTGTCAGTCATTTCAATAAGACCGTTCACTCTGTATATAGTGGAGTTGACATGTGAAATGGGCGTGCACTTCCGGAAAAAAGCGTGAAAATTTGGCTTAAAGGGGTTTGTGGGTATGCTAATTTAAAAAAAATGGCGGGAACCACCCGTAATAGAGCGTTGTAATAGTACCCCTTTAAAACCACCCACAATACAGGGTTGTGATAGCATCCCTTTAAAACCACCACCAATAATAGAGGGTTTTAACAATACACCTTTAAACCCACCGATAATAGAGGGATGTGACAGCACCCCTTTTAAACCCACCGATAATAGAGGGATGTGACATCACCCCTTTAAAATCACCAGACAACAAGCCGACATATTTTGAGTGACAACCTTAGCTATGTATCCCATCATGAATATTGTTCAGGGAATCCAGCATTTAGTTGTCTAGAAAGAGTATTAAGAGTCTCTACTTTCCATTATATAACCAGATATGCCAAACTTGTATAATATTGAAACGAACTAGCGTATATATGGAATGCATGATTTACCCACCAATAATAGTGGGGTGTGACAGAGTTGTTTGAATTAAAATTGAAAGCTGCGCTATAATCTAATTATACGATGGATATTTGTTTAATCTTTACGTCATCACGTTAGATTATTGTTAAAGCCCCAATACCACTCTTGTTGTAACTGAATAATATGGTCCAATCATTATTCTGGTCAACAATTTGTACTATTTTACAATATTTCAATTAAAAAATGATACAAATTTCATCTTAACACACGTAATTTTAAAAATTGGAAAAATTCAACTACATGGTTTGAAAAGCCTTACGTAAGCACTTTCAAATGCAACTTGGATTTAAACATATTTTCGAAACCTCTGGACAAGTAAGATAGTTTGTAATGGATAATTTACACAACAGGTAGGACACTTAAACATCTTGTAGTAAGAATAAGGCTAAAAAAAAATCTGGACCTGTCAAGCCAGCAAGAGTGTTATTGTCCCTTTAATATATAGACCAGTCGTCTGCCGACAATGGATTTAATCAAATAGAAGAAGCTAATGTTTAGGAGATAAACACCTCCTGTTTCGCATTTAGAGGTGTGTTATTGTCCAATTGACATGTCCCGAGAACATTAGGGCCCAAGATGTCATTAACAACTTAAGTATCACACCAATGCAATTTTTGTCAAACCTTGCTTACATTACTCAGTGTTTGTCTAGTTCTTCGGGTGTAACAAAGAACCAAAATCTAACCATGTATGCAAGCACAGGCACTGTATAGAACATTTCGAGGGTTTAGAACATACTTGTGATAAGTCAAAAATAACCAAAAATGTTTTATTCTATTAAAATGAAGAGCTTGTAATTCTCTTTCTATTGGTATATAAATCAATACCATCGCTCATTTCAAAATGTCTGATAATATCGATCAAAAATATTAATTAATGACATTTTGGTAGTGAATCAAAAGTTTAAATTGCAATTTTCTCAAAATCAGGCATTTTGACTTATCACAAGTGTGTTCTAACCCCTCGATTTGACGTTTGAGAACGGATGGGTTAACACAATGACCATGTGCCTATCTTAGAATTACTAAAGAATTATGTTGGTTGATGTTGAAGGCCTGTCTTCATTAACACAGCCCGTGCAGAACACCCCCTTTTATTTAGTTTAAACAACATTTTATTCAATAAACTAAAACGGATTGAACAACAGACAAAGGCCTATATACGTTGATTTTCAAATTCACCAGTAATAATACTAGACATGTCTTGCTGTTTCCCTTGAAGACGAGGGGATCACGGTGGCTAAGTGGATAAGGCGCTGGTAAAAGCGATAAAAGACATTTGAAAAATTATAGACCTATAAATTTATTAAATGTTGACTATAAGATTTACTCTAGAATTTTAGCATTGAGACTCCGAAGTATTATTAATACTATTGTTACTCCTGACCAGTCGTGTATTCCCGGTCGTGACATTTCTGATAATATTGCATCCATCAGAGATGTTTTAAATTATGTTGATTTTGAAAATATACCATGTTATATTTTAAAACTCGATGCACTCAAAGCTTTTGACCGAGTTTCACATTCTTATATTTTTACTGTACTAAAGCATTTTAATTTTGGTAATAATTTTATTGAACATGTTAAAATATTATATTCTAATATATATAGTAGTGTTAAAGTGAACGGCCATATATCTCGCCCTTTCCCTGTCACTAGATCAGTCAGACAAGGTTGCCCACTCTCAGCCCTATTATATGTCCTTACAGCTGAACCCCTTAATGCACTTATTAAATTTAACCCAAACATTAAAGGAATAAGTATACCAGGATCACCCACCCCATCACTCCTATACCAGCATGCAGATGATTGTACCCTAACCCTGTCAGACACCGACTCAGTCGTAAATACATTTACACAAATACAACCATATTGCAAATGTTCTGGCGCAAAAATAAACATAGAAAAATCTGAATTACTACCCGCTGGATCTGTTAGAAATGAACATATTTCACTTCCTGTACAAGTAAAAATTATTTATGATTGTGTTGAAATATTAGGTATTTATTTAGGACCAAATTCTAATGCTTGTAACTATAAAAACTGGGATTTAAAACTTAATAAAATTAAAAGAATTTTAAACATGTGGTCACAAAGGAAACTTACTTTGATTGGAAAATCCTGTGTTATTAACTCATTATGTATGTCTTTGTTATGGTACCCCTTGAGAGTTTTAAATATACCTAATTATATTATAAACAGAGTTGAAGAATGTATTAAAAATTTTATATGGTTTAATAAAACACCTCTTGTGAAAAGTTCTACTGTTTTAGGTTCATATGACCAAGGCGGCTTAAATATACCCAAACTTGTATTAAGACAAGACGCCTTTAGATTAAATGTTTTAAAGAAATACAATGATACTACCTTTCAAGCTATATGGAAACACCTTTTTACTTATTTCCTTAATTCATATCATAATATGAATATAGATATTGAAATATTTGCATTAAAACCTGTTCCAGGTGGCTTACATAATATACCAGACATTTATAGATCTGTTTTAATTGCATGGAACAATATTAATAATAATAAAAGAATACCACCTTTAAGTTATAATGACATTTTAAACCAACCATTATTTGATAACCCTTTTATATTATATAATAATAAGTCTCTTCATTATGATCTCTTTATTACCAATAAGATTGTAAAAGTTTCTGATATATGCTTTTGTGTTATACCCGGTTTATTACCCTTAATCCACATAATTGATTTGTTTACCATTTATAATGATGATGTGGATATTGTTAAGATTGAAAAATATTATAAAACCATATGCTCATGCCTTCCAAATGACTGGCTTGCTATAATTAATAAAGAAAGTCATGTTATTAATAAACATATCATTCTCCATATACACATTAATGATGAATATATACCAATTACAAATTGTACATCTAAATATTTTTATAATGTTCTAAGAAAGAAATTTTATAAAGAACCCACTAGTCTTAACTTTTGGAACCAGTTTAATTACAATATTGACTGGAAAAATGTATGGAAATCCATAGGTTATTACTTAAAGAGCAATGAATGCATAGAAAATGATTTTAAAATAGCTCATAACATTATATATACATATGAGAAACTCTTCAAGTATAAAACTATTGATAGTCCTCTGTGTTGTATTTGTTTAAGTGATATAGAAAATATGCAGCATTTATTTCTTAATTGTCCAGATGTCTCAGAGTTTATTAATAATTTAAAATCTATATTAATTAATTTTTACCCAGAAGGATTTAGCACTGTCCATTTTAATACAATATTACTATTCGGTGTCCAAGTCATTAAAGGTAATAAAAAGAATAATATTTTAATTCTACTACTATCCTTTGCTAGACTAGCTATAATAAGACGCAGAAATATGCTCCTAAAGACTGGTAAAATTGTAAATGTTTTTAAACTTTTTATGTCAATGTTACAACATCATTTTCAGTACTTATATTTTTATTTAAAAGAACAGAAATTCAAAGATTTAATATGTATACAAAATATTATATATATAAAAAATAATGAAGTAAAATTATGTATAAGTGTATAAATCCGGGCAATGTTTTTAATTGTACATAATATATTTTACCCTTATTACGCTTTTGTACATTATAAATAACCAAAAATACTTGTTTTTATTTTTGTAATATAACTTCTTGCCTGGGTGTATATATGTTACTATTATATTTATATCTAATTATGAATTTATGAAATGTATTTAATGTAATGTATATACTTTTGTTTCTGTGAATAAAAATTTGAAAAAAAAAAAAAAAAAAAAAGGCGCTGGTTCGCTAGCCTGGAGGTTGAGTGTTCGATCCCTGCATTGGCCGAGAAAGTTCATCTCGATTTTCCGGCGTGATTTCCCCTTGTCAGTGATGCAGAAGGAGGGCCTGACAAGGACAGCTGCCTAGTCGTTCGGATGGGACGAAAAACCGAGGTCCCGTGTACAAATTGGAGTGCGCGTAAAAGATCCCTTGGCAGCTGGAATTCGATATAAGAGTAGGCCGTAGCGCCGCTGCCCGGGCAAAATTTCCTTCATTGCACACTGAGGCGTATGCCCGTCTTCAATTAGCCCAGGTTAGGTGCTTAAGCGTAGGACGTTAAACCCCATTTCATTCATTCATTCTTTAAGACGATTACACACGAACACAGATGACAGACATCTCGTAATGTAATTACATGGGGATATATTGTATTCCTCTAAATAATCATAGCTTCAATTGATATGGAAATGGCATTCTGATAACATCTTTTTGGCGTTACAGACCGGTATAAGACTGGGTTTCATTTCGACAAGATTAATGTCATGTCAATGTTACAGATGAAATGGGGGATTTCAGAGGCGGATCCAGGAAATCCAGTTAGGGGGGTGTGTCAGTGGTGATTTGTGGCGCATATCTATTTTTTTAAACTGTTTTTTTAGGGATTTAGGGGGGGGGGCACCTAGTCCCCCCCCCTCGATCCGCCTCTGGAATTGGGGATTAAACTAAATAGGAAGGCGGAGATGTTCTCACTTCGACGACGTTTGAGTATAAGGGTTCTTTTACGTGCTCACCAATGGCCGAGTGTCATTCAATCTGATTAAAAACCGATCCAATTTCGTTTCGTTTTTATAGTTACTATCCCGGTCTCTAGGATACAGGTAAGCCTGATTACCTCCCTTTACAACTCTTTGAAAGAGCTCCCAACATATGCAGCTACAACTTCAAGTTTCAAGGAGCGCAACAGTTTTTTGTGTAATACATACACCATCCTACCGGTACCCATTTACAGCTGGGTAGACTGTAATTGCAGGGATGGAGTGTCTTATTCAAGGACACAAGAACTCGGCGAACAATTCGGGTCTCGAACCTGCAACAGTTAGGTCTCAAATCCTACTCTCTAACCGTTGCACGAAATCCCTCCCGTAATAATTGAATTAAAGTAAATGAGACTCGGAACAACGTACGTCTGACTTAGAACTACCGTGTATAGTTAAATTAAACTGTTTGTGATAATCAAAGATACTACAGGTATTATCTTTCAGTGAATTAGTAATGTAGGGCATTCGGCAAACCTCGACAGATTCCGGTACCCTCCGTAACCGTACATCTAGACTCGGATGTATGACAGTAATTGATATGTACCTACGACCATACATTTGCGATGATCTAGACTCGGATGTATGACAGTAATACATTTGCGATGCAGTTAGTCGACTACCGATTTACTGTAACAGGAAAACGTGCCGCTTTTACAAAAAAGTCCCAAAATGGCAGCCATTATTTAGTATGTTGATATAATCTCTATTCGGATCCTTTAAAAATAGTTCCAAAATGGCCGAATTCCTCATATATCCGAGTCTAGATGTAGGGTACCGGAATCTGTCGAGATTTGCCAATTTTAATGCAGGGGGCCAAAGATAAACACGAGTTGTCCGTCTTTATAACTGACTGAATTGACGAGTGATAACAGATACACGGCCGAATTTCTGGTCACTAATAATTCCCCTCGAAGACCAAAAGCTGCCATATGTGACTGTAAGAGGATATCTGACAATTCAATAAAGTAATGTCATTAGATAAGATAACACGAGAAAAGATAGAAATAGTCCGTACATTCCCTTGTTTTTATATAAAAACATGGTAATGCACAGACTTTTCTATTTTTCGCTCGTGTGATCCTATCTAGTGGAAGTCAATAATCTTTATGAGTTATCAGAAATCCCCTCACAGTCTCACACAACACCTTCCGATTCATGACACCTGTATTACTCATATGTGTTAAAGGGCTAATCCCGATATTTGTTTTGGGAATAAAACTGCTGCTAAATTTTGTGTTAAAATCCCTTAAAATATTCGAGTCAAGGGCCGAGCAACTACGACTTAAATCCGTCAGTCTTCATTTGGAATTTGAGACCGGTGCCCCGAGGTGTATTTTGTGGTATCTGGATAAAACCAAACATTTTTTCATAAAAATAATGTGTCGTTGAAATTTGCCTTTCTTTATTAAGTACGGCACATGGGTTATTCACTGCATAACCCTCTCAAGTAACCGTAATCGGTTAAAAGGTCACCCAACGAAACAATTGACCCGAAATCTTAAAAGGGTTACGTGTCCGGATAAGCAGTTTTGGCGTTCACGTCCAAACGACTCAATATTTTGAGTTGAAATTTTGAGACAAGGTAAATACGCCATTCCCCTATATTGTGGCGATTCATTTTTATACATTCTTAGACTTTTATTTTTCAGCCTCTGTTTAATTCGGGATTGTCCCTTTAAAATTACATTTGGAATGTGTTTAACCAGTTCTATAGCATATGTGATAATGACTGACAATTTACCTTTGGTACACGAATCGTGTACCATAGTGCATTCCAGTGCCATTTGTAACAAGGTGCTCAACATAATGAGGCTAGACATATTCCACAAGTCATGTCAAACGGCGATGCCATATTCGTATTTGGAGAGCATGCGCAATAAATACTATCGGTTTCATTGGAATAACCGGACACTAGAAACTGACTTTCGGTTGAGACTTCTGGTGTATTTCACCGAACATAACTGATGATAATACAGAGTAAAACGGAAACGTTTAAATGTAAAACAGTTTTTATAAATTCCTATTACTTTATTATATGTGTTGCAACCCATTTGTGCCCATTTTCAGGTCTAAAATTTTAATATTTGCGATTTAGCTCCTGATTCAACACTGATTTGCATATCAGGAACCAACTCGCACCACAGATAGCAACCAAAGCTTAATTTGGCACAAAAAGGGAAACAGAGGCGGGTCCAGGGGGAGGGCCCTAGGTGCCCCCCCCCCTAAATCCCTAAATAACAGTATACAAAATAGATATGCGCCACAAATCACCACTGACACCCCGATTTTTTCAAAACCCCTAACTGGATTTCCTGGATCCGCCTCTGAAGGGAAAGTCTTTTGCAGGAAGTGGGTGAAATGTCATTCGAATTAAGGCGAAACGAACTGACATTGAGATATTTGCCTACGATATCACCGTAGATGGAAGTGGGCGTTCAACTCCAGATACCAACGAACACGAACTTTGAGATACTGGGCCAAGTTACAGTATCTAAGGGACAGCTGTTCAATAATAAAGTGTACAAAAACATCAAGACGAGGGTTCAATCCCAGCTCAGGGCAAGAACTTTATCATTGTAAGTGAGAGGGATATTCGGTCCCCCGTCCGATCAGGCAGGTTTCCCCCGAGTTCTTCGGTTTCTTCCTGCAGTAATGATCGAAATCATTCGCACGATCTGTGCCAAGGGCCAAATTGGAAAAAGGCCTCAGGCCTAATTTGCTACCCTTGTAAAATGACGCGATTAAGAGAAATATTCAAAAGAAATGTCAAATCAGATAACTAACAAGGCATTTTCGTATCCAGTAGACGTGGTACAAGGGTTAATCAGCAAACTGGGTTTATGAGATGTGTTGTTGGCGTTTGGGAAAGTAGGACGAGGGGAAATATGTAGGGAGTGAAGTGCTTTAAAGAGATAGTTAGATGTATTATGAATGGTTAGAGTGGCTGTGGTGTTACGGTGAAATACTATGCCGCCACTGTTTTTTTTATCTTGTAAAATGTTTATTCATAGCATAATAGGCATATACATTACATATTAACAGTGTATTTTACACAATTTCAATACATTCCATATATAGTGGTATTGTCTAAGACAGAAATTAGTATATCCAGACTAAAAATATTATACAATATTAAAACCACTTTTTTTTAGTTATTTTTTGTTGTTGATTAGGATATATGTACAAATATAAAATGTAAAATAAGTTATGTACAGTAGACGGCACGTCTACGCCCCAAAGCACATGGTCTTGAAAGAAACGTGTTGTTGGCTGTTTTTAGATTTGTATTCCCTTCGATCACGGGAATGCCGATGATTTGACAACATACGTTCTTTTGAAGCCAGTCACATACAAATCGTTCTGCATTAACAACTCTTAGCATTATTGTTAATTTTGTGAGGTGATAAACGAAACCGTTAAACGTTATTGAAAATTTATTTGTGATTTTTAAATTTCCGGTGATCTTCGTCTTATGGTTTTGTGTGGAAATTTATAATTTTATGGATTTTATTACAATTAAGGTACGATCCTCCATAAATAGAGCTGTAACTAAAACCGAACTTTGAAGCGTTTTTTTTTTCATATTTAGCAGAATGTAACACTGCTAAGTGAGACATTAATTTTGACCGGACATAAAATTACGAATGCAAAACGATAAAATGGCCATGAGTTACGGGTTGCGCAGTACTCATTTCAACTCTCAAAACAATAAACTAGCAATGATTTACCGCTTACGTGGTACTCATTTTAACACGCAAAACAATAAACACACCAATTAAACAATACACAGCGGGTCATTCGTTTTTGACCCGTCGGTTAATTAACATACCCGGTACAGAAAACTACCGTCCCATAGATTTTCACCCCTGGCGATAATAAACTCACTTTGTTAATTAGCACACCTTATCTAGAGTTATAATCCGAATTTTATTTTTTTGATCGAGATACGTAGGTATTTATATCGTTTCTTATAAGGCAAACGTACCTTTTGACTCTTACCTATTTTTCAGTGTAAGCCTGCGCCTCAAAAAGAGTTCTCGCCTTTTATTAACAGTGTTTTTAGAAGCAAGGGTTAGTTTGCTTCTAAAAACACTGTTTTCCGTTCCGAAAAATACAAAAGTAATTTTCTACCAGATGACCATGGTTCTTTTCACCGAGACTAGATAATTTCTCTTGATGTAAGGATATAGCTATGCGTAAGTTCAAACAAGGTCAATAAATCCGAGGTGACACTGTTGAGAACATAAACCCATGGGTTTCTTTATTAGCAAATTGAGCTTGAATCAACTCAGTTTGTACTGAACAATTTTTGACTGATATGTATAAACTTTTTTCACACATCCGGTTTTTAATTAGCGATACACAGGTACAGTGGCAAATGTTCTACTAAACAGACTGTTACCTTTTGGGGACTTGTAAAAGAAAAAGAAATAGTATCTGTGCGCGTGCCAGTAAAAGAAAACTAAGAGTTCGCGCATAAAAATGCCCGAACGTACCAGGCGCCAGGTCATCCAGCCCCATGGACCTTTTTAAATTCAAAAAATGGCATAAGCCTAGGTAACGTTGCCAAGAAAAAAGAAAACAGACAACGAAAAACGGTCATCGAATATGAAAATATACACGGACGGGTCTCACGACCCAAACTGCATTCGGTGTGGTCATTCCCGAATTTAGATTTTATTAAATGGATTTGCATATTTTTATATTTAATTGCTTTAGATTAATGTTGGTTCCATTTTTCAACTGTGAATTGTTTGCTGTGCACCAATTCAGCTACCCATATATCAGAGGCGTAAGTCGATATTTGTTTGATAATGGCCTGGTGGAGTTTGGTCAAGACGCCACATGTGCATACGTTATTTCTGATACTGTACAAGGCGGTGTACAAGGCTCTGTTCGCTTTTTTCCCTACGTCTGACATGGCCTGTTGAAAGCTAGAGTTATTAGATATCAGGTCCGGCGGAGTAGGGGGGCTAGAGGGAGGGGGGACTTTAGCCCCCCCACCCCCAATAAATAATTTGGCCCCTTTTCTTCCGGTTGTTGTGTACCCTGGACCCTCGCCTATAGGAACTTAGGTTGGAAGCCCCCGCCTCCCCCCAATCAAGAATTGCTTCAACCGACCCTGATGATATACATACACCCATCCTAGATACACATACTACGTATTTACATTTTCCATGTTATGAATTCCAATATGGAACTGTTTATTAATTTTCTTATTATTAGAGAATAGCCTATACCGTTTTGTTTTTTTAAGACTTCGAATTTTGTCTAATGATTGTTCGTACTTGGTTTTATTTTATTTATTACTTTTGATATATAAATTTAAAAACAATGTGGCAATGACTTTATTAACTTCACTTTAGATTTGGAGTAATCGTGTTACACATGTTTAAACACACCTTATAATAATTTTTATCTTATCTGAGTTGTGACTATAAGAAAGTTAAACCTTACCTGTAACCTTACTACTACAAGTTTTACCTGTATTCTTACTACTACAAGTTTTACCTGTATTCTTACTACTACAAGTTTTATTCTAATAATATACGATGAAGTGTCTTATTCTTCTGACGGTCTTCATACTTACTACTGGTAACAACCATTTTACTTACTCTCTTAATAATAATAATAATGATAATAATAATCGCGTCATTTTACCAGGGTAGCAAATTAGGCCTGAGGCCTTTTACTAATTTGGCCCTTGGCACAGATTGTGCGAATGATTTCGATCATTACTGCAGGAAGAAATCGAAGAACTCGGGGGAAACCTGCCTGATCGGACGGGAGACCGAATATCCCTCTCACTTACAACTATAATCTGTTAGTTGCATTTAATGATTGGTAAAGACATTAACAGAAAACAGTTTTTATTGGAATCAATCACTGGTTAGTGGTTTATTCACAAAGCACGACGTTTCGACAAGTTTCCTCTTCTTATCGTTATCAAGCGCAATGTCAGTGATTGATTCCAATAAAAACTGTTTTCCGTTAATTTCTCTCATTTCTATACATTTTATATATATATATATATTTAGTTCTTCGTTTCGTTTCATTTTCTCGTGTGGCTAAGTGGGTGCTGGCTCGCTAGCCTGGAGGTCGAGTGTTCGATCCCTGCATTGGCGGAGAAAGTTCATCTCGATTTTCCGGCGTGGTTCCCCCTTGTCAGTGATTCAGAACGGAGGGCCTGAGAAGGACAGCTGTCTAGTCGTTCGGATGGGACGAAAAACCGAGGTCCCGTATACACATCGGCGTACACGTAAAAGATCCATTGGCAGTTGGAAGTCGATATAAGAGTAGGCCGTAGCGCCGCTGCCTGTGCAAAATTTCCCTCACAGCACACTGTATAACGTATGCCCGCCTTCCATTAGCCCACGTCAAGTGCATAACAGTAGGACGTTAAACCCCACTTCATTTCTTCGTTTTGTTTTATTTTCGTTTCGATCTTTTTTACTGTACCACGCTAAGGACTGTTCAATTTGTGTAATGCTAGGATCTTGCCGAAAGCGTAATGTACTGCCTGTGGACGCTTACGGCTGGCCCCCGGATCCATTCACTTGATTTGATAATTGTTTAGTTTTTGCAATGTTTATTTTCTGTCTTGTCCGCAGGTTTATCTTGTAGATTTTTTGTTTTGCGTGTAGTGCAGTCCTCCTGCATTTACTATTAGAGTAGAGTTTTAGCCCTTCGTACTGCAGAATGTTCTCGTTGTCGGGCTTTGCTCCTGTTAGCTCACTACATTTATTTTTTTAGCGTTTACTGAGTTTCTGTCCGGATTATCGCCCTTATTATTATTCGACGTTCTAACACCTGACGTCAATTGGCTGACTATCGCCATTGAAGAGACGACCACTTACAAGATCGGTCGCATTTTTTTTTTTTTTTATTGTTACGTCTTTTATGTAAATCATTTTAGTGAAGCCTGTACCAAGACAGGCCCGGGACTGTACAGCGCAGTGGACGCTTACGGCTGGCCCCCGGATCCATTCACTTGATTTGATAATTGTTTAGTTTTTGCAATGTTTATTTTCTGTCTTGTCCGCAGGTTTATCTTGTAGATTTTTTGTTTTGCGTGTAGTGCAGTCCTCCTGCATTTACTAATAGAATTCGGCAAATTTTGTTTAGTTTAGTGTGATTCCAATGCTGTTTTCTTGATATTAAAATTTGTTGTCATTCAAGCAGTATAATTAAAATACAGATCTATATTTTGGTTCGTCTTTTATACTTTCGATGGTCTGTAGTAAAGACAAGTAAAACGAAATTTTGAACTATAAAAAACGAAACGAAATTGGATCTGTGTTTTAATGAGATTGTCATTCCAGAAGTATCCTATTATGTTTCTGCTCTAGTCTTGTGCTACTTTATAGATAATATTGCAATTATACTCACACCTTCTCTGCGCATGTTGTATCTGACACTATGGAATCTGATTCTGTATCTGACTTTACTTGCTGATTCTGTATCTGAATACGACTCTATGGAATATGAATCTGATCATGACTCTACTTGCTGATTCTGTATCTGACTCAACTTGATGATTCTGTATTCGACGCTATGGAATCTGATTCTGTATCTGACTCTATGGAATCTGATTCTGTATCTGACTCTATTTGCTGACTCTGTATCTGAACCTATTTATATTTCAGTGAATGGAGCGGCTATTGGAAATGATCTCCTGAGCTCCGTGAGTTTTGATGATTCTATTTAAAATATCTTGTCAAGGCAGGAATGAAGCATAACCTGGCACAGCTACATTTTATGTCATTACAATAAAGGGGTTTCGCAGAAATGTATTATTTATTTGGTTCGGGTGGGCGGCTGCGTTCACTTTATATGTCGATCCAAATGAAGTTTATAAACGAACCGTTGTGGGAACCTCTGATGTCAGTTGTCAACAAGAGGCCATCAAGTGTTATAAAGCTTAACGGGCCCATACACGATCCAACATGTTTGATTAAACATGTTGGATCAAACATGTTTGACAGCTTGACGTTGCCCATACACGTTCAAACTTGTTTGTCAAACATTAGTTTGTGCCAAGAGTCCGTAATGGATGGACCAACAGATTTAGCCCTTGCTTTAGCTATGCGAAAAAGAAAACCCAGAAAAAAAAGAAAGTGGGCCAAAAATTGGTTGTTGCAGCGCAAAAAGTTTGGCCATTCTAAATGATTGGATGAATTGCGATGTACTGAGCCCATCGCTTTTAAAAAAATCTTGCGGATGGAGGTAGATTCATTTGATGAACTTTTGGGGCTTGTGAGACCTTTTATAACAAAACAAGATACAAATATGCGTGATGCCATATCTCCTACTGACTGACTTTCAATAACTCTGCGATTTTTGGCAACTGGGAACACTTTTGAAGACCTTAAGTTTATAATGTTGGACAAACAAGTTTGATGAAGCCCATACACGATCCAACATGTTTGACTGTTTGACGAAAAATATCAAAAGAAATCAGATCCATCAAACATTTGACGTCAAACGTTTTTGGCCATCAAATTTACACATACACGATCAAATATCCATCAAACATGTTGGATCGTGTATGGGGCCCTTTAGGACCAAATACAATAACCAACACAATAAACCAGGGCCGTATCTAGCGGGGCGCAGGGGGTACATTGCACCCCCAGAAAAATAAGGCGCCCGACAAATTGCGCCCCTATCCACTCCACGAAAAATTTCGACAGTCTTTCAATTATAAAATGATACACTTGATTCTGATCAATATCAGTAACTTGGGCATTATATGGCGCCCCATCACTCTGCTGTACCCCCACTTTTAAAATCCTACATACGTTCCAAATTACATATATATACATGAAGTTAGTCTCAAATAGTATTTTAAATTTAGAGAAACTTTCATGTAGCAGACACTTGAACTGAACGAAACATACACGTATATCAAAAACTGTATCATAGAACATTCTAACTACAATTACTCCCTCTCTCTCTCTCTCTGTCTCTCTCTCTCTCTCTCTGCCCCTCTCTCTCTTTTTCGCTCGCTCTCTCTCTCCCTCTATTCCTCTCTCTCGCGCGCTCTCTCTCTCCCTCCCCCTCTCTCTCTTTTTCGCTTCCTCTCTCTTATCCCCTCTCTCTCTCCCTCTCTCTCTCTCATTTTAGCTCGCTCTCTCTCTCTCTCTCTTTTTCGCTCGCTCTCTCTCTGCCTCTATTCCTCTCTCGCGCGCTCTCTCCCCCTCCCTCCCTCTCTCTCTCGCTCTCTCTCCCGCTCTCTCCCTCTCTCTCTTCCTCTCTCTATATCTCTTCCTCTCGCTCTCCCGCTCTCTCTCTCTTTTTCGCTCTCTCTCTCTCCCTCTCTCTCTCCCTCTATTCCTCTCTCTCCCGCACTCTCTCTCCCCCCTCCCTCCCTCTCCCACTCTCTCCCCCCTCTCTCTCTCTCTCTCTCCCCCTCCCTCTAATTACCTCCTATTGTCGTGTTTTTCGAACACAGATGGCATTAAATTAAAAACAACTTGAACCCAGTGCGACTTGTTATTTAAAGCTAGATACCCACAGAAAAACTTAATCGCACATTGAGAACGGTAAGGTCATAATAAATTGGTGTTTAATTATGTGTGGTGTGCGGTTTAATTTATCAACAATACCTTTAATTTGCTTAAAGTCTTTAAACCTGAATTTCTGTTGTGGGCGGTGTCTTTAATATTAGATCTCGGTGTTGGCACCGTTACGACTTTTATTTTCTAGCTGACAATCTGTATTGCAAATTGTGCTTTTAATAGCATGTGTCTGGACGCTAGGGAAATGACACATACAACTTTTTTTTTCTAGCTGAGAATCTGTCCTATTGTGGACTGTGCCTTTAATACCATGTGTCTGGACGCTGGTGTGGTGACACATACAAGTTATTTTACCTTTAATGGTATGAAATGTGCCGGTTGTGCAACCTGTAGCAGACTACCTATTGAGGCGATTGCCAAAAGAGATGCAGTTCCTGCTACTGATGCATCTATAAAACTCGACCCAACTGTAAGTACAATACTATAGATGTAATGTATAGGGTAGGGTATGCTGACTCTCTCTATCATACTGTATACTCCATGTAGGGTATTTCATAATATCGTTGGCACAAATAACCACTTTATCTTTACGGACATTTCACAAAATGGTATGTGTTTAATTAAGGATAATACACCAGAAGCAGGCTCTTGGATGTATTTACAATACTATAGCGAATTGAGAGAGAGAGAGAGAGAGAGAGAGAGAGAGAGAGAGAGGGAATGGGGTTTAATGTCCACTAGACACAAACTAGGTCATTTCGGGACTAACAAATGGTTTAATTGTATTTCAATAATTCGCATGCGCGTAGCGGTCTTTAGCCCTGGGGGGACAGGCGGCCTTACTCCTTGTCACGTACAACCGTGGCTTTCGAAATCACACCAGTTGACTCAATGACAAGCTTTATGATGATACAGCGCGGACGTGCTACCCCCCCCCCCCCCCGACGCGAAATGGGGTAATTGATAAAAACTGAATGCAAATTCTAACGAAGATGGCACTTCTGGGGTTAGATTCTCTTGGAAGGTATAACGCCATTCTTATTCGAGTTGAGTTTTCATTAGTTACAATTGATTGCATGACTCCATCTCTATTTGTAGAAGTTTGTTAGAAATAGAACTGATTCTGGAATCTGTATAAAAGCAATCTCATTTATTATTCAATGTTTTAAAATGTAAAAACATTATGGGAATTAATATTGCACATACTATTTTCATTCGTTCGTGGGGTTGAACGTCCGCTTCCACCGAAGGTATTTTTTTAGGATACTTAGGTAGCTTTTCCCTTGATTTTCGTCAACTGTCAAACTATCGCCGTTCAGAAGACGGTCAACCGTCAACACCCGCCCCATTACGTCTCTCTTGTAAGTTTTTTTTTTGTTGACATTTTAATAATAATAATAATAATCGCGTCATTTTACAAGGGTAGCAAATTAGGCCTGAGGCCTTTTTCCAATTTGGCCCTTGGCACTGATCGTGCGAATGATTTCGATCATTACTGCAGGAAGAAACCGAAGAACTCGGGGGAAACCTGTCTGATCGAACGGGAGACCGAATGAAGTCGGTATTATTACAGGCCCAGGACTGTACTGGTCAATTCACTTGATTTGATATTTGTTGTTTGTGTCTTGCTGGAGGTTGGGATGGCCTACTAGTGGTCTAGAGTGCCGCGCTTCGACCTCTAGGTGGCCGGTCACATCTGGCTGTGGTTTCGAGCCCTAGTGTGAGCGTATGTGACATGGAGATAGGGGCGCCTTCTCAACCTCGTGGGTTTCCTCCGGGCACTGCGGTTTCCTCCAACAGCGAAAGACCGCTACGCGCAAGCGAATTAATGAAATAGAAATTGAAAACTATACGCTAGTCCCAAAATGACCTAGTTTGTGTCGAGTGGACGTTAAACCCCATTTTTCTCTCTCTCTCTCTCTCTCTCTCTCTCTCTCTCTCTCTCTCTCTCTTGTCTTGTTTTGTGTGTTGTGCGGTCCTCCTATAGTAAGTGAGAGGGATATTCGGTCTCCCGTCCGATCAGGCAGGTTTCCCCCGAGTTCTTCGGTTTCTTCCTGCAGTAATGATCGAAATCATTCGCACGATCTGTGCCAAGGGCCAAATTTGAAAAAGGCCTCAGGCCTAATTTGCTACCCTTGTAAAATGACGTGATTATTATTATTATTATTATTATTATTATTATTATTATACTAACTGTTAGCTAATACTTTTAATACTTTTGATGTTTCAGAAAATCATCCATCTTCTTAACATCTGTCCAAGGACCATGTGTGCTTATCCCGGCTCATGCAACCCATCTGAATACATCCAGAGTTATTTTGATTACAATGGTAAAAGATGCCCTGGGTGTGTCAGCTGCCCATCAAATCTGGTAGTGAATCCAGTGTAGAAGATGTACGGATGTTTGAAAATAAAATATTCTAATAAACTTGATATTTTTGTTCAGGAACATGCGTTTTAATAGACAGATTGTGGAGTTGGTTTTTAGTTGCGTAGGGTGTAGTTTTTGATGGTGTAGGGTGTAGTTTTGGGTGGTGTAAGGTGTAGTTTTTGGTGGGGTAGGGTGTAGTTTATGGTGGGGTAGGGTGTAGTTTTTGGTAGGGTAGGATGAAGTCTTTGGTTGGGATAAGGTGAAGTTTTTGGTGGGGCACGGTGTAGTTTTTGGTGGTGTAGGGTGTAAATTTTGGTAGGGTAGGGTGTAATTTTGGGTGGGGTAGGGCGAAGTCTTTGGTGGTGTAGGGTGTAGTTTTTGGTGGGGTAGGGTGTAGTTTTTGATGGGGTAGGATGTAGTTTTTGATGGGGTAGGATGTAGTTGTTTGTGGTAGGGTAGGTTGTAGTTTGTGGTAGGGTAGGGTGTAGTTGTTTTTGGTGGTGTAGTTGTTTGTGGGGTAGGGTGATGTTTTGGATGGGGTAGGGTGTAATTTTGGGTGGTGTAGGATGTAGTTTTTGGTGGGGTAGGGTGTAGTTTTTGGTGGTGTAGGGTGTAGTTTTTGTTGGTGTAGGGTGTAGTTGTTGTTGGGGTAGGGTGTAGGTTTTGGTGGGGTTGGGTGTAGTTTTTGGTGGGGTTGGGTGTAGTTTTGGGTGGGGTAGGGTGTAGTTTGTGGTAGGGTAGGGTGTGGTTTTTGGTAGGGTAGGGTGTAACTTTTGGTGGGGTAGGGTGTAGTTGTTTGTGGGGTAGGGTGATGTTTTGGATGGGGTAGGGTGTAATTTTGGGTGGTGTAGGATGTAGTTTTTGGTGGTGTAGGGTGTAGTTTTGGGTGGGGTAGGGTGTAGTTTTGGGTGGGGTAGGGTGTAGTTTTTTGGTGGTGTAGGGTGTAGTTTTTGGTGGTGTAGGGTGTAGTTTTTGGTGGGGTAAAGTGTCGTTTTTGGTGGGGTAGAGTGTAATTTTTGGTGGAGTAGGGTGTAGTTTTTGGTGGGGTAGGGTGTAGTTTTGGGTGGGGTAGGATGTAGTTTTGGGTGGGGTAGGGTGTAGTTTTGGGTGGGGTAGGGTGTAGTTTTTTGGTGGTGTAGGGTGTAGTTTTTAGTGGGGTAGGGTGTAGTTGTTGGTTGTGTAGGGTGTATTTTTTGATGCGGTAGGGTGTAGTTTGTGGTAGGGCAGGGTGTAGTTTTGGGTGGGGTAGGGTGTAGTTTTGGGTGGGGTAGGGTGTAGTTTTTGGTGGGGTAGGTTGTAGTTTTTGGTGGTAGGGGGTGTAGTTTTTGGTGGTAGGGGTGTAGTTTTTGGTGGTGTAGTTTTTAGTTGTGTAGGGTGTAATTTTGGGTGGGGTAGGGTGTAGTTTTGGGTGGGGTAGGGTGTAGTTTTTGGTGGTAGGGGGTGTAGTTTTTGGTGGTAGGGGGTGTAGTTTTTGGTGGTGTAGTTTTTGATTGGGTAGGTTGTAGTTTTTGGTGGTGTAGGGTGTAATTGTTGGTGGGGTAGGGTGTAGTTTTTGGTGGGGTAAGTTGTAGTTTTTGGTGGTAGGGTGTAGTTTTTGGTGGGGTAGGGTGTAGTTGTTGGTTGGGTAAGGTGTGGTTTTTGGTTGGGTAGGTTGTAGTTTTTGGTGGGGTAGGGTGTAGTTTTGGGTGGGGTAGGATGTAGTTTTGGGTGGGGTAGGGTGTAGTTTTGGGTGGGGTAGGGTGTAGTTTTTTGGTGGTGTAGGGTGTAGTTTTTGGTGGGGTAGGGTGTAGTTTCTAGTTGTGTAGTTTTTGTTGGGATAAGGTGTAGTTTGTGGTGGGGTAGGTTGCAGTTTTGGGTGGGGTAGGGTGTAGTTGTTGGTGGGGTAGTTTTTGGTGGGGTAGGGTGTAGTTTGTGGTGGGGTAGGGTGTAGTTGTTGGTGGGGTAAGGTGTGGTTTTTGGTAGGGTAGGGTTAAGTTTTGGGTGGTGTAAGGTGTAATATTTGGTGGTAGGGTGCAGTGTTTATGACCAACAGCGTCAGTGCCGGTTTGTCGAAACTTTGGGTTGTATGCATCCGTTTGTGCAAATCTCGATTTTTTTTTATCCCGGAAGTCATTAACAGTTGATATAATCCTGAACAATTAGTTGAGCTCACCACACACTTGCAAATTTCCTATTACCTGTGGGGCTTTAGACAAGCACTGCCAATTTCCAAAATTGATATGGGAGAGTAACGTTTGGGCTACACAACTAAACATTTCAGAAAAGAAAATCAGAAATGGGTTCAGGGGTAAAAACAAAATCTGATGGATGAATGGGAGATATTTCGTGACGCAAATATCTACCAGCCCCAATTCCACGTCCTGTCTACGTAATAGCTCCAATTATTCGAGACTAACACGTGGTCTGTATTGCTAGGAAGGAGAATTTTGTACTTTTGCATGCAATCGACCGTGTATTGGGTGGTCTTAAGTCCCACCCAAAGGAACGAAACCCTGTCTAGGCACTACCTCTGATAAGAGGGAACCGGTTTTTAAAAAACAAAAAATTTTTCTGGGCCCTCGCCAGGACCTTAACACAACACCTCAAGATTAAAGCGGTCCCTAGGGAAAGAGAGAGAGAGAGAGAGAGAGAGGGGTAACGTCAACTCGACAAAAACTAGCTCATTTCGTGATTAACGTATGGTTCAATTTTATTTCAAGAATTCGCCGGGTGCATATGTGTCTTTAGTAGTGGGGGGGGGCGGAGGACCCACAGGAAACCAACGAGGTTGAACAAGCGACCCTACTCCTTGTCAGGTAGAATTTTAAACCACGCCCGTTGACTCAACGACAGACCTTATGCCACAACGCGCACGCGGATCAGTCCATTTGTAGAGCGTGGGGCTCATCCCGACTGTATATATGACAAGAGAACCGATCTATACGTCACGTGTGATATTCTAAAGCCAGGCTGACACTTGCACGACTTTTGACCACGGTTCTGTCATGCCCATCAGTGTCCACAAATACACAAACTGACACGACGAGTTTACGCAATGTTTACGCACTTCACGCATTGGAACTACGACTTTGCGCAGATCGGACGGTGTCGTGCCGACTCGAGTCGTGCTAATGCGTGCCACAGAATCGTGCAAGTGTCAGTCTGGCTTTACACTGGACAGATGTGCTCTATCTTGTGTTCTTATCTTGATTTATCAAAACTAATATCTATAATAATTCAAGGTTGAATAAAACGTTAGGATTGATGATGAAGTGTCTAATAGTTTTCACGGCTCTCTGTCTCGTTACAGGTAAATATGACGTCATTATTCCAGTTAAAACAATTTATGTTTCTATATAATATCGATTCTCCGGTTGTACGTGGCATGAAGTAGGGTCGCCTGTCTAACTTCGTGGGTTTTCTCCGGGTCCTCCGACTGCTAAAGACCCCTACGCAAAGAGTCGTTTGATCAAGCACTGAAGTGGTTCGAATAATGGTTCCGTTGTACAATTTCGATTGTGAATATAAATGCCCGGCCATATAGATGAAATGAAATGAAATGGGGTTTAACGTCCTACTCTTCTGCATCTAACCTGGGCTAATTGAAGACGGACATACACCAAACAGTGTGCTATGAGAAAGAATTTTGCCCGGGCAGCGGCGCTACGGCCTGGGCCTACTCTTATATCGAATTCCAACTGCCAAGGCCGAACGACTAGGCAGCTGTCCTAGTCGGGGCCTCTTCGTGCATCACTGACAGAGGAAACCACGCTGGAAAATCGAGATGAACTTTATCGACCAATGCAGGGATCGAACACCCGACCTGCAGGCTAGCGAACCAGCGCCTCAGCCACTTAGCCACGTGATTCCCCCGCCATATAGATCCGCCATTATTTATATTTAATATGATTGATGTTTATGTCAATATTTCAGTAAATATGTAAATATTTCAATATCTCAGTGCTGGTCGAGATTTGTGAGTGTCTAGTCGTTCGGATATGACGATAGACCGATGTCCCGATACACACTTGACAGATGGAATTCGAATGTGCCGCTGCCAGGGCAAAATTCCCCTCATTAGTACAGTCGGTAAAGAGTGGGACATTAAACTTCATTTCCTTTTGTTTATAGGGTGGGTTGGGATGGCCTAATTGAAAATTGAAATTGAAAACGATACGTTAGTCCCAAAATGACCTATATAGCTTGTGTCTAATGACCTAGTTTGTGTCTAGTGAACGTTAAACCCCATCTCTCTCTCTCTCTCTCTCTCTCTCACTCTTTTGTTTATAATATCGCATTTATCGTATAGAGGAGAGGTACAGGCAAAGGGAATATCTATATAAATTGAACCGTATGTTACTCGAATTATTACCTGGAAATAGTCGGATGTAGATGTATGCTGCATTCAGCCACCTCGTGATATATAGGTATCCTTGTAAACATTTCGTCCCGTCGACCACCTTCCCGTCAGGAGGTTGGGATGGCCTAGTGGTCTAGAGTGCCGCGTTTCAACTTCTAGCCGCCGGCCACCTCTAGCTTGCGGCTGTCGTTTCGAGCCCTGGTGTGAGCATGGAGATAGGAGCGCCTTCTCATCCTCGTGGGTATCCTCCAGGCACTCCGGTTTCCTCCCACAAAGACCCCTACGCGCAAGCGAATTATCGAAATGGAAAATTAAACCATAAATATGTTAGTCCCGAAATGACCTTGTTGTGTTGAGTGGACGTTAAACCCCCCCCCCCTCTCTCTCTCTCTCTCTCTCTCCCTCCCACCAGGAAAATAAGTAAATTATTGCTATTTAGGCCAATTTCAAAACGTAGTAGACTGGTACCAACATGTTAAACAATTAGATAACAGAATGACCCCCCCCCCCTTTCCTTTCTTTCTTTTTCCTTTTTTCTTTCTAGGCTTAGGCCCACTTTTTAAGCGTCCCGGTAGAACGTAGATCGCATCTATATAGATAAGTCGTTATCCCGCCGATAAAAGATTTTATTCAAGTCGCTAAAAAGTTCATGTCATAATTATAACTGTCATTGATTTAGAGAAGTTACTGTGACACTAAGCAAACTGATGGAATGGGGATTTCTAGGGGAAGGTTGTCCCCGTGACAAAATTTTGAAAATTTGAGTCAATAATAACTCATTAAAGTCATTTACAAAATAATTCTTGTCATAATGATAATGTCAAGGACTCCCAGAGAATGGTCGCCTGTCCAACCTCGTGCCGCAGGTTTTCTATGGGTCCTTCGGTTTTCTCCCACTGCTAAAGATCCCAACGCCCAAGTGAATTATTGAAATAATATTGAACCATATATTAGCGAAAGTTAAAAACTTATTTCTCTCCTTTAGTAATAAATCAGTGATGTCGTGTTATCGGTACAAGGGCGATAACTCTATTCAGAGATCAAAGTTCAGTCTCTCCACGCTTGGAAACACGTTTCGACATCACGCCATTTATTAAGTCTACGGATCGCTTTCGTACAATACTACTACTCTACTAACAGTTGTCAAGTGTCGACAAGGTTTACTTCTCTCACAAAGTAATATAAAAATGTCTGAAGCAGTAAGTATTATAAATTTTTATTTGCAATTGCTTTAAACAAATAGATTTTAACAGTACAGTAGGCCTGCACAGTTCACTTTGAAAACTGAAGAGAGTTGGAATGTGAATGCATGAATGAACGAGTCGAATGAATCTATATCATTATATGGGTATGTATGGAATGAAATGGGGTTTAACGTCCTACGCTTAAGCACCGTACCTGGGCTAATTGAAGACGGGCATACGTCACAGTGTGCAATGAGGGAAATTTTGCCCGGGCAGCGGCGCTACGGCCTACTCTTATATCGAATTCCAACTGCCAAGGGATCTTTTACGTGCACTCCAATTTGTACATGGGACCTCGGTTTTTCGTCCCATCCGAACGACTAGGCAGCTGTCCTTGTCAGGCCCTCCTTCTGCATCACTGACAAGGGGAAATCACGCCGGAAAATCGATATGAATTTTCTCGGCCAATGCAGGGATCGAACACTCAACCTCCAGGCTAGCGAACCAGCGCCTTATCCACTTAGCCACCGTGATCCCGGGTATGTATGGAATAGTGTGATGTTTTAATGTGGAGGTTTTCGGCAGTCGGCCATCAAGGATTCATGATTGACCTATGGCTATATTATAACTCCCTAGTTATTAATAATATTATAAACTCCCTAGTAGTTATATAGTATATTATAATAGTGTTAGTAGAGGTAGGGTGAGGGTCTTGAATAAAAGAAGTCACAGTCCCATCAATATTAATACCAAAAAAAATGTGGTGGCTCAGCGATTGACAGTGAATAAGATGATGCTTGCTTAGCTACAGGGCCTCACTCAGGAGTCCTCGTAATTGTCTTTGTGAGTTTCTTGTACCGGTACTGTACATTTACATGACAGTTGGAAAATGTGTAGTTCTTCGGATGGTATGTAAAACTGATGCTGAAAGAATAGATTGATACGTACCAGTATGTAGATATCTATACCTGTCAATAGTCAGTCTATAGATCATAGATATTGGAATTAAAAATACGATTAGGTTGTAGCAACTTGTAGCGCAACCATCGGGTCAAAATTTTCCTCATAGTTAGTCATTAACACACTGTAGGTGTCAACAGAATCGTTATTTGAATTCAGTGTTATTGTTGTTTGTTTTAGTTTACCAAAGCTGCCGAGGATGTGAAAAAATTAACCAAAAAACCAGAAGACAAGGAAATGTTAGAAATTTATTCTTTATTTAAACAAGCTACTGTTGGGGATGTCAATACAGGTCGGTACCTTTTAATACTAGGGAGGGTTGGAAATTCAGGTCAGGACCTTTTAATACTAGGGAGGGTTGGAAATTCAGGTCCGGACCTTTTAATACTAGGGAGGGTTGGAAATTCAGGTCAGGACCTTTTATACTAGGGAGGGTTGCAAGTAAAATAAAATGGGGATTAACGACCTTCTGCAGTTTTGCTCCTAAACTGAGCTAATGTAGACGTGCATAAGCCATGCCCTGGGCTATGAGTGAAATTTTGTCTGGGCAGCGGCCCTACAGCCTACTCTTATGTTGAATTCCTAGTATCCTACTGCCAACGGATCTTTTACGTGCATGCAGATGAGAACACAATCCCCTTTTATGTACTGGAGACACTTGCGCGCAAATACCTCTCTACTCTGTAGTCATGTTTTGGGGGATTTTTATAGTAAAAACAGTACGATAATAATTTTATTTCCCCCCCCCCCCCCCAGCTGTAAGGATGCATTTTTTTTGTATAAGTAATGGAGATAGGGGCGCCTTCTCAACAACCTCCTGGGTTTCCTCCGCTCCCGGCACTCTGGTTTCCTCTCACAGCTAAAGACCCCTTCGCGCAAGCAAATTATTGAAATAAAAAAAATTGAAAACAATACGTTAGTCCCAAAATGACCTAGTTTGTGACAAGTTGACGTTAAACCCCATTTCTCTCTCTCTCTCCCCCCCCCCCCCAAAAAAAAATAAATAATTGGCCGAGATAGTAATTCAGGTCTACAAAACAAGTCTAGATATACGTTGTTATTAGTGCAATTTTTGATATGAGCCATCTTGATATGTTATCATTATTAAACTTTAAATCAAAGTAGAGGAGTCACTGTTAGTAAGTAATGAGTACACATGTACATTTATTGTCTCGTGGGTTTTAATGTTGAAGTGACCTCTCCAAGGTACGTGTCAGTTTAGGCCTAGATATGTGTTAGTTTAGGCCTAGATATGATTCATATTAGATTAGGCGTAGTTAGCCTAGTTACCAGTTGAAAGAATGGATCTGATAATCTTTATGAATCTTGAACACGTTTAATACTGAATATATCACGTTAATTTGTAAATAGCAACAGAAATATTTCATTTATCTTTGAGCTATAAAAACAACAACTTGGTCCTTACAGGTAAATAGGTAAAATATCTAAGGTACAAAGTACAAATTTTTGGTGTGATAAGACGGACATGTCAATCAGAAACATGTCAGGTTAACTTGGGAGAACGCTAGCTCGAAGACAGTCCTTAGCATTTTATCATGTCATACATGTATGTGGATTATGGGTTAGGGTAAGGGTTAGGCTTGGCCCAGGGTTAAGGTTTTAGAGCTAGCCTTGTCTACATCTCGAGATCGAGACTAAATCTACACAACAGAAATCTCTTACGGGGATTAAAAGGTGGTGAATGCTATTATATATAAAGAACAGTGTATTAACACTCTTAATGGAAAACCGATTAAAACTGCACTACACGCAAAACATAAACAAAATTGTTTACAAGATAAACCTGCGGACCAGACATTGCAAAAACTAAACAATTATCAAATCTAGTGAATGGATCTGGGGGCCAGCCGTAAGCGATCACTGATGCAGGTGTAAAGAAAAATAATAAAATTAAAAATTCTGTTGTGTAGGTTTAGTTCTTAATGGCCCCTCATCTAATTAATAAGGTGTTAAGCTTTAATTGGATTTGATTTTTGTCTTTATTGCATTATTATCTTTGTTGCATATTCTGTATATATTTGCCCACATTCATATTTTTTGTATCGTTTGCTTGATAAAGACGAGAGTATCCTTGTCGAAATGTCGCTTAGTATCAAACTCAGTAATTGTGTATCTATAAAATTGTACCTTGTTTTTTTTTATGTTCAATTACTAAATGCCAATCAAAGAAGATACAAAATGTTGTTTTAGAGTAAAGGAGAGCAATATCAGGCCTTTAGGAAATCAATTACGATGGATCCTAATTTAAACTCCCACATTAATAATAATAAATGGTTTACATTGTTATCAGCCCTTTCTGGGGAGTTAGATTGCTGAATTATTAGCATGTGTGCTGTATCATAGAGCCTGTCATTGAGTCAACTGGCATGGTTTCGAATCCCCGATTGTACTTGGCAAGGAGTAAGGTTGCCTGTCGAGCCTCATGGGTTTTCTCCCGGTCACCGGTTCCAGCCCACTGCTAAAAACCCCTATGTTCAAGTGAATTATTGAAAAAAAATTAAACCATATGATAGAACCGAAAAGACCTAGTTTGTGTCAAAAGACCTAGTTTGTGTGGAGTGGAGGTGAAGCCTCATCTCTCTCTCTCTTTCTCTCTCTCCATTGCCATCTTGTGAACATAACAAAATCTACTTATATTATTTAATCTATGTATTGTGAGATGAAGAAGTGTTTTAGTTTTTTCACAATTTTCATCAATTTCTTCAATCTTCATGCCTTTTCTCCTTTCGTAGAATCATGTGAGAGTAAAAATGTTTATTCTATGATCAGTGGTGGCATACTGCGTTTTATCTGTGAAAAAAAAGTGTTATTACACGGACCGCCAGGACTACTTTTTTTGGAGTTACCTCCCTTGCGTCGTCTGCTTTTTTTTACCTAATAATTAATGTATAATCTGATCTGTAATTTCAGAACGACCTGGTATGTTAGATTTTACTGGTAAAGCTAAATGGGATGCATGGTCAGGTAAAAAAGGTAAGTACACATATAAAAGGAGGGGGGGGTGGATCGCGGAATGGTTTTGAATCCTCGGTTGTACGTGACAAGGGAGGGGGGTTGGGATGGCCTAGTGGTCTAGAGTGCCGCGCTTCAACCTCTAGCTTGCCGTCCACCTCTGGCTTGGGATTGTGGATCGAGCCCTGGTGTGAGCGATGTGGCATGGAGAAAGGGCCGCCTTCTCAACCTCGTGGGTTTCCTCCGGGTACTCCGGTTTACTCCCACTGCTAAAGACCCAGGGGTCTCGATAAAATTTCAAACTTGATTAGCAGAACTGCTAATCAAGTTAGATAAATTCCGGCAAATTGATTAGCAATGTTCAGTCTTGATTAGCAGTGTGTGAATATCCATTGACTACAATTTCGGAAAACTATGATTGAAGTAAAATCTATCTGTTGAATTTTACAATATTATGCAAAATTTATTTCAGTCACACTATTTTAAAATTATTATCAAAAATATTTCAATGTCTGCTCATTGCTGTGTATCCTCTCTAATGACATATTGATTAATTGATATTATAAACCATTCAAAACATAGTAGTAGGCATATTGAAATAATATCGAGGACATTTCTGGGTACATTCGTCTTTTGAACATTCAAAATTCATGACCATGCCATTTGTTGACGTAACAGCCATTCACTACCCTGTGTTGATATCAATCAAATAATATTTTACGCGTTGATGCATCGGGAGCTAACAGTAACATCAGTTTCTGTAATTGCATCGCTGTCGTCTATCGAAAATTCCCTGCTGCTAATCTCCGTTATAAGTTTCTTATATATTACCTGCATTAATACTAGTGCCTACCTTTGTGATATATTCCATAATATCTATCCCATTTTGTGAAGAAAATCACTGGATTATTTTTATTTTATCAAAAAGCCGCTGGTCATTAAAAATAAATCCGGGGGATGTAACTCCGCATAATATATAGGGGGCGCTAAAACTTTGCTTTTATTAGATACTCGATGATCGTGAGTAAGCTGCCGAAGAAGTGCCGAGAAATCGTTATAAAAACTGTCCACAAATATTTACAGTTAAAAGTGGACATAAATTTAACTGTGTGAAAAATAAAAGAAGGAAAATATATGATTAGCATTTGTGCGAATCAAGTTAGCTACTTTTTAGAAAATTGATTAGCAACGGACACGATTTGATTCGCAAACTGCGATGCGAACCGAACCCGGTTATAGAAACCCCTGTAAAGACCACTACCCGCAAACGGATTATTGAATTAAAATTAAAGCGATATGTGGACATTAAACCCCATTTCTCTCTCTCACATGTGACAAGGAATAGGGTGGCCTGTTCAACCTTGTGGGTTTTCTCTTGGTCCTCTGGTTTCCTCCTGCTGTTAAAGACCCCTTCTCTCTCTCATATAAAAGGAATGTATCTAGTCTATAAGAGGCGGGAATGATTCCCGGTGGCTAAGTAGATAAGCTGCTGGCTCACTAGCCTGCATTGGCCGAGAAAGTTCATCACGATTTTCCGGCCTGGTTTCTTCAATGTCAGTGATGCAGGTTGGGACAGCTGTCTAGTTGTTCGGATGGGACAAAAAACTGAAGTCCTGTAAAAGATCCCATGGCAGTTGAAATTCAATATAAGTGTAGGATGTAGCACCGCTGCTCGGGCGAAATTTCCCTTCTAGAACACTGTATGGCGTATGCCTGTCTTCAATAGCTCAGGTTAGGAGCAGAATACTAGGATATTAAACCCCATTTCATTTCATATCTTTAAGATGCAACAACAATTAACTAAGACCTGTTTACACATTCGCATGCACAATGTGACGATACATGCTCTTTCATATCTTTAAGACGCAACAACAAATAACTAAGACCTGTTTACACATTGGCATGCACGATGTGACGTCCATCCAATTCGGAATATGCCCAATCAGACATCAAGATATGTTGAATCATATTGGAAATTCAAAATAACATTTACTGTATTGGGGGTAACTTTATATATAACTAATCGTCGTTGATAATGGATGGGACTGATAAAGTAACCCTTTTATTTGTAGTTAAAAGTCGATTAAAGGGAATGGAAGCTTATTGATCTAAAGCTGTGGAATAACTTCTGGTGATCTTATTCTGGCCATTTTTAACCCCAAACTAATGATATCCAACAGGCAAAATTTTAATCGGCATCCCCAGGCATGCACGTAAGCAAACCCTTGAAAGTTGACATTTTCACTTCCTTGTAGTTTTGGTTTCTATTGCAGATTTTCATCATATTGGGGGGATGGATATCATATTTGAAAATAAAGAAGCAATGTAAAAGTGTAGAATTGTGGTCTATATGTTACGAATTCAGTACACTAAGTTTTTAATATCTATATTTTATAGGAACAAGTAAAGAAGATGCAGAGAAGGCATATATAGCTTTAGTAGCAGAATTAAAGGCTAAATATGGTAAGATTTACTTTAATCTATAAATATAATAAGACCAAGATTATTGTCTTCCGTCGAATGGTTAGCACGTGCGCGCTGTGTCATAAAGCCTGTCATTGACTCACATGGCGTGGTTTCGAATCCCTGTTCGACCTCATGGATTTTTTCTGGGTCCTCAGGTTTCCTCCCATTGCTGAAGACCCCTACGTGCAAACGAATTATTGAAATAAAATTTTTAAAAAAAACATGTGTTAGTCCCGAAATGACATAGTTTGTGTCGAGTGGATGTTAAACCCAATGTATCTCTCTCGCATTGTCATCCTCTCTTTACCCTGTGGCATCATTCCGTTCCACTAGGTTCAATCAAGGGGAACATGGTCAAATTATCCGCCCTTGATAATTGTGTTTTTCTCTATCGACCAATCAAGACAAAGCAAGGGGGGAAAAAGAAAGAAACTCGCAAATTTGTTTCAACTAAATTAATTGTCTGATCTCATTGAAATTTAGATATTTAGATAGACAAAGAATCTTGTTAAATACTCAAAGACTTATTGTCCTTGTTTCACTTTGTACAAATTGTGATCACTATAACGACTAAAGTTATCTGTATTAAATTTGTATGCATTATTTAGATTAATAAAAGGAAGAATCCTAATGAATTTGGGGGTTGGGATGGCCTAGTGGTCTAGAGTGCCGCTGGCCGGCCACCTCTGGCTTGCGGCTGTGGTTTCGACCCTAGCTGGTCTGAGCGTATGGGCACAGTACCGGGCCACGATAAATTTCAAGAAATTCAACATTGATGATGTAAACTTACTGGGAAAAGATGAGCTTCTGATATCCCATATTTAAGATAAATTTTTTTTTTTAACATTGGTACACGAATCTTGTACCATAATGCGCTTCAATCCCAGTTGTATTGAGAGACTCGAGGGACGAGGCTAGACACATTGCACCAAGTCAAACAAAGTTATGTAGACTGGAATAACTAGACGCTAGACTTTGCTGGCTTATTTCGCCAAACATAACCGATTTGAAATTGGAGTAAAAATGGAAACCATTGAAATTAAATCAGTGTATATACATTCAATATTCATATTACAGTATTATGCGTTGCGAACCACTTTTATGAATTTCTAGGTCCGAGATGTTGGCGATTTAGCTCCTTTAAATCTCAACCCCCAGTTCTTCTGTGGACCTAAAATGTCCATTGAAAATCAACATATAAAATTTATTTGATTCTTTTTTCTTATTTCAGAATAAGTGATGTGAAACCAGTATTTATTTATTGTCAACAACACATTTGATCAAAATCGACCAATGAACTAAACAAAATCACAATCATGACATTTTTTTCCTGCTACTTGTTCTTCATGTCTGTGTTTCAAGCTTTTCTCTTTGTGTTGTTAGATATAGTATTAATTCACTTACTGGGAATTTCTGGATTATTCGTTTATCACACTGCTTTTTGCTCGAGTGAAAACTTTTAATTTATGCAATCAAAGGTTGAATAAAGTTCATAATTATTTTTGATTTAACAAACTTTTGATAAGATAAAAACAAGTTTGAACAAACCAAACGATTAGACAGATTTCAAAGTCCTTAAAGACGGTATAGGCAAAATAGTGTTATCAGCATATGGACTGTTCACACACGAAGAGTGAAAATCTTAAATTACACAATTTAAAAAAGCACAGCTAAAATTCTCTTCAATTGTAATTATGTGGTCATATATATGTATGAAATATTTTGTTGAAATTTAGTGAAATAATGAAATTTTTAATATATTATCAATTGGGTTTTTTTGATATGCATTTTGGGCATTACATATGTTTTGGTGTAGAAATTGGGTATTTGATAAGTTTGATAATGAATTTATTTCGTGAAATGCTTTATTTTTTTAAAACATTGTTGATGTTAAAGCTCACTTGTTAACAGTTTTTTTTTTTTAAAGATCGTTGACTTTTCAATCTACTGAAATCTTGATTATGTTGGTTGTAAACTTGCCTTACTTGAATTAAATTCTTGTAGAGTGCTAATAAATTATTTCTTTTCTAAAAAAACCTTGTTTGTATGTTGTAACTTTTAAGGGGGTTCAATCCCTGTATTGGCCGAGAAAGTTCATCAAGATTTTCTGACGTGGTTCCCCCCCCCATCATGTCAGTGGAGCAGAAAAGAATGCCTGGCGAGGGACAACGTATAGTTGATGGGATGGGACGAAAAATCGAGGTCCCATGTACACACACGTAAAGGATCTCTTGGCAAAATTTCCCACATGACACTGTCTTCATTAGCCCAGTAGGACCTAAACCCCATTTCGGGGGGTTGGGATGGCCCAGTGGTCTATAGTGCCGCGCTTCAACCTCAAGCTGGCCAGTCGCCTCTGGCTTGCGGCTGTGGTTTCGAGCCCTAGTGTGAACGTATGTGATATGGAGATAGGGGCACCTTCTCAACCTTATGGGTTTCCTCCTGGCACTCCGGTTTCCTCCTCCCCCCCCCCCTACGCACAAGCGAATGAATTATTGAAAATAAAAATTGAAAACCATACGTTAGTCCCAAAATGACCTAGTTTGTCTCGAGTGGACGCTAAACCCCATTTCTCTCTCTCTCTAAACCCCATTTCATTATTAGTAACCCACAATTTTATGTGGACGTATATTGTCGTTGCCTGAGTCCCTCCATAATCTTTTGTGGACTGTCTACAGGTCAAATCTTATCCGATTTTGACATTATAGTCAATATTAAATATAAAATGGATAATCAAGGCCTAGTCTCTACTTAACGTCCAGAATAAAGTAATTTGAATGAAATAGGGTGTGATGTCCAGCATCTCAATTTAAATGGTTGACTTGTATATGGGGAGTCTGCACTCGGCAAATCTCGACAGATTCCGGTACCCTACATCTAGACTCGACTGTATGACGAATTCCGCCATTTTGGAACTATTTTAAAGGACCCGGATAAAAATGGCTGCTCCGAGGAGATTATATCAACAAACTAAAAAAAATGTCTGACTCCATAGAGATTATATCTAGTAAAGACGCCATTTTGGGACTTTTTTGTAAAAGCGGCATGTTTTCTTGTTAAAGTAAATCGGTAGTTGACTAGCCGCATCGCAAATTATTGGTCGTAGGTACATATCAATTACTGTCATACAGCCGAGTCTAGATGTAGCGTTACGGAAAGTACCGGAATCTGTCAAGGTTTGCCGAATGGGGAGTCTGTGGAGATGTGGGGGAATCGGACAACCTGTTGGTAGGCAACACTCTCATTGGGATTGAACTGGTTAATGAAATTCATAATAGACTGTACAAAGCGTTCTATAAATATGGGGGGATCACGTGGCTAAGTGGATAAGGTGCTGGTCCGCTAGCCTGGAGGTCGGGTGTTCGATCCCTGCATTGGCAGAGAAAGTTCATCTCGATTTTCCAGCGTGGTTTCCCCCTTGTCAGTGATGCAGACGGAGGGCCTGACAAGGACAGCTGCCTAGTCATTTGGATGGGATGAAAAACCAAGGTCCCCTGTACACATTGGCATGCACGTTAAAGAACCCTTGGCAGTTGGAATTAAGTTGCTGCCCAGGCAAAAATTTCCCTCATAGCACACTGAATGGCGTATGCCCGTCTTTAATTAGCCCAGGTTAGGTGTAGGATGTTAAACCCCATTTCATTCTATAAATATGAGTTGGCTTACTCTTCCGTCCTATGACAAGGTGTAGCCCCCACCCAGCCACTAGTATAATATTGGGGCCACCAAAACACAATGCTCAGCCATCCCAATGATTGTTGCTACCATAACAATGATATGAGTACTCAATTCACAGCTATGACAACTTGTACCCAGCACAAATCCTGACATTAGCAACACAGCTGGGTTGAGAGAGAGAGAGAGAGAAATGGGGTTTAACGTCCATTCAACAACACAACTAACATATGGTTTAAATTTATTTCAATAATTCGCTTGCGTGTAGGGGCCTTTAGCAGTGGGAGGAAACCGGAATGCCCGGAGGAAACCCAAGAGGTGAGAAGGCGCCCCTATCCCCATGCCACATACGCTAACACCAGGGCTCGAAACCACAGCCGCAAGCCAGAGGTGGCCGGCCAGCTAGAGGTCGAAGCGCGGCACTCTAGACCACTTGGCCATCCCAACACCCCAGCTGGTTTGAGGGAGTAGCTATCAGGGGACTTGGAAGTTTGAATTGGAAGAGAGACACAAAGTAGGTCATTTTGGGACTAACATGGTTTTAATTTTATTTCAATAATTAGCTTGTACGTAGGGGTCTTTAGCAGTGGGAGGAAACAAGAGGACCCAGAGAA
The DNA here is from genome assembly GCA_917208275.1 of Patella pellucida. Lineage (NCBI taxonomy): Eukaryota > Metazoa > Mollusca > Gastropoda > Patellidae > Patella > Patella pellucida. The sequence goes on from OU795044.1 coordinate 3,266,446, forward strand.
AACCCACGAGGTTGGACAGGCGACCCTACTCCTTGTCACGTATAACCGGGGATTCGATACAACGCCAGTTGACTCGATGACAGGCTTTATGATACAGCATTCGGCATTCCAATTGGATGAACAGAGAACTCTGACAAATCCTAATAAGTCATATAATATTTTATTATTTTGAGTATATTAAAATAAGACATTGTACAATAATAAAATAATATTGTAGCAATAATAATGGCTAGTAATATATGATGTATATAATAATAAGCACTGGTCATATTTACACTTTTATATACATATTTACTATATAAAAACAACAATATATAAGGGTAGTAGTATATACAGTTATACACCGTATTGCATGAATAGAATATTCAGTATACAATATATAAGGGTAGTATATACACCGTATTGCATGAATAGAATATTCAGTAGACAATATATAAGGGTAGTATATACACCGTATTGCATGAATAGAATATTCAGTAGACAATATATAAGGGTAGTATATACACCGTATTGCATGAATAGAATGTTCAGTAGACAATATATAAGGGTATATATACACCGTATTGCATGAATAGAATATTCAGTAGACAATAATATAAGGGTAGTATATACTATACACTGTATTGCATGAATAGAATATTCAGTAGACAATAGAACTAATGGAGGTCCTCGCTGAAGGAATTCCAACCAGGCGATTCCACACAACCTTATCGATGGTAAATGGTAGTATATACACTGTATTGCATGAATAGAATATTCAGTAGACAATAGAACTAATGGACGTCCTCGCTGAAGGAATTCCAACCAGGCGATTCCACACAACCTTATCGATGGTAAATGGTAGTATATACACTGTTTTCCATGAATAGAATATTCAGTAGACAATAGAACTAATGGACGTCCTCGCTGAAGGAATTCCAACCAGGCGATTCCACACAACCTTATCGATGGTCAATGGTAGTATATACACTGTTTTGCATGAATAGAATATTCAGTCGACAATAGAGCTAATGGGTGTCCTCGCTGAAGGAATTCCAACCAGGTGTCGCCAGTAGAAAGGCGGATCCACGTGACCTTATCAAGAGGCGGATCCAGGGGGGGGGCCCTAGGTGCCCCCCCTAAATCCCTAAATAACAGTATAAAAAAATAGATATGCGCCACAAATCACCACTGACACCCCGATTTTTTCCAAAATTTTCTCAGGGCCCCTCCCCTAACTGGATTTCCTGGATCCGCCTCTGCAATAAGGTCACTTGGGACTGGCCGGCTCTTCTATGAAATTATGTCCCTTTATCTCTAGCGAGGACGCCCATTAAACTGAAAAATATCACCAATCTTTAACATACATTGTTCTGAATATATTACAACTAAATTTAATATTTGTTCTGCATAATACATCAGTATTTAAATTCAATATTAATAGAAAAATTTATACTGGGGGCCGTCCATAAAGTACGTCACTTGAAGGGGGAGAGGGGGGGTCACGCCAAAAACGTACAGGTGCGTAAATTTATTGGCAAAACGTACGTACAGGAGCGGACAGGGAGGGACGGGGGGGGTCTGAATTTTATCCGTTTTGAGCGTACGTACTTTATGGATGGCCCCCCGTAAGAAATTAAGATACCAGTATATTGAATATACATTGTTCTGAATAGAAATTTATCAAACTATATAAAAAGTTAAAGATAACTACTCTTAGGTATTAAATACACAAAAAAATATAAATGTTTTCGAAAAAAGAACTACATTAATTGTTGATTATTAGCACTTTCGCTTATTTTATTAAGCTCTTCAGATAAGGTAGTTCTTTTTTCGAAAACTTTTATATTTTTGTGTATCAAACTATATATATATATTTAAATTTACATCAATTCATAATTTGTGAAAAATAGAATATACATGTATATATATAGAACCGACTTGGTTCCCAATATAACCTTATTAATAAATGCATATTTAATGTGAAAATATAGAAATGTATACAAGTAAGGTATTAAAGCATTTTATTAAATATTCTCAATAAATTGAGTAACATGTTCAATATAGGAAAATACACAGGCACTTGAAGATATTAAAATAAAACTTATTACTACTTTTTGACTATATTATATTATGTTACTGTATAGTCAAAGAGTTGTAAGAAGATTGATTTTAATTCCCTCAATTTAAGCGTCTGTAGAAAAGTTTGAAGGTCTGGCCCCACTACTCATAATGTCACGCCCATTTCGAATACGCGTACATTTTTGTTTTTTTGCCAAACCCCTGAGCACACAAATGATTATTTGTCATTGATGGTTTGATTTCTCAGGCCTGCACACATCAAGCATCATTTGTCGCTGACAGTCAGATAATTAGGCCTGAGCACACCAATCAGCATTTGGTTCAGACATTCTGTTATCTCGTTGCTAAAGGTCTGCACAACATCAACGATTATTTCTCAGATTTCTCTTTGCATAAGAAGTAATATTTGTGTTGACAGCCAGAATTTCATCATTGAAGACAATCTGTCAAGTTAAGCACATTCTAATTTCCTATCCCGATTTCTGCTCTCTATTTAGAGAGAGAGAGAGAAATGGGGTTTAACTTCCACTCGACACAAACTAGGTCATTTCGGGACTAACATAATATGAAATACGACTTTTCATCTTTAGGCTGTAAAACAAAATCTCATTGGCCTAGAGCTCTAAAATTTTCACATGACCTGTGTATCTAAAAAAAGATCAGTGAAATCCCAAAAAGTGATTTTCCAGAAACTTGGACTTACGACTTTTTGGAATCCCACCGACGATATGGTTTAATTTTTTTTCAATAATTCGCTTGCGGTTAGGGGTCTTTAGCAGTAGGAGGAAACCAGAGCACAAGTTTTGACATACGACCCCACTCCTTGTTACGTAGAGGGGATTTGAAACCACACCAGTTGACTCAATGACAGGCTTTATGATACAGCGCACGCACGCTAACCATTCAGCCATCCAAACCCCCAAATCTCCATTTAGACAAATAGTCCTGGTGGTGTAGTGTGTACAGGTCTTTAGCCAGCGAATGAATTCATTACTGTTAATATCTTCTTATAAACTACTTAATGGGTGTCCTCGCTGTACGAATTCCCACCAGGTGTCAGCAGTAAAAATGCGGTCCCACGTGACCTTATCGATGGTAAAAGAACCGTATCGGTATTAAATTCCATATTACCGACAAAAACTAACGTTCGTCAACACACGAGTTCGTAATGAATGAATGTACAGGAAAACTGTGCTATAAGGTAAACAATGGGGTCACGTGGGACCGCCTCTCCTATAAGGTACGTCCCTTTATCTCTAGCGATGATGCCCACTGAAATTCTGGCAAATCAATGACTAAATACAAAAAAGTATATCATTAAATAATTTATAAAAGCATTGTAAAAAAAAATAGTAAAATTAAAAATTAAAAAAAAACCTCTCCACATCACAACCACAGGAGGTGGAAATGTTTTGAATAAAGTAATTTATTGAGTAACTTGTCTCCATATTTTTTTAAAAAAAATCCAATATGGAGGCCATCAATCCAGTATAAAGAGTCACACTTCAAATATTTTGACACCAGGGGCCGTATTTATAAAAATTCTTAGAGTTTTCTTAACTTTTACTCTAAGACTTCCTAAAACAACATTTAGTTAAAAGTTACTCTTTAGAAATATTTATAAAGGGTCTTAGAGTTACTTTTAACTAAATGTAAGACTTGGGTACTAACCAAACTAAATCTGTCACAAAAAGAATCCCACCCATGTCCGTTCGATATCACCTTATCAACTTGTCATTGTTGTACTCCACTAAGAAATCTCTTCTTGTTTTAAACTCTCTAAGGCTGCGTACACGGACGGCCATGTTAACCAAGATAAGAGTACTTTTAATAAGTTAGGAGTGCTACAGGAGGACTCCTAAATATGGGTCATAGTTAGGAGTATTTCTTAAAGTAAAATGTTTTGTAAATAGGTCTTAGGAAAATCTACAAAGTTAGGGGTAATTTTGGACAGTTAAGAGTTGGTTCCCACTCTTAGAATTTTTATAAATACGGGCCCAGGTCAGTTTTGATGTATTATTTAGCATAGTCCCAATTTATGTATACTTTCTAATGTTTTCTCACATAAACACAATAAATGTATTGTTTTTATTTTATTTGGGGAATACCTATTTATATAATAATCAAAACGGTAATGATATGGCATTTAAATTGAAAGACAAGTAAATTTTCGAGACGGTTATTTTTTCATTCCGTCCATCATAGTTCATGGCCGAATTGAGGCTCCCGTTTCATAGTTCACTGCCGAATTGAAGACTTTAGCTTTATAGTTCACGCCAATTTGAGGCTCCTGCTTCACAGCTCATATCATATATAAAAGAGAAAGCTTTTTCAAGGCACAAATAATCGTGGAATAAATAATTCATTATGCTGTTCATTTTAAATAAATCTTATTAGGACCGGTATATCATTTACACATTGTTATCATAATTATATTACAGAGTTAAGGCCCCTTTTGTTATTTAAGTCAAAGCGGACATTTGTTGAAAAATGATTTCAATATAGAGGTTACTGATAAATTATGAAGCAAATTGTTGAAATATTTATTTTTAAAAAAAATGTTTTCACTACATTTAATTGAGGAAATAATTTAAAGTGAATAATGTTTAAAATTAAACTGATTCATCAAAGAGCAAATTGTTGAAATATTTAAATAAAAAAAAAGTTTCACTACATTTAATTGAGGAAATAATTTAAAGTAAATAATGTTTTTAAAATTAAACTGAGCATAAATAATGGAATCAAATTGAAAGAAAGGAAGGTATATTGGTATATTATCTACGAATGGACTTACGCAGATTGGACATACGTATCAACGTCAAGCTGAGTTGCAATGTAAATTGAGCAAATAAAAAAATGATATGATTTCGCAAAAAAATGATTTACTTTTAAATAAACTCTCTCGAGTAGTCCTAACCAGTGATAGGATTTTTCCCATATATTCCGGACTTGTCCGAATCTTTTTTCTAAACGCCCAAAATGTCCGACTGGGAATATGCCCAATCGGACATCAAGACATGGTAAATAATATTCAAAATTCCTAAATTTAACTAATAATTTAACTTATGTTTTAAATTGTCCTTCTGGGGTCGGTTGCTCAAAACTTAGTTATTCTCACGACACGTTAAACTCTAACGGACCTATATCTTGGTAACGTGTTGTTTGTTAACTTCCCGTTAAATTTACTACAGAAAACACTATAGAATACTTTATTTTTTAAACTAGCATAAATCTGGAGGAAAATTTGCACCACAGAGTGTTCGGGGCCTTTATTTCCAGCAACAATCTTTCTCTCCGTTAAAATTAACAGATCGTTAAAAGATAATGGAGCTTTGAATGAAATGGGGTTTAACGTCCTACTGTTATGCACTTTACCTGAGCTAATGAGGAAGGCTTTGAGCAACCGGCCCCAGATAGTTAATTAGAAACGATAAGCAGGGAGGGCAATCTACCACAACAAAATTCGTGGATTTGTTCCTGTTATTTTATTTTAATAACTAGTAGAACCACCTTGCTTGGGGTTTTAAAAATATATTCTAAAAAAAATATATTTCTTGCCAACCTTTACTTGAAATAATTAGTGATTTTGCTGTGCATTGTTTAGTATAAGATGTCTTAAATACAACTGAAGGACAAGGTCCAGCTCGAACTCTCCACTTATACATAGAATTTATATTTTAAACATGTGTTTTACGTTTTAGATCATCAGGAAAGCAATACGGACAAAATGTCTAAAACTTAATCATCACAAAAATCACAACTTGATGTGGGATATGAAATATTTTGAGTATGAAAGCAAGTCGATATTTTACTAGATGACTTCCTCTGTATAGTTTGTGTCTACACCAGAGAGTAGGTGTTAAAACACACTCCTTGTAGAAACAGATTTATGCTTCCCTCGGAAACCTTTTCACTTCTTCCCCAGTCACCACACAAATTGGAGACTCAAGATTTCTGCTTCCCTCGGAAACTTTTTCACTTCTTCCCCACACAAATTGGGGAAAAAGATTTATGCTTCCCTCGGAAACTTCGTCACTTCTTTCCCAGTCACGACACAAATTCTACACATTATAAAGCCCTTAACATTTATAATAATATCCGAATATAAAGACACTCAAGTATTATTTATTGACTTGCACAGACGCATCAACCTGAGGTGTTTTGTAAGATTCCATTTATTCAACTTGATTGACTAAAACATTGTGAAAATAGAAACCATTTAGGAATGCCACGTCTTTAATGCTGTGTTCTTGCAGCATGTAATGATGCTGAGTTCTTGATGCATGAAATGATGACAGTTTCACAGACTGAGCGAATGTCATGTCTTTGAGGCTGTGTTCTTGATGAAGATTGCAGACTGAGCGAATGTTGGCGGTATCACAGACTGAGCGCAATATGTCCACTAATTCACCTTTTTAGCACACGACACATTTGCTGCGATTAACGTCTGCTGAATGGTAGTCAGGATATCGTCATAGTAAATTACCAGTTTTACAAAACATTTGGTATTCTAACCTGGAAGCATGAATAGATTTAATACTCAAATCGTCAAGCTTTTGTTAATCATGAATATTTGAGATATATTTTTCCACAGTCCGCAGCTGGTTATAAAATTCACGTCAAGAATCCTTTCTGTGTAGCATTATAATTAACTTATCAGAATTCACTTGTTGATTTCAAACTTTTGCCGATCCTGGGCAAGTTTTTGTTAATCATGAATATTTGAGATAGAGCTTGTTACAAAGATCATGTCCAGAATCCTTTCTGTGTAGCATTATAATTAACTTATCAGAATTCACTCGTTGATTTCAAACTTTTGCCGATCCTGGGTCGGGCATTCTTCGTCCGTTATATATTTGGTAATTAGGGTCGCGATATGAACGAGAGGGTTCATTATAATATGTATGTTTCATTTGACTCGGTGAATCACTGCGATACTGAATACGTTTTCCCCCGGACTCGTGAGCCGGTTGGCGGTAATATTGTTCCGTGTAACCTGTTCGTTGATGAGAAGGATTGTGTTGTTGTTGCTGCTGCCCCCTGGTGGGAATACTGGAATGAGAATAATCGCTCTCGTCACTCAAACTGGGATGCGGGCTATAATTAGTAACACTGGGCATAACAGGATTATTGCTGGGTCTGGAATGGAAAAAAAACCAATCAAATAAATGTTATAAAACTGTTCAGTTAATATCATTTCGTTCTGGGGCCTGTTTCACGAAATTTTAACTAAGATAAAATCCGATTTTAGTAATTCTATTGGATAGTATTAGATTGATTTTAGCGCTTAGCCAATCAGATTTAAGTATGTACTAAAATTTGAATTTTATCTTAAGTTAAAATTTTGTGAAACAGGCCCCTGTTTTTATAGTTCAAAATTTCGTTTTTACTTGTCTTTACTACACTTGGGATCTGGAAGATTTGCTATTTAACACGCTACGATCTACTCTAATATCAAATTCCAACTGCCAAGGGATCTTTTACGTGCATGCCAATGTGAACACAGGACCTCGTTTTTCCATACCATCTGAACGATTTGACAGCTGTCCTTGTCAGGCCCTCTATCCTGCATCACTGCCAGGGGGAAATCCACACTGGAAAATCTGGATGAACTTTCTCGGCCAATGCAGCGATCGAGCACCAGAACTCCAGACTAGCAATTGCCAGCGCCTAACCCATGTGATCCCCGATTTTTTTATGAATAAAACGGCTTCTTTAAATAGGATTGACTGTCACTCACCGTTCAATAGGTTGACCTCGACTAATAGGTCGCGCATAAATCGCCTGACTATCACTTCCAGATCTCTCTCTGTTATATCTCTAAAAAAAACATGTAAACAATAAAATATATTACTGGTACATGTACATGAAAAACACACAAACAATAAATGAATGAATGAAATGGGGTTTAACGTCCTACGCTTCTCCTCCAACCTGGGCTAATTGAAGACAGGCAAACGTCATACAGTGTGCTACGGGCAGCAACTGAATTCCAACTGCCAAGGGATCTTTTACGTGCACGCCAATGTGTATACAGGACCGTGGTTTTTCGGACCATCCAAAGGACTAGGCAGCTGTCCTTGTCAGGCCCTCCGTCTGCATCACTGACAAGGGGAAATCACGCCGGAAAATAGAGATGAACTTTCTCGGCCAATGCATGGAACAAACACCTGACCTCCAGGCTAGCGAACCAGCGCCTTATCCACTTAGCCACCGTGATCCCCACATAGATTTTAGAAATGGTAGAACAAAATGTGACCTATATACAGTAAGTAGGCCTAAGTATCAGGCTAAAGTTGGATTATGATTGGTCAGCATCTTATTGCAATAGCTCACTGAGAGAGAGAGAGAGAGAGAGAGAGAGAGAGAGAGAATTGTTCTAAATAAACAAAATACCAATTATGGGTTTCACAATGGTGAAATTTAATTGTACAATGTATTATGTCTTTGGTTGGTGAAATTTAATTGTATTATGTCTTTGGTTGGTGAAATTGTCTATAAAGCCTTATGCTTATTATGCATGTTCAGGTTAATTTTGTCATGGCGGGGCTGGATAGAGACAGAGAAATGGGGTTTAAGTCCCACTCCACACAAACTAGGTCATTCCAGGACTAGCATATGGTTTAATTTTATTTCAATAATTCACTAGCGCGTAGGGGTCTTTAGCAGTGGGGGAAACGTAATAAAATGAACTTGTGTAAACATAACTTACTCTATGTTCTTCTTCTAAAAGTTTTCGCTCGTAATATTCCTCCGCCTCCTCCATAGGATAATGCCCGTGTCTTTCTTGATGTCGCCGCCGATGTTCGGCACGTAACTGTTGAATTTTTTCTGTTTTTGTTGATGGTCGTGGCAAAGAATTAAACTGAGTCTGTGAATTAACAGCGTTTGAACCATATATATCCCGTTTAGCACCATATAGGTCAGTTTGTCTAGCACCATATAAGTCAGTTTGTCTAGCACCATATAAGTCTGGTTGCCTAGCACCATACAAGTCTTGTGTATTACCACTGTGCATATTTTGTTTGACACTACCAGTATATATACTTTGCTTAGTTCCATAGATTCCATCAGTTTTATTGCCATATATGTCCTGCTTATTGCCTAAGGGATTCTGTCTGTTACCATAGGGATCAGATTTGTTTCCATGGATATCCTGTTTGTTTCCATAGGGATCTTGTCTGTTACTATATGGTTCTTGTTTGTTATCATAGGGATCTTGTCTGCTGCTATATGGATCTTGTTTATTACCATAGGGATTCAGTCTGTTGCTATTAGGGTCTTGTTTGTTGCTATAGGGATCCTGCTTGTTACCATAGGGATCTGGCTTGTTGCCCTGGAGATCCTGCTTTTGTCTCGTTCTATGATTTTCTATCAAAACTTGTTGTTGTTGACGCCTCAGCTCTTGTTGTCTACAATAATAATTATTAATTTATTATAATCCTGCTTTTTCCACAATTTACTAGATTTTCATTGGCAGAAAGCTTGCCGTCTCACTACTTTTAGTATTGCGAGGACAAAAAATGCTGTCGTTTAGATTATTTATTTAAAACGTTTCTGGCACGTAAATTGGAGTGTGGCAGTTTTGTTTTCAACACATTAGGGTTATTTCTTGAGAAATAAATATTAAAACTTTCCCCATCAATGAGTTGCAATGACTTTTGAAACTAAGCTAGTTAGAACTTCCCAGTTTTCCGCCTATAATGTATGATCTTTCCAGTTGTCAGGGGTAGGCTATGCTACCTAGTGTCTGATCACTTAGGTCAAGAGTAGGCCTACAAACTGACAGAGAATGTAAAACATTTTTCCCTCCTTTATGTGAAGGGTTTACTTAAAATTTTTAACCATGAACTTGAAATGCGTCGGGTACCTTTGTTTTTCATTTTGAGCTATCTGCCAAGCTTGTTCTCTTTGAAATTGATGAAGGTCAACTTCTTCAGTTAAAGGTCGTTCTGCTGACCTTGACCTTAACCGTGCTTCTTCATTAGATTTTCTTCCTTTCCCCAGTCTACAAAATATATATAAGCATTTCATAAATAAAACAGTTTTCTTCATCTGGATGGGGTTCAGTGTCTTGTCAAGACAAACCTTGGTCATTTTGACACTATTTATAACATACAGTAATTTTCATTTGGATGGTTACAACATGTAATTTAAGTAAATAGAAAAAGAGAAATAAGGTTTAAAGGGACTATACTATTACAACAGAGTCTCAAAAATAAAAGTCTGAGTATGAAATTTAAGCGCCAAGATATACAGGTATGGCGTATTTAACTTGTCTCAAAATTTGAGTTCAAAATATTGAGTCATTTGGATGTGAACTTCAAAAATGCTTATCCAGACAGGTAACCCTTTTAAGATTTTGGGTAAATTTTTTTGTTTGTTGGGTGACCTGATAATCAATTTCAATTCCTTCAGGGGTCTATAAGGTGAATAACCCATGTGCTGTACTTGATAATGAAAGGTAATTTTCACCTACACATTATCTTCATAAAATCAATTCTGGTTTTATCCAGACACTGCATAATACAGTTTAGGACACCGGACTCCCATTTCCAGATTAAGACTGACAGGTTTAAGTTTTTTGAAAAAGTATCACATATTGAGTTAGTTGCTGAGCCCTTAGGTAGAGGATTTTAAGGGATTTAAAAACAAAATTAAGCTGTTTTATTATCCAACATATTATCAGGATTTGCCTTTTAACAAACAAGGTCATTTCAGGACTAAAATATGGTTCAATTTTATTTCAATAACAGCCTATGAATATGGGTATTGGGTAGCAGTGTAAGGAAAGCGGTGGACCCTACTCCTTGTCACGTGCAATTTATTGAAGTGGATGAATTTGGTCTGGCTAGTAATGTTTCATGCCTACATACAGGTAATCCTCTTTTGATTCGCACTGCCATGGGTTCTTTACCTACATGTGAGTTAATCCAATAAGGACCATAACTCTGCAGGGAAAGAGAGATGGGGTTTAACGTCCACTCGACACAACTAGGTCATTTTGGGACTAACATATGGTTTTAATTTTATTTCAATAAATCACTTGCGCGTAGGGGTCTTTAGCAGTGGGAGGAAACCGGAGTGCCCGGAGGAAACCCACGAGGTTGAGAATGCGCCCCTATCTCCATGCCACATACGCTCACACCAGGGCTCGAACCCACAGCCACAAGCCAGAGGTGCCCGGCTAGCTAGAGGTCGGAGCGCGGCACTCTAGACCACTAGGCCATCCCAACCCCCCTAGCTCTGCAGGAAAAAAACTTAAATTATTGAAACTATGAGACAGCCTTAACACTAATGCAAACAACATACATCAACGGTTTGATAAGTTTTTGGACCCATGCCAGGCTGTCTCTCCTGCACCACTGACAAGGGGAACAATGCCAGAAAATTATATGAACTTCTTCGGCCGACAATTGTATCAAACCACCACGGCTTCCCTGAAGAAAAATACAACATGAAATATTTCTCTTCCTGAAGAACAAAACTCACCTGAGAAAACCTTTAAATATTCCACCTGTTTTTTTATCCTTCACATTTTTCTTCTTCAATCTTACCCCATGTTCATCTGTAGTGTTCTCGCTACTTAATGACGATCTCGCCGAGTTGCCTGAGTGACCATGACTAAACGCATCACTCTCAAAACTCTCTTCATCCACTAAAAACAGAACGTGAAAATTCTTTAAAAAAATTTGCACGAAAAGATCTGGGGCCGGTTGCTCAAAGCTCTGTTATCTTTTAACGATCCGTTAACTTTAACGGAGAGAAAGAATGTTGCCTGCAATAAAGGCCCCGAACATTCTGTGGTGCAAATTTTTACTACAGATTTATGCTAATATAGAAAATAAAGTATTCTATTCTGGAGTAAATTTAACGGAAAGTTAACAAACAACACGTTACCAAGATATATCCGTTAAAGTTAACGGATCGTTAAAGATAACAGAGCTTTGAGCAACTGGTCCCTGTTAGTAATTTTTGAAATTAGATGCAAAAAAAAAAAAAAAAATCACAAGCAAATTCCTGGACAGAAAGCATTCACCCAAATTCATTAATATTATCAAATTCTACAATCAAACTGGAACTCACTGATTTGGTTAACATTTATGTTTATATTTCCTAATCTCTTGGAATGAAATCAAATTAAATCGACTTTGATTTCACAAAAACACCAGGGGTTGGTCGCTCAAAACTAAGTTATTTTAACATTCCGTTAAACTCTAATGGACATATCTTGGTAACATGTTGTTTGCGTTAAATTTACTACAGAAAACATTATAGAATACTTTATTTTTTCCTAAAGAAATATTAGTATAAATCTGTGGGAATAATTTGCACCACAGAATGTTCGGGGCCTTTATTTCCAGCAACAATCTTTCTTCTGTTAAAATTAATGGATCGTTAAAAGATAATTGATTTGAGCCCCTGAATTTTGAGCATTCATTCCAGTTTGATTTCCTAGTAACTAAATAAATCAAATTCCCAATAAAGTTAATTGAATCATCATAGAATATTCAAAACAGAACTCAAGTATAACCAAACGTAAACTAACAATATATGTAACTACCGGTAAATTCTATATTTCATGAACAAATCTATGAAAATACAAACCATTTTTATAGAATCTAAATGGAATGGTTTAAATATAATAATATATTAGTACTTGCATTTACTCATTTGCGATCATAGTTAATTTTGAAAAATAATATGTGAGGTATTTTAATATTGAGATTCTATATGATGAGTTATATGCGTATAATAATCAGATGCAATTATTAAATACCACAATGAGTTAAATATTATATACCATGAATGAGTTAAATATTATATACCATGAATGAGTTAAATATTATATACATGTACCATGAATGAGTTAAATATAATATACCATGAATGAGTTAAATATAATATGCCATGAATGAGTTATATATTATATACCATGAATGAGTTAAATATTATATACCATGAATGAGTTAAATATTATATACATGTACCATGAATGAGTTAAATATAATATACCATGAATGAGTTAAATATAATATGCCATGAATGAGTTATATATTATATACCATGAATGAGTTAAATATTATATACTATGAACAAGTTAAATATTATATACCATGAATGAGTTAAATATTAAATACCACAATGAGTTAAATATTATATACCATGAATAAGTTCAATATAATATACTATGAATAAGTTAAATATAATATACCATGAATGAGTTAAATATTATATACCATGAATGAGTTAAATATTATATACCATGAATGAGTTAAATATTATATACCATGAATGAGTTATATATAATATACCATGAATGAGTTAAATATTATATACCATGAATGAGTTAAATATAATATACCATGAATGAGTTAAATATAATATACCATGAATGAGTTAAATATAATATACCATGAATGAGTTAAATATAATATACCATGAATGAGTTATATATTATATACCATGAATGAGTTAAATATTATATACCATGAATGAGTTAAATATAATATACCATGAATGAGTTAAATATTATATACCATGAATGAGTAAAATATTATATACCATGAATGAGTTAAATTTAATATACCATGAATGAGTTAAATATTATATACCATGAATGAGTTAAATATAATATACTATGAATAAGTTAAATATAATATACCATGAATGAGTTAAATATTATATACCATGAATGAGTTAAATATAATATACCATGAATGAGTTAAATATAATATACCATGAATGAGTTAAATATAATATACCATGAATGAGTTAAATATAATATACCATGAATGAGTTTAAGTGATTATAAGATTATATGGATGAAATCTATTCTATTATTAGTCTTACATGTATCCATGGAAGGATTCTGTTGATTAAATTGACTGTCATAAGATCTGTCGACCGCCGCTCGGAAACTCTCGTTACAAGCCCGGGGACGGTTGATCATGTGACCTACCATCGACCCTGCTCCTGACCCCGACCCCTGGTCATCCATAACGGGGTCAGGTTGTGAGAGATCCTCTAATGACGTCGAACGTTTAAGATTTGACGTGGGAAGGTTACCTGGTATACTGGATGTGTTGCTGACTGATCGAGCATGTCCTGAAATATATATAAATCAAACAATTAGACCGAGATACTGGGGAATGTCGTATACCTGTATACAAGGTATCTGAAAACTAATAATGTAGATAGATATGTATAAGAGCAATCAAATAATCTATACTTAGAAGTTGTTACTGGTATTCAGGGTCGCACTGAATTAACATGATTTAACATTTTCACACAATTTAACATGATATAACATGATCTAACATTATTTAACATGATCTAACATGATTTAACATTATTCAACCAGATTTAACATGATTTAACATTTTCACATGATTTAATACGATTTAACGTGATTTAATACAATTTAATACAATCTAACATGATTTAACATGACCTAACATTTTAACAAAATTAAACATTATTTAACATGATCTTACATTATTTAACATGATCTTACATTATTTAACACGATCTTACATTATTTAACATGATCTAACATTATTTAACATGATCTTACATTATTTAACATGATCTAACATTATTCAACATTATTAAACATGATCTTACATTATTTAACATGATCTTACATTATTTAACACGATCTTACATTATTTAACATGATCTTACATTATTTAACATGATCTTACATTATTTAACATGATCTAACATGATCTAACATGATTTAACATTATTTAACATGATCTTACATTATTTAACATGATCTAACATTATTCAACATTATTAAACATGACCTAACATTATTTAACATGATCTTACATTATTTAACATGATCTAACATTATTCAACATTATTAAACATGACCTAACATTATTTAACATGATTTAACATGAACTAACATTTTAACAAAATTTAACATTCGAACATGATATAATATGATGTGATTTAAATTCTTGAAAAAAATTACAATCGTAAATTGATCAATTTAAAGTTACCATGACAATTAAAAGACACCAAATGCACAAAATAAATGAAAACATTACATTACACCAGGAATTAACTCTACAAATAAAATAAAAAAGAGACTAAAATTAAAAAATTAAAAAAACAAGTATGGTAAGTAGAAGGTTGACAAGCAGAGTTTATTACATCTTTTAAAACTAGTCTTTAATGTGAAAAGTACAACAATAAATTCAACCTTTTAGGAGAGAGAGACTTATAGATAGATGGGGTTTAAATGTCCACTTGACACAAACTAGGTCATTTCGGGACTAACATACGGTTTAATTTTATTTCAATAATCCGCTTGCGCGTAGGGGTCTTTAGCAGAGAGACTTATAGATGGGGTTTAATGTTTACTTGACACAAACTAGGTCATTTCAGGACTAACATACGGTTTAATTTTATTTCAATAATCCGCTTGCGCATACAGAGTTTTAGCAGATGGAGGATACCGGATGACCCGGAGAAAACCCACAAGGTCGGACAGGCAACTCAACTCTTTGTCATGTACAACCGAGGATTCGAAACCACACCAGTTGACTCAATGACAGGCTTTATGATACAGCACGAGCACGCCCCTCAACCGTTGTTAGGAGAGCTGTGAATGTTGTAGTACCTTTCATATTTAACGACTACAAGATGAATTAATTATAAACAGGGGCTCACAAAACCAAACAGAGGATATCCAATTCTATTCCTTCTATAAAATCATCATAATATAAAATAAAAAAAAACAACAAAATTTCTAAAAACTAGAAAAAAAACACCAAATCCGTTGATCTATTGTTTTCCTATTGAACAATCCCTGTTGTGTTATTGTTTTTGTATCATCCAATCAGAACTGTTGATATAACAAACGATAGGAATATCAACCAATCAGAACTGTTGATATAGCAAACGATAGGAATATCAACCAATCAGAACTGTTGATATAACATACAATAGGGATATCAACCAATCAGAAGACACAATAAGACAACATTGATTAGGCTACTTGAAGGATTCTAATGATAATATCAATCCACCAAAAGCTGAAATGGGAGAAATGTTGAACAGTTGTGAAGAAATGTAGGCCTAGTGATTCTAATTCCACATTTGGATGAAAATAATTCTAGCATGATTATCATACTGGGTTATCTCCCCTGTATGGTTTTATCAATGGCCGCCCTCGCTGAAGGAATTCGCACCAGACATTGCTAGTTAAAAAGCGGTTCCACGTGATATTATTGATGGTAAAAGGACCGTGTTTCAACGCATAGCAATTAAATTTCATATTTACGACAAAAACTAACGTTTATCAACACATCAGTTCGTATATATTGAATTACAGGAAAACAATCAAGTGCAGTTTACAATGAGGTCAGGTTGGACCGGCTCCTCTATGAAATTATGTCCCTTTATCTCTAGCGAGGACACCCATACCGTTGATATAATGAAACTAGTTTCACCACTCTATAATAATAATAATAATAATAATCACGTCATTTTACAAGGGTAGCAAATTAGGCCTGAGGCCTTTTTCCAATTTGGCCCTTGGCACAGATCGTGCGAATGATTTCGAACATTACTGCAGGAAGAAACCGAAGAACTCGGGGGAAACCTGCCTGATCGGACGGGGAGACCGAATATCCCTCTCACTTACAACGATAAAGTTCATGCCCTGAACTGGGATTGAACCCTCGTTGCATTGGTGAGAAGCCGCCTGTCTATCGCCACGGCTCATTCGATTATCTCTGCTTATCTTCAGCAGTAGAACATGCTCATCACCTAACTCAGTGAAAACATTTATCTGTTAAAAACATCTTGCCCTACACAAAGTTTGAAAACATTCTAATACCATAATTAGAAGCAAAGTTATCGTGTACCAAAGTCTCAAATAAAACAAATTATTTCTGTCTGTTTAGTTTAAGTAGAAAATGCTCTACATCAATAGCAATCAAGATGTTCACATAAGTTGAAATAATGGTGCATGTGGGTGGAATTGGGTAGATTTGGGTGGATTTGGGTAAATCATGCTACCCCATCAATAGTAATCAAGATGTTCACATAAAGTTGGAACATTTTTCAATAATAAGAAGTGAAGTTATTCTAATCCAAAATGTCTGACAGACGGACAAACCCATTCCAACAGTCCCTGTTTTTTCAAAAGAAAGGGAGACAAGAAAAAAAAAACTTTGTTAGCACTACATTTCTTCATCAAACTTATTGTTTAGAAGGGAATAGTTTTAACACCGTGACCAATTACAATAAACAATATTAACGAACATACTATTATCATCACTCCATCGATAAAAATTATTTCTATCATAGGCCTCATAATCTAGGCCTATATATAAATCTAAAATGGAGTCAGCTGATCCACCGTGACGTAATAATTTAGATTTTGGTTTATTCCAGTCTTCTTGTCCAGCTGCTTAGTAGGGGGATAAATAATTAATAATTAGAAAAAAAGGGTATATCATGAAGTTAAAAAAGGGTACAAGATTTAAAACAGGATTTTTAAGAGGTAAAAAAATACACATCTTTCATGCTAAAATTCATGCCATACACTCAAAATGGGTAAAAAAAATCATCCAATTCATTTCAATCATTCATCTATGCTAAACACTCAATTAAATTTCAAATTCTTAAAAATTCATCCCTAATCTTTGTCTTTATACTAAAGGTAATCAAACAAGTGGAGAAAATATTCAAAATAAGAAATGTTCTAAAATCTTTACACAAAATGGTCTAAAATCTTTACAAGAATTGTTCTAAAATTCTTTACAAGAATTGTTCTAAAATTCTTTACAAGAATTGTTCTAAAATTCTTTACAAGAATTGTTCTAAAATCTTTACAAGAATTGTTCTAAAATCTTTACAAGAACTGTTCTAAAATCTTTACAAGAACTGTTCTAAAATCTTCACAAGAACTGTTCTAAAATCTTTACACGAAATGGTCTAAAATATTTACAAGAATTGTTCTAACATCTTTACAAGAATTGTTCTAAAAATCTTTACAAGAACTGTTCTAAAATCTTTACAAGAATTGTTCTAAAATCTTTATAAGAATTGTTCTAAAATCTTTACAAGAATTGTTCTAATATCTTCACAAGAATTTTCTAATATCTTCAAATAAATTGTTCTAAAATCTTTACAAAAATTGTTCTAAAAAACTTAACAAGAACTGTTTTAGCCACTGTGGCTTCTATTACATGATTGTGTTGACCTTAACATTTTCAGATTGTCAAATAAGTTTTCCTTGAAGTATCTCAAAATATATGATGCTTTTGGTAAGGATGATGTTTTTTCCTTATTACTCTTATAATTTGTTCTAAAATCTTTACAAAAATTGTTCTAAAAAACTTAACAAGAACTGTTTTAGCCACTGTGGCTTCTATTACATGATTGTGTTGACCTTAACATTTTCAGATTGTCAAATAAGTTTTCCTTGAAGTATCTCAAAATATATGATGCTTTTGGTAAGGATGATGTTTTTTCCTTATTACTCTTATAATTTGTTCTTAAGTTCAAACAAGAATTAGTTATGATTTTTAAGAAATTTGAAATATCATACAAAAGGGTAGTCTAATTTTCACAATATTCAGCATTCACGTAATCCCATCCTGTAAGTTTATTATGTACCTGTTGTATGAAAAGAAAAGAATCGCCTTAGGGTACCTGATACTGAAACAAAAAAATTTAAAAGACTAAACCCGAGAATTACTGGAAACCGTTAATTTCTTAAACATAACAGCACTGGATTTTAAATAAACATCCATCAACATCAGTCAGTCATGCAGACACTTTCATTCAAGTTTAAGAGTACTAGCCACAATTATCCAGAAGAAATTAAATGGCAGCTACCCCATTCAATTGTGATCATACTTTTTGTAAAGATGGCTTTTTCGAAGTTTTTGAAAGAAATTTGCTTCATCCATTTTCACTGAATAAAATAGAAAGAGAGAGGGAGAGGGAGAGGGAGAGAGAGAAAAGGGGTTTAAACTCCACTTGACACAGACAGCAACCCTACTCCTTGCCATGTACAACCAGGGATTCGAAAATCATGCCAGTTGACTCAATGACAGGTTTTATGATACAGCACGCACATGCTAACCATTGGACCATCCAATATATGGAATAAAATATAATCAAACCAAATGATATAAATCATGTGATGATCTCTATTCATTTCTCTTTAATATAAGATAAACAAAGTATTTTCTTGGATACACAGAATATTTTCCCACTCCATCAGCTACAAATATTTTTAATTTAAAAGTAATAAAAGAAGAAGTACGAAAACCAGTGGTTGCCAGCAAGTGTTTATCAAGTTGTGGTCATCAACAGCTGACCAGTTACAAATGAACAGTTGATCACCAGTTACAAACAGTTGATCACCAGTTACAAATGGACAGCTGATCCAAGTAACAAACAGTTGATCATCAGTTACAAACAGTTGATCACCAGTTACAAATGAACAGTTGGTCAACTGTTACAAATGAACAGCTGATCCAAGTTAGAAACAGTTGATCAACTGTTACAAATGGACAGCTGATCCAAGTTACAAACAGTTGATCACCAGTTACAAATGAACAGTTGATCAACTGTTACAAATGAACAGTTGATCAACAGTTACAAATGAACAGTTGATCACCAGTTACAAATGGACAGTTGATCATCAGTTACAAATGAACAGCTGATCCCAGTTACAAATGGACAGTTGATCAACAGTTACAAATGAACAGTTGATCAACTGTTACAAATGAACAGCTGTTCCCAGTTACAAACAGTTGATCACCAGTTACAAATGAACAGCTGATCACCAGTTACAAACAGTTGATCACCAGTTACAAATGAACAGTTGATCACCAGTTACAAACAGTTGATCACCAGTTACAAATGAACAGTTGATCACCAGTTACAAATGAACAGTTGATCACCAGTTACAAATGAACAGTTGATCAACTGTTACAAATGAACAGTTGATCACCAGTTACAAATGAACAACTCACAAGAAGAGAGAAGAGAAGATAATTTGAGCGGCTATTAAACCCTGTATTGTGTTAGCACCAAGGGATCAAATTAAATATGTACATTTTGAATGGATTAAACACGCTAACTTCTTCCTCTACTTGTACAAAAAAAATGTATACCTCTTGATCATGAGTTTAATATTAGGGGTGGGCAAATGGAGGTCGAATTTTGGTGACAAGTCATTTTGGCTGCTGAATCCGAATCCGATGAGATTTTTGTTCTGTGACGTCATTTTAGGTTGGTTCAGTGGTTTTCAAAATGGCGGCCAAAAAATGACTTATTTTCTCATAAAAGCGAGACAATATTGGAACTAGTTGTCCAATATGTTAAAATATATGTTTTCATGGCCGCAGATTCTAAAATTGCACTCCCATTTATGATTTGATAACATCCTATATCGATATGAGGGTAAAAACTGGAAAAAAGTCATTTTGAAAATGGCCACTGAACCAACCTAAAATGACGTCACAGAACAAAAATTTCACCAGATTCGGATTCAGCAGCCAAAATGGCCTTAGATAACACTTGTCACCAAAATTCGACCTCCATTTGCCCACCCCTATTAATATGAGTAATACCTCATGTATGTAGATCTCCTCCAACTAACACATGTACATGCATAAGTTTAATATGAGTAATACCTCATCTACGTATATCCCCTCCAAATAACACATGTACATGCATGTATCTAGCTTCATCTAATCATGTACTTAATTAACTCATTATCTATTTGTCACAATCAACAACAATAATTAACTACGGTAATTAATTCCAATGTAAATGTGAAAGTGATACGATAAGATGAAGAAACTAAATACTCCATGTAATTTATATCAAGAGCTAGCTAGTGAATATATATACACCTATCTAATAATGAATGAATGAATGAAATGGGGTTTAACGTCCTACTGTTATGCACTTAACCTGAGCTAATTGAAGATGGGCATACGCCATACAGTGTGCTATGAGGGAAATTTTGCCCGGGCAGCGGCGCTACGGCCTACTCTTATATCGAATTCCAACTGCCAAGGGATCTTTTACATGCAGTTCCAATGTGTACACAGGGCCTCGGTTTTTCGTCCCATCCGAACGACTACCTATCTAATAAAGGGTTGATAAAACTCATTATATACATGTAAGCGGTCTGATTCGAAGAATATTTTCGTTACCGGTACCACTGTTTGTGTAAATTTTGTACACAATGAACCGTCCATATGCATATCACACTATTTTGCATTATCCTCTATATTTTCAGTCAACGTCAGATTAATCCAAGTAGTTGCAAAAGTGAGCTAAATCTAAAAATAAAAATGCTTCACATAAGCCAAGGAACTTCAAGGACTCCCTTTTAGGGGTCTAGTTCCCATTTCTTACCTAGACAACTTTTGTCTCAGCAAATAAAATACTTTTTTATCAAAGAAAAAACTTGAATGTCGAATAAGAAGGCATGATAACTCACCAGTTCTTTGTTCCCGTCCAGATCGAACTCGCCAGAACTGTTCCGTATTTCTAGGGTCATTATGTCCTTTACGTTTCTCCGACATACTCTGGCGTCCAAAACCCTCGCGACTAAATCCTGCTGGATCCCCTTCCGGACTTCTAGATAATAAAAATATTCAATAGAATCGGAATCAAGATTCTTTATCAGTGTGATATGGAAAGAATCTACAGAGAGAGAGAGAGAGAGAAAGAGAGAGAGAGAGAGAGAGAGAAATGTGGTTTACCCTCAACTTAACACAAATAAGGTGATTTCGGGACTATCATAATGAATATGGTTTAATTTTATTTCAATAATTCGCTTACGCATAGAGGTCTTTAGCAGTGAGACGGAACCGGAAGACCCTAAGAAAACCCATTGGACAGGCGACCCTACTTCTTGCCACGTACAACCGGGGATTCAAAACCACGCCAGACGACTCAATGACAGGCTTTATGATACAGTGCGTGCACGCTAACCATTCAGCAATCCAACTCCCCAAGTATCTACAGATATCTGAGATGCCCTAACCTCACACCCATTACATCCCCCTGGGACACCCATCACATCCCCCTGGGAAACTAACCTCACACCAATCACATCCCCCTGGGACACCCTAACCTCACACCCATCACATCCCCCTGGGACACCCTAACCTCACACCCACCACATCCCTCTGAGATGCCCTTACCTCACACCCATCACATCCCCTTGGGACACCCAACACATCCCCCTGGGACACCCA
Organism: Patella pellucida; assembly: GCA_917208275.1. NCBI lineage: Eukaryota > Metazoa > Mollusca > Gastropoda > Patellidae > Patella > Patella pellucida. Next base: position 3,288,765 of record OU795044.1, read on the forward strand.
TCACATCCCCCTGGGACACCCTAACCTCACACCCACTGCATCCCTCTGAGATGCCCTTACCTCACACCCATAACATCCCCCTGGGACACCCATCACATTCCCCTGGCACACCCACCACATCCCCCTGGGACACCCTAACCTCCCACCTACCACATCCCCTTGGGACACCCACCACATCCTCCTGGGACACCCTGACACCCTAACCTCCCACCTACCACATCCCCTTGGGACACCCACCACATCCCCCTGGGACACCCTGACACCCTAACCTCCCACCTACCACATCCCCTTGGGACACCCACCACATCCTCCTGGGACACCCTGACACCCTAACCTCCCACCTACCACATCCCCTTGGGACACCCACCACATCCCCCTGGGACACCCTGACACCCTAACCTCCCACCTACCACATCCCCTTGGACACCCATCACATCCCCCTGGGACACCCTAACCTCACACCCAACACATCACTCTGGGACACCCACCACATCCCCCTGGGACACCCACCACATCACCCTGGGACACCCATCACATCCCCCTTGGATGCCCACCACATCCCCTGGGACACCCTAACCTCACACCCATTACATCCCCCTGGGACACCCAACACATCCCCCTTGGACACCCATTACATCCCCCTGGGACACCCTAACCTCACACACACTGCATCCCTCTGGGATAGCCTAACCTCACACCCACTGCACCCCTCTGTTTTAAGATGAAATAACTTACAGATCTGGATCATGTTGATTTCCAGCATCAAGAGAACTTGATTGACGATGTTTTGATCCAGACATTGATTGGTTAAGTTCTTCTGTACTAGACATGGAATCGTTATGTCTTGATTTGATTGGCATTCCTATCGTCGAATGAGGGCGGGGACGAACTTGATTTTTCTGTAAAATAATGACAGCTGTTAATATAATTAATTAAACGAACTAGAAATTTGTAAATTGATTTTTCTGTAAAATAATGACAGCTGTTAAATTAATTAATACTAGAAATTTGTAAATTTTTTATGAAGAGCTCACTACATTGTTACTTTATCAACTGTCAACTGGACAATTTTGGATACAGAGAGAGGAAGGGTTAGAGAAATGCGGTTTAACCTCCACTCACACAATTAGGTAATTTCGGGATAACATTGGGTTCCATTTAATTTCCATAATTCGATTGCAAGTAGGGGTCTTTAGCAGTGGGAGGAAACCGGAGGGCCCAGAGAAAACCCAAGAGGTTGGACAGGCGACCTCACTTCTTGTCACGTACAACCAGGGAATCAAATTATCGTCGATTATCCATACCTTAAGTTGGATAAATCCTGATATAAATTCTACTATTATCAAAACAATCTTTCCATTTAGATTTAAATAATTGTAATAAATGGAACTCACCCTTGGTAGTGAATAAGCGTCATTTTCTATGATCACTTCCTCGCGATTGGTCGGGTTCAGTGTCGGAGATTTAAAGGCCTTTCCTTTGCCGAACGGGGAAGATGGCGGCACAATATTATCCGTGGAATTATTACTGTCATTATAAAAACTATCCTGAGTAGCTCGTGTGTACGATTCATTGCGTAGACCTGGCGCTCCCGGGCTTCCAGGACTTCCTGGGCTTCCATTACCAACATTCGCCATCAGTCGATTCAGCAGGGGATTATTGGGTTTTATAGTCCGGTCATTTGGCAATTGGGAGTAATCTCCCTTAGTCACTGGACTGCCTTGCATCACATATTCAGCAGAGTCTGTTACATCCGATGTTTCACTTAGAGTAAACGGAGAAGGAGCACCAATTTTACGCGAAACCGTTAAAAACGTGTGGCCAGGAATCGGACCATCTTGCTGCATGGCATTGCGTAGCTTCTCCATAGCTTTCATGTTCGTTAAGCCGACTAATTTGTCGCCGTTTATTTCCAGCAGTTGATCATTAATAGCCAGTCGTCCATCCTGGATAATCAAAAAAAAAAACCCAACAAATATTAGAATATGATTCATTCTAAATAATCAAACAAGTTACAAATATTAGAATATGATTCATCCTAAATAATCAAACAAGTTACAAATATTAGAATATGATTCATCCTAAATAATCAAACAAGTTACAAATATTAGAATATGATTCATCCTAAATAATCAAAGAAAAATTACAAATATTAGAATCAGGCCATCATCTAGACATCTTTAAGCGGGGGGCATTACCTTTCCGTAGGGGGTCGAACATTTTGAGGAAATTTTCGGAAAGGTCATTCTATCATACTGTTGTAATCATCATGCTATGGGGCCATCCATAAAGTATGTACGCTCAAAATGGGTATAACTCAGACCCCCCCCCCCCCTGTACGGACGTTTTGCCATTGAATTAACGCACCTGTACGTTTTTGGCGTGACCCCCCCTCCCCTTCAAGCGTACGTACTTTATGGATGGCCCCTATGTAGTTACCTAGGCGTCTAATGTAATAAGCATTTTAAAATAAGTATTCAATCAAAAAAAATCGTGATTTAAAACTATTTTAGATTAATACCCCAAAAATGGTTTATAATTGTCAGTTTATGTACAGATCTGTCAGCAGTTCTACAGACACAATGTTATATTGTCCTACGTCTTTGAATTGTTTGGTGCTATGAAAACCCTGAGGATATGTAAATACCGATGACAGATAGAAACGCTGTGTAGGTGATTATTATGCAGTAGTAGGCTACATGGTTCTTACATGTACCTTTAAGACTATGGTAAAGGAAGGTGTCATCATGACTAAGGTATCTAAAGAGGGGTGATTGATACATGGAAATACGTTACCAAAAAAAAATTGGTCGTTTCGGGACTATTATTGATTCGTTTGTGTGTTGGGGTCTTTAGCAGGTGGCACTGGAGAAACCCACAAGCCACTTAACTCAACCACAGACATTAAAGTTACATTATTCAAGATATAGATAATAACTAGCCATTCTTGCTATACTAGTTCGAAAGTAGATGATGTAAAATGAATAATTTCAAAATTTCATTCAAATTACTCTATTGCAAGTGAAGACATTGGCATTTGAAGATTTGACCCACGTGTGCAATAATTTCAACCACGGTCCTGGTTGATCAAAGCTAAGACACGAAGCGTTTGGGCGCGCCATATTTGATTTATCACTGAAACGTTTTAATCTGTTTAATATCTGATGCCATCCAAAGTTGATTAAGGCCTGGATCAGTTAATTAATGTCTAATTAATACTTTAGAAAACATTTCATGCCCAAATAAAGACCTGCACTAGTCAGATTTAGCTCTTGAATAATGCATGTTTAAGATCTTAAGGGCATTCATTTGTCCTTCAGCCACCCACCCCAACCTCTTCTGAATAAAAGAGAGAGAAATGGGGTTTAACATCCACTCGACACAAACCAGGTCATTTCGAGACTAACATATGGTTTAATATTTATTTCAATACTTTGTTTGAGGGTAGGGGTCTTTAGCAGTGGTAGGGAACCGGAGAACCCAGAGAAAACCCACGAGGTTGGAAAAGTAACCCTACTCCTTGTCACGTACAACCGGGGATTCGAAACCATGCCAGTTGACTCAATGACAAGCTTTATAATACAGCATGCACGTGCTAACCATTCGGCCATCCAGCCCCCAATTCCGAATAAACAAACTATTACCTTATGAGCGGCACCACCTGGCATCACAGATTTGATGAATATACCCAGATCTTTGGACCCTTGGGGCAGGGAGATAGATTTGCCTTTCACACTGACCCCGAGTCCTGTCGAACCAGAATCACACAGTGGAATGTCAAGAAGTATAACTTCTTTATTCTGTAGGTTCGAAACAACGCCGCCTTCATCTTCTATTTTCTTCACGGCCTGCAGAACACTGACTTTATCATCAGGAGACTGAAACAAATTAACGATTTGTGAAAAAATATCTCAATTGATTTGTGAAAATATCTCAATTGATTTGTGAAAATATCAATTGATTTGTAAAAATATCTCAATTGATTTGTGAAAATATCTCAATTGATTTGTGAAAATATCTCAATTGATTTGTGAAAATATCTCAATTGATTTGTGAAAATATCTCAATTGATTTGTGAAAATATCTCAATTGATTTGTGAAAATATCTCAAATGATTTTTTCAACTTTCTGATCATCATTTGTGATGATTGTTTAGTGTTTGCAATGTCTATTTTCTGTCTTGTCCGCAGCTTTATCTTCTAGATTTTTTTTTTTCTTTTTTTTTTGTTTGTTTGTTTTGCATGTAGTGCTGTCCTCCTGCATTTACTATTAGAGTAGAGTTTTAGCCCTTCGTACTGCAGAATGTTCTCGTTGTCGGGCTTTGCTCCTGTTGCTCACTACATTTATTATTTTAGCGTTTTCCGAGTTTCTGTCCGGATTATCGCCCTTATTGTTAAAATTATTTGACGTTCTAACACCTGACTCCAACTGGCTGACTATCGCCATTGAAAAGACGACCACTGAGAAGATCGGTCGCATTTGTTTGTTACGTCTTTTTTGTAAATCATTATAGTGAAGCCTGTACCACAACAGTGGACGCTTACGGCTGGCCCCCGGATCCATTCACTTGATTTGATGATTGTTTAGTGTTTGCAATGTATATTTTCTGTCTTGTCCGCAGGTTTATCTTCTAGATTTTTGTTTGTTTGTTTGTTTTGCGTGTAGTGCAGTCCTCCTGCATTTACTATTTGAATCGATTAGAATCTAGAATATTGTCGAAGGTCGAAGTTGAAAATCTAAAAGGGATATCAGTCCGTTCAGAACCTGATCCACCCCAACATGTGTAAAACACTGCCGCAAGGATCGTATGCCATATTACACCTGTTTTAAAGGCTGCCAATGGCAATCACCCACATAATACACTACAACCCATCAATGTTTAAACGAAACAGAGAGAGAGAGAAATGAGGTTTAACGTCCACTCAACAAAACTAGGTCATTTCGGGACTAACATATGGTTTAATTTTATTTCAATAATTCGCTTGCGCGTAGGGGTCTTTAGCAGTGGGAGGAAACCGGAGTGCCCGGAGGTAACCCACGAGGTTGAGAAGGAGCCCCTATCTCCATGCCACATACGCTCACACCAGGGCTCGAAACCACATTAAACAAAACAGCCACAGAATGTTAATATATCTAGGCAAATGTAAAATTCTATGAATATGAAATATTTACCACTTCTGTTGTAGCGTTAGGTTGAAGTTTATCATAAGGTTCCTCGTCTTCAGATGTATCAGCAGCCTCCTGGCGAGACACGACTAACTTGACGATCGTATTTTTAGGGATTTTACGTAAATATGCAACAGCCTCTGTTTGAGACTTACCCGTCATTTCTTCATCATTAACCTGTAAGTAAAAAAAAAAACACATTTTAAAAGACAAAAAAATTTAATTTAACAATTTCAGATAATCTTGCACAAATTGGGTGAACAGATTTGAAGTGTTTCTGGACATGACATGTTTTCGAACAGTTTAGATAAAGTTTTTGATGTAATATTCCCATCTTGTATTTTACCAAGATTAAACCTCAAAATAAAACATCATAATGCAATGAATTTTCCTCCTGATTGTGTAGAATTAATTGTGTCTCAATTGAAAAGCAGAAACAAACTTTTCTGCTTCAACTTGGCTAATGATGATGGGTTTACTCTGTGCAGTATGCTATGATGGAAATTTGGCACGGACAGCTACTCTTATATCAAATTCAAACTGTCAAGGGTTCTTTTACACATGCCAACGTGTACATAAAACTCAAAACGATTACAATGCTATCCTAGTCTGGCCCTCTGTCCCGTACCACTGTCTCTCACCACTAACAAGGGGAATCCCTCACCTGACTGATCACCCACCATTTTTGGATTCCTGAGGAAAAATGCTTCTAGAAAAGTCAACTCCCTCTTTTTGCCCCCTTTCGGATAATACCCCCATTCACCTTTAACCTCTGGTGACCTTTTGACTTCGATAACTCTTGAACGCTCCCTCACCTGACTGATCACCCACCATTTTCGGATTCCTGAGGAAAAATGCTTCTAGAAAAGTCAACTCCCGCTTTTTGCCCACATTTCGGATAACACCCCCATTCTCCCTCTGGTCTAATGTGGTTGGCGAGAGAATCATTGATCACTGTTACTATTTATAGTAACAAGGATGTATTACAGTGTCAACCTCTCCATTACCTGTATAAACAGGCCTTTAGTTAAATTATCAATGTTACCTGTAACAGTCTATCACCAGGTTTAAACAGGTCCTAAGTTAAATTATGGATGTTACCATTAATAGGTTTAAACAGGCCCCAAGTTAAATTATCGATGTTACCTGTAACAGCCAATCACCAGGTTTAAACAGGCCCTAAGTTAAATTATCAATATTACCTGTAACAGACTATCACCAGGTTTAAACAGGCCCTAAGTTAAATTATCAATATTACCTGTAACAGCCTATCACCAGGTTTAAACAGGCCCTAAGTTAAATTATCGATGTAACCTGTAACAATCTATCACCAGGTTTAAACAGGCCTTTAGTTTAAACAGGCCTTTAGTTTAAACAGGCCCTAAGTTAAATTATCGATATTACCTGTAACAGTCTATCACCAGGTTTAAACAGGTCCTAAGTTAAATTATCGATGTTACCTGTAACAGCCTATCACCAGGTTTAAACAGGCCCTAAGTTAAATTATCAATATTACCTGTAACAGACTATCACCAGGTTTAAACAGGTCCTAAGTTAAATTATCGATGTTACCTGTAACAACCTATCACCAGGTTTAAACAGGCCCTAAGTTAAATTATCGATGTTACCTGTAACAGTAACACCTCCAGCTATAAACAGGTCTTTAGTTAAAGGCCCAATACCACTCTTGTTGTTACTGAATAATATGCCCCAATCATTATTCTGGTCAACAAATTGTACTATTTTACAATATTCCAATAAATTGGTGATTCAAATTTCATCCTAACTGTATGATTTGAAAGGCCTTACGTAAGCACTTTCAAATGTAGCTTGGATTTAAACATATTTTCGAACCCTCTGGACAAGTAAAATAGGATGTAATTGATAATTTACACAACAGGTAGGACACTTAAGCATCTACTAGCTAGAATAAGGCTTATTTTTTTTTCTGGAGCAATCAAGCCAGAAAGAGTGTTATTGTCCATATACATTATCAATATTACCTGTAACAGCCTATCACCAGGTTTAAACAGGCCCTAAGTTAAATTATCGAAGTTACCTGTAACAGCCTATCACCAGGTTTTAATCGACCGTCTGTTATTGCAGCACCCTGGGGGAGAATATTTTTAATGTATATTGGTATTTCTCCTCCCGTCATATTATCTCTGGACGTTACACTGAATCCTAATCCTAGTTCACCTGAAAACATTGAAATACTGTGGTTTACAAGGGGCCTAGTTAACTTAAAACATTGAAATATTGTGGTTTACAAGGGGCCTAGTTCATCTTAAAACAAAGAAATATTGTGGTTTATAAATTCAATCCTAATAGGGGCTTAATTCATCTTAAAAATTATAATATTTTGATGTATAAACTCAACCGTAATACTAGGGGTTTAGTTCATCTTAAAACATTGAAATATTGTGGTTTATAAATTCAACCCTAATAGGGGCTTACCGGTAATTCATCTTAAAAATTATAATATTTTGATGTATAAACTCAACCGTAATACTAGGGGTTTAGTTCATCTTAAACTATTTAAATATTGTGGTGTATAAACTTGAAGCCAGTCAATAAGATTAACTTATGTTAGGGTTTTAAATTAACTCATTTTCTAGTGTATAGACATCTTTAAAAGCTGGAAGCCTCTACCCCTAAGTCTGGAAAGATTACACCTACACCAGCAACTAAACCATGATTGAGGACAGGACTCCCTCTCACAGCAGAAGTTGCTATATACAGAGAGAGTTAACTACCACTCAACACATATGGCTTAATTTTATTTCAATAATTCGCTTGCACATACTGGTTTTTAGCAAAGGGGAAACCAGAGGACCAAGAGAAAACCCACGACGTTGAACAGACAACCCTACTCCTTGTCGCGTACAACCAGGGATTCGAAACCATGCCAGTTGACTCAATGACAGGTTTTATGATACAGCAACATCCAACCCTCCCATTCCTATAGAAATAACAATTACGATATGTTGGTCTCAAACTGAACAGATACATCTGCTTCCATTGTCTTACCGCACATGCATGGGTCTTTCATGTACCAAGAGGAAACCCATGAGATTGAGAAAGCGTCACATACGCTAGAATTAGGGATCGAAACCTCATTAAGGAAGATTTGATCACGACATTCTAGACCACTTGGACATGTCACCCAGACATTTGGGCATTCCACCCAGACACTTGGGCATCCCACCCAGACACTTGGGCATCCCACCCAGACACTTGGGCATTCCACCCAGACACTTGGGCATGCCACCCAGACACTTGGGCATGCCACCCAGACACTTGGGCATCCCACACAGACACTTGGCAATCCCACCCAGACACTTGGCCATCCCACCCAGACACTTGGCCATCCCACCCAGACACTTGGCCATCCCACCCAGACACTTTGGCATCCCACCCAGACACTTGGGCATTCCACCCAGACACTTGGGCATGCCACCCAGACACTTGGGCATGCCACCCAGACACTTGGGCATGTCACCCAGACACTTGGCCATCCCACCCAGACACTTGGCCATCCCACCCAGACACTTGGCCATCCTACTTGGCCATCCCACCCAGACACTTGGCCATCCCACCCAGACACTTTGGCATCCCACCCAGACACTTGGGCATTCCACCCAGACACTTTGGCATCCCACCCAGACACTTGGGCATCCCACCCAGACACTTGGCCATCCCACCCAGACACTTGGCCATCCCACCCAGACACTTGGGCATGCCACCCAGACACTTGGGCATGCCACCCAGACACTTGGGCATGCCACCCAGACACTTGGGCATCCCACACAGACACTTGGCCATCCCACCCAGACACTTGGCCATCCCACCCAGACACTTGGCCATCCCACCCAGACACTTGGCCATCCCACCCAGACACTTTGGCATTCCACCCAGACACTTGGGCATGCCACCCAGACACTTGGGCATGCCACCCAGACACTTGGGCATGTCACCCAGACACTTGGCCATCCCACCCAGACACTTGGCCATCCCACCCAGACACTTGGTCATCCTACTTGGCCATCCCACCCAGACACTTGGCCATCCCACCCAGACACTTTGGCATCCCACCCAGACACTTGGGCATTCCACCCAGACACTTGGGCATCCCACCCAGACACTTGGGCATCCCACCCAGACACTTGGGCATTCCACCCAGACACTTGGGCATCCCACCCAGACACTTGGGCATCCCACCCAGACATTTGGGCATCCCACCCAGACACTTGGGAATTCCACCAAGACACTTGGGCATTCCACCCAGACACTTGGGCATTCCACCCAGACACTTGGGCATCCCACCCAGACACTTGGGCATCCCACCCAGACATTTAAACTGATTTCTTACCTTTCTTCAATTCTATGTTGATCTTTTTACCGATTTTACGTGTGTTAGTTGGTGCGATGAATGCTGGTTCCTTGTTTTCTTTGTTTTCATGGGTCAGTGATGTAGATGGATGTCTGACTGGAACTGCTGGTGGAGTTCGTTTGGTGGGTGATGCTGGTATTAGAGGGGAACCAGCGTTAATGGGCATGGAATCCCGATTCAGTGGCAGTGTAGTTGGTTTTACATTTTTATTATTTACAGTTTTATCATTGTCTTTCACAGTTGCATCACTAGCGTCTTGGTCCTCCGTTTTATTAGAGGTCGTGACCTTGGAGGTCAAGGTTAACGGTGAAGGCTTAATAGGTGAATGACCTTTGGGTTTGGTTAAAAGAGGAGGGGGTTGGGCCGGTAATGGGGGATTCGTCTTCTTCACCTTTAGACGAAGTTCCTTATTTTTCATGGCTAAACGAAAAATTTCTTGAGCTCTGAAAAAAACAACAAGAAAATAAATAACCAGAAAATAAGTTTATTTCTTGTTTTATTTAAGCAGTGGGCAGATGGATTGGGTCTTGTTTTATTTAAGCGGTGGGCAGGTGGGTAGGGTCTTGTTTTTATAAAGCAGTGGGCAGGTGGATTGGGTCTTGGTTTATTTAAGCGGTGGGCAGGTGGATTGGGTCTTGTTTTTTTAAAGCAGTGGGCAGGTGGGTAGGGTCTTGTTTTTATAAAGCAGTGGGCAGGTGGGTTGGGTCTTGTTTTATTTAAGCAGTGGGCAGGTGGGTTTGGGTCTTGGTTTATTTAAGCAGTGGGCAGGTGGATTGGGTCTTGTTTTATTTAAGCAGTGGGCAGGTGGGTTTGGTCTTGGTTTATTTAAGCAGTGGGCAGGTGGGTTTGGTCTTGGTTTATTTAAGCAGTGGGCAGGTGGGTAGGGTCTTGTTTTATTTAAGCAGTGGGCAGGCGGATTGGGTCTTGGTTTATTTAAGCGGTGGGCAGGTGGGTTGGGTGCTCATTGAATGGCTATATTTTGATACATGAATTGAATATGATAAAGAGCAGAGTTGTCTGCCGCCTCAGTTTCCTCCTTATTGTTCAAAGTGCAAGGCAATTATTGAATTAAAGACACGCCCACAGAAGCTAACTCTTCCAAGCGGTTGCCAAGGGTTGTCGCATATTTATTTTTTTGTAGGTAATGGGGGGGCATTTACAAGACATTTTTATACAGATAAAATTAGCTATATGTGAACTACAACAGATATAATAACCCCGTTTACATAACAAATTTTAAGCATATCAGGAACGGTACCAGGAACGGTACCAGGAATGGTACCAGGAATGGTCAGCTCTCTTCGATTTTTTTTAAGGTGTAAACGGGACAAACGTAAACGCGCTGTGCCTGTTGTGATGTGGTCTGAGCACCGTACCAGGAACGGCTCTCTTTAAATTTCCGTAGTGTAAATGCTTACTGGTCTGAGCACGGATTACTGCGCACGCGCCAAACGGACCTTTTCAGCCAAATGTGACAGCTGTCAACAGTTCTTAGTAATACAAGCTATTTTAAACGACATGATGATTCATTTTCTTCTTCTGTGGTAGCGTCACATCACTGAAAAACTCGAAGAGACTGCTTACTCATTCAAAATAGGCATCAAGTTTGTTAGAATTGACCCTTCTTTCTTGGTTTCTTTCGTACTCTCAATAACAGAAAGAAAACAAAAATGAAAGGGCCAAACTTACCAAATCAATTGTTTTCATCCAGGTAACTTACTGGCTCGCTTGGCACGGTTCCAAGACCGATAATGTAAACGGGTCAATTTCTTGAAATCTATCGCGGCCTGGTTCAGTGCCCAGTGTGGCGTGCTTATCGCGGCCAAGTGTAAACAAGACTATTATGTAAACTAAGGGGCAGCAGATGATGTGCCAACTGTTTCTATAACATTCTATACATCTGTATATATACAATCATATCGAGGGGTTAGAACACACTTGTGATAAGTCAAAATGCCTGATTTTGAGAAAATTGCAATTTAAACTTTTGATTCACTACCAAAATGTCATTAATTAATATTTTTGATTGAAATTTTCAGACATTTTGAAATGAGCGATGGTATTGATTTATATACCAATAGAAAGAGAATTACAAGAATTACAAGCGCTTCATTTTAATAGAATAAAAATTTTTTGGTTATTTTTGACTTATCACAATTATGTTCTAAACCCTTGATATCCTAGATGAGAGAATATCCAACATGTCTCACCGTTTGAACGTTTCCTGTAATAAACTCTGTCCATTTATTTCTATAATTTTATCTTCTTCTTTCAATCGTCCATCACGGAACACCTTGCCACCCTTCTCAATACCTTGGATCATCAAACCCATATCCCTACAAAAAATAGTATTCTTCATCATTTAAATAGCATTTAATGATCTCAACTGGCATGGTTTCGAATCCCCTCTGGTGTCCCCCCACTGCTAAAGACCTCTACGGGTAAGCAAATTATTGAAATAAAATTAAACCATATGTTAATCCCGAAATTACCCAGTTTGTTTTTAGGCGCTGTTCTATGTTATGCTTTAGCTATCTTAATTTGTTTATTACACATGTCATATTTTATTATAATCTTTATATGTATGCCATTTTAATTCTTTTATCATCCATTTAATTTTATTTTATTTTCTATGTGTGATGTTAACCGCGCCATTGAGCAATATTTTATAGGGAGAGAAATGGAGGTTTAAAGTCCACTCGACACACACTGGGTCATTTCGGGATTAACATAATATGGTTTAATTTTATTTCAATAATTTGCTTGCGCGTAGAGATCTTTAGCAGTGGGAGGAAACCAGAGGACCCAGAGAAAACCCACGTACAACCAGGGGATTTGAAACCACGCCAGTTGAGATCATCAAACCCATATCCCTATAAATCATAGTATTCTTCATCATTTATACTGTTTTTAGGCGCTGTTCTATGTTATGCTTTAGCTATTTTAATTTGTTTATTACGCATGTCATATTTTATTATAATCTTTATATGTATGCCATTTTAATTCTTTTATCATCCATTTAATTTTATTTTATTATCTATGTGTGATGCTGACCACGCCATTGAGCAATATTTTATAGGGAGAGAAATGGAGGTTTAAAGTCCACTCGACACAAACTAGGTCATTTCGGGACTGACATATGGTTTAATTTTATTTCAATAATTCGCTTGCGCATAGAGGTCTTTAGCAGTGGGAGGATACCAGAGGGGATTCGAAACCATGCCAGTTGAGATCATTAATAGGTATGACAGGCTTTTTGCATTCAGAAAGGAAATGAAATGCGGTTAAAGCTGTTATATTTTCTGCATTGATTGGGTTAGTTCACATTCGGCAAACCTCGACAGATTCCGGTACTCTCCTGACCTACATCTAGACTCGGATGTATGATAGTAATTGTATGACCATACATTTGCGATGCGGCTAGTCAACTACCGATTTACTTCAAAAGGAAAACGTGCCGCTTTCACAAAATAGTCCCAAAATGGCGTCTTTTCTAGATATAAAATATCTCTATTGGGGCAGCCATTTTTTAGTTTGTTGATATAATCTCCATGGCCATGGGGGCAGCCATTGTTTATCCGGGTCCTTTAAAAAAGTTCCAAAATGGCGGACTTCATCATACATCCGAGTCTAGATGTAGGGCACCGGAATCTGTCGAGGTTTGCCGAGTGGGTTAGTTCAATGAGAGGAGTTACTGGAGATGGGGAGCAGATCAATCAATGCCCTGAATATATTATGTGTAAAGACTCTCTCAGATTCCATTATCTGCTGACAGTCAGGTTCTGGTTGGCTTATTATCTTGGAAATACTCAATTGAGAATGTTTTTTTAAACATTCGAAATTGACAGGTAACTCTGTGAAACAAGGCTTATATGATAAGGTAGCATTTAAGGCAGCCATTCACCCACTAGACTAATACCTTAACTTGGCTCCCAAGATGGATTTTATACCAAGAAGAAGTGAGTTGTTTAGTTATTGTATGTTCAATCGTACACCCCCACTAGATTGAACATACAACCCATTGTCGAAGGTTGGATTAGAAGCAGGTCCTTAACCCCCCCCCCCCGATGATACTTATACCCAACTAGGAATATGAAACTATCAGTCACCATAGATTAAATATTTGATTACATGAGAATTAGCTGAACTGTGATAGGACTTAACCCCTTAACCGGTCAATTGGTCAGGCTAAATAAAGGCCAGAGTGAGATATTTTGAATGTCTATTTCAATTGACAACTGCCGGAAAGTTATAAGTGATAGACTCTTGACACCAATAAAAAAGTTGGAAGGGAATAATTTGTTCTATAATTTTCAAATCATTCTAAATCATTTTCATCAGAAATATCGTCTACAGAATCGGTGTCGTCGATATAATCCTAGTCAGGGTCAATCATAAGCATTTCAATCATTTTGAGAGTCTTTAACCTTCCCGAAATCATTAAATTATGTTTTTTGGTTAAAAAATGTTGAATAAAGATATGTTTTTCTCAATGTTTTTGGCAAGACGCATGCATGGCCATATCAATTAAATATGAAACTAAATACTCAAATGTGGCTTATAAAAAAGGCTATACATGTAGCTTTATAACGCTGTGGTGACTAAGTGGACTATGACTGGTTTAGGGTTAATAATAATAATAATAATAATCGCGTCATTTTACAAGGGTAGCAAATTAGACCTGAGGCCTTTTTCCAATTTGGCCCTTGGCACAGATTGTGCGAATGATTTCGATCATTACTGCAGCAAAAAAAAACGAAGAACTCTGGGGGGAAACCTGCCTGATCGGATGGGAGACCGAATATCCCTCTTACTTACAACGATAAAGTTCTTTTAATCCCACGTCACTTAATGTTATTCAGTATATTCCAACTAACAACAATCCAATGATCACCTTGCAGTTTAGAGCATGGGACATGAGGGTGCCGTCAAGCTGAGAAAATGAATATCGAAACAAGATAATATATTTACCTTCCTCCCTCGTCGTAATCAGGAATAACATGTATACCTAATGGACCGCCATCGTTAATTAATACTATAACATCATCATCATCATCATCGTCATCATCGTCATCATCGTTATTACTATTAACAAATAATATAAATCATCAACAATATCTCTAGTGGCAAGGGCATCCGAAAAACATGTGCCCCCCCCATCCCTCCAAGCCTTTATGGTTACATTATACAAAATACTTATTGAAACAATACCTCTAGTAGCAGGGGCATCGGAAAAACAGGTGCCCCTTCATCCCTCCAAGCCTTTATGGTTACATAATACAAATAATATTAATCAACAACAAAAACCTTCACCGTTATTACTATTAACAAATAATAATTAATACTTTATGGTTAAATTCAGGCATCGATATTTCCGCGCACATGCACACGGCTTGCGCAGGCACATTAGCTTTAAAAATTTACTGTCACGTCAATCATGTAAAATAAAGGGATTTAATGAACTTGTTTGAAGCCACACATTCATACTATATACGTGGCAATTGAATATTCTCCTTTTGAGTATGACCCTGCAGGCACATTTTCAAGTGTGTGCGCAGGCACACTCAACTTTTATAGAGCCCTGGTTACATTATACAAATAATATAAATCAACAACAAAATCCTTATTGAAACAATACCTCTAGTAGCAGGGGCATCGGAAAAAACAGGTGCCCCTTTATCCCTCCAAGGCCAAGCCTTCATAACTACGGGGCATTTGCCGAACTGACATTAAATGTTTGATAGCCGAGATGGTTCAACTGCCAAACATGATGCAATTCTACAAGAAACTCTTTTTTCAGATACATGTCGAATTTAGATTTGTAACCTTTTGTTTGGTATATATATATATCAAAGTGCATCAACAACTTGTTCTTTCATTCAGATCTGATGAAGTTTAAATAGTAACATGCGCGGTTGAGCAGTTTTCTGGAAATGGAACATTATAAGTATTTTCATTCATGTCAGAAGACATCATCTTTTATTGATTCGGCACCAGGATTTCAAACATTTCTTCTAGGAAGAACTTCACACCCCCCTTGCCTCCTGCCTCTTGTCTTGTTCTGGTGACCCTGCCTTGTGGACCTAAATGCCTATCAGTACTTACAGGATCAGGCCCCGATTTCACAAAGCATTCTCAGACGTAAGTTGAGAATTTACTCAAAATTGTTTGCCTTATTTTAACAAAAATATAGCCCTTTATTAAACGTTTGTTGTTTTAATCTATTTAAAAATACACCAATAAGATGCTATGCGCCAAATTTTCTCATAGAGAGTTATTGTAAGTTGAGTAAATTCTCAACTTAAGCCTGATAATGCCTTGTGAACTTGGGACCTGAACGACTGTGATTTAGGTTTAACTCTTTCGCTGCTGCAGGCGACTTTTGTCGACTACACGGGTCGCTGCGGCAGGCGGCTTTAGTTGACAAATTTGTCCTACATAGTTTAGTACAGTTGACGCCATTTTTTACAGCGCGTGAAGAATGTTACTAAAAATAAGACACGGAAGTTGAAGTTCTTTGTTAGCTTGAGAAAAATAGTTTTCAATTCTTCGATATATTTGGGTGATTTTAACCAAACCATTCCAAATTAGTGCTATTTATAGCTAAATTGCTTAGCACTGAGGGCTACTGTCTTTTACTGCCACTCAGCAGCGAAAGAGTTAAGGTAAGGTGTCTATTTTGGTCGATCTGATGTGTTATTTGAAAAGTGGTGAAACAATGAAAATAAACCAACAATTACCTGTTAATGTTTGTTTCATGTTTTTCATCTTCTGCTGCACTACTGCCCACTGGACCTTTACGTTCCTAAAAAAAACCCAAACAACTCAATTACAATAATCTATAATGAATGAATGAATGAAATGGGGTTTAACGTCCTACTGTTATGCACTTAACCTGAGCTAATTGAAGACAGGCATAAACCATACAGTGTGCTATGAGGGAAATTTTGCCCGGGCAGCGGCGCTACGGCCTACCCTCATATCGAATTCCGACTGCCAAGGGATCTTTTACGTGCATTCCAATGTGAACACGAGACCTCGGTTTTTTTTCCCATCCGAATGACTAGGCAGCTGTCACAATAGTCTTTAAGGTGCATTAAGTAACTGGCTAGAGAGAGAGAGAGAGAAATGGGGTTTAACATCCACTCAACACAAACTAGGTCATTTCGGGACTAACATATGGTTTCATTTTTTATTTCAATAATTCGCTTGCGTGTTGGGGTCTTTAGCAGTGGGAGGAAACCAGAGTGCCCCCGGAGTGCCTGAAGGAAACCCAAGAGGATGAGAAGGCGCCCCTATCTCCATGCCACATACGCTTACACCAGGGCTCGAAACCACAGCCGCAAGCCAGAGGTGGCCGGACAGCTAGAGGTCGAAGTGCGGCACCCTAGACCACTAGGCCATCCCAACCCCCCATAACTGGATAGAGCAATAAACTATAACACATACTTATGGAAAAACAGCTACTTATTTATTTGAGCGACATTTCAAAGCTTGATCATTGAAACGTTGCTCAAATAAATAAGTAGCTGTTTTTCCATAAGTATGTGCTATAATTTATAACTTTACTAGAAGTCAACTATTTACAATAATTCATGCAATTCTCAAATTTGGCATGAAATACGCTTGGCTTGTTGTGGGTCGAGAAATGTGCTGTTATTTCATTTACCTGTTAAATCAAACTATAGGAGAGGGACAGGCAGGAAAAAGAAAAAGAAAAGTTTCTGGTCCAAATCACATCTTTATATAATAATAATAATAATTGTCTTATATGGCGCTACATTATGTCCATTGGTCATTTCAAAGCACTGTTCGGCCACATTGTATATATATATAGAAAGTATCTTTAGAGTATATATTTATAATCACACCACTATTACACCTTATTAAATAGATAAGTTTTTAAAACAGATTTAAATTCTGTAAATGTAGATAGTTCCCTCATATACATCTTTCCTGTCTGACCTTGACATTCCTGGGATAGGCCTACCCATAATCTGATTTTTCTTGCCAAAAAATTAGAGATTACGAACAAATCTACATGTTTTTTGCGATATTTGTGGATGTTTACAAGTTACGAATAGATTGTTTTGGCCTACATGAATTTGTTAATGGATTGGACGTATATTTATAACCTCTTAAACACGCAATATGCAAGAGCTTAATCTGCCTTTTGCATGTCTTTCTTTAAGCCTGAATCTTATCTAAATTATCAATTAGACATTAATTAACTTATCAAGACCATAATCAACTCTCTATGTCAAGGCTAGCCTCCGATATCGACTGGATTGGGATCCTATATGCTGCGAACGCTCATTGATAATTAAATCAAAACAGTGGATAATCGAGACTATGCTTTATAACATACTAATTTTAGTAATGATGAGTTAGGCTAGACGGAAATGTACAAAGCTGATATCTCGGTTCATAGTGGATCAATTTGACTGAAATTTTCAACGGATTAGCCTACCATTACATTATCTAGTTTTTAACTATGATAGTGAGAACTGTCAGCTCTTTATCTAAATCTTTCATAATGTATCTTTTAAAAAATTGTAAGAGTTTTAAATATAAAACATGTACAGTTTAAGTGCATATCGCTTCGGTTTTTTTTTTTGTGTAATCACAAAGATTTAAAAATATAAAAGTAACAGTTCTCTACCATTAACGCC
The DNA here is from genome assembly GCA_917208275.1 of Patella pellucida. Lineage (NCBI taxonomy): Eukaryota > Metazoa > Mollusca > Gastropoda > Patellidae > Patella > Patella pellucida. Next base: position 3,306,996 of record OU795044.1, read on the forward strand.
CCCGTTCATTTTTTCGTCCCATCCCAACTTACATTGGCATACTTTTCTCCCTGTCGTTCCTGAGCTTCCAACCAACGAAACATTTCAGGTTGATTGCTGAGTGATTGCCGTCCAGAATCGCGACTAAATCTATTAAACTTATTTTTCTTCCTCTCCAGGGTGTTAGGATTGGATTGGGAACGTTTTTCTTCTTCGGAATCATATTCTGAATGAGGCTCATCGCTTTCCTGCAATATACAGTAAAAGGACGTCCATCAAATTGTATAAATACAAAATCTCATTAAAACACAGATCCAATTTCGTTTGGTTTTTTATAGTTCAAAATTTTGTTAATACTTATTAGACTAGAATAATTTATTTTATGATGATTCAGGATTGTGACAATCTGTTTAACACACAGATCCTATTTCGTTCCGTTTTTTGTAGTTCAAAATTTTTGTTTTTACTTGTCTTTACTACTCTTGGATCTGGAAGACTTGCTATTTAACCCACGTATTGCAAGAAATGAGGGGTCAGCTGTCGAATCGACAGTTTGACCTTTTCATGCACGTAACTGTGGGTAGACATAACCAGCCAAAGACGTCTTTACTAACATAAAACAAAAGGGGATTTTAAAAAGCATGGCGGTCGCTAAGTGGTGAATTGAATGACTGACATTATCGGGTCAAAGGTCGGGTGCTTGATACCTGATGTCATAGAATGTGAGCTCTCACTAGAACTTGTTAGATCTACATGTAGAATAGGCCATAGAAACGAAATATAGATCTATATTTTAATTAGATTGTAAAAATACTGTATCTAATCTACTGTTGTATGTTTCTGTCTTTCTTCAGAATCACTAATCTTTTAACTTGGAATACTACCAGAAACAAGCCAGTTATTCAAAACTTCACGGTATTTGAAATCATTCTAAACGTTTGTTTAATTACATATTTATTTTGCACTTGGCATTAGATGAGTCTTGTTTTGATTGAAACAACTGTCAGTGCAGAGGCGGATCCAGGAAATCCAGTGATGATGATGATGATGATGATGATGATGGTGACCATGCGTAATGACTTTCATGTTTTAATGATGATGATGATGATGGTGATGATGTGAATGATGATGTACTACCCTGATTGTTAAAGTGATGATGAATTTAATGATGATCACTGCAGATGGTGAACATGAAACAACTTATTAATGATGATGATGGTGATGATGTGAATGACGATGGTGATGGCGATGAATTTAGATGTTAATGATGATGATGGCGATGAATTGAGATGTGAATGATGATGGTGATGGCGATGAATTTAGATGTTAATGATGATGAATTGAGATGACGGCGATGAATTGAGATTTTAATGATGATGATGATGGCGATGAATTGAGATTTTAATGATGATGATGATGATGGTGATGTGAATGATGATGATGTGTAAAGAAGAGAAAAGAAAGATGTTTGATTGCTATAAAAATCTCAACTTACCCGCGATTCTTCTTTTGGTTTTACGGTTAGTTTTGAGATTCCATTTTGAAATGGTATTTGACCGATAGTATTTAAAGCTGGTTCGCTTCCCCTCCGCACTGTTAACGATGATCCTGTAACAAAATTTAAAAAAGTATAACGGAAGAGACGATAAAGGGAACATGCTTAATTAATCAATGGGTCAATTTTGATATTAGAATAATATTTTTTCATCACAAAGTATTCGGATTCCACCTTTGAAGAGTTCTTTGATTACTTGCAAGCCTGGAAATAAGGTGCCTGTAACTGACAATGTCCGGCACAAATTCAGGCTTTGTCAGACACTAAACCTGTGGTGCCTGTCATTTTGTCCGGCACTGATTTATCTTTTTTAATGATATTATTATTACATGTCCGGCACTTAGTTGAAATTGTCAGGTAGTATTTCATTAGTGCCTGAAATTTTGTCAGGTACATCTAAAACCGTTATTTCCAGGCCTGATCACACGACGCCAATGTGTCAAGAGGTTTTTTGAACCAACCAAATGATTAAGCACGCTTTCCTTATCAGTCACACAGATGTCTCCCCTACCAAGTCAGAAAAGCGCTTAAGATGCCTGTTGACTACCAATTAAGAGATTTTTAATTTATGAACAAGTTGGACTGAGATGACATGACTACATGTACATATTAAGAGCAGGCCTGTAGACAGCCTTTTTATGGGGGGAGGCGGGAAGTTCTCTTCCCCTGGACGTAGGAGGATACAGCGGTTCTCCTCAGTGGCGGATCATAAGATTGCCGGGCCCCATTGACAAGATGACTCCGAACAGAAAGTCATTAGTTCTTTTTTTCTTCTGACCGATGCCCTTGCCTACCGAAGAATAATTTCAAACCTCATTAAAAAAAAGACACTATGTTTCACGATATGTGGGAAAATATATAAAAAAAAAAATTGCCACCATGTTGAAAATTGGACCGCCGCAAATGCATTTTCCAGGCCAGAAAATCAGATTTTTTTTATCAAACTCCGAACGATTAACATAGTGACAAGACTTGCTGCAAGGTGCCACATCCCCAAATCAATACTCCATATGATGATCAGGCCCGGATCCAGGATTTTTTCGAGGGGGGTGGGCCCATACATTGTAATAAATGGTAATCATTAGAGTGCCGCATGTATTAGTGGTTTGGTGTAGTCCCCAGAGCCTTCGTCGCATTGCCAGGGCAGAGACAATACAAAAATCGGTTTATATCATCGATTAAAAAGCGGATACACCAGTCTCGCTGGGGTTGAGGGGGGGCACGGCCCCCCTGAGCCCCCCTGGATCCGCGCCTGATGATTCTTGGCTGGCTATGGGGGGATTAAGAGACGAGATAATCCTATTTCTTTCAAACTGTGAACATGTTGGACTGATGGCATCTCACAACTTTTTCCGGCGTGATTTCCCCTTGTCAGTGATGCAGAAGGAGGGCCTGACAAGGACAGCTGCCTAGTCGTTCGAATGGGACGAAAAACCGAGGTCCCGTGTACAAATTGGAGTGCACATAAAAGATCCCTTGGCAGTTGGAATTCGATATAAGAGTAGGCCGTAGCGCCGCTGCCCGGGCAAAATTTCCCTCATAGCACACTGTTGGCGTATGCCCGTCTTCAATTGGCCCAGGTTAGGTGCTTAAGCGTAGGACGTTAAACCCCATTTCATTCATTCATTCATCTCACAACTTACCTAGAATTAAATCTTTGGAAGTGACAACTACGTCGGTTTTACCATTGGACTGTGAAGATTGTGAGTTGGTGACAGAACCGGACTGAGTGCTCTCCCCTGATTGAAAAATATCAGGGCTAGCAGTACCCGTAGAACTAGCACTGGCGCCATCTCCACCGTTATGATGATGTCCTGGTATTCGACCCTGCTCCTCAAATATTGCAATCAGCTGATGAAAATAAGTAATAATTCATTTATTATATTTTATAGAGAATGGTTAACAATGTTCACTTTAAACAAACTGGGTTATTTCGGGACTAACATATTGTACATCATTAATTCAAAAAAGAACCCTGCAAGGTCAGAAAGTTGTCCCCAGATGGAAGCCATAACACTTGACTCAATGACAAGACCGGCTTCCCACCAATGCAACGAGGGTTCAATCCTAGCTCAGGGCAAGAACTTTATTGTTGTGAGTGAGAGGTATATTCGGTCTCCCATCCGATCAGACAGGTTTCCCCCGAGTTCTTCGGTTTCTTCCTGCAGTAATGATCGAAATCATTAGTACGATCTGTGCCAAGGTCCAAATTGAAAAAAGGCCTCAGGCCTAATTTGCTACCCTTGTAAAATGACGCGATTATTATTATTATAATTATGACAAGACCTTTTGATCTAAAGTGTATGTTAGACCATTCTAGCAAACAGCAACCATATCAAACAGATAGGTTGCAGGAAACAAAACAGCAGTTAAATTGTTTGGGCCGTGAACAAGAGTTGTCATATATTTTTCATATATCTTATAATACGCTAATATCTGATTAGGAGTAATTACTCATTAAGTAATTATCAGAAAATCATTAGAATTTTTTGGATTCCAGCTCTACCAATGCTGACATTAAAAGGACAATATTGGTAGTCGTTACCACATATGTGATAGAACTGGTGAAACACATTCCAAATATAATTTGAACACAGAGATCATTGCTACGATAGATGCTCAATAAAGGTTTCATGAATCGAAAGTGACGAACACCAAAGGAAAACACGAGTTATCCCTCTACATAGCTCAGCTGACTGAAGTGACCAGTGATAACAGTTACACAGCTGAATTTCTGTTCACTTATGATTCTTTCAAAGACCAAAAGTTGTTATATATGGGACTGTAAGAGCATATCTTACAATTCAATAAAGAAATTGAGTGTCATTAGATAAGAGAACACCGGAAAAATAGAAATAGTTCGTACATTCCCTTGTTTTTATTCTTTCTATACCTTATAAAAACATGGGAATGCACGGCACAGACTTTTTCGGTTCAATGTGGCCACCAATAGAGCCACTGCATGTAGCTAGTAAAATAATATCTCTCTCATCTACCCACCTGAGAGAGAGAGAGAGAGAGAGAGAGAGAGAGAGAGAGAACGAGGGAGAGACAGACAGAAAGAGAGAGAGAGAGAGGGAAAGACAGAGAGAGCTAGAGACAGAGAGAGAGAGAGGCAAAGAGAGACAGAGAGAGAGAGAGAGAGACACACACACAGAGAGGGAGAGACAGAGACAGACACAGGGAGGGAGAGAGAGGCAGAGAGAGACAGAGAGAGCAAGGGACAGAGAGAGAGAGGGGCAAAGAGAGACACAGAGAGAGGGAAAGACAGAGAGAGACACAGAGAGGGAGAGACAGAGACAGAGAGAGAGAGGGAAAGACAGAGAGAGCAAGAGACAGAGAGAGAGAGAGAGAGAGAGAGAGAGAGAGAGAGAGAGAGAGAGAGAGAGAGAGAGACAGGGACAGAGGGAAAGACAGAGAGAGCAAGAGACAGAGAGAGAGAGAGGGGCAAAGAGAGACAGAGACAGAGGGAAAGACAGAGAGAGCAAGAGACAGAGAGAGAGAGAGGCAAAGAGAGACAGAGAGAGAGGGAAAGACAAAAGAGACAAAGAGAGACAGAGAGAGAGACAGAGAGACAGAGAGAGAGACACACACACACAGAGAGGGAAAGACAGAGAGAGACAAAGAGAGACACAGAGAGAGAGACAAAGAGAGACAGAGAGAGGGAAAGACAGAGAGAGCAAGAGACAGAGAGAGAGACAAAGAGAGACAGGGAGAGAGACACAGAGAGAGGAAAATACAGAGACAGACACAGAGAGAGGGAGAGACAGAGACAGGGAGAAAAAGAGACGGACAGAAAGAGAGAGAGAGAAATAAATAATAAAATATATCTGGTGAACTCACCTGTTCCCGATCATCCACCACATCACTCAACTGATCATCCGGATCTAGTATACCTCCACCACTAATAGTCTTTACATTATTCACATGGACCCAATCATTACTAGACTGTAATATACAAATAATACACATCATTACTAGACTGTAATATACAAATAATACACATCATTACTGTAATATACAAATAATACACAATATTAAATACACATCATTACTAGACTTTAATATACAAATAATACACATTATTACTAGACTGTAATATACAAATAATACACATCATTACTAGACTGTAATATACAAATAATACACATCATTACAACTAGACTGTAATATACAAATAATACACATCATTACAACTAGACTGTAATATACAAATAATATACATCATTACAACTAGACTGTAATATACAAATAATACACATAATTACAACTAGACTGTAATATACAAATAATACACATCATTACTAGACTGTAATATACAAATAATATACATCATTACAACTAGACTGTAATATACAAATAATACACATAATTACAACTAGACTGTAATATACAAATAATACTCATCATTAAATACACATCATTACAACTAGACTGTAATATACAAATAATACACATCATTACTAGACTGTAATATACAAATAATACACATCATTACAACTAGACTGTAATATACAAATATACATCATTAAATACACATCATTACAACTAGACTGTAATATACAAATAATATACATAATTACAACTAGACTGTAATATACAAATAATACACATCATGACTAGACTGTAATATACAAATAATACACATCATTACAACTAGGCTGTAATATACAAATAATACACATCATTACTAGACTGTAATATACAAATACTACACAATATTTACAACTAGACTGTAATATACAAATAATACACAATATTAAATACACATCATTACTAAACTGCAATATACAAATAATACACAATATTAAATAGAGAGAGAGAGAGAAATGGGTTTAACGTCCACTCAACACAACTAGGTCATTTCGGTACTCAACATATGGTTTAATTTTTTTTCAATAATTCGCTTGTGCGTATGGGTCTTTAGCAGTGGGAGGAAACTGGATTGCCTAGAGGAAACCCACAAGGTTGAGAAGGCGTCTCTATCTCCATGCCACATACGCTCACACTAGGACTCGAAACCACAACCGCAAGCCAGAGGTGACCGGCCAGCTAGAGGTCGAAGCGCGGCACTCTAGATCACTAGGCCCATCCCAATCCCCTTACACAACAGAAAACTGGTGAAAGAGAGAATGTTTTCTAGAGAGTGTTAGTCATCATGAATAGACAGACCCCCTGAAGACAGGATTTGATAGATAAAAACCTGGACTACATCTGGTGAACAAACCAGACCTGTGTAATAAAACACATTTTATTTCTCCCCTCAACTCACTTAACCTTTAACTTGTAGTCTTATTAAATGTTTCTGGGATCCTTAACCATAATTAGATCAACTATTCCATCCACAAAACAACAATATAATCATTTATTTTCAACCAGTGATTCTCAATGTCAGTTCCCTTATGGTCCACAAGAGAGAAAAAGAGAGAGAGAAATGGGGTTTAACGTCCACTTGACACAAACTAGGTCATTTCGGGACTAACTTATGGTTTAATTTTAATTCAATAATTTGCTTGCGCGTAGGGGTCTTTAGCAGCGGGTCCGGAGAAAACCCACAAGGTTGGACAGGCGACCCTTTTCCTTGTCACGTACAACCAGGGATTCGAAACCACACCAGTTGACTCAATGAAAGGCTTTATGATACAGCATGCACGTGCTAACCATTCAGCCATCCATCCTCCCCCACCCTGCTGGTTCACAAGAAAGAATTTGATATACATGTACAGAAATAGTTTGGAAAGTTAGATTATCAATTGGATAAACAATCTGCTGTTACTCTTCAACTAGCGAAGTTAGTTTAATTCATCGATGTGAACTGAGACATTTGTTCGAAAGGCCTTGAAAAACTATTCAAATTACATGTAGTCAAATTTTGAAATATAAAAACGAAATGAAATAGGATCTGTATTTTAATCCGATTGATAACTTAATTAGAGAGAGAGAGAGAAATGGGGTTTAACGTTCACTCAAAACAACTAGGTCATATCAGGACTAACATATGGTTTAATTTTTTATTTCAATAATTCGCTTGCGCGTAGGAGTCTTTAGCAGTGGGAGGAAACTGGATTGCCCAGAGGAAACCCACGAGGTTGAGAAGGTGCCCCTATCTCCATGTCACATACGCTCACACCAGGGCTTGAAACCGCAGCCGCAAGCCAGAGGTGGTCAGCCAGCTTGAAGTCAAAGCGCAGCACTCTAGACCACTAGGCCATCCCAACCCCCCAAATTTGTAATAAACAACAACAACAATTTATATAATTGTCCTTTGAAAATTGAAATAAAAAAATAAATAAATAAACCACTCCATTCCACCTCCATTTGTACATGTGTTGTTAAAAATATAAGTCAACAACCAATTGAAATTTCACACAAAATGAAAAGGTCTTGAACTTTTTAAAAGTACAAATGTAAAATTGTAGGTCCATATCTATAAATTAGATTTCAGCAGGTTTTAAATTACTGCCTGGTTCAGATAAGCGCCATGTTTATTTATTTTGTTGGTGTCATCGTTATTCGACCTCCGTCACCTTACAACTTACATATCACTCCACCATGATAACACAACCAATTACACAGTTCAAGGTTTCCAAATTAAAAATATAAAATCACCTCATTTATTAGCCCAGTTGGAGCAGAATTGAATGAATGAATAAAATGGGGTTTAACGTCCTACTGTTATGCACTTAACCTGAGCTAATTGAAGAAGGGCATACGCCATACAGTGTGCTATGAGGGAAATTTTGCCCGGGCAGCGGCGCTACGGCCTACTCTTATATCGAAGTCCAACTGCCAAGGGATCTTTTACGTGCACTCCAATGTGTCCACGGGACCTCGGTTTTTCATACCATCTGAACCACTAGGCAGCTGTCCTTGTCAGGCCCTCCGTCTGCATCACTGACAAGGGGAAACCATGCCAGAAAATCGAGATGAAATTTCTTGACCAATGCCGGGATCGAACACCTGACCTCCAGGCTAGCGAGCCAGCACCTTACCCACTTAGCCACGTGATCCTCTTACATAACTATAATACGCCTACAAGATAAGCTGGTTTCAAATAACAAGGGAGGTAGAGATAGATAGATATAAACTGGGAGATACAAAATCTGCTGTTGACACCACACAATAAATAAACAAACACATTGTTGACATTACAGATTAAAACCGGAAAATATAATCTCTTATTTAAATTAACAAGTCAAATATTGTAGTCTCTATCATCCAGAAAAATATTCTACGAATATTAGTCTGGATCCGTTGTCAACATTTGACAAAAATTGGCTTATCATAAACAACGTCTAAGGAAGTTAACTCCTCTTAAAAAAGATGTTTACACCATGACTTAGCGAAAGAGACTGGATAATAAGACACATTAATAACCAAACTCCCGGTTACGCATGAGCAATAGGCTTTACGTCAAATACTGAGAACGGTCCCAGACCCTCTGTATGTTGAAGACTAGGAGGTTCTGGGTGACCGAGACTACAAAAATTGATATTAAACATACATTACACAAGAGCTTAATCTGCTTATTGCAAGTCTTTCTTTAGGCCCGACATGTTACATAAACTATTTATTAACAAAACAAGACCATAATCAACCCTCGATGGTATTGAATACTCAAGATTTAAAATTTCATTTGAAAATGGGAAAGCAAGGTTAAGTCTCAGAATGCACACATCTAAACAAAATTACAAACAGTGATAACTTGGCTCAGAATGAAGTAATTTGAATGAAATTTTCCATATATTCATTTTACAAGATCCATTTTTTAGTTATTATAGCAAGAATGGTCAGCTCTTTATCTTAATCTTACATAATGTACATGTATCTTTAAGTTGAACCTGCCATCTACATTTCAAACACCATTGTCATATCTATTTATAGTTTATCTAAATCTTACACAATAATAATGTATGTTTAAAGGAGCTAAATCGCTAACATTTGGGACCTAGAAATTCATAAAAGTGGGTCGCAATGCATATAATACTGTAATATGAATGTATATAAACTGTTCATCTAAATCTTACATAATTTATGTTTCAATCTACCCGATTGTCATTTCAAACACCATTGCAGGCATCAATATTTCCGCCCACATGCGCACGCCGTGCGCAGGCACATTTGCCTTAAAAACAAAATTTGCAGGCACATTTTAAAAAAAAAAAGAATTTAAAAAATTATTACTGTCACATAAATCACGTAAAATAAAGAATTAATTACGGTGCATGAATGTAAGTATCCTAATTATACCGGGAATTAAGTTTAAGGAATGACAACCTGGCTGCGCAAAGGGTCTTTTAATGAAGCTGTTTGAAGCCGGTAGGCATCTATTCTATGTTTATATCAACCCCAAACAACAACAATATGCCCATCATACATAATCTTCATTATTAAAGTAATCATATAAAAAAAGGTACTAAAAATTATATTTAATTGTTTCTTCTGCCGAGTCCAACCAAAGAAGCTTTCATACTATACACCTGGCAATTGAATACTCTCCGTTTGAGTATGACCCTGCAGGCACATTTTCAAGTGTGTGCGCAGGCACACTCATCTTTTATAGAGCCCTGCACCATTGCCATATCTATTTATAATTTTTTCATAATGGCTGTTTATCTAATTTTACCTGTCTTCATTAGCCCAGGTTAGTCACATAACCCTAGGACGTTAACCCCCAATTCATTTCATTTCTAAATCTTATATAATTTATGTTTAAATCTACCTGATTTTCCTCTGGTTCTCTCATCGTAAAATATGCGGTTTGTCTAGATCACGTAATCTGTTAATCTGGGTCAAGTATTTTTCTCCGGTACGCGTAACAACCCCCCGCCTATTTTCTACTTGAAAAACAGTAACTGGGACATAAACCTGTCTCCTTCACGACAGAAATAAATCTGCCATCAATATTTCACAGGGTACATGTCGAAACAATTTAAATCAATGATTTGGTAGAACTCCCGGATCAATTGCATTTTTAAATATTGTCTGTAGTGTCCAGGGGTTTGTAATTACTGTTAGAGCCGAAGAAATAATTCTACTACACATACATGTACATGTCAATTTAAAACTTTCACATTGTGACCTTCTTTAAATATTTGAACAGAAGCGTCTGGATGATTAATTACATATGCTGATTACACTATTTTGCCTGATTACACTATTTTGCCTATATCATTTTTTTAGGACTTCGAATTTTGTCTAATGGTTTGGATTGTTCGTACTTGGTTTTATTTTATTTATGTTCTAATATTACTGCAGGTCTGTGGTTCCTACAATAGGAGCACCCAGTAGTGACCATCACTTGACGTTACAGGTATGTCCGGAAGTAATGGCAACAGCTAACAGTTGGTAGAACCACCAGCTGGAAATAAACCATGAAACCAATGTTGTGACATCCACTCACAAAACAAGCACCAACTTCTTCCATGTCAGGTAAATTTGTCTTGTTATGGGCGGTGGCTAGTGGCTACGGTGTCATTTTATCAAATTTGGATCACCATAAAACATATAGTATCGCAACCATCACCAGGCCCGGAAATAAAGATTTTAGATGTACCTGACAAAATGTCAGGCACTAATGAAATAGTACCTGACATTTTCAACTTAGTGCCGGACATGTATTAATAATATCATTAAAAAAGACAAATCAGTGCCTGACAAAATGACAGGCACCAGAGGTTTTGTGCCTGACAATGCCTGGATTTGTGCCTGACATTGTCAGTGACAGGTGCCTTATTTCCAGGCTGGACCATCACTTACGAACATCCTATAACTTTGTCCCATGAAGGCAGCCTGGTAGAAGGCGTAGTAAAGAATTCAGGAACTTGGCCGACAAAAGGGTTATAGCAAACCATGAAAGCAATGTTGCAGCACTTACAAACAATAAAAACACCAAGGCCTCTGATCGAAACCTTCACTTAATGACAGCAGCACTGTAGAAGGTGTGAAGAATTCACAAACTTGGCCAACAAAAGGGTTATATAATTTGATTCCATATCTACCAGCTTCTTTATGTGTATTACAAATATCTGTAACACAATTTGTAACAATAAATCACTACATTAACACAATTCTATATCAGGATTTTATAGCACTATAACCACTACATTAACACAATTTGTAACAATAAATCACTACATTAACACAATTTGTAACAATAAATCACTACATTAACACAATTTGTAACAATAAATCACTACATTAACACAATTTGTAACAATAAATCACTACATTATCACAATTCTATAAACACAATTCTATATCCAGGTAAAAATATCACTTGATACAAAAACACTTGACTCAGATAATTCAAACAAACCGATCAAAAAAAATCAACAAATCATATTTAAAATCACATCTGTTATTATTCAATTAAAAAGAAAAAGAAAGACATCACTACAACTTATTGAAAATCACATCTGTTATTATTCAATTAAAAAGAAAAAGAAATACATCACTACAACTAATTGAAAATGACCACATCCAGAATTATTCAATTAAAGAGAAAAAGAAGAACATCACTACAACTGATTGAATCTAATCTAGTTTGTAAAGTAAATACGTGTGCAGCCATTAGTGAAGAAATCTGGTTAGAAATGGGGTGTCACTGTTAATCAACTTATCTTAAGTTTCATTTAGTAATTGTTTTACCGTGTTATCTGACAAACATATAGGTACTGTACATATATAGTTTCACCTGTACCTCGTTATTGTCTACCTGTACAATACTATATCATATATCTCTTTCCCTAGGGGGGGCAACTCAGAACATTGTATATTTTCTTTACCTAGGGGGCATCTCAGAACATTGAATATTCTGTCTAGGGTAAAGGTTTAAAGGGACAATAACACTCTTGCTGGCTTGACAAGTCCAGAATTTTTTTTAACCTTATTCTAACTACAAGTTGTTTCAGTGTCCTACCTGTTGTGTAAATTATCTATTACATTCTATTTTACTTGTCCAGAGAGTTCGAAAATATTGTTTAAATCCAAGTTGCATTTGAAAGTGTTTACGTAAAGCTTTTCAAACCATGTAGTTGAATTTTTCCAATTTTTTAAATTCATTGTGTTAAGATGAAATTTGTATCATCAATTAATTGGAATATTGTAAGATAGTACAATTTGTTGACCATAATAAAGATTGGGACATTTTATTCAGTTACAACAAGAGTGTTATAGGCGCTTTAAAATCATCAGTCAACATCCATTAAAAACATCAATTTGATCAACAGGTGAACTTTCTGTTGGTAATAATATGCTGTCAGTCAATATCTGCATGATATATTGGTAATTACCTCGGGGGCGTTTCATTATATCCATTTACATTGGTTAACAAGTCATACGCATACATTAATAAAAGGTTAGGGGTACGGGTGGTGTAAGGGAGTACGGATTGGGTGACGCCAATATACGACCACATTTCTAATGTGGGCGTATAAAAATGGCAAAAATATCATTTTCAACTTCGATGGCTGCCCATGTTGTCAATAGCAAAACAGAAGTTTTTATTTCCTGTGTTAGTATAATAGTGAGTTGACAACCTATTGAGCAAAAGACATAGAAATAATTATGTTTTGACTTATGGTTACTTGTAGGCCTATAGTTAAATTTTTTACTACAGTATGCTTACATTCGTATTGCTTGTAGCATATGGCAGACCATGACTCATGCAGACATCACATAATGTTTTTCCTGATCATTTTCAATTTTGAGTGAAGTCTGTGTTACTTCAGATCCGGGACTGTACAGCGCAGTGGACGCTTACGGCTAGCCCCCCGGATCCATTCACTCTTTTTTGAATTGTTTTTTTGTTTGTTTTGTTTGTTGTTTCTGATTATGATGTCTTGTCGTTATATTTGTCCTTTATGTAAATCATATGTGGCGCAGTCCCCCTGCACTAACTATTAGTGAATTTGAAATTCTTGCTTTAAGTTAAAATAAGCACTGCCCTGTCAAAATATCTACATGTAATCTATCAAATGTTAAAAAAAAGCCTGGTGGATAAATGTACTCTAGAAGAAGTAAGAGACATTGAAGTGGTGATATATAGAATATTGGTTTGTCTATAAATAGTTACAATGAATGCTGAGTATGATTGTGTGAAATATTTGTCATACTTCATAATTGATTGATGGTCAACATGGAATACAATCATATAACACATGACATAGATTATCATTTATCACCCAATAGCAAGCCTTGAAATAAGGCACCTGTCACTGACAAGAGTACCTGACATTTTCAACTTAGTGCCAGACATGTATTAATAATATCATTAAAAAAGACAATTCAGTGCCGGTCAAAATGACAGGTACCACTGCCAGATGTTTAGTGCCTGACAAACCCTGAATCTGTGCCTGACATTGTCAGTGACAGGTGCCTTATTTCAAGGCTTGCCCAATAATACATTCTACAGAAGATATCGTGTGTGTGATAAATTCCATAATCCTAAGGAGATCGCTTTACATGAATCCCAGGTTGTATGTGACAAGGAGTAGGGTCGCCTGTCCAATCTCGTGGGTTTTCTCTCCGGGTCCTTCGGTTTCCACCTTTTGCTAATGACCCCTAGGCACAAGCGAATTATTGAAATAAAATTAAACCATATGTTAGTTCTGAAATGGCCTAGTTTGTGTCAAATGGACATTAAACCCCATTTCTCTCTCTCTCTCTCCCTCTCTCTCCCTTTGATCTATATTGTATGTATGTATGTCTTCATAGTTTATACAATAAAGACTGACATGAGTGAGATGATAAGACTTCTCTATTCATCTATTATTCAAATAAACCTTTTAACATATCATAAGATGAATCATTGTCCTCTTTTTGTTTCCTTTGAATGAAATAAAATACAGTTTAACACACTACATGTAGGCCTACTGTTCTACTCTTGAGTTATTACACATGACAAACATGTGCTATGAGGAAAAAAGTTTGCCCCACAGCAGCCCTATGGCCTACTTCTTTCAGTGTACGCCAATGTGTACACAAGACCTCGGTCCCATCCAAACAACTACATGTTATGCATTGCCAGGCCCTACCTGATCCAGTAATGACCTGAATGAGAGAGAGAGAAATGGGGTTTAAGGTCACCACTCCACACAAACCAGGTCATTTCGGGACTAACATGTGTCAGGTTTTTTAAAATTTTATTTCAATAATTTGCTTGCGCGTAGGGGTCTTTAGCAGTGGGAGGAAACCAGACGACCCAAAGAAAACCCTACTCCTTGTCGCGTACTGTACAACTGGGGATTCGAAACCCCGCCAGTTGACTCAATGACAGTCTTTATGATACAGCGCACACTTGCAACCCATTCCTTCATCCAATCCCCCTGACCTGGATGAACATGATTCACTTTCTAGGCAAATACTTGGATCAAATGAATGAATGAATGAAATGGGGTTTAACATGCTACTGTTATGCACTTAACCTGAGCTAATTGAAGACGAGCATACGCCATTCAGTATGCTATGAGGAAATTTTGCTACGGCCTACTCTTATTCTTTTATTGAATTCCAACTGCCAAGGGATCTTTTACGTGCACTCCAATGTGTACACGGGACCTCTGTTTTTCGACCCATCCAAACGACTAGGCAGCTGTCCTTGTCAAGCTCTCCTTCTGCATTACTGACAAGGGGAAATCACATCGGAAAATCGAGATGAACTTTCTCGGCCAATGCAGGGATCGAACACCCGACCTCCAGGCTAGCGAACCAGCCCCTCATCCACTTAGCCACTGGACCGCCAGGTTAATAGCAAGCCAACGTATTACTAACTGAACGCCCTTATCTCTGCAAATGTTTAGGCCTATCCCAGCCTGGAAGTAAGGCACCTGTCACAGACCAATGTCAGGCACAAACCTCTGGTGCCTGTTAAGTTGTCTGTCACAGACAAACACACAGATTCAGGATGTCAGACACAAAACCTCTGGTGCCTGTGCCTGTAAAATTGTCGGGCACTGATTTGTCTTTTTTTATTAGTATTATTAATAATAATAATCTCGTCATTTTACAAGGGTAGCAAATTAAGCCTGAGGCTTATTTTCAATTTGGCCCTTGGCACAGATCGTGCGAATGATTTCGATCATTACTGCAGGAAGAAACCGAAGAACTCGGGGGGAATGCAGTCTGTCAGGTACATGTACATCTTATACTGTTAATATGAGTCTATGACATGTTTATTTGTATGTACCCTTCTATAAATGTAGGTTTAGTTGTAATAACCTTTCTACCTCTCCTTATCCTTCATCACATTTAAAACAAACAAAACAAACAAAAACAAAAATAGAAAATGTCATCAATCAATCAGTGACAATAATTTGAGTTTAAAGCCCCAATACCACTCTTGTTGTAACTGAATAATATGTTCCAATCTTTATTCTGGGGCCTGTTTCACGAAATTTTAACTTTTAAAGATAAAATCCCAATTTTAGTACATACTCAAATCTGATTGGCTAAGCGTTAAAATCAATCTAATACTATCCAATCGAATTACTAAAATCGGATTTTATCTTAGTTAAAATTTCGTGAAACAGGCCCCGGGTCAACAATTTGTACTATTTTACAATATTTCAATTAAAAAATGATACAAATTTCATCTTAACACACCTAATTTTAAAAATTGGAAAAATTCAACTACATGCCGTAACATGATTTGAAAAGCCTTATGTAAGCACTTTCAAATGCAACTTGGATTTAAACATATATTTCGAACCCTCTGGACAAGTAAGATAGGTTGTAATGGATAATTTACACAACAGGTAGGACACTTAAACATCTTGTAGTTAGAATAAGGCTAATTTTTTTTTTGTGGACCTGTCAAGCCAGCAAGAGTGCAGGGGTCTCAATAACCGGGTTCGCATCGCAGTTTGCGAATCAAATCGTGTCCGTTGCTAATCAATTTTCTAAAAAGTAGCTAACTTGATTCGCACAAATGCTAATCATAAATTTTGCTTCTTTTATTTCTCACACGGTTAATTTTATGTCCACTTTTTAACTGTAAATATTTGTGGACAGTTTTTATAACGATTTCTCGGCATTTCTTCGCCACGATCATCGAGTATCTAATACCTATTAATAGCAAAGTTATAGCGGTATCAGGCGTATTCAACACCAGGCTAATTCAACACCAGTAAAATTGGCGTATTCAAGACCAGTATATTATAAGACAAAAGCAGGATAAACAAGATATTTATTATATACCGGGTATCTTAAATTAAATAGTCATAATACAAACAACAGTTGAAATATTTCATATTCGAAGACAATATTTACATAATATAAAACAAGTATTAAATAAAATGGAACCGGTCCCCGAGTCTTCAGTCGAGAGTTGATTCGGTTATGCCAACCCTCGACGTCTTTATTTGGCGAACGAGGCGCATAAACACGGACCAACTCTTTGCACTAAACACTCGGTTTGATATCCATTGGTTCTTGACGTACTCAATCAAGGACATCGGAATTGATTTGAAGTTTAAAATACAAAATAACAATAGGCCTATATACATAATACATGTACTGGTCTTGAATACGCCGATTTTTCTGGTGTTGAATTAGCCTGGTGTTGAATACGCCAGGATTCGTTATAGCGCCCCCTATATTATGCAGAGTTACACCCCCCTGATTTATTTTTAATGACAGGCGGTTTTTCGATAAAATAAAAACAATTCATTGATTTTCTTCACAAAATGGGATAGATATTATGGAATATATCACAAAGGTATTAATGCGCGTTATAAATGAGGAACTTATAACGGAGATTTGCAGCAGGGAATTTTCGATAGACGACAGCGATCTTTGTATCGTAGTTGTCAAATTTACTGACGTACGGCATCACTATCATCGATGCAATTTCAAAAGTCAATGTTACTGTTAGCTCCCGATGGATGCATCGACGGGTAAAATATTATTTGATTGATATCAGCACAGAGAAGTGAATGGCTGTTACGTCAACAAATGACATGGTCGTGAATTTTGAATGTTCAAAAGACGAATCAACCCAGAAATGTCCCCAAAATTATTTCAATAGTCCTACTACTACTATTTGACTGGTTAATAATATCAATATGATTATACATGCCATAAAAGAGGATACAGCAAGTATACAGCAATGAGCAGACATTGAAATATTTTTGTCCATTATTTTAAAATAGTGTGACTGAAATAAAGCTTTGCATAATATTGTAAAATTCAACAGATAGATTTTACTTCAATCACAGTTTTCCGTAATTGTACTTAGTCAATGGATATTCACACACTGCTAATCAAGATTGGACATTGCTAATCAATTTGCCTAAATTTATCTAACTTGATTAGCAGTTCTGCTAATCGAGTTTGAAAAGTTATCGAGACCCCTGCAAGAGTGTTATTGTCCCTTTAATGTAGGACAACTCCACAGTAAAACATAGACAGAAACAAAACAATCCACAATGTTGGTGTAGGGCCTACATGTATAAAACATACAGACAAAAACCTGTAGCACAATTTACAAATCTGAATAAAAATATTGCTCATAAAAAAAACCATTTCCTTATGTACAGTAGGCCAACACTGAAGCAGTTAAACCCAATTCTGTTCTATTTATGCAATTCAATTAGACCTAACCTTAATGGCTTGGCTTGCTAACTATAATATTAGGAATATCTGTGGTGCAACTCCCTTGAGTATTAAAAAAATATATTATAAATTCAAATGCCATCAATCTATACATGAATGCTGCTTGAGTGTTTTTTAAGGTAGCAAAAAAAATTGAAGGGCCTAGTTTAAATGCAATTGAATTCAAACCAGGTCATTCTTTAGGCCTGAAATGTTATCTTAATTATTAATTAGACATTAATTAACTCATCCAGACCATAATCAACTTTCAATGTTATCGCTAGCCTGTGATATTTACTGGATTAGGATCTGATTTGCTAGTCAACTCTCATTCATGATTTAATCATGGATAATCAAGATTTTGTTTTTTATCTACCGACTTTAAAAATGATGATCGAGGCTAGGTCAAAATTTGATCACTCAATTCTCGGTTCGGAGTGGATGATACTAAATTTTCAGCAAATTGCCTACAAAATATCTAGTTTTGAAATATTCTAGTTAGAACTGCCAGTTCTTTATCTAATCTCCCATAATGTATCTTCAAAGGCCCAATAACACTCAAGATCTTGTTGTAACTGAATAATATGTCCCAATCATTATTCTGGTCAACAAATTGTACTATTTTACAATATCCCAATTAATGGGTGATACAAATTTCATCTTAACACATCGAATTTAAAAAATTGGAAAAATTCAACTACATGGTTTGAAAGGCTTTAAGTAAACCTTTTCAAATGTAATATAGATTTAAAAATATTTTTGAACCCTCTTGACAAGTAAAATAGGATGTAATGGATATTTTACACAACACATAGGACACTTAAACATCTAGTAGTTAGAATAAGGCTATTTTTTTCTGGACCTGTCAAGCCAGCAAGAGTGGTATCGTCCCTTTAATCAAATGTTAGATAAATCATACAGGTACATATTTACTCTGGATTAAACGTTGCCATAGAAGGTAAGAAGTTAGATTTTTCAGTAAAAGTCTTTAAATAACTGGGGGAGATGTGTCGACTGTCATGTTAACATTACTGAAAAGTCATCACATTGTCACGTGACACACCAATGTGAACTCACAAAACAATCATCCAGTCAAATTTATTAACTGACAGGACATCTTAAAACAGGTTATAAAAGAACCTAGCACTTCAAATTCTCTTCTGTTTATCATACATGTATCACCAACTGTTTCGGGGCTATTTAGAATAGGCTCCCAGGTGACACATAGGGATTATTTGTATATGAGCTAGGATGGGGGTTATTGCTCATAACTGTAGAAGTTCTGGTGAAGGCGGCCGCTGTTCATTAAAAGTCCAATTCCAAATTCATTCCAATATTACTTTATATACAGTTTTTAAAATACATTATTTACAAAACATATTAACAGGTTTCTAAATGTCCTAACTCCTAACCAATATATTCATGTATCTGAATATTTCTCCTATCTTCCTTATATCAATGTATCTCTGACGTCTGTATTTAAAGAAACTAATTTTCATACAGACCAGAGAACAATCATTTCAACCAATCAGATGAAAGATAAATTTAGGGATTAAAAATATATTTTAACGAATCAAAATAAAAGAAGTTAAATACAAATGTAATTTCATTGGTTGAAGTTTATAATATAATTAATAGAATTGGTTAATAGGGTTTAAGCCATAAATAGTAAAAGGTGTTGACAGCCTGATCTGACTTCATTGTTAATTAAATAAATCTTTGCTTAAGATTTCTCTTAATAAGCCTGCTGGCAACTTTAGGCAATTATCTTTATAGACTTTAAATCAAAATATTAACACTAAAAGTACTGACAGGCAGACTGGTTATATAAAGTCAGCCATATTGAAAATATAAAATTTAGAAATAAATTATCCCTTCTTTAAATAAAATTTGAAAAAGAAATTAAAACTAAGATCACTATTCGGTGATAAATGCCCCCGGCCTGTAAAATTCATGCGTCCTCGCATGATATATATATACTACAATAACTTGATGAAAATATTAATAACTATAAAAAACATATGCTTAAAAACGCATGATATATAACTATATAACTTGATGAAAATATTTATAATAACATAAAAGAAAAACATGCTTATAATTAAATATATGTAGAAAATTTTGTATCACAATTGAGTGAATTATGTTGCTATATGATTATACAGGCTAAAGTCACTTAGGTAATCCCTTGTTGTTGCCTTATGTATAATACATTGTTGTCACATACATAAATATCAATTGCAATAATTAAGAAAGACAAAAAAAAAGTTTTTATGGAATAAAAATTCTAAAAGAAACGTATTTCAGTTAGTAATCGAACTGAATAAAGATAAATGAAATTCAAAAAGTTATTGGTAATTGGAGTCACATAATAAAATTAGCACTATGATGAAGAAAGTTCCAATATTTTCACTTATATCTGCAACACCGGAATATTTATTATATTTGTGAAAATAATTGAGCACATTATTTCTAGCAGTACATGTAGATGTTATTTGATTGTTTCACATGCAGAACACATATATACATTAGATATTTTAGATATAAACGTAACTTCTTCTAGTGTACACACAACTATAACGATTCTACCACACTTATATACACGTAATTACACAATTTTAATCAGGAAAACAGTTTTAATCAGGCACTCAATTCTTTATCAGGAACTCGGGAACTCAATATTTTTCAGGAACTCGGGAACTCAAATTTTATCAGGAACTCAGGAATACAATTTTAATCAGAAATTTAATCAGAACAGTAAGGTCCACCACATTCATCTCTATTGATCGTCTAGCACATTTTGTTGTCTGGATACCTTTAACTTTATCTGGTGATGAACCAGGTGCTGGTACCTCTTCTTGAACTTGGAGAAATCTCACTTGGTTTGACAAAGTCAACCTTGTCCAGGATTGAAGATATCAGCTTCAAGCTTCTTTGGTCCAGTCTGTTATCAGAGATGTTGATCAACAAGATTAAACCTGAAATATTTCTAGACCATCTCATATAATAACATTCAATGTGTGACAATAAATCAATTATATTAAATAATTTTGAATCAAAAAAAATGTGGTCATTCCCCGTACTCAACCTGACTAAAATGTAATACCAGTCTCCCTTTCCGTTCCAAATATAATCATGTATTTCTTCAACACTGTCAAATTGTCAAGACTGTGCAAAGGTTCAGATAATACTCTATATTCTTTTCTTTTTCTCATATAGTATTATTCAATATTTGGTTATTTTTATAACCATTTCTTATTCTTATATGATCATTTCTTATTCTTATATTCTTATATGATCATTTCTTATTCTTATATGATCCTTTTCATTCTTATATTATCATTTATTATTTTCTTATTATTATGATAATTTCTTATATTATGATCATTTCTTTTATGATCTAATTAATTTTCTTATTTGTTCTCATTATTTATAATCACAAATATTCTCATGAACTTATTTATTCTCTATTTTGTTTCAAGTTATAATTATTAAACAAAACAAAAAACTTTGGGGGTATATTTCACTAAATATGAAAAAAACAACAATTTATATTTATATTTACATATCATTCAATATAATAATCATATTCAGACTTTTTATTTCCTATTTAAATGAAAAAACATAATAGTATTGTTATTATCTTATATTAAGTAAAAGAACTAGGTCTATGTGGTTTAATCAAACTTTGTTAAAGTTTGTAAAATGATTACCCAGTGCTTTACACATTGATCGTCACCAATATGGAACAGCGTTGAAATGTCAGTCAAAAATGGATGGCCAGTCCACCTTGCCTAACAAACCTGATTATAGCAATATAAAAATAATTTAAAAATTAATTTAGACACACAGACCTTTTTCTTTCTTTAATTTAATCATTTAATATTGAAATGATGCGGTTGTCAAATTTTAGTCGCTTTTTACGACACGCAATTCAACTAACGTTGGGCCTACTCTTGTCCCCGGTCCCACAGGGGAACGTAGTCACTATATCTATTTGCTAATATTCACATCCCTTTTTTTCTCTTTTTAAAATTTCTACCCATGAAGCTATATACAACTGTCTTGTTTTCGATAAATATAAAATATATCGCAAAGAATATCACTTTGAATTTCCTAATTTGAAAATTGGAAGAAAATAGCAATGTTGAAATATTTACATATTTTTGATCAGTGGTTAAGTATTGACTTACAGAATAATTTAAATTAGTATTTATGTACATATTATTATTTATAACATTAAAACGAATTGGCATACAAATTGAGTTTAAGAACTCCCTATACCTTACATCATTAATCATTAGGTTTTTATTTACAATGGAATTTTTAGGATTTCTGACTTTTGAGGAATCTTTGGAAACTAGTGGTACTGAGTCTTGTCCAATACATTTTAATTGATCGACTTTCTTTATTGACAGATCATTACCAATTATTATATCATAATTACTTGAAGTTGACCTTATGATATAAAATTTATGTAGTATGATTGTGTCAGAAACTTCGAAATCAAGTAAAACAGATCCTAAAATTTTGACAGCTTGACCTTCACAAGTAATACTAACACCAGGGGTTATGTCAGATGGCAAGATTTCTGTAGTTGGTCTAATTTTATCTAACAGTGTCTCAGAGATAAAAGATATGCTTGCTCCTTTGTCAAAAAGGCTTTTAACAATGTTATTACCTATAGTGACGGTCACAAAATCTTTGTTCAGGAAAGCAATAGCATTTTTATCGGTTTTCAAAGACTTGGTATTACTATCTAGTTCTTTTGAGTGAGAATAACCCATCTTAATGATTATGACTTAGGTTGAAATCAACTAGT
Organism: Patella pellucida; assembly: GCA_917208275.1. Taxonomy (NCBI): domain Eukaryota; kingdom Metazoa; phylum Mollusca; class Gastropoda; family Patellidae; genus Patella; species Patella pellucida. The sequence goes on from OU795044.1 coordinate 3,329,945, forward strand.
AATTAAGTCTATTATCAAAAAGAATGATAATTATTGTCACACACTAAATGTAAATTTTCGAGAATGGTACAAGAAATAGTTGATTTAACTTACCAACCAAATCTCTGATCTCATATGAACCAAATCTTAGCAATTCACTTCTATCTCCAATCTGTTCTTAGAATGTCTTTTCAAACCATTAGATCTTGTTCTCGCTTGGCATGTGAGAAGTTCCGAATCTTGAATACATCTTCCACCATTATATCACCAACTGTTTCGGGGCTATTTAGAATAGGCTCCCAGGTGACACATAGGGATTATTTGTATATGAGCTAGGATGGGGGTTATTGCTCATAACTGTAGAAGTATCTGGTGAAGGCGGCCGCTGTTCATTAAAAGTCCAATTCCAAATTCATTCCAATATTACTTTATATACAGTTTTTAAAATACATTATTTACAAAACATATTAACAGGTTTCTAAATGTCCTAACTCCTAACCAATATATTCATGTATCTGAATATTTCTCCTATCTTCCTTATATCAATGTATCTCTGACGTCTGTATTTAAAGAAACTAATTTTCATACAGACCAGAGAACAATCATTTCAACCAATCAGATGAAAGATAAATTTAGGGATTAAAAATATATTTTAACGAATCAAAATAAAAGAAGTTAAATACAAATGTAATTTCATTGGTTGAAGTTTATAATATAATTAATAGAATTGGTTAATAGGGTTTAAGCCATAAATAGTAAAAGGTGTTGACAGCCTGATCTGACTTCATTGTTAATTAAATAAATCTTTGCTTAAGATTTCTCTTAATAAGCCTGCTGGCAACTTTAGGCAATTATCTTTATAGACTTTAAATCAAAATATTAACACTAAAAGTACTGACAGGCAGACTGGTTATATAAAGTCAGCCATATTGAAAATATAAAATTTAGAAATAAATTATCCCTTCTTTAAATAAAATTTGAAAAAGAAATTAAAACTAAGATCACTATTCGGTGATACATGTACCTGGTTCTACTTCCATGCATTGGCCGAGAAAGTCCATCTCGATTTTCCGACGTGATTTCCCCTTGTCAGTGATGCAGAAGGAGGGCCTGACAAGGACAGCTGCCTAGTCGTTCGGATGGTACGAAAACCGAGGTCCCGTGTACAAATTGGAGTGCACGTAAAAGATCCCTTGGCAGTTGGAATTCGATATAAGAGTAGTCTGTAGCGCCAATGCCCGGGCAAAATTTCCCTCATAGCACACTGTATGGTGTATGCCCGTCTTCAATTAGCCCAGGTTAGGTGCACGTAGGACGTTAAACCCCATTTCATTCATTCATTCATTCTACACAAATATTCAATTTACGTGACCTTTGCTCTGTTACTCATCCAATGACCTTTAACCCCCTAATAATCTGACCTTCAAGTGGTGTTATCAATAATGTAAGAGGTTTGATGCTGTATAAACAAGGGTGTATAATTACCCCTTTGATCTTTGACCCCTGTCTATTTACCCTCTAATTAACAGATCAAACAAAGAGAAGGGGATCAATACCTTCCTTCGTTTGTTTGAGCCAAGACTCCGCTGTAACAGCCAATCGGTGTAAAAACAGCCAACAGCACGACAATAATACACCTTCTCCTTCTTAAATTACACTTTACTTTGACCAGTCCACAAACTTGACCAACAAAGTTTTGTCAAATTTGATTTTTGCATTTTTGGAAGGGGAACTGAGGGGTTTAATATAGACTATGCCTGTTCCCCAATCCCTATTCAGATACAAATCTGAATAAAACTATTGCTTATAAAAAAAAAAACAACTGAGTGCCACTAGTGTGCAAATTTGATAATTTTGAGATTTTACGTTTGAAGTTTGGCATTCGGGTCTTTTTACAGTTGCAAAAATGATGTCCACCAATTTACGTGCATGGGGGATGTAATTTAAAAATTATTAAATACGACGTTTTAATATTTATCAACGTGTAAAATCTCCCAAGGAATAATTATATTCCGGTTTAAAATGCTATTTCGATTACGAAATATAGCAAATGGAGAGTATCAAGTTTTTAGGACTTAGTGAAATTCTAAAAACTGTAGAGGAAGAAGGACATGTCTTGCATGTCCGAAGCTTAGCGCACTAATGAAGAGAAGCTGCGTACGCATCTCATGGGATACCATAAGCTTACGTCATGGTAAGATATAATTGAACACTTGATGGAGGGTATTCAAAGAATACTACATGTAGGTGGAAACTAACCTATCATAATTATTACTTGTAATTTACAACTTCCCGAAATACAAGTGATTCTGGTCTTAAATTTCGATTCTCTCTCTGAATGTCTTTGCTTCAAATTTAATTGGGCTACACAAACTTGAAGTTGCATATCAAACACTGTACATATCTACCATATATAACCAACCCCTTACATGTAACTGTGTTATCTCTCCCCGTCTCTATAAGCAAGGAAGATTTACCAGCATCTGGAAGTTAATTTTAGTTTCACTCCTCTTCTTCTATTCAAGACCAACAAATCAATAAACATGGTCAAGCAAAAGGGGAGAAAAGGGAGAGAGAGGGAGAGAGAGGGAGAGAGAGAGAGAGAGAGAGAATTGTTGTAAATACACAAACTACCAATTATGTGTTTCACAATGGTGAAATTTAATTGTATTATGTCTTTGGTTGGTGAAATTTAATTGTATTATGTCTTTGGTTGGTGAAATTTAATTGTATTTTGTTTTTGGTTGGTGAAATTTAATTGTATTTTGTTTTTGGTTGGTGAAATTTAATTGTGGTATGCCTGGGGTTGGTGATGTACCAAGTTGAATCCCCATGTACATGTAGGGTATACAATGATACATGTTTATCTGGTATTAAAATACTCTTACAATGTAAACAAACAAAATAAGCTCTGATAAACAAATAAATGTCTGTCTCTATCTGTAATTAACACATGTGACACACCTGAAGGTATCTGTAGCTGTACCTGTAGATGTACATCAGGTATGCAGGACAGAATTCTACTAGAACACAGTAATCCTTGATAACTTACATCAAAAAAACGTGCAGCCATGACGTAATGTTATGTAAACACAATTGCCCTAATTAAACGTCTTGTTTTAAAGTTAATACCTTTGTAACGAAGTCAGTGATTGGCCAGTAATAGGACCACTGACCAGTCATAATTAGTGACAATAATACCCACTCAGTCCAGCAGGGAGTAGTGGGATTAGCTCTAATCAAACGGAACACTGCGAGGAGGATGTGATAACTTACATGTACTACATTTCATCATTAAACCGAGGTCCTGTGTACACATTGGCGTGCACTTTAAAGATCACTTAGCAGTTGAAATTCGAACACAGCAATCCTTGATAACTTACATGTACTACTTTTCATCATTAAACCGAGGTCCTGTGTACACATTGGCGTGCACTTTAAAGATCCCTTGGCAGTTGGAATTCGAACACAGTACTTACTTAATCCTTGATAACTTACATATACTACATTTCATCATTAAACCCAGGTCCTGTGTACACATTGACGTACACTTTAAAGATCCCTTAGCAGTTGGAATTCGAACACAGTAATCCTTGATAACTTATTACATTTGATCATTATACAATCCTTCACGTTTAAGGGGAGCTTTTTGCTCGGGACCGCTTCTCTCGACGGACGCATGTCAACTTTCCTTCAAAGAAGTCATTAAAGACTCCTGAAAATTAACTAAGTCGCTATCCTAAATACTAAATATTGAGACAGAGGCGGATCCAGGGGGGGGGGCCCTAGGTGCCCAGGCCTCCCCCTATATCCGTAAAAAAAACCAGAATAAAATATAGATATGTGCCACAAATCACCACTGACACCTTGATTTTTTCAAAAAATTTCTCAGGGGACCCCCTAACTGAATTTCCTGGATCCGCCTCTGTATTGAGATTAATAATCTACTTTCAGTTTTTGTTTACTTTTAAACTCCATATATTCAAGGTATCAGGAGCTTGTATGGCTCCCGCACAATTTTATAAAGGTGAAGTAGGACTGATTATAATTAGTCTATTTCAATATAAAAAATCTTTGTAATCTTACTGAAAATTGTGAAGCAAGCAGAGTTATCTCATTGTTTACATGTACGTTGACCTACATCACATGTACTTTAATAGTGTATAATTGGAATTTTTCATTTCCAGTTTCATATCTTTAAAATTTACATGTACACCAGTTTTTTCTACAAATACAATATAAGGTCAGCTTGGTGTTTAACATCATTTATAATACAGAGGTGACGTTATCCTTTGATGTTGGCGTACCATTATTTCAAATAATGTACAGGCAACTTGCAAATAGTACATTATTTCAATATTAGACTGGCATGCCGTTTTTCACTGTAAACGCATGTGCGGAGTGTGACCGAGTGTCTGTATTTTAAGTAGTTTAATTGTCTCGGGCTTAGACATTGCGTAATATATTGTAAAAACACTCGGACCTGACAGTCCTCTTGTGTGTTGTTACAATATATTACTTAATGTCTCGCCCTCGACCATTAAACCACACTTGTGTAATGTAAAATTGCTGGTCTTTCTTTTGGCTTTAAATGTTATATACATGTACATATTATCTAGACATTGTACATGTATTCCCTATTGCCTACATGTATTCCCTGTAGCCTACATCCTTAGGTCCAATTCTGCTACATATATTCCATATTGCCTACATATGTACATATTTCCCATTGCCTTTTTCTCCTCAGAAATACTGAGAAAAATGAAACATTGTTTTTATGATCTTATTGTATTTAAAATACAGATGTGACATCACCCTTTGAAATATACTACCATTATTTCAAATTGAAATAATCGTACGGGCAACTTGCCAAGCGTACATTTTAAAAATATTAGACTGGCACAACGTTTTTTCACTGTAGACACACGTGCAGAGTGTCTGTATTTTAAGTAGTTTAATTGCCTCGAGCTTCAGACATTGTGTAATATATTGGAAAAACACTTGGACCTCACAGTCCTCTTGCTGTAACAATATATTACTTAATGTCTTGCCCTCGACCATTAAACCACACAGATTGTTGTGGGTTGAATTTAATAAGAAATGAATCATAATGAATGACTGTACAAACCTACGTGTATAAACCTATTTACAGTGTATATGGACATCATTTTAATTTCCTTCTCTTACAACCAATCAATAATAGATTCAACTACAGTATAGCACATATTAAATATATATATACAAGTGTGATCTAATTTCACTTTACTTGTCAATTCTAATTACATCCTAAATGGGTTATTTAAAAATGTAAACACCTTTAGATACATGTAGACATACTGTGTTTCCTCGAATACAACCCCGGCCTCGATTACAACCCGGGCCTCGAATAGAAACCGGGGGTAAGGGGGTGTTGAGATAAATACAACCCGGGTCTCAAATAGAACCCGGGTCTCTAATATAACCTGAGTCTAACGTAAAAACTGAATGCTCCCTGTCAAAATATAAATTAATTGATGATCCCTGCACAAGAAGTAGAATTGTCTCATGGCACGCACAGAGAGTTTAGCCTTCATATTTGCAAGACCGACCCTGTCTGCTTGTTTTACTTGTCCAAAATGACAAATGTCATTCCTATAGAAGATTTTGAAGCATTAATTCGGGTCTGAAAAAATACAACCTGGCCTCGATTATAACCCGGGCCTCGAATAGAACCCGGGGGGCGGGGGGTGCTGAACGAAATAGAACCCTGGGGTTGTATTCGAGGAAATACGGTATTGTACATGCTGTCACGGATCAAGTACCACTATTAATCCTATCATTAGGTACATACGTATAATTCATATATCCCTATCCCAATCAGGCCCGTAGCCAGGAAGTTGTTTTTGGGGGGGCAAAGATGTTTTCGGGAGGGCCAACTAGCATGGGCATCTGCATGATTTTTGCGGTAAAGGCCAATTTTCTTGTGATATTGGGGGGGCAAGACTCAGTATTGGGAGGGCAGTTGCCCCCCCGTGCCACCCCCTCGCTACGGGCCTGATCCCAATCCCAATCTAATTGAAATATAGATCTATATTTCGTTTCGTTTTTTAAACTTTCGATGGCCTACTACATATAGATCTAACAAGTTATAATGGGAGCTCACATTCTATGACTTCAGGTATCAAGCACGCGACATTTGACTCAATAACGTCAGTCATTCGATGAACCAATTAGCAACCACCATGCTTTTTTAAATCTTCTTTTGCTTTGTTTTGAATTCTATTGCTGGTAATGTCTACCGACATTTCCGCGCATGAAAAGGTCAAACGGTCAATTTGACAGACCATTTGATTGGCGGACCCCTCATTTCATGCTGAACACCAGTTAAATAACAAGTCTTCCAGATCCAAGAGTAGTAAAGACAAGTAAAAACGAAATTTTGAACTTTAAAAACCAAACGAAATAGGATCTGTGGGTAAAACAGATTGTCACAATCCTGAATCATCATAAAATGAATTATTCTAGTCCACAAAATAAACATTTCAATATAATCTATTATCTTTAATTTCTCCTTTGCAAAATCTTGATGAGATCAGTTCAACATTCCATCTTTGCCTACCTACATTTAAAATACAGATGTGACGTCATCCTTTGATGTTGGCGTACTATTATGTCAAATAATGTACGGGCAACTTGCCAATAGTACATTATTTCAATATTACTACTGGCATGATGTTTTTCACTGTAAACGCACGTGCGGAGTCTGTATTTTAAGTAGTTTAATAGTCTCTGGCTTAGACATTGCGTAATATATTGTAAAAACACTCGGACCTGACGGTCCTCTTGTTGTTACAATATATTACTTAATGTCTCGCCCTCGACCATTAAACCACACGTACATCTTACATTATTTGTATGACCAGGATCATTTTCCTTTGTCAGCCCTACACGCATCACTCCTTGTTACGTATGAAACGGTTCTTATTGGTCCAAGTGATCATGCGCACGCTATTTCTACATGTGACCATATTTTTTCGTTCTATCAGAAAACTAGATGTTTTCAATGCCAGGGCCTCTGTCTTACACTACTGACAATTGGAAACTTGGCTAGATAATCAGGAGAAAAAACACTTGAATTGAATCAGGGACCTCCTAGTTATAAGACGAACACCATGCCCATTGCACCTGTGGTATATCAAGATTTAATGAGAGAGAGAATGAGAGAGGGAATGAGAGAGGGAGAGAGAGAATGAGAGGGAGAGAGAATGAGAGAGGGAGAGAGAGAATGAGAGAGGGAGAGAGAGAGAGAGAGAAATGGGGTTTGTCCACTGGCACAACTAGTTCATTTCGGGATAAACATATGGTTTAATTTTATTTCAATAATTCGCTTGCATATGTGACATCATCCTTTGATGTTGGCAGAACCATTATTTCAAATAATAGTACAAGCAATTTGCAATCGTAAATTATCTATAATAGATGAAATATTGGACTTGCGTGACTTATTTCATTGAAAAGCTTGTGCCAGGTTTAATCGTCTCGAGCTAAAGAAATTATGTAAGATATTGAAACAACAGTTACAGTATCAATATATTACTTAATGTCAGGCTCTCAACCATTAAACCACACTTAATGACATTATATATATATACATTTAATGTGACATGATGTAAATAATATCATAATGAGAGTCATTCTGATCTACATGTACATCAATTATATATTTACATACATGTATTAAACATAATCACAAAGTTATTAGATTTACATACTAAAACAATGTGTACATATATATACACATGTATGATGTGTAAATATATACTTTTTCTAACTATATGTATGATGGGTCAATGTCAAAACCCCCTCCGGTCAAAACCCCCTAAAACAATGTGTACATATGATGTGTAAATATATACTTATTTTAACTATATGAATGATACATGTACATGTACATGTGAATACACTGTATAAAGAATAACATACAATGTGTGTTTATTGTGTGCAATATACATGAGTATATGTACATGTATATATAATGTATATATGTTGTGTATTATGCATGTATATGTATGTTGTATTTTATACATATGATAAGTACACAATATATCAGCTTGAAGTACATAAAATACAACTAACTGACTAACTCACACACTACTTCAATCGTTTTTTGTTAAAATATTAATAAGTTTTGCACCTCTGCATTATAGGTTTTATAACTAAACACAAAACCAATAGTAAAGTTTATATTGATCAATTATTTCTGAACATAAATATCAGAATTTAATACACTGTATTGAGCTCTGATATATATGTTCAGAAATAATTGATCATAGTGAGAGAGAGAGAGAGAGAGAGAGAGAAATTGGATTTAATGTCCACTCAACACAACTAGGTCATTTCGGGACTAACATACGGTTTAATTTTATTTCAATAATTCCCTTGCGCTTAGGTGGGTCTTTAGCAGTGGTAGGAAACTGGAGTGCCCAGAGGAAACCCAAGAGGTTGAGAAGGCGCCCCTATTTCCATACCAGGGCTTGAAACCACAGCCGCAAGCCAGAGGTAGCCGGCCAGCTAGAGGTCGAAGCGCGGCACTCTAGACCACTAGGCCATCCCAACCCCCCTGATCATAGTAAGATATGTTTCTATGAGAAGTTCTGGTGGATTATATTAACAGATTATTTATGTAATTTCTTTGTCTTATTTTACAGATAGAATCACCAGATGTTCTACGATGTTTCCCTGGGAGAAATAAAACCAGATGTTGTTTGACTTATATTACACATGTATTACATGTATGTATGTAGTAGTCAGTGCACATACATTACATGTAACATACACCAGGTGCTTCATTCATTATAAACACCAATCATATCAAATTCTATTCACACACTACATTCATGTACATTTTACATGTATGCTCATGTATTGTATACTTATCTAGGGCAGATCTAGGGAATTCCCCATAACGAGGGAGGGAGAGAGTGAGAAAAATGGGGTTTAACATACATGTGATTGGCCACAGGTAAAATGTCAGGAGATTTTTGTAAAAATGTCAGGAGATTAAGGTCAAAAGAGGGAGACTTTATCGCGCGTTAAAATTACCCACCCACCCACCATGAATAAAAGACAAATTAATTTACATTTTTTATATATTTGTCATACTCATGTCTTTATATTTATATTCATATATTTTTTGTTACCCCTTTTAAAATTAACGGTAACGTCATACACTGGCTATTTAATTTTGTGTAATAATTTTTAAATATTTTGGAAGCAGTATCCTTTTTATTGGTTTGATATGATTACATGTCACTTCGGTCTCGCGTCATTTCGGACTTACGTCATTTCGGACTCTAAAAAATTTGTCCTCGACATTTCGGACTCGGGTAGATGACGTTTCGGACTCGGGTAGATGACGTTTCGGACTCGGGTATAGAACATAGAGTTATACAACATTAACGCCAATTTACTTACCGTGTTTTTTTTATCGTGGAATGCCGAGATTTACCGAGTGAACACCGAGTGAATATGCAAATGGTTGGCATTCAAGAAGGGTCAACATGGTTTGTTCTTTGCGTGTTAATCAATTTGGGCGTTTCCAATCCATTTAAATGAACATACGGGAAATTCTCAAAAGAGATGTCTTGTAAAATAACCCGTATTTATTATTCAAACATTTTCTCAGTTAGCAGAATGTCAAAATAAAGAAAGCAACTGAACACTTACAATATGAATGACGACAAACTTATTCGTCGACGTTTCGCTTTTTTTTTATTTGACTGGACACTCCCGCCCATCCCTACATATAATACCAATATGTAACGAGAAAATTGTGATTACTGTTTTACGGTAAAAATCGATAATTATGGTCTATTGCATGAATACGGTCAGATGTTTGTATTTTGCATTCATTTATTGAACAGGTGTCCGTAAACTCGTCCACAAGCAAACATCTCATGATCTAAAATATTCGGCGATGATTAATAATATCACCTAATATAATTTACATTGCTGAGAGTGTTGTAGAACACAATCATGTAATTTGTATATGATTGGCTTCAAAAGACCTTAAGTTGTCAATGCTTCTTTGAACTGTCGGTATTACAAATGTAAAAATAGCCGACTGCACGATTTTCTCGAGACATTGTTCTCCTAACCCACCACAATGGCGCCATACTTAAACAATGGTATTATAAACCACTACTGATCATATATTAGTATCTGCTGCATTATTACTTATCGCACAAGTTGTTGTTTATAACGTTAAAAAACAAAACAAATACACACCACGTGTCATTACGCGATTTATATTTTGATTAACAGCAAATAATACTGGTGTGATTTTAGCGGATTGAGTAAATTTAACAGTAGATACAAGACGAGGTGATCAACAATTTTAATGGTTAAAAAGTAATTTCACTGATTGAGTACAATTACGTACATGTTGTATGTACACAAGTACATGTAGACCCGTATTGTTTGTTAATTGACTTTATCCCATGATTTAAAAAAATTGGCGATGGTTAATATTGGGTCAAACATAATCTCTTAAATAGCGCCGGAGCCGCTTTTAGATGAAGTGAGTTCGCATTAAAACACCAAAGAGTGGCTACGTGCGTTTATATTCTTTGATCTTTGATACACGGGACATTTCTGTTAATGAAAGAAATCTGCACGAGAATGACAACATATACAAGTTGACAGTTTACCATTGAGTTCGGGTTCAAGTGGAATTGGTTCTTCATCGAAAAATAGTTATTCTTTTCTATAAATAAAATGAGTGCCTTAGATTTTTGTGTGGATTTGATAGCGGTTATAATATTTTACTAATATTCTCTGACATCGGAGACTTGTGTTTGCGTTCATGTCAATTTTACGGTAAGTACGATCTTATGTCTGATTTGAAAGCGCTTTCACCTCCCGTTGCAAGTTCTATTTATTTTATTTCTATTTGTAAGAACGGTAACCTAACTACCGTTATAGTTTGCAATTTAAAAGTCTATCAATGTTTAATTTCTTTATTATCGTGAATGGTCTGTTTTCAGCCACACCTAAAACGAAAGAAAAAACTGTTACAAATAATATATACATATAATTTTCCGAGTCCGAAAGGTCGCCTGTCTGAGTCCGAAACGTCACCACTCCGAGTCCGAAAGGTCGCCTGGTTGAGTCCGAAACGACGTTTGTGTTGAGTCCGAAATGACGCGAGTCCGAAATGACGTGCTACCTTTGATATAATGTGCGTGTGTGTGTTCATTTTATCAATTTCATAAACGTAAATTTCCCGTGTTTTGACGTTACGCTGAAAATTTTTATTATTAATATTATTTTTTCATGCTTTGTTGGCATTTCGATATATCCGGCATTTTTTGTAAGTTGAACAATTCAATTCACGAAATCTTTTTTTGAGGCGATTTGTCAATATTGTACTCCCGACCGATCAAAAGTTCGTTTTATTGTCGTTTCGATGCTATTAAAATCAACAAAATCGGGGCATGGTAAGTGTGCCTGCCGAGCACTTGAAAATGGTATACAATGGATAATTTTCTAGAAAATTATTAACGTAGTTTGGGATGTGATCGTGATTACGGCATTTCAACACGAGAAGCAAAAATAAAAATTACAAGTTCCTCAGACCCATATTCGCGGTTAATTACGTCGAAATGCAACTCAGTGTTCATTTATGAAGTAAGCAATATGTTACATGAATAAAGGACTTGCCTGGAAAGACATAATTCCATTATTTTTACGCCTCGGGACTCGAGAGCCCACGATATATTTACATCACGTGACTCATATTCGCGCGCTTAAAAAATTGATGAGGGGAAGTTTCCTCCCAGCCCACGCACATCTGGACGCTTAACACCAAGTATTTTTCAACAATTAAAAATTGCGTTACTTGCACACGTGGTGCTATGTTCTGAATTAATAAATTCTCTTGTATTCATGCCCAATTTAAAGTATTTAATGTGCACACGAATGGAAATGAGATCGGAAAATAGGCTACTTTATCTCGTTATAATAAAATAGTATTGTTCCAAATTAAATACGAAAACATCGGAAATGTATCAGGTCACCCACGCTATACGCGACCTCTCATTCTTATAAATAATTCGAAATGAGCAATAAAAACTTAATTAAAATCAACTTATTGCTAAACTTTATTAATTTCGTATAAAAACAATAATTATCGTGTTATTTAAATGGTATTAGCCTATTACAAATATGAAAACACGTGTTACTAATTATAGTCACAACTGCCGAACGGTTGTCGTAAAAAAATCTGTCTCGTTTGATTAGAATTTTGACTCCAAAAAAAATAAAATTACAAGAAATGAAAAAGCGGGAGTATTTGTCTCCCGATCGGGAGGTCGGGAGATAAGGGGTAAAAGCGGGAGTCTCCCGCCAATTGCGGGAGTTATCACATGTATGGGTTTAAGGTCGGGTCCACTCAACACAACTAGGTCATTTCGGGACTAACATGGTTTACTTTTATTTCAATAATTCGTTTACTCGTAGGGGTGTTTAGCAGTGGGAGGAAACTGGAGGATCCGGAGAAAACCCACGAGGTTGGACAGGCAACCCTATTCCTTGTCACGTACAACTAAGGATTCGACTCAATGACAAGCTTTATGATACAGCGCGTACATGCTAATCATTCGGCCATCCAACCCCCTCCCCATAAAGAAAATAACCCAAGAGTTTATTTTTTATCAACACATACAGTTTAAACTTCACAGCAAAATGTATCAACGAATTCTTGGATGATCTGTTTTCAATTATTGTAAATTGGAATCTGTGAACAGTTGAACAATCCTTGACACAGAATGATCTAAAATAACAATGAAGGAGTGTTCCCTAATGTTTGACCCCTACAACCCTTTCTTGACCCTTAATTAAAACAGCCTACTTTAACATTCATTAAAGGGACAATAACACTCTTGCTGGCTTGACATTCATTAAAGGAGTAATTGAATATTTCACTCAGCTTATAATTATACTAATCAATAGTTAAATATGTACGGTGCTCTTTTTAAATTCTTATGAATGAATGAATGAAACAGGGTTTAACGTCTTACTGTTATGCACTTAACCTGAGCTAATTGAAGACGGGCATACGCCATACAGTGGGCTATGAGGGAAATTTTGCCCGGGCAGCGGCGCTACGGCCTACTCTTATATCGAATTCCAACTGCCAAGGGATCTTTTATGTGCACTCCAATGTGTACACAGGACCTCTGTTTTTCGTCCCATCCGAACGACTAGGCAGCTGTCCTTGTCAGGCCCTCCTTCTGTATCACTGACAAGGGGAAATCACGTCGAAAAATAGTTATGAACTTTCTCGGCCAATGCAGGGATCGAACACTCGACCTCCAGGCTAGCGAACCAGTGCCTTATCCACTTATGAATGTACATGTAGAGAGGAAGTGGTTTGTTTTTAGAAAGTGCCTTGTTTTTATAAATAACAGTATTTTAACTGGAGGACACGCAGTTTGTTCGTTATGCTCAATATGTCCTGGCATTCAAACGTTTTTTAAAATATCTTAAAATTCCACTGTGATTTTAAATTCAGTGTGTTGTTAGGATGAAATTTGTATCATCAATTAATTGGAATATTGTAAAAAAAAAAGTACAATTTGTTGACCAATATAATGATTTGGACATATTCAGTTACTTAAGAGTGTTTTTGGGCCTTTAAAATTCCACTGTGATTCAAATTTAACATCAGAATTATACAATTAAAAGTAAATTCTTTCTTTCCCCAATTATCTTACAAAGTATTTGAATAATGTAACCCCAGAGAGAGACTTCGGCTCAGCTAAACGTTAAAACTGACCAATCACAATTTCACAAATGCAAACATTCTTAGAAATATTCAAACTTTTATACATATGTAGTTATAAAACTGAAACAGTGGATCTATATGTCTGGAATGTTTATAATAATCAATTTTACGTAAATACCAAGTTCTCGATGACATTTATTTCTAATCAGGTCACTGACAATAATGGCGGCGGATGTCAGACGACAGCCATATTTTGTCAAGTTATTAGCGACGTCCAATCTACCTTTCCTCGCCACAGGTGAACATCAAAGAAATTTGTATTATTTACCGACAACAATAGGTAATAGGATTACAGACCACTCACCTTTCCCGTGGCTTTCTTATATCGTACAATAGCCTTGTTGATGAGCTCACGAACTAAAATTTCTCCCTCTCCGCAGGGAACAATCACACGCACATTGTCAAAACACACCGTTACTTTCATTGGCATGGTTTATTATAAATATCCACAAATAATGAACACAGAACGTCTTCATGGGAGCGATTAATCCACGCTTCCAACATTTAATTCAACTCTTGAAATAATCCACACATGACTCGTCGTTTGGACGAACGCTGCTTCATTTGGAAACGTAAAAACTTTTTCACACGGTGTGGCCAATGTTTAGCAGGTTACACTGCTCTTGGATAGAAATAGAAGATACCGTCCGACTCAATTTAGCTCTCGAGTCCCTCCTCTCTCACTCTGTCTGTGGCCCAGTTAAACGCTTGCCTATCAAATTACACAAAGTCGTGGGCCGTTCAAATTAAATCTGCTACAGTAATTAGGTTAAAACGTCCCTGCTCAACTCGTGCACATTTATACACTCCACAAGTTTAAATCCAAACTTTCATTCAGTATACGACAGTAGGCTACAGATCGTCCATACAAAAATATCAAAGTCAAGAATTGTTGGTCAAGTATGACACACAACACACGTTCCGATTGATCGCCGTTTCATTCGGTGTAAATAACATTAATCCAAATACTTCCCAGGAAACGTTATGCAGAGTGGTGTACGAGTAAATTATTCCAATATTTCTATGTAAGTTCCTATAGAAGCAGTGTGTCGCGATAAGTTCATCAGCCTTCGTAAACAAATTTTTACCTGTATAAGGTAAATGAACTTCCTGTGTTGATCAGGAAGGACAGCAACATGAGTTATTTCCCCTTTTGATGACACCGATAATTCTAGTTTTTTTAATTCCCCGAAGTAATAGGGATAATGTTAATCTTTAAATACGTCATAAGCCGCTTACATTATTATATCACCAAGATTGACACAGGCGGGGTTCAAAGATTATCCGAATTTCAAGTAGTCTTACGCGCATTCTAGACACTGCCCCGAAAAGGTCTGTAATGGCATATACAGCGTTAGAAAAAAAATGAAATGGGGTTCAAAGATTACCCGAATTTCAAGTAATGTATCGTCATACGTCTTACGCGCATTCTATCTTTGCAAGCCCATCTTAAGGAGTCCGGGCCCCGAGAAATCGGAAATGGCTTCTATTAACAGGGTTGGAAATAAAATGAAATGAAATGGGGTTTAACGTCCTACTATTCTGCTCCATACTCGGCTAATGAGGACGGACATAACCTACGCCGTACAGTGTGCTATGAGGGGGATTTCGCCCGGACAGCGACACTTTCAAAGGATTTTTTACGTACACGGGACCTCGGTTCGGCTAGCCAACTACTGTCCTTGTTAGACCCTCTGTCCTAGATCAGTGACAAGGGGGAACCACGCCGGAAAATCTAGATGAAGTTTCTCGGCCAATATTATATGTAGGAATCGAACACCCGACCTCCAGGATAGCGAGCCAGCGTCTTACCCATACCACTGTGACCACCTATCGCGTTGGTCTTGTCCACATGTTCTCGAGGTAGGCATACGATATGATTTAGTTTATCAAGCATTTGACGATTAAGATTCAACAGCTTAGTCATTGAACTATTTAGTGTCTGAAAACATCCAAGTTCAGTATACTGGTGTGGTTTCGAATCCCCAGTTGTTGGTGAGGCTGCCTGTCCATTCTCGTAGATTTTCTCCGGGTCCTCCGGTTTCCTCCTATTGCTAAAGATCCCTATAGGCCTACACAAGCGAATTATTGAAATAAATTAAACAATATGTTAGTCCCAAAATGACCTATAGTTTATTGTCGAGTGACGTAAAACCCCATCTCTCTCTCCCTCTCTCCCTCTTCTCTCTCTCTCTTCCTCTCTCTCTCTTTCTCTCTCTCTCTCCCCCCTTTTAAGACTAGCCTACGCTTCCCGCTCTTTTAAACCACGTGTTTTAAAGGTCATTTAGTAATACGACCCTATATGTGAATTTAGACGTAAAGAAAGAAATGACACAGGGGTGTGTTGAGAACAGACGGTCCCGAGTGACACAAAAATTGAAAGGGGTGGGGGGTTGGCGCCCTTGCCTTTACAATAAAAGAGACAAGACGTTTATATGGTATCATAGAGAGGTTTTTTTTAGTTATCAGGAATTGGAATATATTAATATGGCATCGACTAATACCATAATCACCTTTATGTTATGCAACTGATATATAATATATTATTTTTTTATTTACATGTTTTTCCCTTTCTTCACCATTTCGCATTTGCTTGCTATGTAAGGGTTGCTATATTTAATATATTCGGATATTTGTTTTAGCTGATTTAGCTCTTGCATGTCTAGCGTTAAAGGGTCTCGTGTATTGGTCTGACCAACGGAACCCACACACCTTCACCCACACTGTTTGATATTATCTCTCTTATCTGACCCGTAGCCTAGACATGATTGATTTAACTCAAGATCTAAGTGGGTAAGGTGCTGGCCCGCTAGCCTAGTCGATCCCTGCTTTGGCCGAGAAAGTTCATCTCGAATTTCCGGTGTGGTTTCCCCTTGTCAGTGATGCAGACGGAGGGTCTGACAAGGACAGCTGCCTTGTCGTTCGGATGGCACGAAAAACCGAGGTCCCGTGTACACATTGGCGTGCGCGTAACAGATCCCTTGACAGTTGCTGCCCGGGCAAAAATTTCCCTCATAGCACACTGTATGGCGTTTGCCCGTCTTCAATCAGCCCGGGTTAGGCGCAGAAGCATAGGAAGTTAAACCCCATTTAATTCATTAATTTAACTCAAAATAGTTAGAAACTTTTTAGATAAATTTTGATTTTAAAGTAGGTATGTCTCTAACTCAATATCTCCCAAAATCTTCAACGTTTAAAACGCGATTTATTGGTTAAATTAAATCAACATTGATGTTGTGATCTTACTGGGAAAAGATGGGCTTTGATATCCAATATTTAAGACAAATTTTCCATTGGTAAACGAATCGTGTACCTTAATGCGCTTCGGCCCGAGTTGTAACAAAAGATTCGGGGACGAGGCTAGAGACATTGCACCAAATCAAACAGCGTATGTAGACTGAAAAAAACAGACGCTAGAAATTTGTACTCGATTGAGACTGCTAGGGATGGCTTATTTTGTCGAACATAACTGATTTGAAATTGGAGTAAAAACGGAAACCATTGAATGTAAATCAGTTTATATGCGTTGCGACCCACTTTTGTCAATTTCTAAGTCCCAATTGTTAGCGATTTGGCTCTTTTAAAAAAGACACAGGATTAGACGGAATGGTTAAAGCCCCAATACAACTCTTGTTGTAACTGAATAATTTGTCCTAATCTTTATTCTGGTCAACAAATTGTACTATTTTACAATATTCCAATTAATAAATGATACAAATTTCATCCTAACCCACCTAATTTTAAAAATTGGAAAAATTCAACTACATGCTGTAGCATGGTTTGAAAAGCCTTACGTAAGCGCTTCCAAATACAACTTGGATTTAAACATATTTTCGAACCCTCTTGACAGGTAAGATAGGTTGTAATGGATAATTTACACAACAGGTAGGACACTCAAACATCTAGTAGTTAGAATAAGGCTATTTTTTTTCTGGACCTGTCAAGCCAGCAAGAGTGTTATTGTCCCTTTAAAGAGATAATTATATTGAAGTTACTGGTCGAAACGTTGGGTGTCTAAAATTGAGAAAGGACACAGTGGTCTAATCCCTTCTGTTAAAATGAATTATCGCCCTTTAACGTTTACGTCTCAACAGTTTAAATTTTGCTAGTTTAAATTTTCTTCCTTAGGCTTTACATTATGAGTGTTTAACTATTATAGTGAGAACTGCCAACTCGTTATCTCATCTCCCATAATGTAGGCCCTATCTTTAAAGGGACAATAACACTCTTGCTGGCTTGACAGGTCCAGAAAAAAAAATTAGCCTTATTCTAACTACAAGATGTTTAAGTGTCCTACCTGTTATGTAAGTTATCCATTACAACCTATCTTACTCGTCCAGAGGATTCGAAAATATGTTTAAATCCAAGTTGCATTTGAAAGTGCTTACGTAAGGCTTTTCAAACCATGTTACAGCATATAGTTGAATTTTTCCAATTTTTAAAATTAGGTGTGTTAAGATGAAATTTGTATCATTTTTTAATTGAAATATTGTGAAATAGTACAAATTGTTGGCCAGAATAAAGATTGGAACATATTATTCAGTTACAACAAGAGTGGTTTTGAGGCTTTAAGTAATCAACTCGAGTGAGAGGAATATTCGGTCTCCCGTCCGATCAGGCAGGTTTCCCCTGAGTTCTTCGATTTCTTCCTGCAGTAATGATCGAAATCATTCGCACGATCTGTGCCAAGGGCCAAATTGGAAAAAGGCCTCAGGCCTAATTTGCTACCCTTGTAAAATGACGCGACTATTATTATTATTATAACCAGAGACGTGCTGCTTATTGAACCAACAATATACCCACTGGTCCCCCCCCCCCCCCCTTTGAGACGTTTAACGTTGGTAACAAACGTACTGTTTTTCTTTATCCAGAATAATAATATATAGAGTATTAATGGGGTCTGAATTATTTTAATTATTGCGTGATCAATTTTGCGCGCGTGGGACGGAAAGGGGATGTAATCCAGTTTAAAGGAGCTAAAGAATTAAAGGCTAGATATAGTAAGATTAACTTTAATCTATAAATATGGTAGACCAACAGTATTGTCATCCTCTCTTTTAAATGAGCTAAATCGCGAAATTCACAAAAGTGGTTCGCAACGCATACAACGCCGGATTAACCATGGTGGGGGCCCTGGGGCCTGGAACATGTGGGGGGCCCCTGATCACCGACCGCGAGCGCCGAAGGCAGGGCCGTATGTAGGATTGTAGAAGTGGGGGTGCAGCAGAGTGTTGGGGACGCCAATATAATGCCCTGAGTGCGGAACGGTGCGTGTGTGTACGTGGGGGTGGGGGAGGGCTTGGAGCTGCAATCAACGTCGCTCCCGTATGTCCATTTCGGCAGCGCTATTTCTTATTTGATCACAGTGGCTAAGTGGATAAGGCGCTGGTTCGCTAGCCTTGAGGTCGGGTGTTCGATTGTCAGTGATGCAGAAGGAGGGCCTGACAAGGACACCTGCCTTGTCGTTCGGATTGGACGAAAAACCGAGGTCCCGTGTACACATTAGGGTGCACGTAAAAGATCCCTTGGCAATTGGAATTCGATATAAGAGTAGGCCGTAGCGCCGCTGCCCGGGGAAAATTTCCCTCATAGCACTGTATGGCGTATGCCCGTCTTCAATTACCTCAGGTTAAGTGCATAACAGTAGGACGTTAAACCCCATTTCCTTCATTCATTGATGTTAAGCACACCAAAATGAGAAACTCCTTATCCTCTAAACTAGAACTAGCCCGAAACACCATAAGGCGACGTGGATAGGGCGACCAGAACAAAAAATGGTGGCGCGCCTGTCAAATGTTAATAAGGGCGACCAAAACGAACCCTTTAATGTCATGTGGAGGGTCAGACGCCGATAGGAGAGACCCTACGCCTTTGGAGATGGCATCCTTGTCTGGGGTCCTCCAGTAGAAAATTTTAAAAATAACGATGCAGGAAACACTTTTTTTCTGCCATTTGGGTGATATCTGAGCGGCAATTTATTATTTTATATGGCGGCAGATTTTTTGTGAGAGGCATTCGCTTCTGGTGTCCACACCTTGGGTCCGCGCCTGTGGTGGCGCCCGATAGCCTCCACATAAGAGATATAAGAAAGTTTGGATCAGGTGTAGGCGCCATTAAAACCGACCGACTCATCAGTGCCCAGGAGCATCACTATGTGATCATAATCAAGTGTATTATTTTATAATTGAAAGGTTGTCAATTTTTTTGGAGAGGACGCCTTATTTTTCTGGAAATTTTCATAAATTGGAGGCCGGAAACATGTTTTCCTGGCATTTTAGGCACTTGTGTGGAGCCATTTAGAAAAAAATAAAATTAGCGCATTTTAGTGTTATTTCAGTGGACCAATCCATGCGAGTGCTATGGAATGATGGCATTTCAAGAGGAGGGGGCTGGACGCAACTAAGATTTTTTGTGGGGGGGCCCTAATGTTTGGGGTCCTGGGGCCTATGCCCCATGGTTAATCCGGACGTGGTGATAAATGTGAGTGGTATGAAATGATGGCATTTCTAGAGGAGGTGACTAGACGCAACTAAAAAAATTTGTGGGGGGCCCCACAACCAGACAACCAGGCCATTTAATTGCTGTTTTGTCTTTGAATATATCTTTCCATAGATTTTTAGGGGTTCTGAAGACAAAAATCGTAGTAAAAACTTTTGTGGGGGGCCCCCTAATGTGGGGGGCCCTGGGGCCTGTGCCCCATGGTGCCCCATGGTTAATCCGGCCCTGAACGCATATAATACTGTAATATGGATGTATATAAACTGATTTACACTCAATGGTTTCCATTTTTACTCCAATTTCAAATCAGTTATTTTTGGCGAAATAAGCTAGCAATGTCAATCATGTGCAAAAGTCTAGATATGCCAGTCTACATAACTCCATTTGACTTTGTGCAATGTGTCGTCTCTCGAGTCTCTCAATACAACTGGGGCTGAAGCGCATTATGGTATACGATTCGTGTACCGCTCATCTTTTCCCGGTAAGTTTACATCATCAATGTTGATTTAAACTGACCAATAATTCGTGTTTTCGATGTTGATTTTTTTGGAGGATTTTGAGTCACGGACTTAGGTCCTTTAACTTATTAGAATGGATGCGCATAATATAGGGTAACAATTCCGTCTAAATCACTTGCATTATTGCGCGGTAAATTAGTATCATAGAATTTCTAAATTGAGTTTTCATACTCTACGTCACCGTCTACGTTTATATTACAACTACGCGGGGAAAAATGGCTGTAATCCCGTTTAAATTCCTAAGTAGGGCGTACATGCGCTCGCATAATACCAGTTACCCTGGCAACGAGGTGGACGGAATAGTTAATTGTATTTTGAATGGGAAATGCATGTTGCATTGCGGTGTTAGGCTGTGTTGTAAAAGGGGACGTGAAGTTTAAGTCAACACAACTCTCAACAAAATATGCACGGACACGTGTGTAATTAAGGCGACTAATATATGTTGAAATCATTCACGGTAAAAACAAACGCTTGAAAATAAAAAGTTGGGAGCGTTCAGTTTGAGGTTCATATAATTAAAATTCAGATGTGTGTACTATAGTACTTGGGTCTCCATTCGTTAAAACGATGGTATCAAAAACACCTGCAGCCACTGCACGGTCATGATTTTATAAATATCAAATAAAAAGGCGAATAACTAACGCGTTTTTAACGAAATTTCGATACTACCATTTCTTCAACAAACCAAATATAACCAACTATATTTTGAATAATAATCTAATGTAAAATTTATTTTAAATTTGATGTAGTTTCCTAATCTTATCCGGATTATCGCCCTTATCTTATACCTTTACCTTTATGTAAATACGCTTCGACCTCTAGCTGGCCGGTCACCTCTGGCTTGCGGTTGTGGTTTCGATCCCCGGTGTGAGCGTATGTGGCTTGGAGAAAGGGGCGCCTTCTCAACCTCCTGGGTTTACTTCGGGTACTTCGGTTTCCTCCTACAGTAAAGACCCATGTGCGTGCGTAAAGATAAGGAAAATAAAAAAAAAGGCTGCGATATCACCATTCACCACGCAAGTCTCGCTATTCAGCATTAGTGTGGAATGCAAGGGAAGACAACTCTGTTTGGGAGATTGCGATATCACATGTCTGCGATATCCCCTTCGACGACGACGATTTATTCAGCTGACTGTTGGGGGCCTTAAGGAAATAATGACCCCAAATATTCTATAGTTTCTGTATCCGGGGGGGGGGGGGGGGCTAAGGGGGCTTTATCCCCGGCAATAATTTTTAATAGTGAAAAGTATAATGTCGCCAAAAGCTCAAAAAAGCGAAAAAAGGTGTGGTGCTTAGTGGGGGCGGCCACATTGCGGCCCCTGACTGTAGTGCAAAATCCTAAACAAATAATACAGTATTCTTTAGATTGTTAATAGTGTTTACTGTAGGAAATGCTACAGTTATATTTTTATCTTTAATCAAGTTTTGTGAACAGACTGTACAGTTGTCCCACTGTCTTCAGTTTCTTGTTAATACTAACTTCACTTCTATAATGTTGTTAATATAAACTTCTTTGAAGTTGGGGGATCACGGTGGCTAAGTGGATAAGGCACTGGTTCGCTAGCCTGGAGGTCGGGTGTTCATCTCGATTTTTCGGCGTGATTTCCCCTTGTCAGTGATGCGTAGGAGGGCCTGACAAGGACTGCTGCCTAGTCGTTCGAATGGGACGAAAAACCGAGTTCCCGTGTACACATTGGCGTGTACGTAAAAGAACCCGTAATTGCTGCCCGGGCAAAATTTCCCTCATAGCACACTGTATGGCGTATGCCCGTCTTCAATTAGCCCAGGTTAGGTGCTTAAGCGTAGGACGTTAAGCCCCATTTCATTCATTCTTTGAAGTTGTTATACATGTACATTGTATTAAAAATCCAGCCAATGGCCAGTCTTCTCTTGGATGAACTTTGATCAGTCCGTTAGAATAAAATTGACTTTCCAGCAACAGAAATTTAACGGGCGTTAACGAACGACACGTTAACAAGGTAGCGATACGTTCCAGTTTAACGGATCGTTAAAAAACTGAGTTTTCATTCAGCAACCGACCCAAGAAAATAAACCGGGGGAATAGCCTAGTGGTCTAGAGTTCCGCGCTTCGACCTCTAGCTGGCCGGCCACCTCTGGCTTGCGGCTGTGGTTTCGAGCCCTAGTGTGAGCGTATGTGACATGGAGATATGAGCGCTTTCTCAACCTCGTGGGTTTCCTCCAGGCACTCCGGTTTCCTCCCACTGCTAAAGACCCCTACGCGCAAGCGAATTATGAAATAAAAATTGAAAACCATACGTTAGTCCCAAAATGACCTAGTTTGTGGACCCCATTTCTCTCTCTCTATTTCTCTCTCTATTTCTCTCTCTCTCTCTCTCTCTCTTCTCTCTCTCATTATCCAGCCCCGCCATGACAAAATAAACCTGAACATGCATAATAAGCATAAGGCTTTATAGACAAACATTCTTCCTGGATTATTGAGTAATAGGCTGAAATATGATTTAGGAGGACAATAGCCTAGCAAAGTGCGCGCGACAATCCAATTCGGTGAATCACCTAACCAGTCATGACATAATGGAAAATATTTGAATAATTAAATAAACAACAATAATCTATGTCGCTTTATATATATAGTGAAAGGTTTTAGTTTAAAGCTACTGGTCCCCGGATCCATTCACTTGATTTGATAATTGTTTAGTGTTTGCAATGTCTATTTTCTGTCTTGTCCGCAGGTTTATCTTGTAGATTTGTTTTTTGTTTGTTTTGCGTGTAGTGCAGTCCTCCTGCATTTACTATTAGGTGGTAGATATTCGAAATAAAGATGTTTCAGGAAAGAAAACTACTTTACCGCTTTATTAAGCTTCATCGGGCGAATTCCAACAATTGATTTGCTTTTCCTAAAATATCTTTATTTCGAATATATATATGAAAAGTTAAAGATAACTACTCTTAGGTATTAGATTATACACAAAAATATAAAAGTTATTGAAAAAAAACCTACATTAATTGTCGATTATTAGCACTTTCGCTTATTTTATTACCAAAATGTAGATTATCTGAAGAGCTTAATAAAATAAGTGAAAGTGCTAGTAATCGACAATTAATGTAGTTCTTTTTTCAATAAATTTTATATTTTTGTGTATTTAATACCTAAGAGTAGTTATCTTTAACTTTTCATATATATAATTAATATCTGATGACGCATATAGAGGGCAGACAGCTAGCTAATATGACTTAATGTATGTCGGAAGGAAGTAAAGTGGATAATTTTTTACCTGGACGTATTTTTTAAAAAATTTTATGGGGCCATCCATAAAGTACGTACGCTCAAAATGGGTAAAATTCAGACACCCCCCCCCCCCCCCCCCCCTGTACGCTCCTGTACGTAGGTATTGCCAATGAATTTACGCACCTGTACGTTTTTGGCGTGACCCCCCCCCCCTTCAAGTGTACGTACTTTATGGATGACCCCTATATATATATATATATAATATATACCAAAGTCACTAAATACAGGTACAAACTTGTATATACAATACATGTATAAAGGCGGGAATATAATGTGTATATACATAGAACACGCGCTATAAGTATTGTGGTATTTATAGAGTAGTCGAGGTGTGTTACCCCTCATATACCATACAGTTATACCACAGTTATACTACACAGTTATACTACGGTTAGTCGAGGAGCACCGACAGTATTGTATAGTGTTTAGGCACAGTATAGGTATAACACGTAAGGCTTGTTCATGTACACTGTAGTAAGAACTCCTGTTACACATAAATCTCTAATACACATCAACTATATTTTAGCTTTTCTAAACTTTTAACACAAAGTAATTCAGAAGACACGGATTAACTAGGACGGATTAAAATAAGGGGTTAATAATCTTGAAGGTATGTATTAGTTTGTTTTTCCCACGTTTTAGTTTAAATTTAATTATTTTTTTTATATTGTCACATTGTTTGTGTGTCTGTAGACTATATTATCGCCCATTACATGTTATAACTGTATATCGATATTAAGGAATACCTTTATTTTGTCACATATTGTTTGTGCTTCTGTAGACTATATTATCGCCCATTACATGTAATAACTGTATATCGATATTAAGGAATACTTTTATTTTGTCACATATTGTTTGTGCTTCTGTAGACTATATTATCGCCCATTACATGTTATAACTGTATATCGATATTAAGGAATACCTTTATTTTGTCACATATAGTTTGCGCTTCTGTAGACTATATTATCGCCCATTACATGTCGGTTATGTATACCGACATTAAGGAAATATTGAAAAATATTCCAGGCCATATAAAGACTGTAGTGGCATTATTTAAATAACACAATAATTTGGATATAATAATAATAATAATAATAATAATTTATTAAACTTATATAGCGCCAAAATCCAGCTGGAAACAGCTGCTCTATGGCGCTTTTACAATAAGACGATTCAAAAAACAAACCCTGACATATAATAGACATGTAAAAGTATATAGTAACTTAAAAAGATATCATAACATATAGGAGAATATAGTAACTTAAAAAGATATCATAACATATAGGAGAACAATTAAAAGTATTTAAGACAGAAACAACAATATATAAAAAACATGTATGTCAGTAAAATTATAAAAAGGCTAAAACATGTTAAGAGCTAGGTAAACTTAAAATCAATTAAAAGCTTTAATAAATAACTCTGTTTTGAGATTCTTTTTAAAAATACTGAAAGTTGGGCTAGTTTTTGTTGTGATGGACATATCGTTCCAGCGTTTAGGAGCTGCCACTGAGAAAGAGCGTTCACTAAAAAGAGATTTGGATTTTGGAATGTTGAGGAGGTGTTGGTTTACTGAACGTAGTTGACGTGAGGGTTCGTACTTTGATAACGACACATATTTAGAGACTAACATATTGTATTACGTCTGTGGCCATGTGGCGTGTGTCAGCGGAGGGTAATATAGATGTTTCCGTCTAAACTTTACTGAGTTCCAACTCTAAAGGGGTGTAAATTGTACGTATATAGGGCGCAATGCAAGGAAGACCCTGTCTAGTCGCTGAAATGGGGCGACCTATCGAGGTTCCATAAACAATTTGGCGGGCATGTAAAAGAACACTATAGCCAGTTGGAATTCGAAGAAAAGAATAAGCGGTAAATCAAAGCAAACTACATGACATACCTCCTTTGTCGGGTTCGTACAGAACTTACACAATTATATGGGAAAACAATCACTGGTTTATTATACACAAACACAACGTTTCGATAAGTATCCTCTTATCGTTATCAAGCACAATGATATTTAGTAAATTAGATGGTATATATATATATATAAAAATGTACAATATGAAGCCATACTAAATAATGTTATGGATTACAAGGGTCACCGTACAGAACAGTATAGACAGTTAAACCCTGTTTCATTTTATTAAATTTCAAGAGGTTCTCGTTGTGTAAAACAGGCCCGTAGCCAGGGGTTGGCACGGGGAGGGGGGGGGGGCAACTGCCTTCCCAATACTGAGTCTTGCCCCCCAATATCACAAGAAAATTGTCCTTTACCGCAAAATTCATGCAGATGCTCATGCTAGTTGGCCCTCCCGAAAACATCTTTCCCCCCCCCCCCCCCCAAGAACAACTTCCTGGCTACGGGCCTGCGTATAATGAGGTTAAATTAATTGTGATTAGTCAAACCCGAGTAAAGATAATTATATAATACATCCTTGATAGACAAAACACGTTTTCAAATATCATTCAGCCTGTTAATCTGAACATTAACTAATTTAACGGTATATTATTTATTTTGTAAGCATCAGCTAGTAAATCAAAAACTCTGTAACAGCTGACACGGATGCATCTTTATTCTTTCGAGAACACCTGATATCACTTCTTGATGTGTATCATGTACAAGGCAGGGTATAGTATTTTATTAATGGTTATAAGAGCAACTAGGTACAGGTATAACAGCTCAAAGAGGGGGGGGGGCGAATGGTTAGCACGTCCGTGCTGTATCATAAAGCCTGGCATTGAGTCAACTTGGCGTGGTTTCGAACCCTCGGTTGTACGTGACAAGGAGTGGGATTGCCTGTCCAACCTCGTGGGTTTTCTACTAGTCCTCCGGTTTCCTCCCACTGCTAAAGACCCCTAAGCGCAAGCGAATTATTGAAATAAAATTAAAATCATATGTTAGTCCTGAAATGACATAGTTTGTGTCGAGTGGCTGTTGAACCACATCTCTCTATTGTAACTACTAAGATATTTTCAAAAAAAAACCCCTGATTTATTTACAATGTCGATCAGTACATTTGTGATTATTCACGTGTAACACCGTAGTGCACATTAAAGATCCACACTTATCTGGAATCCGGTTACTGCAGTGTCAATATTCACAATGCTCGGTGGAAAATATCCAGAGGCGGATCCAGGGGGGGGGGGGGGCTAGGTGCCCGCCCCCTCCCCCCTAAATCCCTAAATAACAGTATAAAAAAATAGATATGCGCCACAAATCACCACTGACACCCCGATTTTTTTCAAAAAATTTCTCAGGGGACCCCTACGCCCCCCCCCTAACTGGATTTTCTGGATACGCCTCTGAAGACACCTTACTTTAACAATTATCAGGACGAATTGTATTGGGACGTTAAATCGCATTCTTTTATCAACGACACTCGCCTTTTATAGAGAATTTAATAGACTTGGTTTCGTCTATTCATTGAAGTGTACTTGTTAGCCTTTTGTTAAGCCCGTGTTAAAACACCATATTAGTCCATATACTACACACCTGTAGTCTATATACACCCGTATGTAAATTGTTGAGAGAGAGAGAGAGAGAGAAAGAGAGAGGGGGGGGGGGGAGAGAAGAGAGACATAAATGTGATTTAACGAGATAAATGTGATTTATTTAACTTTCAATGCGCGGGGGGTTGGGATGGCCTAGTGGTCTAGAGTGCCGCGCCTCGGCCTCTAGCTGGCCGGCCACCTCCATTTTCTCTCTCTCTATTCAATACGCCAATGAACCGATATAATATATCGCATGTTTCACCGATTTTATTCTATTGAAATAAAGTATTGCAAGTGAGAGAGAGAGAGAGAGAGAGAGAGAGAGAGAGTGTGTGTGTGAGAGAGAGAGAGATGGGGTTTAACGTCCACTCAACACAACTAGGTCATTTCGGGACTAACATGCTTATTTTTTTATTTCAATAATTCGCTTGCGCTTAGGGGTCTTTAGCAGTGATGAGGTTAATACACATTTCATTGCAGTTGACGTCTTCTCGTGATCTGTTTGATTTGATATATTACGTCAAACAGAAGAAGGTGGGGGCGGTCTGAATACAGTGATAGTATCACTGATTATACCACAGGAATCTGACCTTCTATCCGTATATACAAGGAAGTACTTGTACTTTATCTACTTTAATATATATATATATATATATATATATATATGTATACACCATGTCGCACCAGACAATATATAATAGAAAAAAAAAAGAATGCAATGCCTTTTTACGACTCGACTACCTGCTCTCGCTTCAACTCAGTTTTTTCCAACAATTCGTAATGTTAGGCACTCAAACCCCTGTCGATTCACTCAGACAGGGACGCCGGAACGACGCGAGGGCCAGGGTACCAAAACATAGGGAATGCCCCCCCCCCCCCGCCTCTAGAAAATTTTGAATTTTGTCAATTCCGAGCATGCTGTTATGAGCGCCCCTAGCATTCCAAATTTCAACCTAAAACCCTTTAAAATAAATGATAGTGAAAGAAACAAATACCTGATTATTCACAATTTTCGTATCATGAGTGCGAGATCCGGTTAAAATGAATAGACTAGTAAAAAGGTTGAAAACTTTTATCGTTAGGTCATGGGTATACATGTATACCCCAGAAAAGGGCAGGGTGCCATTTGTATACCCTGGTAGCCCCTCTACTCAGATATGTTTTTTTCTTCAATCCAGTCGCTTTGATTTGCATAAAAACTCCCACAAAACGATATCATAGCCAATTGTTTCCAATATTTACATTATTTTCGACCATTTTCATTTTATCACAGATTATACACATACAATTATCATGGAGATAAATTACCCTGTCACTTGTCAACATGACGTAGATTTATGTCATGGGTGGTTGTTTTTTTTGTTACTTTTTAGAAAATTGCATTTACAATAACAGGATGTTGTTTTTGATGACATGCCCTGATAATTAGGATTAAAAGTTGCATGGGAAAAAAAACATCTTATGTTAGACTTTATATACCTGTTAATTAAAGCCCCAATACCACTCTTGTTGTAAATGAATAATATGTCCCAATCTTTATTCTAGTCAATAAATTGTACTAATTTACAATATTCCAATTAATAAATGATACATATTTCATCTTAACCCACCTAATTTTAAAATTGGAAAAATTCAACTACATGCCGTAACATGGTTTGAAAAGCTTTACGTAAACACTTTGAAATAAAACATGGATTTAAACATATTTTCGAACCCTCTGGACAAGTAAATTTGGTTGTAATGGTTAATTTACACAACAGGTAGGACACTGAAACATCTAGTAGTTAAAATAAAGCTAAAAAAAAAATTCTGGACCTGTCAAGCCAGCAAGAGTGTTATTGTCCCTTTAAACAAAAAAGAAATGGAATTTACCGATCTTCCCTACCTGTCTTTTCAGGCTGATGTAAAACCATAACCTTCTATTATTCATCGCGATTCCTTATTTTCCACCAAAATGGGTAAAATTCAGACCCCCCCCCCCCCCTGTAGGCACATTTTGCCATTGAATTAACGCACCTGTACGCTTTTGGCGTGACCCCCCTCCCCCCTTCAAGCGTACGTACTTTATGGATGGCCCCCTCTATTTTTCATCGCGAGTCTTTATTTTCCACCAAAATTGATAAATAGGATTAAAGGTTTTATGGGAAAAAAAAACATCTTACGTTAGGAACATGGAGTCTGGGAGGGAATGCCCCTGTGTCTATACCCGACTTGGTTTATTGTAGGGCCAAGGTGAATTGGTGATATATACACACCATTGTACCTCGTTTTCGTGTGCTATCTGAACTATTATCAAGATGTGGAATAGCAGATATCTAAAACTACACGCATGTCAATAGAGGGGGCTTAAGGCTGTGGTTTCGAGCCCTGGTGTGAGCGTATGTGACAAAGAGATAGGGGCGCCTTCTCAACCTCGTGGGTTTCCCCTGGTCACTCCGGTTTCCTCCCACTGCTAAAGACCCCTACGCGCAAGCGAATTATTCAAACAAAATTAAACCATATGTTACTTTGTGTAGAGCGGACGTTAACCCCTTTCTCTCTCTCTCTCCATCTCTCTCTCTCTCCATCTCTCTCTCCCCCCTCTCTCTCTCTCTCTATCTTATGTCAATGAAAAAACAACGACATGGCTTTAAAGGTACATTTCCACGATTCCGCGAAATAATTTATACGTTGTTCATTTCCAATAAAAGTATGGCATATTTGGTTTATATGGAAATTAGAGACGTGTAATAATCTAACTAGAAAAATACAGGATTCCCTGGAATCACCCACGTACTGCTAACTGGCAATCCGCCGACTTATTGTCTGTTCCAGTGACGTAGTGTAAGTTGCATCGCTAGCGGTTGTGAGAAGGGAGAGGCTTTACAGCATACTCTTCGATTAAACATTGGCGGAGGAATATCAAGGAACGTAATTAGGCATCGATGATATTTACGACAAATACAAACTGAAAATCCCCCCCCCCCTAATAAAGTCACGTGGCAAATAATGTGTTGAGATAGAATTCCAGTGGCATTTGAAGCAAATGGTTAATATGATTCGTTTATGACCAATAAATAGAGGATATTTGTCGTTTTGGAGTGAATAACATATTTTATTTCATCGAGAAGCAAGAAAACTTATATTTTCAGGAATGCGTATAGCAAAGATGAAATAAAATACAGTAAAGGATTTGTAATATCACATGGTTTGTTAACTTACATTTAAAACGATGTAGACGCATAGGAATACAACACTTATGTAAAATTACATCAAATTTAATGTAGTAATACATACATATGTCAGTTTACATTACGTGAGTTGTATATTAACAGAAATGCCGCTGGAGATATAATATGTACTTAAACTATGTCAAAATACACAATATGATTTGCTTTAAATGTTATTGTACAAATTTATGTAGGTTAACGTCATTGTGATTTTACATGTACTCCATTTACCTTGGATGTATAATAGCTAGAGGTAAATTTACATTATAGACTGTGAAATAACATGCAATGTTAAAATACAGCTATAACGATGGCAATAAATCTGCCAGTTAAAACGTGGTAAAAGAAAATACATAAAAATTTTAAAAGTGTAATTATGTTTTGACTTTCTTACAAAATATGAAATTCTTGCTTTAAAGATGGTCAGTTGACCCAACCAATCGGCCAACCAACACCCGCGTTTTAAAGATGTTCAGTCAGTATTTGTAGGATATATACATATCGTATTAAGCTTTGATTCGGAAAGATATATCCTGCCGGGCTATCAAATATTGTTTGAATTGTTAGGTTCGGCTGGTTGTAAGAACGTAACCAATAAACCCGTTCTTAAAGGGTTATTGTCACCTGCATCGAGATAAATAAATTAATCTAATTAATGGTGGATACTATCCCCCCAAATAAACGGTAGCACGATTTACCCAAACAACCCAAATCACCAAAATCCAACCACATATTAATTTTAATGTACTCAAAATTATGTAAATTGTATAATATAACTTTAGTTGAAAATAAAATTATATTTAAAAAAAAAAAAAAAAAAAATATCCACCCACATCCACTATTATTTCAACTCATATAATAATAATTTATATCTATGTTTGATAATATACTGTTCTTTATGCCAAATTTGCATTTTTAATTTAAAATCGTGCGCGTTGTATCATAAGATTTGTCATTGGGTCAACTGGCGTGATTTCGATTCTCCGGTTGCTGCCTGTCCAACCCCGCGGACTTTCGCTAAAGACCCCTACGCTAGTCTGGAGGTTGGGTGTTCGATTCCTACATTGGCCGAGACAGTTCACCTCGATTTTCCGGCGTGATTTCCTCTTGTCAGTGATGCAGAAGGAGGGCCTGACAAGGACAGCTACCTAGTCGTTCGGATGGAACGAAACACCGAGGTCCCGTGCACGTAAAAGATCCCTTGGCAGTTGGAATTCGATAAAAGTGTAGGCCGTAGCGCCGCTTCCCGGGCGAAGTTCCCTCATAGCACACTGTATGGCGTATGCCCGTCTTCCATTAGCCCAGGCTAGGTGCATAATAGTAGGACGTTAAACCCCATTTCATTTCATTTCATTTCATTTCAAGACCCCTGCGCGCAAGTGAATTATTGAAATAAACTTGAATCATATTGGGTTGGAAGTCCTTAAGACATTCCTTTACAAGATTCAGTGAAAGAAATTCTTTTGCAATTTGTTCTCGGTACTTGACAAACAGAAATTATATCTCTCCGTCTATATGTTAGTCCCGAAATGACCTAGTTTGAGACATCAGTTTAATCAAAGTCTCTGTAATTCAAGCTCAGTAAGATCTTGGCTCGCTAGCCAGGAGGTCACGTGTTCAATCTCTGCGTTGGTCGAGAAAGTTCCGTGGCATTTTATGGCGTGGTTCCCCCCTTGTCAGTGGTGCAAGGAACAACGTACGGTATATTCTTTCGGATGGAACGAAAAACCGAGGTCCTGTGTAACGTGTACGTAAAAGATACCTTGACAGTTCTAATTCGACATAAGTGTAGGCCGTGACGATAGCATTTTCCGGCGTGGTCCCCCCCCCCCTTGTCAGTGGTGCAAGGAACAACGTACGGTATATTCTTTCGGATGGAACGAAAAACCGAGGTCCTGTGTAACGTGTACGTAAAAGATACCTTGACAGTTCTAATTCGAAATAAGTGTAGGCCGTGACGATAGCATTTTCCGGCGTGGTTTCCCCCCCCCCCCCCGCTTGTCAGTGGTGCAAGGAACAACGTATAGTACTCTTTCGAATGAAACGAAAAACCGAGGTCCTGTGTAACGTGTACGTAAAAGATACCTTAACAGTTCTAATTCGACATAAGTGTAGGCCGTGACGATAGCATTTTCGTATAGTACTCTTTCGGATGGAACGAAAAACCGAGGTCCTGTGTAACGTGTACGTAAAAGATACCTTGACAGTTCTAATTCGACATAAGTGTAGGCCGTGACGATAGCATTTTCGTATAGTACTCTTTCGGATGGAACGAAAAACCGAGGTCCTGTGTAACGTGTACGTAAAAGATACCTTGACAGTTCTAATTCGACATAAGTGTAGGCCGTGGCGCCACTAACCGGGTAAAATTTATGGAGCCGAATCGTTGCCATATTAAGAGAAAATATCATAGTTAAAATTGACAAATTATCATGGTCAAAATGGTAAAAATGGCAATTTGCGTGATTATTCACTTGTAGATATTACATAACACAAAATCACAAAATTAGTATCAAAACAAAAATTGTTCGCCAAAAATTAACAACATAAAAATCTACTTGTGTTTTTTTCACTTTCTACTTTTCGCATTTGCAAATTCACTGTGACTTTTTCATCTTTGAATTTTCAACTATAAAAATTTCTCCATTGTATTTTCAACCACTAAAATTTCTCCAATCGAACGGCTAGAGGGCGTGGTTCCGGGTTCAGCCGAAGTTGACGTCATAGGACGTCAATATTTACCGTATGGGCTAAAATTAATGCTCCAATGGGATTCACCTATTCGTCATTGTTGAAGGGTAAGCATTTGTTTCCATCCACCGGAGCCTGTTGTTATGACGTCATATATTGTATTGCGGGTTAGGATAAGGGTTAAGCTTGGTCCAGGGTTAGGGTTAGGGCTAGCCCTGTCTATATCTCGAGACTCTGGCGAAATCTGCATGCCACAACCCTTACCCTAACCCTTATGCTAATCCAAAATCCACACATGACGTCATAACACCAGGCTCCGGTGGATGGAAACAAATGCTTACCTATGTTACCTTGTTGAAGGGTGGTAACTCCGCCGCTGGTGGCGCTAGTTGAGGGGGGTTTACGTTGTTTACAATTAATGGCTTCGCATCGCTTGACAACTTGACGTCTGCGATAATAAGACAACACAAACTGAACTTTCCCCTCTTCAAATTATTTATTATCAATTGATGATGTAACTTTAAATAATATACCTTCTCATATATTTAATATAACTATACCTAATTTTTTATGTCAAAACAGATCATCATAAAATGCTACGATCGGTAGGTAGACAAAATTAGTCTATTTTTAGTTACATGTCATGCCATTTCTTTGCGTCTAAATTAAAATAAATAGCCTTCATTCGATTCGGCTAGACTATGCCCCCCCCCCCCCGCCTCAAGAGCCTACATTCTTTGGTGTTTAGTAATAGTATACATATCACTCCAGCCGTCGTATGCTCGGAATTCGCCGTTCATTAATCTAGGCCTATTGCCATTGGAAAATGCGATGCATGTTTTTTTTTTGGTGTACCACCTACCAGTACCAAACATTCCCTTA
The DNA here is from genome assembly GCA_917208275.1 of Patella pellucida. Classification (NCBI taxonomy): domain Eukaryota; kingdom Metazoa; phylum Mollusca; class Gastropoda; family Patellidae; genus Patella; species Patella pellucida. Next base: position 3,364,307 of record OU795044.1, read on the forward strand.
TTATTAGGCTTTCACCATTGAAAATGGTGAAAGACTATTGTTATTACTCAGATTATTAAGCTTTCATATGTATTTACATATGAAAGCTTATTGTTTCTGTTAAGATTATTATTCTTATTTTTTTTTTTTGTGTTTTATTCACAAATCGGATTTCTCAGAATCTACTCATAGGATCTTTCTGAAACTTTTACCTACCCCCCCAAAAATGGGTGGTGGCTGTTGGATAAATATATTTTCAAAACGTTTTTCGCATTCGAAATCACCGAATTTTACAAACAAATGCATTTGACCTACTTTGCTGTAACTTTGTGACTATTTCACCTATTTTACTAATTCTTTTTTCTTTGAATACCTTGACTCCTTTACTTCAAATCTGCAATTTCGGATTTTCGAATTTCGAAAATTCGTCGCTGTGATTTCGAACCGGAAGTTTACACCAACTCGACAACCTCTTTAGTAGTTGTACGATTTTCATGAAATTTAATATGTAAGTAGACCTTAATGACGCGACTTGAAAAATGACTTTAGAAATTTTCTAACTTATCTCCCCTTGGTGAAATCAAGGATCAAAGTTTTCCAAAAAATCGTCGAAATATAGGTCAGAATGACCTAGTTTTTTTTTTCTATACTAGACAAGGAATTACTAATTCGTACACAAAATATGGAGTTTGTCGATCGAACCGGAAGTGCCACCATCTTTAAACGTGAAAAATCAATAAGGCTTTTTTGCTATTTTACTTACAGACTCGGGAGTTATATTTTCTGAATCCTTGTAGGCAGGCCTAAAAAATGTCGCAATAGAATTCTGATTTAGGTCAACCGGGAGTCACCATTTTGAATTGAAAATGAAAAATAGAAGCAATTTGAAGGGCCGAGATTTTGGAGCACAATAACTCTCATTCTAATTAAGCTAGAATGTTCAAACTTGTTGTAGACGTTCACTAGGTCAATGTTATGATTGAGTTCAAAGTTGAGTATTTTCTGGTTAGGGTAAGCAGAGATAAGCATGCTGATTTGTTGATTCTTTAGGGCACGATAACTTCGGTTATAATGAAGGGAGGGCGGTGAAACTTTTGTTAATAGAGAGTCTAATAGCTAGCCTGTTGTGTGAAATCATTGTATCATTTTTTTTAAATATCAGGGATAGCCGAAAAAAAGAGATTGAAAATCCAAAAAGTCGTATTTTTACAATTTGGAGCATGTTTAGAGGTCTTTCTCGTAAAGTCAACATACTATTTTTTGGGAACTTCTTCTACAAAGAGTCTTATTGGTAGTCTTTTATATGAAACCATCGATCAACAGTCCAACATATCGGGAGTAGAAGAACAAAAGGATCGAACATTGAAAACGGCACCCTTTCATTGTTAAGCGAAACATGCAGTGTGGGTGACTACAATCTACGCATTTAGTCATCGTATAGAGTTTATTCAACAGTATCGAGTTCCAACTGCTTAGGGATATTTTACGTGCACTCCAATGTGTACACGGGACCTTGGTTTTTCGTCCCATCCGAAGGACTAGACACCTGTGCTTGTCAGGCCCTGCGTTCTGCCTCACTGACAAGGGGAACCACGCCGGGAAATCGAGATGAACTTTTTCCGTGCAGAACTTTCAATTCAGGCCAAGCGTTTATTGCATACGATTAAGCTGGTCAGTTGGAGCTTATTTTCAAAAGTTTTGTAATAATCGGTTGGTAATTATTAAACTACCGTGCACATTAAACTGTTAAAACAGAAAATTTCGCCCGGTTGAAATGTTTCTTGCTATAAGTAAGCAATTTTCCGAATTCAGGGAGGCTGGATGGCTGAATGGTTAGCATGTGCTCGCTGTATCGTAACGTTTGTCATTGAGTCAACGGGCGTCGTTTCGATCTCCAGGTTGCACGTGACATGGTGTATGATGTCCAATCTCGTGGGTTTTCTCCGTGTTCTTCGGTTTCCTCCCAACGGCTAAAGACCAGTAAGCGCAAGGGGGGGGGGGGGGTTTAAATAAAATTTAAAAAAACATATGTTAGTCCCGAAATGACCTAGTTTGAGTCGAATGTACATTAGGCCGCATTTCTCTCTTTCTCTTTTATTTTTAAAGTTTTGTAATAATCGGTTGGTAATCAAAGGTACTGTAAAAGTGATAAAACAGAAAATTTCGTCCGGTTGTAATGTTTCTCAATTTAAAGTCAGCAATTTGCCGATTTTAAGGGGCAAACGTTTATTGCGAACGATTAAGCTGGTCAGAGGGAGCTTATTTTTTAAAAGTTTTGTAATATTCGGTTGATAACTAAAGGTACCGTGCAAATTAAACTGTTAAAATAGAAAATTTGGCCCGGTTGAAATATTTCTCGCTGTAGGTCAGCAATTTGCCGATTTTAGGGAGGCTGCGTGGCTGAATGGTTAGCACGTGCGCTCTGTATCATAACGTCTGTCACTGAGTCAACTTGCGTTGTTTCGATTTCTTGGTTGTACGTGACAAGGAGTATGGTCGCATGTCCAACCTCGTAGGTCGTAACGCCGCTGCCCGGGTAAAATTTCCCTCATTGCACACTTTATGGCGTATGCCCGTCTTCAGTAGCCTATTTTAGGAGCAGCACAGTAGGACGTTAAACCCCATTCAATTTCATTTCATTTTCTCTATCGAAAAAAAGAGATTGAAAATCCAAAAAGTCGTATTTTTACAATTTGGAGCATGTTTAGAGGTCTTTCTCGTAAAGTCAACATACTATTTTTGGGGAACTTCTTCTACAAAGAGTCTTATTGGTAGTCTTTTATATGAAACCATCGATCAACAGTCCAACATATCAGATGTAGAAGAACAAAAGGATCGAACATTGAAAACGGCACCCTTTCATTGTTAAGCGAAACATGCAGTGTGGGTGACTACAATCTACGCATTTAGTCATCGTATAGAGTTTATTCAACAGTATCGAATTCCAACTGCTTAGGGATATTTTACGTGCACTCCAATGTGTACACGGGACCTTGGTTTTTCGTCCCATCCGAAGGACTAGACAGCTGTGCTTGTCAGGCCCTGTGTTCTGCCTCACTGACAAGGGGAACCACGCCGAGAAATCGAGATGAACTTTTCCGTGCAGAACTTTCAATTTAGGCCAAACGTTTATTGCATACGATTAAGCTGGTCAGTTGGAGCTTATTTTCAAAAGTTTTGTAATAATCGGTTGGTAATTATTAAAGTACCGTGCACATTAAACTGTTAAAACAGAAAATTTCGCCCGGTTGAAATGTTTCTTGCTATAAGTCAGCAGTTTTCCGAATTCAGGGAGGCTGGATGGCTGAATGGTTAGAATGTGCTCGCTGTATCGTAACGTTTGTCATTGAGTCAACGGGCGTCGTTTCGATCTCCAGGTTGCACGTGACATGGTGTATGATGTCCAATCTCGTGGGTTTTCTCCGTGTTCTTCGGTTTCCTCCCAACGGCTAAAGACCAGTAAGCGCAAGGGGAGTTTTTAAATAAAATTAAAAAACATATGTTAGTCCCGAAATGACCTAGTTTGTGTCGAATGAACATTAGGCCGCATTTCTCTCTTTCTCTTTATTTTTAAAGTTTTGTAATAATCGGTTGGTAATCAAAGGTACTGTAAAAGTGATAAAACAGAAAAATTCGTCCGGTTGCAATTTAAAGTCAGCAATTTGTCGATTTTAAGGGGCAAACGTTTATTGCGAACGATTAAGCTTGTCAGGGGGAGCTTATTTTTAAAGTTTTGTAATATTCGGTTGATAACTAAAGGTACCGTGCAAATTAAACTGTTAAAATAGAAAATTTGGCCCGGTTGAAATATTTCTCGCTGTAGGTCAGCAATTTGCCGATTTTAGGGAGGTTGCGTGGCTGAATGGTTAGCACGTGCGCTCTGTATCATAACGTCTGTCACTGAGTCAACTTGCGTTGTTTCGATTTCTTGGTTGTACGAAACAAGGAGTATGGTCGCATGTCCAACCTCATTGCACACTTTATGGTGTATGCCCGTCTTCAGTAGCCCATTTTAGGAGCAGCACAGTAGGACGTTAAACCCCATTCAATTACATTTCATTTTCTCTATGTTGCTTATTTATTATAGTGGATAAATATTTTTCTGGTTCTAGCAATTATTTAATTTCTGCATAGAAATCTTGCTTTGGCCAGTTTTTTTTTATTGCAGAGTGCCATTCTTGTATATTGCAGTCTATGACCCTTTGTTTAAAACATGCTTAATAAGTCGTCACGATTTCCTACTTATAACCAAACATATTGGAAATATTAGTCTGGCATTATTAAATCCTAATTTTATTGGTCTTATTTAAAATTAAACTTTCATTTAACTATGAACAACTCTTAACGTGTCTCTTTAAAACTATTAAATACTCTAAAACAGTAGCTCAACCTTTTGACCTAAACTCATTAATTTACCATTTTGTTGTGAGCGACTTCTTATTCTTCCTATATGACATATTGCACGTGTCTGATTTCAAAGGGGGGTTGGATTGCTGAATGGTTAGCACGCGCGCCTGTCATTGAGTTAACTAGCGTGTTTTCGGATGCTCGGTTGTACGTGACAAGGAGTAAGGTCGTCTGTCCAACCTGCCATTTCTAATTTTTTTTCCCCGCCATTTTCATTTCATTTTCTCATCCGTCTCATTACAGTAATACAAGTTTCAGTTATTTCCCTTTAGTTTTCAGATTATTGTTATGCCTGGGTGCAATGATTCATACTATATTTAGACTTGTAACTTCGCGAGTTTCTTCTTATCCTTTTATTTAGGATACTTGATACAATCAATGACACGTGACGATAAATATGAAAGCTTTCATATCTGCATGGGACAGTAGCAGATCTAGTTCTTATTATTATTTTTTTTTTATTGGGGGAAGCTAGATCTCAGGAAGAATAAGAGATAGAGGTCTGAAGTTTGATTTTCTCTCGTGAAACTGGGTGGTGGCTAGTGCTTAAATGTAAAACGAAATTTGTATGCATAGCGGAAATAACTGAAATCTTTAACGTGCACGCAAATTGAAAATTGGCCACAATTCTGCTAATTCTCAACCGATATTTCAGATAGTTACATTTTTGGATAGCTGGCGACATTTCTAAGCTGATAGCAGTTCAACAACGTCGATTTTAGAATCTTTGTCGCTCTAATTTTTTCGGTGAAAATTGGAAAATTTTCAAAATTTTCTCAAATTGTTAAATTTTAGAATTTTGAAATTTCACTTGTATATTTGGATAGCTGACATCAATCCGATTCCAGTGATATAAGTTATGTTTCGAAATTCTGATTTTGATTTTGGTCGATTTTTGACGATTTTTGCGAGATTTAGTCAAAATTTGATAACTCAAAAACGGCTCCAGCGATTTTTCGGAAACTTAAGGAACATGAAGCCGAAGGAACAAACAAGTCCATGAACTATAAATGAAAATCCTCTAATCACCGGAAGTAGTCAAGAAAGGTATCCAAATTTGGACAAAATTGTCAAAAATTGATGCTTGTGCGTAAAATGCAATGTATTCATTGTTTGTTTACCGAGTAGTTCAATTATTATGTTGTTTGATAGCCAATATAATTGTCTAACAGATGATACTATAGCGACAAGTTTCTAAAGAAAATTGAAAAAGTTATTGGACTTTGAAATGTGACGTTTTTTACGATTTCGGGCAACTTTGTACGCATGTTTCTCGGAAACGCCGTCTACGATTTTTTTTAAACTTTGTCAATCGACAGTCTAATAGATGGTGTTTTGTGTGAAACCATTGTACAATTTCTCTAAATGTCATGAGTAGTCGAAAAACGAGACTGAAAATCCAAATTGTCGTATTTTTACGATTTGGACCATTTTTAGAGGTATTTTTCTCGAAAAGTCATTGTAATATTTATTTTAAAACTTGTTTTACGGAGAGTCTAATCTGTAGTCTGATATATGAAACCATTGCGCCACAGTCCTAAATGTCAGGAATGGGAAAACAAAGGAATCGAAAATTGAAAACGGCATCTTTCATTGCAGTAAGAGTGTATACAATCTGTACGTATAACAAGCGTATAGAGCATACAGAGAGAGCTATTTTTCAAAGTGGCAATTTTTAAAATAAAGGTGTTTTACTGTGAACCAATATCTGTTACTGGTGCGTCTATGTTGAAAATAATTCATATTAGTAAATAACAATTACTCCTGGAATTAATATCCCATGCTTTATGTCTACATGAAGTCATCCCTTTTAACCAGTTAAAATAAAGCTCCCCGCTGAAGCTTTTTATATAGAAGTCGCCTGTCTTTATAAATTTCAAATTTCATGCTGATCATTTCTTGGGACTTTTGGTTAAAATCTGAGACTAAAAAGTCTATTGTTTTTGTCCCATTCGGAAAACTGGGTTTATTTTATTCAATTTACAATACGTGTATATCTCCGAAACTATAACAGATAAAGTTCTGTTTACTGTTTTTTTCATGTTTTAAACAGTTAGTAATTATTATATTACTGTTGCGAAAGTTGCCAAGTGACGGGAAGTGGTGTAAATCTTTAACGTGCACGGAAATTGAAAACAGGCTCTAATTATGTCAATTTCTAACGGATTTTTGAAAAAGTTATATTTTTGTACAGCTGGGGATATTGCGGATGTCATAACGACTGAATTGAGACCGGAAGTGGTGTAAATCTTGAACGTGCACGAAAATTGAAAACAGGCTCTTATTATGTCAATTTCCAACGGATATTTGAGATAGTTATATTTTTGTACAGCTAGGGATATTGCGAATGCCATAACGACCGAATTGAAAAAGGAAGTGATGCAAATCTTTAACGTGCACGAAAATTGAAAATAGGCCATAATTATGTCAATTCCCATACGATTTTGGAAAAAGTTATATTTTTGTACAGCTGGGGATATTGCAAATGCCATAACGACAAAATTGAGACCGGAAGTGTGTAAATCTTTAACATGCACAGAAAGTGTCAATATCTGAGTTGTTTAAGTGTGTGTGTGTGTGTGTGTGTGTGTGTGTGTGTGTGTTTTAAGGGGTGAGTGGTGGGCATTTTGTGCTGCCTTGGGTAAGGTGAAAGCCTTCAGCCTTGCAAGCAAGTCTAGTTATTATTATTATTATTACTCGTAGATCTAATATTTATAATTTATAATTAAGCTTTTTAACAAAAAAACTTAAATATATTTCACCCCTCCGTAAATGAATGTTGGACATATTTCGAGAGTATTATTCAAAAAAAATAAACAAGCAAAAACAAAAAGTTAAATTTTTTATAAATAAATACTCAAATAGGCCTAGACGATGTTTCTATTTATTTATTTTCTGATACATTTTTTTAGAAATTGCTTTGGCTGTAAGTTTTAAAATCTAAAAAGTTATTATTTAAAATAACATATACACCCCCCCCCCCTTCCGAACAGACACCAAATTTTTTTATAATTAAGCTTTTTTTTTTTCACAGACTGAGACTTATTCTTCTTATTCTGACCTGTTGAAGTTAACTAATCAGCAACTTGATAAGATTATTAGATCACATTCATTGGTTCCAAAGAATAAACATTTAGAGAAAATTGACCAGCTTTCTTCAGTCTTACATCTAAAACCCAATGAAATAATTAAATATGAAGATTTGTGTAAACTTAGTGATTTGGAATTGAAAGACTTACTCAGGAGAAATAATTTAGAAGTTATTGGCAAAAGGACCCATCATTTGGCACAGCTGTCTTTAATTTATAAATTCAATCAATCTACTAGTGTGCTTCATCAACATATTTGTGACATTAAAAATTCAGTTAAGGGCTGGTCCCAAAGTCTTAAATATTTGCCCTCTACAACACTTTCACAGATTGTAGAATATTTGATTAATGCTCATGATATCAAAACACATTCTTCAAACTTTAAAGAATTCACATCAGAAACACTTAAGCGATATAAAGCTTTACGCAGTTATGAACTTTGGGCTTCAGGACATATACATTCTGTTCGGTTTAACAATCTTGCAGATAATTATTCATACTGTGCTTTACGCTGCAAAAGTAACCCATCTTGGGATACAAATGGAACTGTATATGACACATGCATTGTTTTAGACAAATCGAGTGGTAAACCACTTGGTGGACATTGTTCATGTGTCGCAGGTTTAATCGAGGCATGCTCTCATGTTGCTGGCTTACTATTTGGTCTAGAAGACATTGTTAGTAAAGGTTTAACAGAATTGCCTGACACTTCGTGCACATCTATTTTATGTTCATGGTCTGCACCAAAATCCCCAAAAATTCAAATGAAACCCCTTAAAGACGTTCCTATTGTAAAAAGAGGACCTCTTAAGGTGGTTAAAAAAAAAGTTTCCAAGAGTAGCATTTTTAATCCAGTTAATCCTCTAAAGGCTAGGGTAAAATTTGAAAAAGCACAACAACTTTTTCATGAACTGAATTTATGTCGTCCAAATTTACCATGGTTGAAATCGGTAGATCTCAAAAAGTGGAGACCCATAAATAATAAACCCTTGCAAACATTTGGAGCCTCCGATCTTAAGGATATATATAACTTGGATGCAGTTGAATTAGTACCATCTTTTATTACCGATATATACACAGAATTATTACCCCCAAAATCGATATTAGAAAAATCTAAATATCTTGTTAGTAAGAGATAAAAAATATAAATATTCATGACTTTATGACTTTACTTTCATATACTGATTCTGAGATAAATGCAATTGAATCACTAACAAAAAAACAAAGTGAAAATAAAAACTGGTTTCATTATCGAAAATGTGCTATAACATCCAGCAAAATACATAATATTTACACAAGAGTAAAATCAGGCAAAACATTACTTGAGCATGGGAGTAATGACTGGCTTATACAAGATATAATGGGCAATAGTAAATTTAAGGGAAATATAAATACCACATATGGTCTTGTACATGAAAAGCAGAAAACACATATCGGGTGTAATGTAATGGAGAAAGGGTTAATTTTTTCAAATGAGGGTTGGTTTGCAACCAGTGTTGACAGAATTTTTTCATGTTCCTGTTGCGAGGATAAAATAATAGTTGAAATAAAATGTCCAAAAACTATTGAAAACAAACAAACTACAGATTTTATGAATTCTATTAATTACTTAAAACCTAATGAGAATGGACAAGCTCATCTAATTCATTCTCATACATATTATACACAAATACAAAGTCAAATGGCTATAACTAAAATACATAAAGCTGACTTTGTTGTATGGTCCAGTAAAGGAATTATAAGTAATACAATGTCATTTGATTTAGATTTTTGGAATGATGTGTATGGTAAGGCTAAATTATTTTACACAAATATAATTGTACCAAAATTAATGTCTAATGAAATGCAATGATGTGTATGATAAGGCTACATTATTTAATACAAATACAATTGTAAGACAGTTAATGTGTAATGAAATACAATTGAAAATTTTTCAGAACTCCGGCCACTGCAGTGGTTTTTATATCCTATTCTATTTCAATAAACAAATCTTTTAATAGTCAATAAAATATATGTAAAAACAGGTTTCCTCTTTAATTGTAAATAGTGGCTTAATTACTTAATTTATACATTATGTTTGTTTATAAAATATATAAAAAAATTGTAATGACCGAAATTTTTCACAGTGACTTAATTAATTAATTTATACATGTTTGTTGACAAGATTATGTATGTTATATTTTTAATATTATAAAAAGTGTTATTACTGTTATCAAGAGAAATTTATTTCTTCACAACTTCATAAATGTCTCCAGTTTCTTTTAATTATGCTTATACTTTGAGAAAAGGATCTTGAAAATTTACAAGATAAGCACAAGTACGAAAAATATTTTCGTAATTTCCTATCATGGCCAACTTGACTTCATTCTCTAGCAAGAGAAACTGCTTAATACGTCTTATTGCCCTTTCTATATGAACACGGGCCTCTGATATTTTTTTACTTCTTAGCACTTCATCTTTAGAAAATTGGGCCTTGTCTTTGGGTTTAAAAGGAGGAATAATTAACTGAACACCAGCAGGTAAATCATCGCAGATCGTAAAGCCTCGGTCTGCCATAATGCTTGTCCCTGGATCGAGATAAGATAACAAACTTTCAGAATCATTAGTAATAAATTTGTCGGAAGCCCTACCACCATTCATTTGAGACACATATGTTACTGCTCCTGCTGGACTGATGCCAACCATAAATTTCACTGTACTGTGATGTTTATAATTAGAATGATATTGCTTATGAGCAGTTAACGAAGAAGGAGTCTCACTAAACAACTCTGTACAATCTATAATAATAGCAATATTATTAAAATCCTTAAAACAGGAAGCTTTAGTTTGAACAACAGATTCAATTGAAGGTAATTCACATAAATTTGTAAGTTCTATTGATAATAGTGTCGTCCACGTTCTAAATATGGATGAAAATGAAGATTCAGAAATACCAAATCGCTTTGAACAATCTTTTGAAGGCAAGCCTAATTTCAATCTGACTAATGTTATAAAAAATTCATCTTGCAAAGTTAAAGCTCTTTTCTTGCCTGGCTTAGAAATGTAACGATTACTAAAAAAATTATATTCGTAGGTTTTACTCCCTTTATCATATTTCTTATCTTTAACTTTGTCTTCTAAATAATTAAATAAGGCTAAAAAAACTGAATAAGAAGGAAAACCAGTATAATATCGAAATAAATTGTCATTGTCTTTTACATTATATAAAGTCAATATTTGCACTTTCTGATTATGTTCATCAAATGTTGTAGCTTTCTGAATTGCTGTATTGTAGTCATCTAATAATGTAGAAAACTCAGGATGTTGATTTGTTAAATTGTCTATAGCATCAGCCAGTCTACCTGTTCTCATTGTAGTTAAGTAATCATGATCATGCTGTGTAGACTGAAATAAAAAGAAAAGAACACTTTATTTAAAACTGTAACAAAAAATCATTTGATTGAAATATGTAACTTAATAAAAAAAACTTATATGAGAAAATTTATATATTCTCACTTGTGCTGAGTTTCATTTTGTGTGAAGCATGTAGGCCTATCACTACAAGGGGGGTTTGGATGGCCTAGAGTGCCAATTTCGATTCTAGCTGGCCGGCCACCTCTGGCTTGCGACTGTGGTTTTGAGTTCTGGTGTGAGCGTATGTGGCATGGAAAAAGGGGCGCCTACTCAACCTCGTGGGTTTCCTCCGGGCACTCCGGTTTCCTCCCACTGCTAAAGACCCCTACGCACAAGCGAATTATTAAAATAAAATTAAAAACCATATGTTAGTCCTGAAATGACCTTGTTCGTTGTGTTGAGTGGACGTTAAACCCCATTTCTCTCTCTCTCCCTATCACTACAGCCTCAGGACTTATTTGACTGTTTCTATATGTGCGGCACTATTTATAGTAAAATCTGACAGTATTGATATTATACAAAAATGTACTGTAGTATTTCAATATCAGTACAATTTTAAAAAGGAATAATAATATACCTTATTTGACTGTTTCTATATGTGCGGCACTATTTATAGTAAAATCTGACAGTATTGATATTATACAAAAATGTACTGTAGTATTTCAATATCAGTACAATTTTAAAAAGGAATAATATACCGGTATATCATATTTAACTTACAGATAACTGTTGTACTCTATCAATTTCTTGTGGTGAATCCTCAGCTTCCGAAATTTCTATAATACTGTTTTCCTTGTTTTTCTAAAAAAATAAAAAATTTACTTATTCATACCAGAACTAGTAAGTCATTTGTTTAATTTTCAATAAATAGGTGGTGAGTCTTACTAAGGTTATTTTCAATAATTCGAAACTAAATCTATCATTTGAATGTTTTTTTTGGGACAAGAAGGGTGACTCAGTGAGAGGCTAGTCAATATTGCCTCTAAAATTATGAACCTGATAAAATGAAATCCCCCCACCCCCACACATTGCATAAATAATGATAAAACTCTAGCTGGTGATAGTTTTATCCAAAAGCCAAGGAGGTAGCCTAGTTGAATGATATGAATTATATTATAGGCCTATATGTGAATTGCAAACAACTTAACAAGAACAAAACAAGGTGTTACAAGGCTTTGGTTGATTTTAATTGTTGTGGGCAATCCTGGTTATTTTTTTAGTATTTTACTGTATGTACACTACTACCAAGTACTAGGCCTACTGTAGCCACTGTAAGCCTACTTAGTTAGGCCTACATAGTTATAGGCCCTAATAATAGTAATACTTCAATAATACAGTTGACTGTAGTGTGTGTACTGGGAGTGGGGGTATGCTTATGCTAGGATAATAGCTTTTAAAACAGCCTACAGGCCTATCAATATGACAATAGATTATAAATATAAATTAATATAATATGAAATAGGCCTATATGGGCCCCTCCCTCAACACCTCATGGCATTATTTAGATAAGTAATATCATGCTAATTTACATGTGCTGGGTGTAGACATTCGATGAGTGCATGAATATGCATACGGTAATCATATTCTTATTTCTAATCAAAATCCAAGGCCTAGCTTACCCTTGTTGACCGTATCACCATCAGGCGTTCCTTTTCTTTTGAAGACTGGAGGTGGTTGATCCCTAGAAGTGGATTTAGTGGAAGGCCTTGGTGTTGTTGTTTTTCTGTAAACAAACTCTGTTGGAACAACGTGTTTGTTATTCTTTTGCCTAGATGTTGGATTTGGCGGATGCAGGAAATGACAGCTACAAAGCTTCGAGCTATCACTCGGTATCCACGGCTGAACTTTCCCGTCTGTCACAATATTTCTCTTGACAGCTTGCACCCATACGCCAATACTCGTCCACGGGGAATTCATAAAAAAAACACTTATCGTTTTTACTTCTCGTATGGGTGCATCCAAAAGCGCAACAAAAATCATGTTTCCCCATCGCTGTACAGGTACGTGTTGACGTCTGCACTGTTAGGTGTCAACCCCCCGCACCTGGCGCCTCTAGCGGTGGAGTTATCTCCCTTAGAACATTGGCGAATTGGTGATTTTCGGGCAAGCCCGAGCTAAAGCCTAAAGGGGCCTTTAATGATTTAACATTACGACAATAGTATTTATATGTATTAAGTGAATGGGTTAGGATGAACAAGTTTGATATTAAAAATATGACGTAATCTAATATCTACTACAAAAATAACTTTGAATATCTCACAAGAATTGAATATATTTATAAAACCATTGTTTTGTGTTTGAAATGCTCCCTTACAATTTAGAGTTGTCGTCCCTTTCAGGGAGCATTACTTTTAGTCTAGAAGATAAAACAGATGAGTTATGACGTCAACTTCGGCCGAACTCGTAAACACGCCCCTTTCCTTATATGGTCAGTTAGATTGGAGAAATTTTAGTGGTTGAAAATACAATGGAGAAATTTTTATAGTTGAAAATTCAAAGATGAAAAAGTCACAGTGAATTTGCAAATGCGAAAAGTAGAAAGTGAAAAAAACACAAGTAGATTTTTATGTTGTTAATTTTTGGCGAACAATTTTTGTTTTGATACTAATTTTGTGATTTTGTGTTATGTAATATCTACAAGTGAATAATCACGCAAATTGCCATTTTTACCATTTTGACCATGATAATTTGTCAATTTTAACTATGATATTTTCTCTTAATATGGCAACGATTCGGCTCCATAAAAATTATCCTCATAGTAGTACAACAGTTTGACGTTAAACCCTATTTCAGTTTATTTCTCTTTAAAAGCGAGAATAACATATTTTCCAAGAAAGTCAAAACATAATAAGTTCTATGTATTTTGCTCAATAGGTTGTCAACTCACTATACGATCATTCACTTGATTTAATAATTGTTTAGTTCTTGCAATGTCTGTTTTCTGTCTTGTCCGCAGGTTTATCTTGTAGATTTTTTTGTTTTGTTTGTTTTGCGTGTAGTGCAGTCCTCCTGCATTTACTAATAGAGGTGTCATTCTCACATTTGAAACTCATTTACACCGGAAATAATAACACAATTACTCCCAATTTCCTCCCTAGTTTTCCTATTCCAAACCATTGAAAAACTATCTTCAAACGTTTGAATTTGAAGTGGAAAATGATATTTTTTGCCGATTTCTCAACTGGCAATAGTGAATTATAGGATTAATAGGGGTATTCTTTATCAAAGTAGGGCTGTTTATGGATACCATCTATTATAGGGCTTTATTTTAATACATTTTAAAAATATATAACTTAAAAAATATGAAATTTCCCTTTAAGCCACCGTGATTTAATAGAGTCTATTATAGGGCTTTATTTTAATACATTTTAAAAATATAACTTAAAAAATATGAAATTTCCCTTTAAACCACCGTGATTTAATAGAGTCTATTATAGGGCTTTATTTTAATACATTTTAAAAATATAACTTAAAAAATATGAAAATTTCCCTTTAAACCACCGTGATTTAATAGAGGAGTGGATTTATGATGTGCGGACAGTCGATGATTCATGAAGTAGGTCCACTCCACCCGTATCAAACATGGCCCACCCTACCGGTCTCTTCCTATATGCTTTGTTTATATTAAACTTAAAACTACGTCATTTGATCTGATAGAACGCGACCTAGTTTCCTCGTTTCATTCACACATTTCGAACAGATTAACGTAAAGGGCAAGTTGGCTCGTATGACAATTGAGTTGTCTGGGAGGATACTATTCATCACTTCATTCTGTGTCTGGTTTTCCGTTCGCTTGTTTTATTGAGTAATCTGGAATAACCCAAAACAAGGTCAGTATACGTAACAGTTATTAATTAACAATGTATATTTCTGTTTTATAAAAAAAAGGGCGCCTTAAATAACAGCGTGTTTCATTTCAAGAGTCAAGTAGCGTGGTTTCGATTCCACAATTGTACGTGACTAAGGACTAGGGAGTAGTGTCGATTGTGCTACAATTGACCAAATGACTTAGTTTGTGTGGAATGGTCGCTAGCCTGGAGGTCGGGAGTTCGATCCCTGCATTGGCCCAGAAAGTTTATCTCGATTTTCCGACGTGATTTTCCCTTGTCAGTGATGCAGAAGGAGGGCCTGACAAGGACAGCTGCCTAGTCGTTCAGATGGGACGAAAAACCGAGGTCCCATGTACACATTGGAGTGCACGTAAAAGATCCCTTGGCAGTTGGAATTCGATATAAGAATAGGCCGTAGCGCCGCTGCCCGGGCAAAATTTCCCTCATAGCACACTGTATGGCGTATGCCCGTCTTCAATTAGCTCAGGTTAAGTGCATAATAGTAGGACGTTCATTCATTTAGTGGAATGGACGTTAGACCCTTTCTCCATCTCTTCATGTATATATTTAATGAGATGGTGTTAATAATCGTATCGTGCCAGTTTTCGGTACCGACTGGGATAATGAAGACGGGTTGTGTCTGGAACTTGTTTATTTACTGTGTTGCATTTAGTAAGCGGTCAGGTAAATAAACTATACTTTATAACTTATGGAAATAGCTACTGACCTAGGTTGTGTGGAATGGACGTTAGACCCCATTTACATCTCTATATATTATTAAATATCGGATATTATAAACTAATCTTTTCCCGGTAAGTTTACATCATCAATGTTGATTTAAATTGACCAATAATTCGTGTTTTCGATGTTGAGGATTTTGGAGGATTTTGAGTTACGGCTTTAGGTCCTTCAAGTTGCATTTAGTAACTGCCATGGGCAGATAAATAAACTACACACATTATACTTTATCACTTATGGAAATAGCTACTCAGTATTCTCTCAACGTTATCGGGTATTAGCTTAAAAACGTATGTGTATAGTTTATTTACAGTATAAATTCTTTCTTCTTGTTACGAATAGTTATTAGTGTCGACATTACCACAAATTCTACCAGAAAGGGGTCCACGGTGACTCAGTGGGAACGACGTTGGCTAAAGGTACTGTGTTCGACCCCTGCGTTGATTGATAGAACCTCTAAATTATGTAATTTAGTTAATTTTAGGGCCTAACCCATCTCTGGCCCCAAATCTCCCTTACTGCCCAGGGCCCCAATCCTCGCCTCCTCATCCCAGGTACTGGTTAGCTCCGCCCGGGAAAAAATATAAGTATGACCCATAATGGGAGGGGGGGCCTAAATGTGGGGGGCCCGGGACATTTGTCCGACTTTGCCTCCCCTAGATCTGACACTGGTTGGCTCAGAAAGTTCATCGGGATTTTCCACCGTGGCTTCCCCCTTGGTGTAGGAAGGGGGGGGGGCTGATATTGGCAAGGGACAGCGTGTAGTCGTTAGGATGGGACGAAAAACCGAGGTTCCGTGTATATAATGGCGTGAACGTAAAAGATCATTTCATTTCTACTAGAAAGTCTGGCTTATTTTCTCTTCATAGATTCGAAGGAGTGGAGAATTTGGTTTGTGTCGAGAAATGAGTAAACTTTGATATTATCAAGCACGTGTTATCGAAGGTACAGGTTTTATTGGAGGGTCATACTTTAGACCCTAATTATCCAGTAGACATGGTACAAGGGTTAATCAGGGAGAGGGGTTTAATATAGGCTATGCCTGTTCCCCAATCCCTATTCAGATACAAATCTGAATAAAAATATTGCTTATAAAAAAAGGGTTAATCAGCGAAATGGATGTATGAGATGTGTTGTTGACGTTTGGGAAAGTAGACGAGGGGAAATTTGTAGGGAATGATAGTTAGATGTATTATGAATGGTTAGAGTGGCTGTGGTGTTACGGTGAAATACTATGCCGCCACCGTAACACCACAGCTTTATGATTTGTTAGACAGGAGTGATGTAATAAATCCGACAATAATAAATAACATATTTCTGATTTTATTTTTCCCACTTGCACTGGTTGTACGCCATTATGAAACTAGCTGACGAAGACAGCTCATGACCCTAATTATCTAGTGGTGGATTTGGATTTTGTTCGGAGATTGTTATATCGAAACATTACCACATATTGGGGGGGGGGGGGTGTTTGGACGCAGACAGGTGGGGTGGTGGGGTTTGGACGCAGACCACAGGTGAGGCGGTGTGTGGGTGTGGCGGGGAGTAGTATTACCACTTCTTCATTAAGACGAACAGATAGTTAACCAGCACCCCTGGAGCCACCCCTTCCACCAACACCCTTCGACCCACCCCTTCCACCAACACCCCTCGAGCCACCCCTTCCACCAACACCCATCGACCCACCCCTTCCACCACCACCCCTCGAGCCACCCCTTCCACCAACACCCCTCGAGCCACCCCTTCCACCAACACCCATCGACCCACCCCTTCCACCACCACCCTTCGACCCACCCCTTCCACCAACACCCCTCGAGCCACCCCTTCCACCAACACCCATCGACCCACCCCTTCCACCACCACCCTTCGACCCACCCCTTCCACCAACACCCCTCGACCCACCCCTTCCACCACCACCCTTCGACCCACCCCTTCCACCACCACCCTTCGACCCACCCCTTCCACCAACACCCCTCGACCCACCCCTTCCACCACCACCCTTCGACCCACCCCTTCCACCACCACCCTTCGCCCCACCCCTTCCACCACCACCCTTCGACCCACCCCTTCCACCAACACCCCTCTACCCACCCCTTCCACCACCACCCTTCGACCCACCCCTTCCACCACCACCCTTCGACCCACCCCTTCCACCACCACCCTTCGACCCACCCCTTCCACCACCACCACCCTTCGACCCACCCCTTCCACCACCACCCCTCGAGCCACCCCTTCCACCAACACCCATCGACCAACCCCTTCCACCACCACCCTTCGACCCACCCCTTCCACCAACACCCCTCGACCCACCCCTTCCACCACCACCCTTCGACCCACCCCTTCCACCACCACCCTTCGACCCACCCCTTCCACCAACACCCATCGACCCACCCCTTCCACCACCACCCCTCGAGCCACCCCTTCCACCAACACCCCTCGAGCCACCCCTTCCACCAACACCCCTCGAGCCACCTCTTTAACTCAGACATCAACCCCGCATGTACCCGCCTAAATGTGAACAGATTAGTTGACTTGGTATATTTAACAGCAGGTATTTTATGTAATTATTCAACAAACGGTGAACATATGTTAATGTTTTTATGTGTCTGCGTTCTGGTTGAAATGTTTACAACAGAGATGAAGTCGATGGTATATATAATATGACAGACTAATCATATGAAGCCAATATCTGAACGTATATTTTATTTCTTCGTGCATGTATCTCCCGTAAGCAAAGAAGAACTTGTACTTTATCTACTTTAATATATATTATATTATATGGCCAGGCCCGAAGCCAGAAACCAAAATTTAGCCAACATAGGGGGGCGAGGAAGATAAATTTCCGACGACAAAAAATCAATGAACGAAGGTCATCGCCGACTGCCGTAAGCAGGGGGAGGGGCGAGCACGGAAATTAGAAGCTGAGAGAGTGAATTTAGTCCTCTATGACATGCAAGTGGCGAATGTGTCGGGAAATTAAGAGTTTCCAGCCGACATTAAACTATCTCTCGGCCGAATTTGAGAGGATATGTCGTACTAAAACTCTCTCCCGGCGAAAATGCGCACATTTTTTTTCCGGCGCACACCCCCCCCCCGCCCCCACTAGCCTCGGGCCTGTATATGGCAAACGAATCTAGAGATCGTTAAATTGGTAAAATGATGTGCATGTATATTATAACATCTTACATCCACTCCAGGTTATACACCAGGCCGTTTTAAATTGTTTGTTTAGTAGTAAGTAGTGATTGACGTCAATTTATTTTATTATCAACTTTATTATAAACAATTTTCTTTATTATTTTCAATTTAAAGATACATTATGTAAGATTTAGATAAAGAGCTGGCCGTTCTTGCTATAATAGATAATGAAATATAAATATATTAAGCATTAAAAATTTTACATCTCGCGGATGGTCAAATCCATTTTAATCTGCGTCTATACAATATAAAAGATAGGCCTACATTATATAAGATTTAGATAAAGAGCTGGCCGTTCTTGCTACAATAGATAATGAAATATAAATATATTAAACATTAAAATTTTTACATCTCGCCGATGGTCAAATCCATTTTAATCTTGGTCATCCGTTGTTCTAGAGAGTTGATTAAAACCTTGGCATGATTTAAAATGTCTGAATAATGGTTTAGAATATAACATTATGAAGCCAACAAAAAGACCTGCAATAGGCCGATGTAACCCTTACATAATGCCTGTTTACTCCTAGTTTTTGACTATCTGTTATAATTTATAGATTTAGTTGCGTCTTATACAACCTGGTCTAGATAGTATATAAATCCTAGAGACAGACTTATGTCCTTGTATAATCTATCACCATTTATATTTAACATTAAATCAACAAACGATTTGTCTATACACTATTACCTTATCACTTGTTTAAAATAGCTTAAAGCCCGAATACCACTCTTGTTGTAGCTGAATAATATGTTCCAATCTTTATTCTGGTCAACAATTTGTACTATTTAACACTATTCCAATTAATTGATGATACAAATTTCATCTTAACACACCTAATTTTAAAAATTGGAAATATTCAACTACATGCCGTAACATGGTTTGAAAAGCCTTACGTAAGCACTTTCAAATGCAACTTGGATTTAAACATATTTTCGAACCCTCTGGACAAGTAAGATAGGTGGTAATGGATAATTTACACAACAGGTAATTTACACCAACATCTTGTAGTTAGAATAAGGCTAATTTATTTTCTGGACCTGTCAAGCCAGCAAGAGTGTTATTGTCCCTTTAATATATTCTTATCACACAAACAGTTCCTCTATCAACGAGTAGATATATAAACAGTTTTTGTCAGTTCGGTTAAAAATTAATTGAAAATAAGATCGAAATAACACAAGAGGTCGAGATAATAAATCAGAATAGACCAATTAGTTTTGTTAAATTATGGAAAGGATTCGATTGTTTTCAAGATGCGGCTGGCTATCGAGTTTGCCGATAGCCAGAGTCGAGGTCGAGATAAAGGGGTTTAGATTGTAAAAGTTGTAACCCGGGCCGGAAGCTAGCTCAAAAGATTTGGTGGGGCTACGGAATGTTTTTGGAGGGAATGAGGAAGTTGCCGGCTAAAGAACGTTCTTAAGAAATCGTTTTTGTTGGCGAAATATTGGGCGTGTGGGGGGGGGGGTGTTCTAATTGGTTCAATCCTGTCGGGGTTTAGACCAGGGCCTATTTTAAGGATTATTTGACGAAGCACGGTCTCTGTGTCAATGTTGACGGGGGGGGGGGGGCTCCCCCCGGCTCCGAGAAAATTTTCAAAATTCGACCGCCAGAGAACGCCGGAACCTCCTTTTCCGAGAAGAAAGTGATCAGTTCAATGTAGCTCCTTCGCTTTCAGAAATTGTGACCAAACGGATCATGAACTATGAACAAAACAATCGGATAAAACTCACCAGGTTTATTATTTCAGTACTTATTACACTTTTAATACCAAAGAATTGACTGACAGATGTATGAATATCCGACCGCTTGTCAGGGCATCGGATGTTCAAAGAAAAGTCCAAAGTCTATTCAAAGAATCAGCCTAGGGCCCGTGTTTTCGATGCTATTTTGGAGAAATGAAGGGTCTGTTACCTCTCTTGTGATATGGATAAAACATACTGTTATATATCGCATTATGAAAATGGGCGGTAACAGTACAATATGTCTTACTCACTATCAGAAGAGGCGTTAAGACGATTTGAGTTTTTGAAATCGCTTCAAAAATCTCTTTGTTACTGTCCGTCTTAGGGTATTCAAAGAATCAGCTTTGGGTCCGTATTTTCGAAGCGATTTTCAAAAACGCAAGTCAATGCGAAGGACCGCCCCGAAAGAAACAACCAGTGAACCATGCTTCTGTAACAGAAAGCGAAAGTGAAGAAAAATAATGAGACTGGATAACAAGTCAAATGGCGTGAATCACAATGACTGCTGATGTCGCACTTGCGCATTGCATGATCGCACATTTTACAAGTACACACTCAGAGTCACAAAGATATACACACCTTTTTTTCAGAGCACGGATTTTAGATTTTCAAAGCACGGATTTTAGATTTTCAAAGCACGGATTTTAGATTTTCAAAGCACGGATTTTTCATCCCGAAGCACGTCCGTGCCTGTAGGCACGTTAAAATAGGCCCTGGTTTAGACTGTAAAACTGCTAACCACCACAAGATAGACCTGGACAAATCATATAATAAACCATTTTATTTTCAACGTCACAGGCAATCCGGTTTCCTCCGGGCAATCCGGTTTCCTCCGGGCAATCCGGTTTCCTCCCACTGCTAAAGACCCCTACGCGCAAACGTATTATTGAAATAAAATTAAAAAAACATACGTTGTCCCAAAATGACCTAGTTTGTGTCGAGTGGACGTTAAACCCCATTTCTCTCTCTCCCTCTCTCTCTCTCTCTCTCTCCTTATAACACTAATAGATGCAGGCATCATTTACCTGTCCAAGATGATATAAATAAAGATTTACCCAAAATCAACTCTCCTAATTCTCTTAATGTTTTCACAGAAAACAAAATGTCAGTGTGCTTGCATCTAAAATTACTAAAGAGATTGTTATCGTTCCGGTATTTCTAAATTATAAAAAGATATATACTCGACTGAAAGCTCGAAATAACTTGCATGTTGTTTTAACCTATTACTCGAATTCCTGGTAGTTGGAGTAATAATTGTTTAAAATACCCCAATTCTAAATGATATTCTGTGTGACTGTTGCTGATTGTAGAGTCTCAGGAGGCTGGTCAGATCCTGTAACCAATACCAATTAACACTAGTTGGTAACCGTCAAATCCTTCAGGATATCGAACTTGTATTTATCTGGTCGTTGTATTTATTTCTTCGGGATATGACATAAGAAAAAGAGAGATAGAAAATGAGAGAGAAAAAGAGAGGGAGAGATAGAAAGAAAGAGAGAGAGAGAGAGAGAAAGAGAGGGGCGTACATATAGAGAGATAGATACATAGATAGATAGAGAGAGAGAGAGGGAGAGGGAGAGAGTGGGAGAGGGAGAGAGTGGGAGAGAGAGACGTACAGACGTGTTAGACAATTTTTGAAAGTGCCAGAGAATATTTGTTGAGTTAAGGCCAGTCTGACCGACTATACACCTGCTTCCCGACCCGGTTTATCACCGTTTAAACACAGCTTGAGTAATGTAATTAACATGTTTGATACAGTAGACAGGGTTACATGTAATACTTGCAAACAGAACAGAAACAGAACATCTGTCAAGTTCTTCAAGTAGTGAATCAAATGTCAGTGAAAATTGTTTAGCATTTTAAAGTGCTTTGTGGAGAGATTTCGCAAACATGTGAACAGTTCATTAACTGACTTCATCAAGGCCTTACGCTACTATACACATTAACTGACTGTCTCAAGGCCTTACGATACTATACACATTAACTAACTGTCTCAAGGCCTTACGATACTATACACATTAACTGACTGTATCAACGCCTTACGATACTATACACATTAACTAACTATATCAACGCCTTACGCTACTATACACATTAACTAACTGTATCAAGGCCTTACGATACTATACGCATTAACTAACTATATCAACGTCTTACGATACTATACACATTGACTAACTGTATCAAGGCCCTACGATACTATACATATTAACTAACTGTATCAACGCCTTACGATACTATACACATTTACTGACTGTATCAACGCCTTACGATACTATACACATTAACTGAATGTATCAACGCCTTACGATACTATACACATTAACTAACAGTATCAACGCCTTACGATCCTATACACATTAACTAACTGTATCCACGCCTTACGATACTATACACATTTACTGACTGTATCAACGCCTTACGATACTATACACATTAACTGAATGTATCAACGCCTTACGATACTATACACATTAACTAACAGTATCAACGCCTTACGATACTATACATATTAACTAACTGTATCAACGCCTTACGCTACTATACACATTAACTATCTGTATCAACGCCTTACGATACTATACATATTAACTAACTGTATCAACGCCTTACGATACTATACACATTAACTAAATGTATCAACGCCTTAAGATACTATACACATTAACTAACTGTATCAACGCCTTACGCTACTATACACATTAACTATCTGTATCAACGCCTTACGATACTATACACATTACCTAACTGTATCAACGCCTTACGATACTATACACATTACCTAACTGTATCAACGCCTTACGATACTAAACACATTAACTAACTGTATCAACGCCTTACGCTACTACACACATTAACTGACTGTATCAACGCCTTACGCTACTATACACATTGACCGACTGTATCAACGTCTTACTCTACTATACACATTAACTAACTGTATCAACGCCCCACGCTACTATACACATTAACTAACTGTATCAACGCCTTACGATACTATACACATTAACTAACTGTATCAACGCCTTACGCTACTACACACATTAACTAATTGTATCAAGGCCTTACGATACTATACACATTAACTAACTGTATCCACGCCTTACGATACTACTATACACATTAACTAACTGTATCAACGCCTTACGCTACTATACACATTAACTAACTGTATCAACGCCTTACGATACTATACACATTAACTAACTGTATCAACGCCTTACGCTACTATACACATTGACCGACTGTATCAACGTCTTACGATACTATACACATTAACTAACTGTATCAACGCCTTACGATACTATACACATTAACTGACTGTATCAACGCCTTACGATACTATACACATTAACTAACTGTATCAACGCCTTACGATACTATACACATTAACTGACTGTATCAACGTCTTACGATACTACTATACACATTAACTAACTGTATCAACGCCTCACGCTACTATACACAATAACTGACTGTATCAACGCCTTACGCTACTATACACATTAACTAACTGTATCAACGCCTTACGATACTATACACATTAACTAACTGTATCAACGCCTTACGATACTATACACATTAACTAACTGTATTAACGTCTCACGCTACTATACACATTAACTAACTGTATCCACGCCTTACGCTACTATACACATTAACTGACTGTATCCACGCCTTACGATACTATACACAATAACTGACTGTATCAACGCCTTACGCTACTATACACATACTAACTGTATCAACGCCTTACGATACTATACACATTCACTGACTGTATCCACGCCTTACGATACTATACACAATAACTGACTGTATCAACGCCTTACGCTACTATACACATTAACTAACTGTATCAAGGCCTTACGATACTATACACATTGACTGACTGTATCAACGCCTAACGATACTATACACATTAACTAACTATATCAATGCCTTACGATACTATTCACATTAACTAACTGTATCAACGCCTTACGATACTATACACATTAACTGACTGTATCAACGCCTTACGATACTAGACACATTAACTAACTATATCAATGCCTTACGATACTAGACACATTAACTGACTGTATCAATGCCTTACGATACTATACACATTAACTAACTGTATCAACGCCTTACGATACTATACACATTAACTAACTGTATCAACGCCTTACGCTACTATACACATTAACTAACTGTATCAACGCCTTACGATACTATTCACATTAACTAACTATATCAAGGCCTTACGATACTATACACATTAACTAACTGTCTCAAGGCCTTATGATACTATACACATTAACTAACTGTCTCAACGCTTCACGATCCTATACACATTAACTAACTGTATCAACGCCTTACGATACTATACACATTAACTAACTGTATCAACGCCTTACGCTACTACACACATTAACTAACTGTATCAACGCCTTACGATACTATACACATTAACTAACTGTATCAACGCCTTACGATACTATACACATTAACTAACTGTATCAAGGCCTTACGATACTATACACATTAACTAACTGTATCAACGCCTTACGATACTATACACATTAACTAACTGTATCAACGCCTTACGCTACTATACACATTAACTGACTGTATCAACGCCTTACGATACTATACACATTAACTGACTGTATCAACGCCTTACGATACTATACACATTAACTAACTTTATAAACGCCTTACGCTACTATACACATTAACTAACTGTATCAACGCCTTACGATACTATAAACATTAACTAACTTCATCAAGGCCTTACGATACTACACACATTAACCGACTAGCCACGGTGGCTCTATGAGTACGGCAATGACTGAAAAAACTCAGGTGGTTTCCGGTTCGATCCTTGGATAGACAGAGAAAGTTCATAGTGTTGTTTCGGCATCGTTTACCCCTTTCAGTGGTGCAAGGCGGAAGTTCCGGTTAGATGCGCACGTTAACGATCCCCGACAGTTGGAAATAGTCGTGTCCAACAAGGGTGTTTAGACGTTATATTAGCGTACATGATGACGTCATTAAAACGAATTATAGTTTATAATGGAGTGTATGCGACGAAGTTCCGGTCAGATGCCCTGTCGGCTACCACGGGACGTGATTCTCTAGGTACGCCCGAGTGCTATACCTGACTTACGGCTAGTCCCCGGATCCATTCACTCTTTTTTGAATTGTTTGTTTGTTTGTTGTTTCTGAGTATGATGTCTTGTCGTTATATTTGTCTTTTGTGTAAATCATATGTGGCGCAGTCCCCCAGCACTTACTATTAAAGTTGTTACTATATTTTTGTATGGAATATAATGAAATATTACAACAGTATAATACTTTACTTCTGCTTGATAATATAAAAGACGGTGGACGACGTATCGCTGCATACATACCTGGACTGTTACATTGAGCGCTCCTTCTTACAATGACATCATACAACCTGCGCGCGCATCCCTTGACATTTTTTCAAAGTGCTTGCCCTATGGGTGTTTTCCAGTGGACCCAGTATTTTTCTCCTAAGATTGGATGTTTCTATTTTCCATATATATACTAAAATTGTCATACTTTTATTGGAAATAACCACCCGATATATATTTATCTGGGAACCCATCTTTAACTTGTGCTTGATATGTATAAGTCGGCTGTTGTGTTCACTTTTAAAAATGTTAAGATAACCAGAATAAAAGTGATTTATTATTTACCAACTAAACAAACTTTACCAACAGATTATCCTCACTATGTGAAACCTTTAAACACCGTCTTGACATTTTACGTTTTAACCTAATTTCCCTGAGAGGGCGGACCTGAGACTTGGATGGTTGAAATCCATGGGCAGGTAGAAAGATACACAGTCTTGTTCTCAAATGCTCTTTTTTCTATTGGTCTTGTTTTTAACTAGTCCTATTTTCAACCAATTTTGTTTTCCAATGGTTTTGTTTTCAAATAGTCCTGTTTTCATCTAGTCTTGTTTTTCATCTAGTCCTGTTTTCATCTAGTCTTGTTTTAGTCTTGTTTTCATCTAGTCTTGTTTTTCATCTAGTCCTGTTTTTAACTCGTCCTGTTTTCATCTAGTCCTGTTTTCAAGTGGTCCTGTTTTCATCTAGTCCTGTTTTCATCTGGTCCTGTTTTCATCTAGTCCTGTTTTCATCTAGTCCTGTTTTCATCTAGTCTTGTTTTTTTAACTCGTCTTGTTTTCAAATTGTCTTGTTTTCAAATTGTCTTGTTTTCAAATGGTCTTGTTTTCAAATTGTCTTGTTTTCAAATGGTCTTGTTTTCATCTAGTCTTGTTTTTAAATGGTCCTGTTTTCATCTAGTCTTGTTTTCATCTAGTCCTGTTTTCATCTAGTCCTGTTTTCATCTAGTCCTGTTTTCAAATGGTCCTGTTTTCATCTAGTCCTGTTTTCAAATGGTCCTGTTTTCATCTAGTCTTGTTTTCAAATAGTCCTGTTTTCATCTAGTCCTGGTTTTTTTTTTAACTCGTCTTGTTTTCAAATGGTCCTGTTTTCAACTTTTCTTACTTTCTATTAATGTTGACTTCAAATGTTCTTGTCCAAAATTAAACCTTTCCTGTTCTGGCATTGTTTAAACTGGGAATTAAGGCGACCTTATTTTAAAGTGTATATTAAGGCCACCTCTCTCCCTCTCTCCGCTAATGTTTTCGACGTTGTATTATCAAAGAAGTGTGTTTGAAGTGTTATAAATCACGTGTTTACAAGAATCGTGTATATATAAAATATAAATATTCATGTTATCAACTATATTTAGTTAACGACACATGTTGACTTTGTACCCCAATTCGTTATCTATCTTGACATCTATAAACAGGACTCAGACTAGTAATTATTTGTCCATTGACTTCAATGTTAAATTGCTGTAACATCACAAGCCGTAGTTTTTTTGCTCATCATTCCGTTGGATTCAATCTTTATAGGCACAATTGGGAACACATTTGGCAATCTCCTCATCATAATTTTGTAGTGGGTTGACCGTTTAGATTTTTTGCTACAGGGATTTGATGTTGACTGGGGTGAAAATCTCACTTCCGACACACTGATTGCTCTGTAGAAAGACACTTTACACCCCCTATCCCTCCGCTGTGATATCATCATTATTACCCAAAACTGCTCTGAAATTACAAATGTGATCCCTTTTCTCCTATTTTAGACCGAAAAATCAACCCAAAAATTAAGTCTTTAAAATACCCTACGATAATTAAATGAAATAAAACTGTTTTAAATTACGGATCTCGCTGACGCGGTGTGGGTTGACATGAATTTTAGGATTGTCAAGCCAGGTCGTAACTTGTCATGTTTGCCGTCTGGGGTGGGGGGGCTGACAAAAAGTAATCAAAGTGGCCATTCTGCACAAAGAGAACTATCTGCTCTACTTCGAGAATAGAACTGTGTCCTAAATGGCCTTGGGGTTGGGATGTCCTTGTGGTCTAAAGTGCCGCGCTTCGACCTCTAGCTGGCCTGTCACCTCTGGCCTGCGGCTGTGGTTTCGAGCCCTGGTGTGAGCTTATGTAGCATGGAGATAGAACTGTGTCCTAAATGGCCTTGGGGTTGGGGTGTCCTTGTGGTCTAAAGTGCCGCGCTTCGACCTCTAGCTGGCCTGTAACCTCTGGCCTGCGGCTGTGGTTACGAGCCCTGGTGTGAGCTTATGTAGCATGGAGATAGGGGTGCCTTCTTAACCTTCCTCCGGGCACCCAGGTTTTCACCCACTGCTAAAGAACCCTACGCGCAAGCAAATTATTGAAATAAAATTAAACCATATTATTATGTTAGTCCCCAAATGAACTAGTTGTGTTGAGTGGACTTTAGACCTCATCTCTCTCTCTCTCTCTCTCTCTCTCTCTCCCTTAATGGCCTCCATAGCCAACAATTAGTATACTGTTTTGTAATGTGGGTCTAGTCCGGTTAACATCAGATTCTGTTGTAGACAGAAAGACTTACTTGGACAAGACAAAGAAGTAAGCGGTAAGGTCGCTGTCTAGACAAAATTCTTATATCGCACACAGGCGTTTAGAATAAAAACTATCCTATGTTAGTCTCAGAAATTATGACCCGCATTTACGAGGCATTTTTACCCCATTCCGTTTCCTTTGAAACAGAAAACATCATTTGGGCAATATGCAAGTCGGTATCTCGTCATTACCGTAAATACGGTGTGATCGGAAGACCTGTTTCGAATTGGGTATTCTTGTCTACGATATCGGGGGATCATGGTGGCTAAGTGGGTGAGACGCTGGCTCGGGTGTTCGATCTCTGCATTGGTCGAGAAAGTTCATCCAGATGTTCCGGCGTGGTTCCGCCTTCTGTCAGGGATGCAGGACTGAGGACCTGTCAAGGATGGGACGGAAAACCCAGGTCTCGTGTAGCTTATACACATTGACGTGCACGTAAAAGATCCCTCGGCAGTTGGAATTCGATATAATTTACCCGGGCAAAATTTCCCTCATGGCTTATACCCGTCTTCGTTAGCCCAGTTTAGAAGCAGAACAACAGGACGTTAAACCCTATTTCATTCGTTTGTCTACGATACCCCTCCCGATGTGGTCAGTGATGCAGACGGAGGGCCTGACAAGGACAGCTGCCTGCACGTTCGGATGGGACGAAAAACCGAGGTCCCGTGTAAAGTTGGAATTCGGTTGCTGCCCGGGCGAAAATTTCCCTCACAGCACACTGTATGGCGTATGCCCGTCTTCAATTAGCCCAGGTTAAGTGCATAACAGTAAGGGTATCACGGTGGCAAAGTGGATACGGCGCTGGTTCGCTAGCCTGGAGGTCGGGTGTTCGATCCCTGCATTGGCCGATAAAGTTCATCTCGATTTTCCGATGTGATTTCCCCTTGTCAGTGATGCGGAAGGAGGGCCTGACAAGGACAGCTGCCTAGTCGTTCGGATAGAACGAAAAACCGAGGTCCCGGGTACACATTAGAGTGCACGTAAAAGACCCCTTGGCAGTTGGAATTCGATATAAGAGTAGGCCGTAGCGCAGCAGCCCGGGCAAAATTTCCCTCATAGCACACTGTATGGCGTATGCCCGTCTTCAATTAGCTCAGGTTAAGTGCATAACAGTAGTACATGTTAAACCCTATTTCATTCATTCCTTTCACTTTTCTACGATATCCCTGCCGATGTTAGCGGATGGTAAGACCTATTGGGTATTTATAGTATACGAGTATTAATGTGTTAGTACTATAAATGAGGTCAGTAGAGTATGTATATATATATATTATAGGCGGTATACATCACACAGGGCATGACATATATAATTACCTTTCAACTCCTTCAACCACGTGTATACCTCAACTATATCTCATTCTTACCGCCTCCATAGTCAGTCGACATTCGTTTCTAGATCTGTTTCCAGTTTAAAACCAACATCAATTAGTTTTTTTTATAGTCATGGACGACCTGTCGTCGGACCAGCTAACGTGGCATAGTTTCAAGATCTGTTTCGAGTTTAAAACCAACGTCTAATTTTACCAATTAGTTATTTTTATAGCCATGGACGACCTATGGTCGGGCCAGCTAATGTGGCATAGTTTGACTCGGTTCTCGCTTTGGCCTCGTTCTGTGGTACCAGACAAGTAAGAAAGTAAACCCCATTCGACATGAAATCACGATTTCCACAGAAAACCCTGATTACCCCCCCCCCCCCCGTAAGCCCTGGATATGTTAATGATTGATTTTATCACTCATGTCTGTGCATCTTTAAAATGTCCGGTGTCGTTAACATGAAGCTGGTCGGATATCATTATTATTATTATTTATTATTATTATTATAACATGAGCAATGGGAACTCAGTGAGTAAGACGTTGTCTTGCTTACCTTGAGGGCTTGTGTTCTGTCTTGAAAGTTCTTCGTGAATTTTCGGAGTGATTCCCCCTTGTCAGTGGTGCATGGCAAGGGATAACGCATATTCGTTCGGTCCCTCGCACACATGAACGTGCACATAAGATACCCCTTGGCAGTTGAAATTCGAGATCCCCCCCCCCACGTCACACTGCCTGGCGTATGTCCGTCCTGACTTCATTAGTTCAATTGGTGCAATAAAGTAGGACTTTGGAACGCATTTCATTCCATTTCACAGTCCAGGTGGTGTCGAACCTTTAGTGGTTAAACTGGTTGCAGGGGCGCCGGAACGGTGCGAGGGCCAGGGTACCAAAAGATAAGGGGCTTTGGTTCTTCTAGAAAATTTTGAAATTCTTCAATTCGGAGAATTCCAAAATCAAACATAAAACCCTTTAAAATACATGATAAGGAGAGCAATTGCATAACTATCATTTAGAAATGAATAGACTAGTAAAAAGGTTTGGAAACTTTGATCATTAGGGCATGGGTATACATGTATACCCCAGAAAAGGGCAGGGTACCATTTGTATACCCGGGTTCCGGCGCCCTGACTGGTTGTATTGATGGTTGGCAATTACATACGCCTCTTGCCAGTCTCGCTTGGGCTGAGGAGAGGGGGGGGGGGGTATCCACGCCTGCTTATAGGTTAGTTTCGATGATGTAAAGAATTATCATTAAATAATACACTAGTGTTAACTTGGTGAAACATACGACATTACCACAATACAATGTTATTATAGTTAAAGATATAGATAAGAACTAGCCATTCTTGCTATACTAGTTCGATAGTAGATGATGTAAAATGAATAATTTGAAAATTTCATTCAAATTACTCTATTGCAAGCGAAGATATTGGCATTTAAAGATTTGGCCGACCTGTGTAATAATTTCAACCACGGTCCTGGTTGATCAAAGCTAAGACGGTTTATTCCCATAACGCCGACTCACCGAGTTTTAGGGGGACAATTTTGGTCGGTGTTAAGGGGTCGACTGGCCAAGAACAATAATAATAATAATAATAATAATCGCGTCATTTTACAAGGGTAGCAAATTAGGCCGGAAGCCTTTTTCCAATTTGGCCCTTGGCACAGATCGTGCGAATGGTTTCGATCATTACTGCAGGAAGAAACCGAAGAACTCGGGGGAAACCTGCCTGATCGGACAATAGACCCAAGCTGGGGGATAAAACTAATCAAGCCGATAATTTTGGGAGCATTTATTTTTAAAAACATTTATAACAACCTTTAGGACATATGATTATAAACAATTTTAACTTTTGGCACGCATAAAATGTCCAACATAGTCAAAAAATTCAAATTCAATCCTCCTTCTTCTATGTTTTGCATCTTCGATCTTTCTGATGATATCTGTGTATTTTTTCCTTTTATGTTGGTTGTCGCTGGCCACTCGAATACTGCAACAACTGAATCTCGATCGTCTTTTGCTCTTTTTTTAAAAATGCCACCACTTCAAAAATATTCGGATGAGCTTTTCCAATTAATTTTTCTTGACGCCCGTGCCACCCCTCTACAGAATTGTTGGTTCTTCGCGTGGTTTAGTTGTTCTTCGCGTGGTTTGGACGTGGTTCCATTGTACTTGTGTGAATTGACCGTCTAACCATTGGGTAACCATATAGTCGGCCAGGTGTTGAAATTTCTCATTATCTGGTACCTTGGCCATTATTTGGATCCATGCGTCACCAATCTGCAAATAAAAGAGAGATACATATAATTTATCTATATTTATTACCCAGCAACACATAGGTAACTGCCACCTCTTGCTGTGGGAAGAAACTTAGACTGTAACTGTACATTAGTCATCGTAGAAAAATGTATATGAAATGTCTTGGGAATATTTACGTATTTATACTTATTTTGAGAAATAATCACAATGAACTGAATTTCGATCATTTGTCAGGTTCTTGTTGAACTGTCGTAGCCTATATTATTTTATTAATTAATGAGTGGGTTGAGTTTAAGTGAACTTTATTAATAATCTGAACAAAGTAAAGTAATAGTATCTTGCCCAAAAGCAGTGAGATATGACGTATATATAATACATTTAGTGTCTAATAAAGTTATCCCCACCATCCGTGATATACGACAAAGGTCTATATATAAATGTTAATGTTATAGTTTGTATAGGTATTGTATAGATATTTTATCTATAGATCATAAAACTTCATTTACAACGGAGATTCAGATTTATTATTGGTTAAATTTAAGGCGTTGGCCGATACGTTCGTCGGAATTTTGACACGCAGCTTCCCCTTGTTAGTGGTGGTGTAGGGCAGGGGGGCCTGGCAACTGATAACGAATAGTAGATCGGGTAGGACGAAACACCGAGGTCCCGCATACACATTACAAATTCGAATTTAAAATAAGAGTAGACCGTAGAGCCGCTTTCAGAGCAGAATTGCCCTCATAGCACACTGCATGGCATATGCCCGTCTTCATTAGCCCAGTTGGAACAGAACAGTCGGCCGTTAAACCCTATTCCATTTCTACATGCGTATGCTATTTGTTGTTGCCAATGGCAACTTGCCATTAATAAGTTGTTGACACTTGGGACTCCATCAGGGGCCGCGGTTGTTCAACTCAGGGCTGGATTAACCATTAAGCAAAATAAACTTAGGGCACCAAGTGAAGGTGGGCACCACATACATTTTCATAGCCGAATTTTCAATGGTGCCTCAGTATTTAATGAAATAATTCGAGTTGGTCAGACGACACAGACCTCAATAGTGGCCAGGTTGAAATAAATTTTTGTTTCCTTTCTTTCTCAAGTATCATCTTAAAGGAGCTAAATCGCTAACATTTGGAGCCTAGAAATTCATAAAAGTGGTTCGCAACGCATATAATACTGTAATATGAATGTATATAAACTGATTTACATTCAATGGTTTCCGTGATTACTCCAATTTCAAATCAGTTATGTTTGGCGAAATAAGCCAGCAACGTCAATCATGTGCAAAAGTCGAGCGTCTAGTTATTCCAGTCTACTAACTCCGTCTGACTTATTGCATTGTGTCGAGCCTCGTCCCTCGAGTCTCTCAATACAACTGGAGCTGAAGCGCATTATGGTACACGATTCGTGTACCAATGTTAAAAAAATATTTTTTCTTAAATATCGGATATCAGAAGCTCATCTTTTTCCGGTAAGTTTACATCAGCAATGTTGATTTAAATTGACCAATAATTCGTGTTTTCGATGTCGACGATTTTGGAGGATTTTGAGTTACGGACTTAGGTCCTTTAAACCTCTCTATAAATATTTTCCCAAAACATCATGTAAATTAATCATAACTTGACCCTCAATTTTTTATTTTGAATGACACATAAAGGGGAACCAAAGTCCTAAGTAAGTGCTTAGGGCCTCTAAAAGGCATGATCCGGCCCTGCCAGTTACTTAACTCTTAACAAGGACGTGGGATCACAGTGGCTAAGTGGATAAGGCGCTGGTTCGCTAGCCTGGAGGTCGGGTGTTCGATCCCTGCATTGGCCGAGAAAGTTCATCTCGATTTTCCGACGTGATTTCCCCTTGTCAGTGATACAGAAGGAGGGCCTGACAGGGACAGCTGCCTAATCGTTCGGATGGGACGAAAAACCGAGGCCCCGTGTACACATTGGAGTGCACGTAAAAGATCCCCTGGTAGTTGGAATTCGATATAAGAGTAGGCCGTAGCGCCGCTGCTCGGGCAAAATTTCCCTCATAGCACCCTGTATGCCCGTCTTCAATTAGCTCAGGTTAGGTGCATAACAGTAGGACGTTAAACCCCATTTCATTCATTCATTCTTAACAAGGACATCCGGGATTTGTTGTTTTATTCACGTACTGCTTGTGTCATGTTCTGGTAACAACGTCTGTATTGTTCTCTGTGATAGTGTGAGAATGTCTTATGTATTGTTCTCTGTAATGGTGTGAGAATGTCTTATGTTATGGTTTGTACTGTATTCATGTACTCTTATATTATATGTTATGGTTAGATTAGCTCTGTTCTATCTGGTCTATGTTTTGTAGGGATTGGCTCTGTTCTATGTTTTGTAGAGAGGTTAGGTTTTGTCAATGTTCATATATAATCGTAAGTTATGTATGATACATTACCAGTGTACTGTGTACATAGTGTTTGCTAGTATTGAAGGATTATCCCAAAATACAGCTTATTTATGACAACAAAATACAGCTTATTTATGACAACAGAATTCAAACATTTTTATATGCCCACATTGAAATGTGGTCGTATATTGCCGTCGCCCCCGTCCGTCCGTCCGTCCGTCCGTCCGTCCGTCGGTCCGTCCGTCCGTCCGTCGGTCCGGCGTCCACAATTGCTTGTGGACGCTCTAGAGGCCAAAGTTAATATTCGATTGACTTTAAATTTATACACAGTGTTTAAGGTCATGAGACGAAGAAGCCTATTGATTTTCAGCGATTTCCGATAATAACTGTCAGAGTTATGGCCCTTGATCACTTAAAATAATCTTGAGGACGCTCTAGAGGCCAAAGTTAATATTCGATTGACTTTAAATTTATACACAGTGTTTAAGGTCATGAGGCGAAGGAGACTCTCGATTTTCATCGAATTCCGATAATAACTGTCAGAGTTATGGCCCTTGATCACTTCAAAAAATCTTGTGGACGCTCTAGAGGCTAAACTTAATAACTGATTGACTTTAAATTTATACACAGTGTTTAAGGTCATAAAATGAAGAAGCCTATTGATTTTCAGCAATTTCCGATAATAACTGTAAGAGTTATGGCCCTTTATCACTTAAAAAAATCTTGTGGACGCTCTAGAGGCCAAAGTTATTAACCGATTGACTTTAAATTTATACACAGTGTTTAAGGTCATGAGACGAAAAAGCCTATTGATTTTCAGCTATTTCTGATAGTTACAATTAGAGTTATGGCCCTTGATCTCTTTAAAAAATCTTGTTGACGCTCCAGAGGCTAAAGTTAATAACCGATTGACTTTAAATTTATACACAGTGTTTATGGTCATGAGATGAAGAAGCCTATTGATTTTAAGCGATTTCTAATAATTGCTGTCAGAGTTATGGCCCTTGATCACTTCAAAGAATTATACACAGTGTTTAAGGTCATTAAATGAAGAAGCCTATTGATTTTCAGCAATTTCTGATAATTACTGTCAGAGTTATGGCCCTTTATCGCTTATAAAAATCTTGTGGACGCTCTAGAATCTAAAGTTAATAACCGATTGACTTTAAATTTATACACAGTGTTTAAGGTCATGAGACGTAGAAGCCTTATGATTTTCAGCAATTTTAGATAATTACTGACTGAGTTATGGCCCTTGATCACTTTTGTGGACGCTCTAGAGGCTAAAGTTAATATCCGATTGACTTTAAATTTATATAAATTGTTGAAGGTCATGAGACGAACAAGTATATTGAGTTGCAATGAATTTAGATAACTTGAACAGCATGGAGGAGAACTTTATCAAAGCCAAACAAATTCCAATGATTTTCTGATAATTACATAATGAGTAGTTACTTTTAATCAGATTTTGGTGTATTATAAATGTTTCATTACCGAAAAAAGTAAAATATGCGACAACTCTTGTTGACTGCCCGGACGATTTAGCTGCTGTGGGCGTATGTTTCGTTGCCTGGCAACCTATGTTTGTACTTTTGACAGTATTTACTTTTCATCATTATTATCTGTTTAATCATGAAAATATCTGTATCTTAGAATAATTGATAAATACAACATAAATATCATCGCATTATCACAAAACATGTTTTCATTATCCCCACTGAAGACCATTAGCAAGTTAATCGGGTTAATATTTAACTTAACTTTGAATCCGTGAGATATTCGCTGGATATTGATAGATGTAAAGAAAACTGCTGATGCATTCAGTGACACTGGGATAAATTAAACACAATACCAAAACACAATAAAAAATAGAGTTAAAGACCCAATAACAACACTCTTGTTGTAACTGAATAATATGTACCAATCATTATTCTGGTCAACTAATTTTACTATTTTACATTATAAATTTCATCTGAACTCACCTAATTTAAAAAATTGGAAAAATTTAACTACATGCCGTAACATGGTTTGAAAAGCTTTACGTAAACCTTTTCAAATGTAACTTAGATTTTAAAGTAGGCCTATTTTCGAACCCTCTGGACAAGTTAAATAGGATGTAATGGATAATTTACACAACAGGTAGGACACTTAAACATATAGTACTTAGAATAAGGCTATTTATTTTTTCTTGGGCTGTCAAGCCAGCAAGAGTGTTATTGTCCCTTTAAGGTAAAAAAAAAATAAACTCATTTCAAGTGTAATAGGTTACACTTCCGTCACATGTTCGGTAAACATATTTGTTATATTCTACAGGTAATCTCAGAAATTCTAGAAATTGAAATTGAACCGAGTGAATACTGCGAATTTTATGAAGTTTTCGTCTACCTTTTTTGGTCGCACACTTATGCAAAATTGAAATTTCAAATAAATTAGAATTGACAAAACTGATGTTAGGAGTTTCCGTGTGCATTCCATAACATGAAGGATCGTCCTATCATTATGAACGGTGATCCGCCTCCGCCCTTATCAAGTACTGGGATGACACCAACTGTTATCAAAAATCCCACTTGAGCGATTATTTTTATTAGCCATTAATGGGAGGATGGGTGAATAAATAAGACATTTTTATTAATATTGGTTGAGTTTTATTAGAGTGTATAAATATGGTGTGTATTTATTTATAAATTGACATATTTTACTTGATAATAAAATAATCTGGTCACTAGGTCTCAAGCTTTCATCTAATCAAATTAATTCTCATATATATATAATGCGGGTCAACCGTTTAGGATATTCCCCAGAAAACGCCCATAAGTGGCGCATCCTGACCCTGTTTCGATAAGTAATGAAATGGGGTTTAACGTCTCACTTTTCTGCAGCCCCCCCCCCCCCAGTCTAATGAAGACGCACATACGCCATGTACACAGGGACATTTTGCTCAGACAAGTTTGGTTTTACGTCCAATCCGAACAACTAGATGATGCTCATTACGTTGAATGGAAGCCGACCTTAATCCTACGCCTAGTCAACCCTTACCCATTAACGCATCAAAAGTAATATAGAATGCAAGCATGGGTTTTCTTACATATGTTGCAACCCTTCTGCAAATACAGGGGGGTAATGGAGCTATGGTGTGAGCGTATGTGGCATGGAGATAGAGGCATCTTCTCAACCTCGTGGGTTTCCTCCGGGCACTCCGGTTTCCTCCCACTGCTATGACCCCTACGCGCAAGCGAATTATTGAAATGACCTAGTTGTGTTGAATAGACATTAAACCCAATCTCTCTCTCTCTCTCTCTCACTCTCTCTCTCTGCAAATACACGGTAGCCATGGCAGCTCAGTAGGTAATGTACTATCTCAGTTATCAGTAGGTCCAGGGATCTATTCCTGTGTTGGGGAGAAAGTTCTCCGGGATGTTTACCTCGCATTGGTGCAAGGCGGAGATGCTTGCAAGGAACAGAGGTCTTGTGTCCATACTAGAGAACCATTGACATTTGGCATTAAATTGTTTCCTGAGACAAATTTCACCAATGTCACACGAGGGGTTGGGATGGCCTAGTGGTCCAGAGTGCCACACTTCGACTTATAGCTGGCCGGTCACCTCTGGCTTGCGGCTGTGGTTTCGAGCTCTAGTATGAGCGTATGTGATATGGAGATAGGGGCGACTTCTTAACCGCGTGGGTTTCCTCCGGGCACTCCGGTTTCCTCCGACTGCTAAAGACCTCTACGCGCAAGCGAATTATTGAAATAAAAATTGAAAACCATACGTTAGACCCAAAATGACATAGTTTGTGTCGAGTAGACGTTTAATCCTATTTCTCTCCCCCCCCCCCAATGTCACACTGTACCCCCGGCTTAATAAACCAGGTCGGTGCAGTAAAATTGACCTTTAAACCAAATGTCCTGCCTTTAAATCCCATTTCCTGCAGTAAAATAGGCCGTTAAACCCCATTTCCTGCATCCATTCATTCAGTCCCAATACAACTAAAAAACAACACTTTTCCTCTTCTTAATCCTCATGACGTCTTTTCATTTTATAATTCCAGGTTGATTGTCGTCTGCTGTTTGT
This sequence comes from Patella pellucida, assembly GCA_917208275.1. NCBI lineage: Eukaryota > Metazoa > Mollusca > Gastropoda > Patellidae > Patella > Patella pellucida. The sequence continues at coordinate 3,402,667 of OU795044.1, forward strand.
TTCGTCAGCCGCCGCCATCATGGATCAGAAGAGCGAGAACAACCACCTAGAACACATGAGTACGGCCATGTATAAAGGTCGCGACTACGTCATATATCTCATGTCCTTCCTGCTGTATCGCTTCACCAGATCTATCATAGTCACCTTCCAGAAATTCACCTGGGCTATAACAGGAGTCGAGAACATACGGCGGGATGCCCGACGGGGATTACAGTTCCGACAGAGTGCTCACGTTTTGGACATATTCTGGAAGCGGAAGTTCCTTCCTCACACGATTGCCGATCCCAAAGATTTTATAGCACTTCACAGTTGTTTTAAGCATCCTAACTACGTTTTAAAACCCAACGTTTCCCTGTACTGCATGACAAAAACAGACGCCATATTTGTTGAAACTCCCGAAGGAACGAATATTTACAAAAGTCAACAGCATAATTCGTATCTCTACGAAGCGCAGTTCACAAATGCCAAAAAGATAGTGATGATGCCATTAGCGTCTTTCCATAAGATAGCTTCCGATGTTGGTAATCCGAAGGTTCCGACTATATGGATATCCAGTACCGGACGATGTGGTTCAACTCTTTTAGGACAAGTGTTTTATCGTATTCCGGGAATGCTTCTATTATCGGAACCGGATGCTATAACGAATTTAGGATATTTGCATAAAAACCTGTCGCTGCAACAAGGTGAATACGAGCAGCTGCTGGCCAGTGCTGTTCGTCTTTTGTGTAAACCCGACGACAGGTATAGCATGATCTGTGTCAAGGCTCGTCCAAACGCAACAGCTCTTTCTGAAGATATAGCTCACATGTTTCCCCAGATTCGTCAAATCTTTATGTACCGGAACAGCCTAAAAACAGTCTGGTCGTACCTAGCTCTGTTGCAGACCGATCCGTCATCGCAAGCCCTGAGGTTCATCATGGACAATAAAGTCATCTCGACCATACTGCCCTTCTTCAGAACCGGTGTCTATAATTATTATGTGAAAGTGAACGCTAAAGAAATAGAGACAATCAAACCGTCCAAATTATCTACAGTGGGTATCTTTACCGCTGCCTGGGCTGCGGGGGTGTCTCGGTGTGTCGAGGCTCGGGAGAAGGGTATCCCTATCCTCCCTATCTTGTACGAAGACCTGATGAAAAATCCCGTTCAAAGTTGTATTGTTTTGTTTAATCGTTTAGATATCCGCAAAGAGTACTTATCGCTAGCTGCGGAAGCTTTCAAAGTGGACTACCAGAAATCCTCGGTGTTAGGACAAGGTTTGTTGACGTCTGACACGAGACGCGCCATTCCCACGGAGTGCCGAGTGGAAGCAGATACAATCCTTAAGAAATATAGTTTGCCCAAATTAGGAGAACGAGTTGAAGTGCCCGGATTATTACGTTTTGAATAAAGTGCTTTATATGTAACGCTTACAAGGGATAAGTTTACCTGACTCCTCGGTCTTCTAATTGACAATTTAGCCTTGCTCTTCCGCCTTCCAATTGACAATGTGCAGATATTCTGTAAATACAGACTAAAGTCCGCATCTATCTGTATAACAATGCGGCGCCGTGAATTCATATTGCGTTGTGTTAATGTATTGACGTGTAATAAACCTGGCTGATTGGTAATAACGAGAGAACTCTTTCTTCATGTTAATATTAAATCAGTAATTGTTATTCCATGTACTCTGTGCCGCTGTGTTGGTAACTTAAATGATAACAAATAACATTCGCTGGACGTCTTTTGGTTTCCATCTAAAAAGAGTTGTCGTCCGATTCCTTTTTAATACGGCGACATTTAAATGTCTTTATCCTTAACAATCCGTCGTTTGATGTTTGTGGGCGCTCCACTTTATCATCTCGTTGGCTAAAGATTTATACACATGATGTAAAGAAGGGGAAGCCTATTGGTTTTTAAGAAGTCAGATAACTTTATCGATACCTTAGCAGTTAAAACAGCGACCCGATTGACACTATACAGGTTTACACAGAAAGTTTTATTTTCCTGCCTTTTAGTATTCAACAATTTCTCATAATTATTTGCGGAATTATGTTGAGGGGCGTATGCTGGCAAACTATTTTGTAGACGCGTCAGAAAAGAACAGAATATAAATCTAGATATAGTTGTTTGTATATTTTGTACAGATATTTCATATTTTATACCCGCTTTTATAGAAAAAAATACAGAAATTTATTTACAGTAATAATCAGATTTAGTTATGATTCTACCATGAGGTCTATAAGCCTGACAAGGAAAAGTGTACATTCGTTCGGATGGGATGGAAAACAAAGCTCTCTTTCAGTGCCGGACTGGTGGGCCGAAGGCCCAATTGCCAAACCTGTGACAAGGCCCACGAGCAAATGGCGGGCGAAGCCCGCCTACGAGCGCCGAATGCGCAAGCGCTCGAGAGGGGTCTGTTGGGGTTCTCCCCCCAGAAAATTTTGAAAAATAGACAGCCGCAAACCCATTTTTCAAGCACCTCAGGCCAGAGCAGCGGATGGAGATATATGGTGACCTGCGAGCACTTTAATCACACATCCTCAAATACGAATAGAGAAATCAAATTTGTCATAGTCAAGAATTCACAGAATTTGTCATATTCAACAGTACTGATAGTATGATAGATATTCACTGTTCAGAAAATTAGTATGATAGATATTCACTGTTCAAGGGTAAAGAATCATTATCCTATCCTTCAATTAAATCTATCTTTCTGCTTTCCTTTCCTTTCCCTGTTTCATCTCCTCTCCTCTTTTACTACCTTTTCTTTTTCTTCTTTTTACTTTTTTGAGGCTTAGGCCCATATTTTTTTTTCGGCTTAGGCCCACTTGCATTGGCAAGTGGGCAAGTGGGCCCAATCCGGCACTGCTCTCTTGTACAACAGCAATGGGAGATCCTGTGTCCGGGTAACAGTTCCTCACTGCACCAATCTTCATTGGCCTAGTCGGAGCAGAGAGAGAGAGAGAGAGAGAGAGAGAGAGAGAGATGGGTTTAACGCCCACTCGACACAAACTAGGTCATCTCGGGACTAACAAATGGTTTAACTTTATTTCAATAATTGGCTTGCGGTCTTTAGCAGTGAGAGGAAACCGAAAGACCCAGAGAAAACCCAAGAGGTTGGACAGGCGATCCTATTCCTTGTCATATACAACTGGGGATTCGAAACCACGCCAGTTCAAATATCAATGACAGGCTTTATGATACAGCACCCACGTGCTAACCATTCGGTTATCCAACCCCCCTCGGGGCAGAAAAGTTGGAGGTTAAACACCATTCATTTCATATTGATATAAGAGAAGGCCGTAGTACACTGCACCCGTCTAGGTTAGCCCTGGAGGACGTTAAAGTCCATCTTCAACAATTATTTAGCGCATTTGGACTGGAGGGGGGAATGATGATGTGGGTGGGGGAGGATTGCTAACTTCTATAAATCTATGACCTTTGAAAGATTATAAAGCGTCTATAACAACTGATGACATGTGTTTATTTTGTAATATGAGACAAGGGAGATAAAAGGCATCAGGATGGGTTTTTTTCGATTTTGAGGGGTGACCCGTGTTCGACAGTGAACTAGAAAAGGGAGCAAACTCCATTTAAACAGGTTTTACAAATTAAACACCCACCTCAACAAAGGAAACAATTTGGGTAATTATTTGACAAGGACAGCTCTCTATTCGTTCGGTTGGGACAAAAAAAAAACGATACCCGGCATACACATTGGCGTGCACGTAAAAGATCCCCTGGCAGTTGGAATTCGATATAAGAGTAGACCGTAGCGCCGCTGTCCGGGCAAAATTATCCTTATAGCACACTGTATGGCTTCATTAGCCCAGTTGGAGTAGAACAGTAGGACGTTTAACATCATTTCATTTCATTTGATTTTGGGTAGTTATTATTATTATTTACAGGTATCTAATGTATATTTAGATGCGGACTAACCTTCAAATGTTACCTCGTGTTGTGTTGAAGGTCTTAAAGTCACACATATCAACCGATATCTTTTTTTTTCAGCTGAGTTTCCCCCAGTCGTTAGCCCAGTAGAGGGTAGAGGGCCGGTCAAAGACAGTATCTAGTCGTTCGGGTGGGAAAAAAACTGAGGTTCCGTGCTCGGATTACGTAAAAGAACCGTTGATAATTGGAAATTGAAATAAGAGTGAGCTACAGAGAAAGAGAAAGAGAGAGTGGAGAGAGAGAGAGATGAAATGAGGATTATCGTCCACTCGACACAAACTAGGTCATTTCGGGACTAACAAATGGTTTTAATTTTACTTCAATAATTTGCTTGCGCGTGGGGGTCTTTTGCAGTGGGGGAAACCGGAGGACCCGGAGAAACCCACCGAGGTTCACGTGCAACCGGAGATTTGAAACTACGCCAGTTGACTAAATGACAGGCTTATAAATATGATATGGCGCGCATGTGCTTTACCATTCGGCCATCCACCCCCTACATATATATAGGGTAGGGTACCCTTGATAACGTCATCGGTAATACAGCATGATGCAATGGGGTTTAAAGTCCCGCTCTTGTGCTCCAACCAGGCTAACGAAGACGGACAAACGCCATACAGTGTGCATACTCCTCGCAACGTTTCGTTTGATTAAAGCAAGGATTTATCGGGCCATTGTTTCAGGAATATGAGGAATCTTATAATTAGTGCAGGGCAAGGCCGTAATCAAGCGGGGGTGCAGGGGGTACGTTGCACCTCCAGAGAAATAAGGCGCACTGAGAAATCCCCCGCCCCCTCTACAAACAAAATTCGACAGTCTTTCAATTATAAAATGATGCACTTGATTATGATCAATATCAGTAACTTGGGCATTATATTGGCGCCCCACAACTCTGCTGCACTCCCCCACTTTTCAAATCCTACATACGCCCCTGCTCTAGGGTAATATAGTAGCATGATGTAAGGGTGTACGCCCCTGATCTAGGGTAATATAGCAGCATGATGTAAGGGTGTACGCCCCTGATCTAGGGTAATATAGCAGCATGATGCAAGGGTGTACGCCCCTGCTCTAGGGTAATATAGTAGCATGATGCAAGGGGTGTACGCCCCTGCTCTAGGGTAATACGGCAGCACGATACAAGGGTGTACGCCCCTGCTCTAGGGTAATACGGCAGCATGATGCAAGGGTGTACGGACCTGCTCTATGGTAATACGGCAGCATGATGCAAGGGTGAAGTTTAGAAAGTTTTATATCTCAAGGGTGAAGTTTAGAAAGTTTTATATCTCAATATAACATCGAACTATTCAGGACAACTGACACATGCCGGACATCTTTTACCATTCCAATCAAAATAATTCTGGATATATTCAGATGGTTTGCAGGGTATGGTATTATTAACATAAGCACACATCACACTGGGGCACGGGACAACAAGAAACGGTTGTGTTTTCTGAAAGATTGAAAAAAAAAATAAAAAAAAAAAATAATTGCGTCCTGTACAATAATCGTTTAAATGTAGGTTTCTCCACTAATGAAGACGGGCATATGATCTGTCCCAACAGCAGCACTATAGCCTACTCTCATTACGAAATGAAAAGAAATAGGGTCTACCGTTTTGTCGTCCCATCCGAACGACTATACCTTGTCCCTTGCTAAGCCACCGTCCCTTACAATAAAAAAATTCGATGTACGGGGATCTTTACCGTACTGCTTCACTGACAACTTCAAAAGGGAGAAACCAAGCTGGAACACGATGCCAGCTGGTGAGGGAACTAAGTGTGATAGAGAGAGTCAGCATACCCTACCCTACATGCAGTATAAAGTGTGATAGAGAGAGAGTCAGCATACCCTACCATATACATGGAATATAAAGTATGATAGAGAGGGAGTCAGCATACCCTACCCTACATGCAGTATAAAGTGTGATAGAGAGAGAGTCAGCATACCCTACCCTACATGGAGTATAAAGTGTTATAGAGAGAGAGTCAGTATACCCTACCATATACATTACATCTACAGTATTGTACTTACAGTTGGGTCGAGTTTTATAGATGCATCAGTAGCAGGAACTGCATCTCTTTTAGCAATCGCTTCAATATAAGGTAGTCTGCTACAGGTTGCACAACCGGCACATTTCATTCCATTAAAGGTAAAATAACTTGTATGTGTCACCACACCAGCGTCCAGACACATGCTATTAAAGGCACAGTCCACAATAGGACAGATTCTCAGCTAGAAAATAAAAGTTGTATGTGTCGCTACATCAAACTCGAGGCGTCATATATTAAAGGCACTGTCCACAATATGTCAGTATTTTAAATTATAAATTTAGAACATAGGCCTGTCAGGCAATAACTACACGGCCACAAGCAGAATTTTGAACTGAGGCAAAACAAATCACAATATTCCAAATAGAGACAAAAGAAACACAAAAAATGACACCCGTAGAGCCCTCAAACGATTTCTGTGACGTGGGCAATCGATGATCTTTTCAGAATTTCAAAACGATTCGTCCTTTCAAATAAAAAGTGTCCAAGTAATCATCAACAAGGAGAGGAAGAAGCGGTTGTTTGGTTAATATCGTCCTAAGTATTGCACAGCGTGGTCGACAAGAAACCATATAGATCCACCAACTCTATCAAAAATTAACCATATTCGCCAACTCTACACTTCATATCACAAATTAACCCTATAGATTCACCAAGTCAACACATCATGTCAAAAATTAACCCTATAGATTCACCAAGTCAACACATCGTATCAATAATTAACCCTATAGATTCACCTACTCTACACATCATATCAAAAATTAACCCCATAGATTCACCAAGTCTACACATCATATCAAAAATTAACCCTATAGATTCACCTACTCTACACATCATATCAAAAATTAACCCTATAGATACACCTACTCCACACATCATATCAAAAATTAACCATATAGATTCACCAAGTCTACACATCATATCACAAATTAACCCTATCGACTCACCAAGTCTACACATCATATCAAAAATTAACCCTATCGACTCACCAAGTCTACACATCATATCAAAAATTAACCCCATAGATTCATCAAGTCAACACATCATATCAAAAATTAACTCTAGATTCACCAACATTGACAGAATTATGATTTCCGAGGGAATGATGGATAATATGGTTTTTGGTTTTTGATACTCACAGAATTAAGCAGACCATTTCCAATAACCGCACCATTCACTGAAATGTGTAATGAGACTAAAAATGAGAGAGAGTGAGAAATGGGGTTTAACATCCACTCGACACAAACTAGGTCATTTCGGAACTAACATGGTTCAATTTTATTTCAATAATTCGCTTGCGCGTAGGCGTCATTAGCAGTTGGAGGAAACAGGAGGCCCGGGAAAAACCCACGAGGTTGGACAGGCGACCCCAATCCTTGGCACGCATAGCAGGGGATTTGAAACCACGCCAGTTGACTCAGTGAAAGGTTTTATGACACAGCGCGCACGTGCTAACCATTCGGCTACCCAACCCCCGAGACTAGATTAATTCAACTTTCAATCTTAAAGGAGCTAAATCGCTAATATTTGGGTCCTAGAAATTGACAAAAGTGGATCGCAACGCATATACCACTGCAATATGAATGTATATAAACTGATTTACATTCAATGGTTTCAGTTTTACTTCATTTTCAAATCAGTTATGTTAGGCGAAAAAACTCATAAATCTCAATCAAGTGCAAACTTCTAGCGTCTGGTTATTCCAGTCTACATATACGCCGTTTGGTCTAATGCAATGTGAGAGCCTCGTTTCTCTGATTCGTGTACCAATGTTAAGGAAAATATTTTATCTTAAATATCGGATATCAGAAGCTCATCTTTTCTCGGTAAGTTTACATCACCAATGTTGATTTAAATTGACAAATAATTCGCGTTTTCGATGTGGAAGATTTTTGAGGATGTTGAGTTGATTTACGGACTAAGCTCTTTTAAAGGTGCAATAACACTCTTGCTGGCTTAACAGGTCCAGATTTTTTTTTAGCCTTATTCTAACTACAAGATGTTTAAGTGTCCAACCTGTTGTGAAATTATCCATTACAACATATCTTACTTGTCCAGAGGGTTCGAAAATATGTTTAAATCCAAGTTGCATTTGAAAGTGCTTACGTAAAGCTTTTCAAACCATGTTACAGCATGTAGTTGAATTTTTCCAATTTTTAAAATTAGGTGTGTTAAGATGAAATTTGTATCATTTTTTAATTGAAATATTATAAAATAGTACAAATTGTTGACCAGAATAAAGATTGGAACATATTATTCAGTTACAACAAGAGTGGTATTGGGGCTTTAAAGGTACATTATATGTAAAAAGAAAATCGACTGCATATTGTCGGTAATTCTTCTCGCTTCCACGTGTTATCTACCACCTAGACAGAAAGAATAACATGGGGTTTAACGTTCTACGCTTCTGCACCTAACCTGGGCTAATTGAAGACGGGCACATGCCATACAGTGTGCTATAAGGGAAATTTTGCCCGGACAGCAACTGAATTCCATCTCCTAAGGGATATTTTACGTGCACGCCAATGTGTACACGGGACCTCGGTTTTTCGTCCAGACACTCGACAGGTGAAACAAACTTTTTCTGGGCCTATCGTTCAAAATAAAACTGTTCATAATTTGAAGTTTATGGCAGGCTTATAAAGGAATCAATGAATGAAATGGGGTTTAACGTCCTACTGTTAGCTAATAAAGGAATCAATGAATGAAATGGGGTTTAACGTCCTACTGTTAGCTAATAAAGGAATCAATGAATGAAATGGGGTTTAACGTCCTACTGTTAGCTAATAAAGGAATCAATGAATGAAATGGAGTTTAACGTCCTACTGTTAGCTAATAAAGGAATTCTTACCAGTTGAAATGACGAGGATTGTAAAAACCGTGAAATACTTCATGATCGCAGCACTAACTTAAAGACAATAAAATATAACCTATATTATATCATTAAACTATGTCAAACATAGATAAGATAAGCATAAGGTGCGGTCGAATTCCACACAATTCTTGTATACGCGGTATCCAAATCACGTTCTTCTTCTAGGTAAATTCACGAATTGTCGAAAAGTGGTTCAATCGTCCTCCCCGGCGATGTCATTTTCCGACGTGATTTTCCCTTGTCAGTGATGCAGAAGGAGGGCCTGACAAGGACAGCAGACTAGTCGTTCGGATGGGACGAAAAACCGAGGTCCCGTGTACACGTTGGAGTGCACGTAAAAGATCCTTTGGCAGTTGGAATTGGATATTAGCGTAGGTCGTAGTGCCGCTGCCCGGGCAAAATTTCCCTCATAGCACACTGTATGGCGTATGTCTGTTTTCATTAGCCCAGTGCGGTGCAGAACAGTAGGACGTTAAACCTCATTTCATTTCATACTAACACTATTTGCGTACAAGGAGCGGCCATTTGGTCCGGCAGTTTGAGTCAGATTTGTACGACATTTGAATTCAACCTTCATCGATGTGTAACGGTGATATATCAGGCGCGGACAAAGGGGTGAAGGGTGCCCCCCCCCCCCCCAATTTCTTGCGGTGTCCGTCAATAATTTGCCCCATAAACTCATGTTGCTAAACGACTTAACAGTCAGTTTAGGTCGGAAATCGTAATCTACCCTGAAACGAGCCGGTTTGTGACTTGGTTGATTAACCTTCAGCCCACCCATCGAGGGCCAGGCTTCGCAGCACGACCCCCCCGCCCTTTCAGAAAATCCTGTATCCGCCCCTGTATAACAAAACGTTTTTTAAAATTGAATACAAATTGTGACTTCTGACGGACTCAGAGACTAAAAAAGCGATTTTTCGAACAAACGGAGGCTATAGTTCAGGAAGTTACGTTCGGATATACGCGGTTCCGGTTACCGTCAGGAACCAAAATCTTTTGTACCTCAGAAAAAAGATCTTTCACATAGAATGATTCTTAATCTGTCGAACCCAACAAAATAAGTTGAATGTTGAATATACATGTATCCATTTTAAAATTGACACACTAAATTCTGTGATGAGGTTAATTTGACTTTAAAGTTACTTTCCCAGAAAAATATATATATATATATGGGGTGGGGGGTATTTCCAATACAGAGAGAGAGGAAAATAGGGTTTGACGTCCACTCAACACAACTAGATCATTTCGGGACTAACATTTTGTTTAATTTTATTTCAATAATTCACTTGCGCGTTGGGGGGTTTAGCAGTTGGAGGAAACCGGAGTGCCCGTAGTAAACCCACGAGGTTAAGAAGGCGCCCCTATATCCATGCCACATACGCTCACACCAGGGCTCGAAACCACAGCCACAAGCCAGAAGTGGCCGGCCAGCTAAAGGTCGAAGCGCGGCACTCTAGTCCACTAGACCACCCCAACCCTCAATTTCCAATACAAGTATGGCAATTTTGGTATATATGGAAAGTAGAAACATCCAATCTTTCTAGCAAAATACTGGATTCAATATTTGATTTTTGTGATACGTTTTCAAATAAAATAAACCCGACAATTATGGATGTGTGCTGGAGTGACGTCAAGACTTTCACACGAGAAGATCCGAGCGTTAGTGAGCGCTTGATGACCTGGCAAACTTCAAGTTTTCTTTTACTGGCACGCGCACAGGTACTATTTCGTTTTCTTTTATAAGTCCCCAAATCTGGGATTTCGTGCGGAGGTGGTTCGGAGCTAACAGTCAGTGAAGTACAACATTTTTGCCACTGTACCTGTGTATCGCTAATTATAAACCGAATGTGTGAAGAAAGTTGATACAAACTGAGTTGATTCACGCTCAATTTGCTGATAAACAAACCATGGGTTTTGAACTTACGCATAGCTATATCCATACACCGAGAAAAATTACCTAGTCTCGGTGAAAAGAACCATGGTCATCTGGTAGAAAATTACTTTTGTATTTTTTGGAACGGAAAACAGTGTTTTTAGAAGCAAACTAACCTGCCGCACATGATGAAGTCATTATACTAATAAACATAGGTTGCCAGGCAACGAAACATACGCCCACAGCAGCTAAATCGTCCGGGCAGTCAACAAGAGTTGTCGCATATTTTACTTTTTTCGGTAATGAAACATTTATAATACACTAAAATCTGATTAAAAGTAACAACTCATTATGTAATTATCAGAAAATCAATGGAATTTGTTTGGCTTTGATAAAGTTCTCCTCCATGCTGTTCAAGTTATCTAAATTCATTGAAACTCAATATACTTGTTCGTCTCATGACTTTCAACAATTTATATAAATTTAAAGTCAATCGGATATTAACTTTAGCCTCTAGAGCGTCCACAAAATTTTGAAAGTGATCAAGGGCCATAACTCAGTCAGTAATTATCTGAAATTGCTGAAAATCAATAGGCTTCTTCGTCTCATGACTTTAAACACTGTGTATAAATTTAAAGTCAATCGGTTATTAACTTTAGCCTCTAGAGCGTCCACAAGATTTTTATAAGCGATAAAGGGCCATAACTCTGACAGTAATTATCAGAAATTGCTGCAAATCCATAGGCTTCTTAATTTAATGACCTTAAACACTGTGTATAAATTTAAAGTCAATTGGTTATTAACTTTAGCCTCTAGAGCGTCCACAAGATTTTTTTATGTGATCAAGGGCCATAACTCTTGACAGTAATTATCGGAAATTGCTGAAAATCAATAGGCTTCTTCATTTCATGACCTTAAACACTATGTATAAATTTAAAGTCAATCGGATATTAACTTTGGCTTCTAGAGCGTCCATAAGATTTTTTAAGTGATCAAGGGCCATAACTCTGACAGTAATTATCGGAAATTGCTGAAAATAAATAGGCTTCTTCATTTAATGACCTTAAACACTGTGTATAAATTTAAAGTCAATTGGTTATTAACTTTAGCCTCTAGAGCGTCCACAAGATTTTTTTATGTGATCAAGGGCCATAACTCTGACAGTTATTATCGGAAATTGCTGAAAATCAATAGGCTTCTAAATTTAAAGTCAATCGGTTATTAACTTTAGCCTCTGGAGCGTCAACAAGATTTTTTAAAGAGATCAAGGGCCATAACTCCGATTGTAATTATCGGAAATTGCTGAAAATCAATAGGCTTCTTCGTCTCATGACCTTAAACACTGTGTATAAATTTAAAGTCAATCAAATATTAACTTTTGCCTCTAGAGCGTCCACAAGCAATTGTGGACGCCGGACCGACGGACGGACGGACGGACCGACGGACGGGGGCGACGGCAATATACGACCACATTTCAATGTGGGCGTATAATAAAAGGCGAGACCTCTTTTTGAGGCGCAGTCTTACGCTGAGAAATGGGTCAGGGTCAAAACATACGTTTGCCTTATAAGAAACAAGTAAAAGGATAAATACCTACGATGAAAAAAAATAAAAAAATTCGGATTATAACATTGTCTTGTATATGCAATGAATTCTCCCCCGGCTTCACACCCGTGGCACAAACATGACCTCTATTAAACTATTTTTTATAGCAGGGTTTCCCTCCCATATTCAATGTTTTAAAAAAAGATTTGAGACAAAATTTGGATAGTTTGAGTATGTTTTTAGTCCAAATATATCATCAAAACACAAAGTTTTTTTCGCGGGAAGAAACTTTAAAAATGTATATGACTGTGTACCGTGCGTAGCTAACGTACGAAAATTAAATGTAGCTGGCTTTTTTTCCCGCACGTATACAGTAAATAGCCATTTTGCTCAGTAATCCCCGCCGGAATTTGGCTATTTTTAAAATTGCGTTAAAGATTTAAATTTTTGTTTAGAAATAAATCAACTATTAGTTGATCCCCATGCTAAAAACATTTGCAGAATTGATTGTGTATATGTGAAATAGACCAGACTGAGGCACAAAATAGTGCCAATAGGGCGGCCCCGCGTGTGTCAAATGTCCGTTTAAACTTGCTAATTCTGTTAAAATCCCATTCTTCTGGGGATTTATTATTCAATCTCGAGTTGTGTCCCGTGTTATTGCACAGACAACCCTGATACGACGCAGGTTTTTTGTTTGTCGAAATCATTTTACTTTCATTTGTTTGTTTATAAACTGAAATCTGTGCGTTGACCTCGCGACCTGTGACTTTTAGATAACTTCATATGGATATCATTAATTTCATGGCTATTCACTGTGTCAGAGTCACTTCTCTGCAGGAACAGTAGGGTGAGTCTGTCGTTCAGATTGGACTCTGTACCTGTTGCCTTCACTTAGCAACAATATCTTAAAGCCAGAATTTAAAATGTTCTAAGAAAGTCAAAACATAATTATTTCTACGTGTATGTCTTTTTCTCAATAGGTCATTAATGGGCATTTTTTCCCAAGCTAAAAAATCACTGACACAGGAAATAACAACAAAATTACCCCCCTTGTTTTCCTATTGACAACATTGACGGCCATGTTCAAACGTTTGAATTTTGAAGTTCAAAATGATATTTTTGCCAATTTCACAGCTGGCAATAGTGAATTATAGGATTTATAGGATTATTCTTTAACAAGGTAGGACTGTTTATGGATACAGTCTATTTTAAGGCTTTTTTGAAATAAATTTAAAAAAATATAACTTAATGGGGAAGACCAACGATTTTCTACAAGGTTTCCATAAATCTGAAATATAGAATGTCAGCTGTTTCGTAACCTGGCTGTTTCGTACTTAGTTCATTCGTACCTCACGTAAGCTGTTTCGTACCTTTGAAAATTTCAACTTTTACATGTGCTTAAACTTAAGCGTCCTCACTTGAGCTGTTTCGTACCTTCGTATCAATAAAGAATAGAAATAGTGGATGCTTGCTGTATCACTGAAGTACACTAAAAGTCATCCTCCTCGCAGTGTTCCGTTTGATTAGAGCTATCAGGAATATGACTAAAAGTATGCAAAATCATGTCTGTGTGAAGGTTTATATCAACATTTTTGAGTATGGTAGCTTGGGAATTGGGTTGTCACGATTGAGTCATAGTCGATTCGCCGCCTTCCAAATTAGGCATGGCTATACTACGAAATGTGTAAAATTGTTGTTTTTGGTGCGAAATAGCTGTCAACAGCCACGCATTTATAGGAGACATGATAATATCACGGACCTTATAATACTAGGACTGAATGCGGGAAGTTGGCGATGCCTTTTTACGAGCGATACAATTCCTCAGAACGCGGGAATGCTTCAATGCCTTACTCAGCCCAAACGCTTAACAAAATATCAAAACTATACTATAATCTTTAGTACATATTGTTTATTGCCAACCGTTTGTGATGCCGAACACATTCAACATACAACCGTTTGTGCCGCCTGACCCTTTGAAGTTAATAATCACTCACTCGCTTAATGGGTTCAGTAATCAACACCAGATTATAAACAACAAAGGCAGATCGCGGTGCTTTGGTTTTTTTTTTGCCAACTATATTTTTAAATATTGCAGACATTTGTATAAAATTCCCGTAGTGGTTGGATATTATCAAGTCGTCGTGTATAAATCGTGTTTCAACTTTCTTTGAACAACCCTAGAAAAGGTACTAACCATGTTTCAACTTTATTTCAACAACACATAGGAAAAGGTACGAATCAATCTGAGGTACGAAACGAGGTACGAAAGAACTAGGTACGAAACAGCCAGGTTACGAAACAGCCTGCACCCGAAATATATATTGATAAATAATCCCCTCTGTAACACAAGTAAAACAGTTTTTGTAAGGGAGAAAATAATTTTTATTAAGACCGGAAGTGACATAGTTAGTTCAACACACTCACTGGGCTCTATAGTAAGCATAATTACAATTTGTCTACAGAAGATACAAGATAACTAAGCGAAGCTACCCTATTCTTGTTGTACATTAATGGAAAACACAAACACAGTATCCAAGATAAAATGTGAATAGAGAGAAATAGGGTTTAATGTCCACTGGACACAAACTAGTTCATTTCGAGACTAACATATGGCATTAGTTTTATTTCAATAATTCACTTGCGCGTAGGGACCTTTAGCAGTGGGAGGAAACCTGAGGACCCGGAGAAAACCCACGAGGTTGGAAATGCGGCCCTACTCCTTGTCACTACATGTGTTAGAGACCGCACCACTCAACCTGAACACAGAACATAAAATAACAACATTCAATCTCAACCCACACAATGTTAAATTTTATACAGTAGAATTATTGCATACATTTTAAAAGCCAATTTTCCTATCTACTGTAAATCCTCTAATAAGCGCCGGGCCTCTAATAAGCGCCGGGGGGTCAAGGGTAGTTGAGAAAATAAGCGCTGGGTCTCTAATAGACATTAGATTGCTTTTGAACAAATGCCGTAATTCAAAAGATTTTCCGGCCCAATGTCCATGGTAAATGACGGCTTTACCCTAAATTCAATTTGGAAATAAGCGCCGGGCCTCTAATAAGTGCCCGGGGGTCAAGGGGTGCTTAAAAAATTAGCGCCCAGACGCTTATTAGAGGAAATACGGTACACTGTTTTAAAAGACATGTTGTAGAACTGTAAAGATTTATACAATCTGTTGTCATAGCAACAAGAAACTGCAAACAGTAGGAAATGAATCCATCCACAAGGTTAATAATCACAATGTTTCCAGGCTTTCAAACAATTCATTTTTCTACCCACTCTAGGCTGTTTTCACGTAACACACAGCACTGTATCGTTATCCAGTCTTTTTCCGTGTAATACACAGCATTGTACCGTTATTCAGTCTTTTTTATGTAATACACAGTATTGTATCGTTATCCAGTATTTTTTTATGTATTACACAGTATTGTTTTGTTATCCAGTCTTTTTTATGTAATACACAGTATTATTTTGTTATCCAGTCTTTTTCTATGTAACACACAGTATTGTTTTAAAAATCCCTAGACGAAAATACCCTGTTTTTTTTTTTAATCCCATCGACTCTTTTTTCTTCGTTTTGAATCGGATGAATTTGCCGCCTGGGGATTCAATGGTTCATGGAACGTAGCCTTTTGTCCAAGCCCTCCGCCCATCAGTGATGGAACACCCTCAGTCGTCGACGTCACAAAGTTAGATTTAAACTGAGCCTGAAAAGAGAAATTTTTGTTTGAAATAAATCAATTCTCACTAGGTCTGTACAAATCTGCTGGTCTGTGTTTTGTCAGAGTCATCTAGATGTGAATGAATGAATGAAATGGGGTTTAACGTCCTACTGTTATGCATTTAACCTGAGCTAATTGAAGACGGGCATACAGTGTGCTTTGAGGAAACTTTTGCCCAGGCAGCAGCGCTACGGCTGACTCTTATATCGAATTCCAACTGCCAAGGGATTTTTTAGGTGCACTCCAATGTGTACACGGGACCTCGGTTTTTCGTCCCATCCGAACAACTAGACAGCTGTCCTTGTCCGGCCCTCTGTCGGTGCAGAACAGCAGGACGTTTAATCCAATGTATACTTGAGGCCTCGTTTTTTTGTCCCATCCGAACAACTAGACAGCTTTACGTGTCAGGCCCTCTAATCTAGATGTGTGAACTATTTAAACTACTATTCGGTCTAGAGCCAGAGTAACGTAGATGTGTGAATTATGTAGTCCGGTGGCTGAAGGGGGGGCATTGCCATCCGAGCTGTGAATTTATGAGACCAAGTTTTTCTAGACACTTATTTACAGAATGGCAATCCTAAAAAAAATTATTTTATTAATATGTCAACATAATGACATCCCCACCCCACCCCCCTACACACACCCACGGCCATACAGACATTAGACCCCCCATATCTCGAAAACGCCCCTCACACGCCTGTCCATCACCCAGATTCGGAATCTACGCGAAAAACTGGTCTAGAAAAACTTGGTCTCATAAATTCACAGCTCGGGTGGCAATGCCCCCCCTTCAGCCACCGGACTAGTAAGGATGGTATACTAGTTCTTTATAAATATTAAGTAAGAGTAATCCAAAACAATTTGAACAAGCCAACAGTGAGGCTGATGTTCCCTGGCGAAACCTCAAAATAAATAGATGACACATATCAATTAATCGCACATTTATTTTTTTCAAAAGCATTGAGCAATCAAACTATACACAAAGTTTCATCACTCTCTATCAGTTTGAACATCATACCTCATTGTGTTCAAAAGAACATGCTCATTATCAAACTTAGTCAAGGTATTGATGTAATGAAACTATACCCCAAGTTTCATCACTCTCACTAATTTAGAACTAGAGTTATCGTGTCCCAAAGTTTAAACCAATCAAATTACTTATCTCTGCTTACCTTAAGCAGAAAATGCTCCTCTCCGAACTCCATCAAGGTATGGACCTAATAAACAGACAGACAGACAGACAGATCTATTTTAATAGGGCCCTGCTTTCTTCAAAAGGCGGGGGGCAATATCATAAACTCTGATGGGATATAAGTCATAATAAACTTGATACAGTGACTCCAGTAGTACCGGTAGCAGTGTTTAAAAATTAAGTCATGGGTATTACAAAACCATCTTTTATACTATCTAACGTCTCGTAAGTAAAAACTTACTTCTTAAGTTAGTTGCCTTCTCTGATACTTACGAAATGTTAGATAGTATAAAAGATGGTTTTGTGAGACCCATGACTTTATAGTAGTTCTTAGCAAGGACAGTTTGAGTGGTGATCAGGCAGTTGCAAATATTTAAAAGAACGGCTGGCATTGCCAGGCAGGATACGCCCACATTTTCGACACATGGATAGAGAACAAGCAATACCAAATGAGATTTTTGCTACAATCAAAGGCCATAAGTCATTAAGTTAAAATTTGACATGCGCAAATATCGAAAAGAATCAAGATCTTTGGGTTATAAACATGCATTTCAAGTTTCATCAAAATCAAATTAAAATTGTGACCTCTACATCGTCCAATTTTCTCGAAATTCGAACTCAAACCTTCCGTAGGGTGTAACGGTGATATAGTAGTCAAAGGGTTTAATAATCGGATAACAATTGAGACCTCGGACAATCAGCGGCCATAATTCAGGAAGTTACGATCCGAAATGCGCAAATATTGACAGGAACCAAGATCTTTGGGTTATTAACATGCATGTTAAGTTTCATCAAAATCGTTTCAAAATTGTGACCTCTATAGTTTCATAAAATTCAAATAAGAATTGTGACCTGTAAAGAGTCCACAAACAATTGTGGACGGACGGACGGACCGACAGACAGACGGACGGACTGAGGGTGGGCTGGCAGTGGCGACGACAATATACGTCCACATGAAAATGTGGGCGTATAAAAAATGACTTTCTAATTGTGGTTTGTATTATTGATTTGTATTTCGTTTAAGACTAGGGGTGGGCAAATGGAGGTTGAATTTTGGGAACGTGTGTTTTCTAAGGTGATTTTGGCTGCTGAATCGTTTCCAAAATTCGACCTCCATTTGCCCACCCCTATAATAAGACAGGATCATCAAGTCTACTTACTGTTAAAGCAGCTTTCATGGCCGATAATCTGTCACTTCTTCCCATAGAAGCAGATGGTCGATATGTTGTAAGACTGGAGGAATCTTGACTACTTGTACTCTAGTATATAGAAATACAACAATAAAAGACTTGTAAAACATGACTATAATCTATCAAGTGGAAACCGTGCTTGATAAGTTCTGAATACATTTTCTTTTGTTTTATTAAATTAAGCAGATTCACCAGGCTTTGAACCTGGTGTTGAATGAGAAAACTTATCATGCTTTCTCTCTTGTCAAAGGGGGGGTTGGATGGCCGAATGGTTAGCGCTCGCGCTGTATCTTAAAGCCTGCCATTGAGTCAACTAGCGTGGTTTCGAATGCCCGGTTGTCCGTGACAAGGAGTAGGGTCACATTCCAACCACTTGGGTTTTCTCCGGGTCCTCAGGCTTCCTCCCACTGCTAAAGACCCCTACGTGCAAGTGAATTATTGAAATAAAATTAAACCATATGTTAGTCCTGAAATGACCTAGTTTCTGGCTTGCTTCATGACACATACGCTCACACTAGGGCTCAAAACCACAGCTGCAAGCCAGAGGTGACCAGCCAGCTAGAGGTTGAAGCGCAAGACTCTAGACCACTAGGCCATCCCAACCCCCTACTTCTGGAATTGGAATTGGATTCTCTCAGTTCCGAAAATAGTGTCAATCGATTGAATAGGAGAATTTGTGCTACAGGATAAAATATACATCAACAAATCATGGCAGCTGAAACATATATTTGTTACTTAAAATACGTCACGATTCTACTCACACCACCTCAGCTGTTGAGACTGACAAAACTGTGACAGGACTGAATTCCGCGTAACTCGATTGCAATTCTGTTAATTCTGGACGTTCTGGACTGTGAATCAAACATCCCCATAGAAACAAGGTAAAGCTACTCACACTTTCTGAACCCAATCCTGGTCGTTCTTTAAAACCGAGACCCTTGCCTCCGCCTCCTCCTTTTATAACCGCTTTACCTTTTCCTTTTTTATAACGATTCTTGTTAAACCATGGACACTGAAATAAAATAAATAAATAAATAATAATCTTTATTTTTACAAATCTAAATGGTAGTGTTATTTTTAAAAACATCCTGAGAAACTGAACGGTCGTTAAGTAGGCAATCGATGTCAAAACTAAACCTTTTTTTTTAAAACGCCCACATTTTCATTTGGACGTATTATGTCGTCGCCCCTGTCCGTCCATAATTGTTTGTGGACTCTCTACAGGTCACAATTCTTGTCCAATTTTGAAGAAACTTGAAATATAGGTTTATCCCCAAAAGATCTCGGCTGCTTTCGATATTGGCATGTATCGGATCAAAACTTCATGGATTATGGCCCTTGATTGTACGAAAAGTCACGTTTTTAACTTGTGGACCCTATAGAGGTCCCCATTTTGAACCGATTTTGATGAAACTTGACATGCACATTTATAATCCAAAGATCCTGGTTCCTTTCGCTATTTGCGCCTATCGAAACGTAATTTCCTGAATTATGGCCCCTGGTTGTCCGAAAAATCACTATTTTAGCTTGTGGTCCCTCTGGAGGTGACAATTATTATCCGATTTGAAAAACCGTTTGATTATATCACCGTTACACACTAAGGAAGGTTGAGTTCTAATTTGTACGCGAATACTGTCAAAAAATGGTATATCAAGGTTGTGGACCCTGTAGGGTCACCATTTTTCATTCGATTTTGATGACAATTGAAATGCATGGTAATAACTCAAAGATCTTGGTTCCTTTCAATATTTACGCATATCGGATAGTAACTTCCTGTATTATGGCCCCTGATTATACGCAAAATTGCCTTTGTTTAGCTTGTGGTCCCTTTGGAGGTCACAATTATTATCCAAATTAAAAAATTGTTTGATTATATCACTGTTACACCCTAAGGAAGGTTATAACCCAAAGATATTGGTTCCTTTCGTTATTTGAAATATGGCCCCTGATTGTCCTAAAAATCCTCTATGGTCCCTCTAGAGTTCGGGGATCACGGTGGCTAAGTGGATAAGGCGCTGATTCGCTAGCCTGGAGGTTGAGTGTTCGATCCCTGCATTGGCCGAGAAAGTTCATCTAGATTTTCCGGCGTGATTTCCCCTTGTCAGTGATGCAGAAGGAGGGCCTGACAAGGACAGCTACCTAGTCGTTCGGATGGGATGAAAAACTGAGGTCCCGTGGACAAATTGGAGTGCACGTAAAAGATCCCTTGGCAGTTGGAATTCGATATAAGAGTAGGCCATAGCGCTGCTGTCCGGGCAAAATTTCTCTCATAGCACACTGTATGGCGTATGCCCGTCTTCAATTGGCCCAGGTTAGGTGCTTAAGCGTAGGACGTTAAACCCCATTTCATTCATTCCCTCTGGAGTTCATGATTATTATCCGATTTAAAAAAAAAGTTTGACACTATTACTGTTACACCCTACGAAAGGTTGAGTTCGAATTTCTAGAAAATCAGACCAAAATTGCCATACAAAATGGCCGCCGTTTGTATGCGAATACAGTTAAAAAAATGGTATTTCAAGGTTGTGGACCCTGTAGAGGTCACAATTTTAATTCGATTTTGATGAAACTTAAAATGCATGTTTATAACCTAAAGATCTTGATTCTTTTTGATATTTGTGCATATCAAATTTTAACTTTATGAATTATGGCCTTTGATTTTAGGAAAAATCACTTTGGGTATAGCTTCTTCTCTATCCATCTCTGGAAAATGTGGGCGTATCCTGCCTGGCAGTGCCAGCTTACTATCTTTAATCTACAAACTAGGCGTTTTTTAATGAATCTTGACGGCATTTAACACATACTAGGCGGCAATCTATTAACCGGATACCTGTATGAGATTCTGGATGGTAAGGGTACGTAGTTTATTCCCTTTTTTCGTAAAAATCTGGACGATACCTGGTCCCTTGTGTTATTCAACATTTAGTTCCTTTTGCACTTTCAAGTATTTTATCTTTAGTCACATATAACTATATTGAAAAAAATGTGTTTTCAATGCTGACTTTAATGTTTGGATAGATTTGGATTTTCTAATTTTAATTGATAACTGATCCAGAGATGCGGTACAGCAAATGCAAAAAATACTTTGGTGAGTTTGAACTGTATTGATGGTGAGACAAGAAGGCCTTTTGAAGAAGAACTCGGTCCTCTAGCGGATTCATGATGTTTGAGCATATCTGTCCTAAGTCAACACTTTTGTTCTGTGACGTCATTTTGAGCTGGTTCCGTGGTTAAATTTCTCTCATAGCACACTGTATGTCCTAAGTCAACATTGTGTCATTTAGTCGTTTGTATGAAAGAATTGTAGTATAGTGGGTTTTACTACAGATGTGGTACCATTAAATTAAGCCATAGTACTAATTAAACCATTTTTGAAATTTTCAAGGGTTATTATCAATTATTGTAACATGCTTAAGGATGGATCTTGCATTTTGATAGGTCAATTAGACACTGTCTACTGGACAATAACACCCCTCTAAATTAGAAAAATCAATGCGTATTAATATTATGCGTACTACTTTAATGGAAATAACCGCAATGGAGATAATCAATTGTGATCTCGGTAAATTAGATGAAGTATTTGAGGATATGCCCGAAGATGAACTTGAAACGCCAAATCCCCTTGTCAGGTAACAATTACAAACAAAAAACTATTACAAAAACATAAATCTGTTTTCGAAAGGACTTTTAAAAAAATTAAGTGAGAAGTCCAGTTTTCCTTGTGTGTGTCTAAACTCATACGGCTACTATAGCAGATTTTACATTAGAACCCGCGATGGTAATGCGCCTGGGGTCCTAATGATCTCAGAACATGTCTATTGGACAATAACACCTCTCTAAATGTGAAACAGGTGTTTATCTCCTAATCAAGGATGTTTTGAAATTAAAAAAAATTAAAGGGTATGATATTAATTAGGAGCAAAACCCCAAATTTAAAGGATACCAGTGTTTGGTACCTGTAATAATATAATAATGTTTTACCTGTACAGCTAGATCTAATAATCCAGGGGGAACATACTGATTGGCTCCTTCTAAATTACGAACTAACAGGGGAGCAAACTCCTTATCTTTAATGGTTATTAATGTGTATGCTGTTCCTTTCTCACCTGTAAAAACACACATTTATTACAAGTACAAGTATAACAATATAACATTTCTTATTCCTTACTTTCTTCAAATTCATCTACATTTTTATATGTGTTTTCCCCATAATTTATGTTAAAATTATTGACAACAAATTCATCGAGAGGACTATAATTACCATTATTTGTTAGCTTTTTCAATCGTGTGATTTTACAGCACTCTTAAAGTGACATTATTCAAGATAAAGATAAGAACTAGCCATTCTTGCTATAGTAGTTCGAAAGTAGATGATGTAAAATGAATATTTTGAAAATTTCATTCAAATTACTCTATTGCAAGCTAAGATATTGGCATTTGAAGATTTGGCAGACGTGTGCAATAATTTCAACCGCGGTCCTGGTTGATCGAAGCTAAGCCTCGAACCCTCTGGGTCCGCCATATTTGATTAAATCAAAGTATCACAGAAACGTTTTAATCTGTTTAATATCCGAGCAATCTGATGCCATCCAAATTTGATTAAAGCCTGGATCAGTTAAAGTTACATTATTCAAGATATAGATAAGAACTAGCCATTCTTGCTATAATAGTTCGAAAGTAGATGATGTAAAATGAATATTTTGAAAATTTCATTCAAATTACTCTATTGCAAGCTAAGATATTGGCATTTGAAGATTTGGCAGACGTGTGCAATAATTTCAACCGCGGTCCTGGTTGATTGAAGCTAAGCCTCGAACCGTCTGGGTCCGTCATATTTGATTAAATCGTAGTATCACTGAAACGTTTTAATCTGTTTAATATCGGAGCAATCTGATGCCATCCAACGTTGATTAAGGCCTGGATCAGTTAATTTATGTCTAATTAATACTTTAGAAAACATTTCATGCTCAAATAAAGACCTGCACTAGGCAGATTCAGCTCTTAACTAATGTAACTTTAACTAGCATATCACATGTTCGTATCCCATGATGGAAGGAGATTGATGATTTTTCCAATTTAGGAAAGCTGCATGTGGGGAGAGAGAGAGAGAAATGGGATTGTCCACTCGACACAATCCAGTTCATTCCGGGACTAACAAACGTTTAATTTTATTAAAAAATTTGTTTGCACGTTGGGGTCTTTAGCAGTGGGAGGAAACTGGAGAACTCAGAGAAAACACACGAGGATGGACAGGCGACACTACTCCTTTCGGGACTAACATATGGTTTTAATTTTATTTCAAAAATTCACTTGTGCGTAGGGGTCTTTAGCAGTGAAAGGAAACTGGAGGACCCGGAGAACACCCAAGAGGCTGGACAGGCAACCCTTCTCCTTGCCACGTACAACCAAGGCTTTGAAACCACACCAGTTGACTCAATGACAGGCTTTATGATACAGCACGCATGTGCTAGCCATTTGGCCATCCAACCCACCTTGCAAGTGGGGGTGATGGAGGTGGGGGGAGGAACTTCATAATCATTGAACTAATATATTGTGAACTTGACTTGTTAACCGTTTCAAATCGAAGACAAGCAGGAGGTAACCTCCTCTCTCACATATTGCATGTAACCATTAAAATAATGACAAATGTGCACCTTCATAAACAGGGTTGGGTTGTTTTAAAACAACTGGTTTTAAACGTTTAAACGTTAATAATTTACTCAACTTTCAATCACTGTTTATGAAAAATATCTTTGATCAAAAAACACAAAAAATTGCACATAGCTCCTTATTGATGCATTTGATACATTCAAACAACAAGAGTTTTTAAAGGACCCATATTTTAGTTAAAATAAAGGGAACAATTTTGAGCAAAATCTGAACTTAAGCCTGAGAATGCTTTGTGAACTCAGAGCCAGATGTTCCCAATTAGAAAGCAGAAGCAGTATCCTGCCTTGTGTTTGGCAACCATAGTTACCAGCTCGCCTAGTATCTCTTGCTATATAAACCTAGGGAGAGGAGTTTAATATAGGCTATGCCTGTTCCAAAATCCCTACTCAGGTACAAATCTGAATAAAATATTTCTTATAAAAAAAAACCTACCCGCTCGTCCAGTACGACCGATTCTATGTGTATGAGTGTCAATATCTCTCGCTATATCGTAATTCACAACTGTTTTTATATGTGGAATATCTAAACCTCTAGCTGGAAAGAAATTGATAAATAATATTTATGCTTTTAATAATACATATGGGAAATTTACACTGTTATCACAATATGCTGCATTTTCTTGGTGCTAATTTTCAATATAAATTATAAAATTTTCAAGATTTTTAGGATAAATTTTCAAGATTTTCAGGATAAATTTGCAAGATTTTCAAATTTTAAAGATTTTTAAGATAAATTGTAAAGATTTCAAGATAAATTATCAATTTTTTCAAATCAATTATAAATTTTTTCAAATCAATTATAATTTTTTTCAAATCAATTATAATTTTTTTCAAGATAAATTATAAAATTTTCAAGATAAATTATAAAATTTTCAAGATAAATTATAAAATTTTCAAGATAAATTATAAAATTTTCAAAATAAATTATAAAATTTTCAAAATAAATTATAAAATTTCCCAAATAAATGATAGAATTTTCAAAATAAATTATAAAATTTCCAAAATAAATTTTAAAAATTTCCCAAATATATTAAACATTTTGTGAAATTGTGAAACATTATTGAAAATTGTTAAATATACAGACCAGAGAAACAACATAGTGTACTAACCTGCTACATCTGTTGCTACTAAAATAGGAAATTCTTTCTTTTTAAACGATGAGATGATTTCATTTCTTTCGGATTGACTAATATCACCATGTAATAACCCCACTAAAAATAAAAATACAACAAAATAAAAAGGGATGTCAGCCAACATATCTCTCTGACCACACTTAAATCGCTTCTAAAAACACTATTTACCGTTCCAAAAAAAACAAAAGTAATTTTCTACCAGACAACCATGGTTCTATTCACCGAGACTAGATACTTTCTCTCGGTGTAAGGATATTATCGCTATGAAATGAGTTCATACACTGTTGAGAAAATAATCCCATTGGTTTGCTTAGTAACAATTTGAGCATGAACCGACACTGTACTGAAAATTCTGTGAGTAATAAATATGAACGGTCTTCAAACATTCGGTTTATAATTAGCGATACACAGGTACAGTGGCAAGTGTTATGCTAAACAGACCTAATACCTCAAAAGTACCTACGCGCGAAATCCCAGATTTTGGTACTTGTAAAACAAACAAAAATAGTGCCTGTGCGCGTGCCAGTAATAGAAAAACTAAGAGTTCGCGCATAATAAATGCACGAACGTACCAGGCGCGATGTCATCCAGAATGTTAACGTCCGATATACTGCAATATAAACACATCTTTTAAGTTTCATAAAGATTGTTTAACAATTGTGAGACCTCTAGAAGTTGACTTTTTTTGTAAATCAGTGTCATAATCAAGGAAGTTAAGAGATAGAGAGAGAAATGGGGTTTAACGTCCACTCAACACAACTAGGTCATTTCGGGACTCACATATGGTTCAATTTTATTTCAATAATTCCCTTGCGCGTAGGGGTCTTTAGCAGTGGGAGGAAACCGGAGTGCCCGGAGGAAACCCACGAGGTTGAGAAGGCACAAGGAAGTCAAGGTTTGATATCGAAAGGAAAACAATAAATTTTGTTTATGAATAACATTTTAAGTTTCATCCAAATCGGATAAAAATTGTCGATCTCTAGAGTGTTCACAAGGTAAAAGATAATATATAGTTACATAGTTACAAGATAAATATATAAAATGTTTTGTTGTCATAGTTACATGGTAAATCTCTGGCTCTAAGATTAGCAGCTAATTCTTCACTGTTTGATTTCCTGGTTACAAATATTAAAACACTTCCATCTGAAATGATGAAAACTTGTATGTAGAATCTAGGTAGAAATAAATGAATCAAAATGTGGTTTAATGTCAGGCTACTGTTCTGTACCGATTGGGGGGGGGGGAGGGGGGTGTCCGAATGGTTAGCATGTGCATGCTGTATCAAATAACCTGTCATTGAGTCAACTGGCATGGTTTAGAATCCTAGGTTGTACATGACCATCACTTTCCTCTGTACCAAATGGGGGGGGGGGTGGCCGAATGGTTAGCACGTGCGTGGTTTAGAATCCTAGGTTGTACGTGACCATCACTGTCCTCTGTACCAAATGGGGGGGGGGGGTGGCCGAATGGTTAGCACGTGCGTGGTTTAGAATCCTAGGTTGTACGTGACATTGGACCATCACTTTCCGTACCATACTACTGACTAGACAATTTCTCTTTCCAGACCCACCGTCGTGCTACCCTGACATGGGGAAACCAGCATACTGATGAATGTAATAAACATTGATTCCTATAAACACTAGGGACCCGGAATCTACAAGTTTTTACGAAAAAAGGTAATAAACTACCCTAGAACCACGTTTCTCAACCTTTTCTCACCGCTCACCCCTAACTGAATACTCAACCAACCCATTCACCCCCAGGGTTTTGAGGAGTCGTGGTCAGTGAAGCCAGTCACCGCGAGCTACGTAGGCGTGAAGCCTGGAAACGTGATTTCCAGTCATTTCAGGCACCCTTCCAGACATTACAGAGGATCTTGAAAATGGCCTTTTTCTATAGAAGCCACCCGACATGAACCGTGGATCATTGCACGGGTCTGCACCCCCCTGACCACATTGACATTGAATTAATACGGATTGAAGACTACTGCCCGTATTATAACCAGAACTAAACCATATGAGCACATCACACCAATACTGAAAGATTTACACTGGCTTCCTATCAATCAACGCATTAATTACAAAATACTCTTATTAACTTACAAATGCTTACAGCCAAACACAACCTCTCCTACCTACCTCCGGGATTTACTTCAAATAAAATTATCACAGAGGGAAACCCGCTCTTCAAACAAAATTCACTTGGAAATTCCAAGTTCAAAATACGTAAAATGAAGAGACAGGAGTTTTTCTGTTGCTGCTTCTAAATTGTGGAGCAGACTACCATCACAAATTAAAGATGCAAAATCATTAAGTACATTCAAATCCTTGTTAAAAACACATCTATTCAGTGCAGATGATGGGAATCTGTAGTAATTGTGACAGACTAACTCAGCGCCTGTGAGCAAACTTTTGGATACGAGGCGCTATATAAATTCATTATTATTTATTATTATCGAAGTTGAGATTCAATAATTACCAAATTTATATTTTAATGAAAATACGTTATTTCCAGTTCAGTGCAAAATTTTGCTCCTGGTGATTGTCACAAACGATTTTTTTATATTCTTGGGACAGTGTTTGAGAGTGCTAATCTCATGTCATTTCGGACATTCAGTCTGTTCCGGTATTTAGTTTTTATCACAACCAGCGTTGAAAATCCAGATTCACAAATGTATGTTTTAATGGAAGGCATAACACTGGAAATAGCCAGCGAAAAAGTTGACAACTGAAATCTTGAAATGCAACTTCACCTCTCATAGGACTCCGCAACCCTTATATGATCATTTTTGAAGTTACTGGGAGTGTGGTCATTCACCCCTTGGATGCTAGCTATTCCCCCCTTGGGGGTTAATTCACCCCAGGTTGAGAATGTGTATCTAGAATCTAATACACGTCAAGAATGTGTTAAATACCATCAAGATTCATCAAAAACCGCCTAGTTTGTGCCACTGTGTAGATTTAGAAACACGTTCTAGTTTTGACATCGATCGTCTACTTTTGAAAGGGGTTTAGTTTTTAGACAAGACTTATTTTCCCTGACGTTGTCAAGGAAATGAACAGAGTGTTTAATAACACAAGACATTTAGATTTTACTCCAAATTACTACTTTACCGAGAGCCATATATGTGGTTATGATTTATGTGGTTACAATTAATAGAAATAAAAAAGATTTAAAAAATATTCACTGATACAACTTCGTCATTGTTTTATTCTTTCTGTCATTCATATAATATCCATGATGGCTGAAGTAAATTACTACACGCATCAAACAACGATAATTGTTCATTGGTTAAAGACGGTATAAACGCGGGAAAATTTACAGTAGCTATTGGATAACGGCACGTATAAACAACGGTATTTGCATATTGCATAAATATACTATTTATAGTATTATTTGATTAGCTGGAAGTCGATAGCCCTAAGGACCAACATAGTACCGTATTTTGTGTAGAGTAGGGTAGCATGCAGCGCTGAAGCAGAAGATAAACTCGCATGTACTGTACAGTCGGCAGTTGATGTAAATAGGAGAATAGATCATTTAAATCTTTTGTATTAATAGTAATACTAATAATTAATTAATACATCTGTTTGGTCGTCGTAAAATGCGTAATGAACTTGACTAAAATTCTAGTTCGGGCCATGAGCACGGATCATTTATCCAGTTGTTTAAAGAATGTTTTCCTCAATTGCATACGGCAAACATCAAATTTTTTGGTAAATATCGATTTCTGGCATTGGTAGGTCAACCTTACACGTACATTAAAACGAAGGTGTGTGTCCGCTTCCACCGAAGTGATATGGCAGACAAAAAACCCGAAGGGCCTTCGGTTCCATTTTTGTAAAAGAAGCTTACTGTACGAGTATGACGGTATTTTCACAAAAAAAAACCATGCAAAATGGGCTATGGATTTCAGTCTACGAATAAGGCCACCGTCGCATGGGACTGTCATTACAATTTAGGTTATATAAATCACAAATTCCAGCCAAATGTTTCGGTTCTGTCTGAAACCATATCGCTCACAGACGTGTAATTACACCACAGTCGCATGGAATATACAGCACGTCAGTAGTCATAAATGTCGGTCGTTAGATTCTTTGAATAGCCGCAACCTATTGTTTAATCAATCCCCTAATCCAGACACATGGCCGAGTTTCATCCGAAAAAACACCTTCCACGTTAATATGAATATGTACTTGTTACTAGTTACTGGTGTTAGTCAGTGCCTCCGGCAGTAAGAGCCCTTGCACATATCCTCTCCCTTCACTCTCTGATCATGTTAATATGAATATGTATACTATTATATAGTTTTAATATTTATCATTGTGCACTTGACATGGATTAACCTAGGTGAAATACTGGAACTACACCTTCAAATCAGTGTGGACTGTTGCCTAATGTAAGACAATTTTTCACAAATATAATTATTTTAGACTTGCATACAATATATGTATTATTACAATTCTATGCTGCACTACACAAAACACAGTATTATGTTGGTCCTTGGGACTGTCGACTTGAAAGTAATTCCAGGTAACAATTCTATAAATAGTATGCAATATGCAAATACGGTTGTTTATAATGTGTGCCGTTAGCCAATAGCTACTGTAAATTTTCCCGCATTTAGACCGTCTTTAACCAATGAACAATTATCGTTGTTTGATGCGTGAAGTAATTTACTTCAGCCATCATGGATATTATATGAATGACAGAAAGAATAAAACGATGACCATGGTGTATCAGTGAATATTTTTAAAGTTTTTTTTCTATTAATTCTATTAATTGTAACCACATAAATCGTAACCACATATACGGCTCTTGATAAAGTAGTAATTTGGAGTAAAATCTAAATGTCTTGTGTTATTAAACACTCTGTTCATTTCCTCGACAACGTCAGGGAAAATAAGGTCTTGTCTAAAAACTAAACCCCTAAATCTACATGGTAGCACAAACTGGGTGGTTTTTGATGAATCTTGACAGTATTTAACACATTCTTGATGTGTGTTAGATTCTATTAGTAAATGCAGGAGGACTGCACTACACGCAAAACAAAAAAAACAAAAAAATCTACAAGACAAGATAAACCTGCGGAAAAGACAGAAAATAGACATTGCAAACAGTAGTTTATTACTTGTAGATTTCAAGTCCCTAGTGTGTATATGGATGATTTCAATATATACTGACCTGTAGTAAAACCTACAATACGTTTAACCAACCACGACCATTTGGCAGGTCCTGGTGGAAGAATTTCAATATACTGTGTCACATCTTCATTTGCCTATAAATTATACAAAAATATTCATCAAATCAAAAATAAAGGAACAACACTTCTACAGCGCAAAACTGGCACATAGACATACTATAGACAGACAGGTTGATCCATTTTAATAGTCCCCTGCTTTCTTCGAAAAGCGGGGAACAATAAAATATATTCCAGTTATTTACATGTAATTATTTAGAAATTAAAATAGCTCTGGATAATCTATATAAAATAGTTCTGGATAATCTATATAAAACAGCCAGGATTTTTATTTACTTTTCTTCCTAAATAAATTTGAGTCAGATTTTTCAATGCGGCCAAAACAACAAAGATAGGCTGCCAGGCAACAGCAGATAAATCGTCCGGGCAGTCAACAAGAGTTGTCGCATATTTTTACTTTTTTCGTTAATGAAACATTTATAATACACTAAAATCTGATTAAGATTAACAACTCATTAAGTGATTATCAGAAATTCATTAGAATTTGTTTGGCTTTCAAAAGATTCTTCTTCATGCTAACATTTGGTATACCAAAACATTTAATATGATGAATTTAGCTGTTCAAGTTATCAAAATTCATTGAAATTCAATATACCTTGCCATCTCAAGACCTTAAACTCTATGTATTATTCTTAAGTCAATCGAATGATAACTTGATCCTCTAGACTGTCCACAAGACTTTTTTAAGTGATCAACGGCAATAACTCTGGCAGTGCTTTTGAAAATGTTGAAAATCAATACGCCTCTTCGGCTCATGACCTTAACCCTGTCTGACCGTATTCCGGAATTTTAGGGATTTAACTAACAGCCTTTAATGATGGATTCCCCAAAAAACGGGAATCGGACTAGGTAGTTAGAGAATAATGTATTGTGCTAAAAATAGTTAGCCAATGTGCTAAAAATAGTTAGCCAATGTGCTAAAAATAGTTAGCCAATCATCGACGTAGGTTTTTTTTACAAATGGCAGACCACTGAAGGGAGCGTGAAGCCGTTTGTTTATTGAAAAATATTATTTACTTTCGGCATGGAGCAAGCGTTCAACAGATCAAGCACTTCCAAAGGAAAGAGAAATAGACGTCAACTGTTTACCGCATGTTTTGTAATAGAAACTTTGGCATTATCGGCTGATGAGGAGGTTGAATTCCGTTAGAAAATTTGAAGTATTCTGACAATACTGACCAGTTTTTTTCACGAGTGTTCCATTACTTTACATGTAATCACAAATCACAAATTAAAAACCTATATACGCATTTTCGCACTTTTTACTCAGGACGTCAGGTTATGACGTCATTTTTGGGCGGGGAATAGGTCTGACAGGGTTAAATACTGTGTATACATTTAAAGTTAATAGGATACTAACTTAAGCTTCTAGAGCTTCCACAAGAATTTTTGTAGTGATCAAGGGGCATAACTCTGACATTATTTATTGGAAATCTCTGAAAATCAATAGGCTTCTTCGTCTCACTGTGTATAAATCTAAAGTCAATTGTGTATTAACTTTTGCCTCTAGTGCTTGTGGACGCCGGATCGACGACAATATACAACTAGCTTTAATGTGGGCATGTAAAAATTAAAATGATTTGGCTTAACAAATTTTTTATTCTTTTTATTTTAAACTTTTTCCCATATCACACAAGTCACTTTTCACATCTTTAAATATGAAATTATTTTCAGGATGTGGTTTTAGGGAGAGAGAGAGAGAGAAATGGGGTTTAACATCCACTCGACAACAGACTTCATTTATTTCAATAATTCGCTTGCACGCAGGAGTCTTTAGCAGTGGGAGGAAAAACCGGAGCACCCTGAGAAAAACCAACGAGGTTGGTCAGGCGACCCTACTCCTTGTCACGTACAACCAGGGATTCGAAACCACGCCAGTTGACTCAATGACAGGCTTTTTGATACAGCGCACATCCGATCCCCATGGTTTTTAGGGTAGGGGACGTGTATCCAAATAATCTCACATACTTTATTTGATAGCTAACATGCCTTAAAAATATTGGAAACAGATTAGAAATCCCCCACCCCTCTCCATACACTACACCGTCAAAACACCCACAAATGAAATATAAATAATACCTCTCCTATTTCTCCCTGTACAATTCTAACAGGATCACCTAATATATCTCGCGCTAATTTCTCTATTCGCTTTCTAAAAGTAGCACTGAATAATAATGCTGAAATTGATAGATAAACATACATCATTATTCATACAAAATGAAAGAAGACAATTTTCATTTGAGAATTTTGACAAGATAATAGTGACATTTCTTGAAATCCTTTCTTGAAGCCTTTTTTTGGTTCATTGGGATAGAAAAAACCCACAATTTCTTCTTGACCTATGGTGGACCTAAGCTGTAATTCAAATTTGGACAATTTTACATTTGAGAATTTTGCCAAGATAATAGTGACATTTCTTGAAATCCTTTCTTGAAACCTTTTTTGGTTCACGGGATAGAAAAAAAACCCACAATTTCTTCTTGACCTATGGTGGACCTAAGCTGTAATTCAAATTTGGTCAATTTTACATAAAGAATGTTTATGTTTATGTTTATTGAATTTGATATAGCGCTCATTATTACATCTTTAATGTATTCAATGGCGCTTTACATGAACAACAGATATACACACACACCAACACAACACACAAATTAAATTAATAAATACATAATAAAAGTTATTTGCAGAAAGTTCTTTGATATAAATATGTGATGAGAAATGAAAGTTATTTCTACTTACTTTGTCTAGTAGGTCTAACATGACTAGCTATAGATCTAACTTGTGGTTCTGTAATCAAAAATAATCGAAAATAAACATTCACCTACTTCTATCCAATTAAATTTTATAAAGAGAGAGAGAGAGTGAGAGAGAGAAAGAGAAAGATAGAGAAAGAGAGAGAGAGAAATGGGTTTTCATGTCCACTGGACACAAACTAATCGAAAATAAACATTCACCTAAGCTACTTCTATCCAATTAAATTTTATAAAGAGAGAGAGAGAGAGAGCGGTGATAGAGAGAGAGAGCGAGTGAGAGAGAGAAAGAGAAAGATAGAGAAAGAGAGAGAGAGAAATGGGTTTTCATGTCCACTGGACACAAACTAATCTAAAATAAACATTCACCTACTTCTATCCAATTAAAATTTATAAAGAGAGAGAGAGAGCGAGCGAGTGGTAGGGAGAGAGAAAGAGAGAGAGAAAGATAGAGAAAGAGAGAGAGAGAAATGGGTTTTCATGTCCACTGGACACAAACTAGGTCACCTCGGGACAAACACATGGTTCAATAATTTTATTTCAATAATTCACTTGTGTAGGGCTCTTTAGCAGTGGGATGGCCACAGACATAGAACAGATGTTAGTAGACTTCAGTACAGTATCAATATTTAAAAAGTTTTACAAATATAACCCCGTTTAACTCTTTCTTGGGTTGCTTCCCTTATTATTTTGAGTGAAGCCTGTATCAGATTTAAAATAGTAAACAATATACTATCTGTTAAACAATGTATAAGGTATGGTTGATTTTATGAGATAGGTTGCCAGGCAACAAAACATACGCCCACAGCAGCTAAATTGTCTAGGCAGTCCACAAGAGTTGTCGCATATTTTACTTTTTTCGGTAATGAAACATTTATAATACATTAAAATCTGATTAAAAGTAACAACCCAATTTGTAATTATCAAAAAATCATTCGATTTTGTTTGGCTTCGATAAAGTTCTCCTTCATGCTGTTCAAGTTATCAAAATTCATTGAAACTCAGTATACTTGTTCGTCTCATGACCTACAACACTGTGTATAAATTTAAAGTCAATCGGATATTAACTGTAGCCTCTAGCACGTCAACAAATTTTTGAAAGTGATCAAGGGCCATAACTGTCAGTTATTATCGTAAACGCTGAAAATCAATAGGCTTCTTCGTTTCATGACCTTAAACACTGTGTATAAATTTAAAGTCAATCGGTTATTAACTTTAGCCTCCAGAGCGTCCACAAGATTTTTTGAAGTGATCAAAGGCCATAACTCTGACAGTTATTATCGGAAATTGCTGAAAATCAATAGGGTTCTTCATTTTATGACCTTTAACACTGTGTATAAATTGAAAGACAATCGGTTATTAACCTTAGGCTCTAGAGCAGCGTTTCTCAACCTGGGGTGAATTCACCCCCAAGGGGGGAATGGCTCGCGTCCAGGGGGTGAATGACCACACTCCCAGTGTAACTTCAAAAATGGTCATATGTGACAATCACCAGGAGATAATTTCGCACTGAACTGGAAACAACTATTTTCATTAAAAAATAAATTTGGTGTTCATTGAATCTTAACTTCGATCCGTATTCATTCCATATTCAATATTGTTTTGTTAATGTGGTCAGGAGGTGCAGGCCCGTGCAAGGATCCGTGCTTCATGTCTGATGGCTTCTATAGAAAATGGCCATTTTCAAGTTCCTCTGAAACGCCTGAAAGAGGGCCTGAAATGGCTACAAATCACATTTGTGGGCTCCAATTTCTCGGTCAGTAACCTCCTCAAAACTCGATTGGGGGGGGGGGTAAATGGGTCGGTTGAGAATTAATTTAGGGGTGAACGGTGAGAAAAGGTTGAGAAACGCTGCTCTAGAGCATCCACAAGATTTTTTGAAGTGATCAAGGGCCATAACTCTGACAGTAATTATTGGAAATCGCAGAAAATCAATAGGCTTCTTCGTCTCATGACCTTAAATTTCAAGTCAATTGGATATTAACTTTAGCCTCTAGAGCATTCACAAGATTTTTCAAAGTGGTCAAGGGCCATAACTCTAGCAGTAATTATCGGAGATTGCTGAAAATCAATAGGATTCTGCGTCTCATGACTTTAAACACTGTGTATAAATGTAAAGTCAATCGAATATGAACTTCAGCCTCTAGAGTGTTCACAAGAAATTGTGGATGGACAGACGGACGGATACAACAACAATATACAACCACATTTCCATGTGGGTGTATGAAAATCAAAAAGAAAAAAACATACCAAAACCCATATCAAACATTCGATCTGCTTCATCAAATACAAGGTAGGTAACTCTCTCTAAATTAGTAGATTTCTTCTTGATTAGATCAATCAATCGGCCCTAAATAAATACATTTAAATGTTAATCATTTAGTGAAGCCTGTACAGCGCAGTGGACGCTTACGGCTGGCCCCCCTGATCCATTCACTGCATTTGAAAATTGTTTATTTTTTGCAATGTCTATGTTCTGTCTTGTCCGCAGGTTTATCTGGTAGATTGTTGTTGTGCATGTAGTGCGGTCCTCCTGCACTTACTATTAAAGTTAATTATAGTTTGGGATGGGTTACTAAGCAACCCAGAATGTTTAGAAATGGGGTTTAACGTCCACTCAACTACAACTAGGTCATTTCGGGACTAACATGGTTTCATTTTATTTCAATAATTCGCTTGCGCTTAGGGGTCTTTCAGCAGTGGGAGGAAACCAGAGTGCCGGCTGGAAACCCATGAGGTTGAGAATGCGCCCCTACCTCCATGTCACATACGCTCACACTAGGGCTCGAAACCACAGCTACAAGCCAGAGGTGACCTGCTAGCTAGAGGTCGAAGCGCAGCACTCTAGACCACTAGACCATGCCCCAACCACCCACCCCCGAATGTTTAAAAACAATTTATATCTTATGACTTACTGGAGTGGCAACAATTATTTCTGCTCCTTCCTGACATGCCTTTGTCTGCTCCCACATACTTCCTCCACCATACGTACACACAACATTAATATTATAGATTTTACCAAACTTCTTCGCTTCTTGATATATCTATAATATACAACATGGTCTAGATCTATAACACAGTCCAAAAACTCTTGATTATTCTATAACATAGTCTAAATACTCTTGATTGATCTATAACACAGTCTAAATACTCTTGATAGATCTATGACATAGTCTAAATACTCTTGATTGATCTATAACACAGTCTAAATACTCTTGATAGATCTATAAAATATAACATGGTCTAGATCTATGACACAGTCTAAATACTCTTGATAGATCTATAACATGGTCTTAAACTCTTGATAGATTAATGACATAGTCTAAATACTCTTGATTAATCTATGACACAGTCTAAATACTCTTGATTGATCTATAACACAGTCTAAATACTCTTGATAGATCTATAAAATATAACATGGTCTAGATCTATGACACAGTCTAAATACTCTTGATAGATCCATAACACGGTCTAAATTCTCTTGATTGATCTATGACACAGTCTTAATACTCTTGATAGATCTATAACACAGTCTAAATACTCTTGATTGATCTATGACAGTCTAAATACTCTTGATAGATCTATAACATAGTCTAAATACTCTTGATTGATCTATAACATAGTCTAAATACTCTTGATAGATCTATAACATAATCTTAATACTCTTGATTGATCTATGACATAGTCTAAATACTCTTGATTGATCTATAACACAGTCTAAATACTCTTGATAAATCTATGACACAGTCTAAAAACTCTTGATTGATCTACATGTATAACACAGTCTAAATACTCTTGATAGATCTATAACACATTCTAAATATTCTTGATAGATTATGACATAGTCTAAATACTCTTGATTGATCTATAACACAGTCTAAATTATCTTGATAGATCTATAACATAGTCTAAATACTTTTGATTGATCTATAACACAGTCCAAAAACTCTTGATAGATCTATAACATAGTCTAAATACTCTTGATTGATCTATGACACAATCTAAAAACTCTTGATAGATCTATAACATAGTCTAAATACTCTTGATTGATCTATAACACAGTCCAAAAACTCTTGATAGATCTATAACATAGTCTAAATACTCTTGATTGATTAAAAAGAGATTATCTGTCTATAGTCTATAACACAGTCAAAATACAGTGGGGGAGCAGGGGACCCAGAGAAAACCCATGACATTGGACGGGCGACCCTACTCCTTGTCACATAGAATGTCTTGTGTACAAATATACAACATAAGGCCACCAGGCGTTGTCTTGATAAATAAATAGCCACTTGAATCATGTGAAAGATGTTTTTTTTTAAATTTTAACACACAGCACAACCAAGTACTTTTGGTTTCCAAGGAGAAATAAGGATGAAAATATTTATAGGTGTTCGTGAAAATCAAATTGACCTGGGTCCGGTTGCTCAAAGCTGCGTTATCTTTTAACGATCCGTTAACTTTAACGGAGAGAAAGATTGTGGCTGGAAATAAAGGTCACGAACATTCTGTGGTGCAAATTTTTCCTACAGATTTATTCTAATATTTCTAAAGGAAAAAATAAAGTATTCTATAGTGTTTTCTGTAGTAAATTTACCAAGATATGTCTGTTACAAAGATATGGTCGTTAGAGTTTAAACGGATCGTTAAAATAATTTAGTTTTGAGCAACCAACCACTGATCATTTGTTTATAAAGAGTCATAAAACCTAGTAGTCCGGCGGCCGTTTACGAAAAAGCAGGGGGACCCAAATTTTTCGAGATAAGTTTTTTTCTCGACGGTTTTATATGGAATCGGCGACACGCTGAATCCATTTTTCGCTACTGGATCACTGTCAGCCTGGAGGGTTTTGAGTAATTAGCGAATTACTAATTAAATAACTAATTAAAATAACATTTGTTTATAAAGAGCTAATGTCTTGTTATTTACCTGTTGGGAAAGTTCTCTAGTGGGAGCCAGTATTAAACCAATTGGACCTTCTCCTGGTTCCAGTTCTTTCTGGTCCATAATATGAATCAACATTGGCCACAAGAATGCAGCAGTTTTACCACTTCCAGTTTTAGCGATCCCGATTATATCTCTGCCACTTAATGCTACAGGAATCGCCTGAGCTTGTATAGGCGTGGGTTTTGTATATTCTGATTTACGTACAGCAGCCAGTAACTGTTCATCAAATCCGAAATGTCCAAAACTGCAGACAGGTTTCGATGGTTCCAATCCGGACGCCTGAAATAATGCATGTTGAAGTCGATCGTCATGGCAACAGTACAGGTAATTCTTTCTAGGTATGAAAAGGAAAACTTAGGCTTTCTTTAACTCGGATAAAACTTGGTTGAACATTCTGGAACTGAATAATAATAACTGTGATAGGACAGTATCCCATCAGATTGTTCGTGATTCGAAATTGAGCATGCCCAGTGGAAGTAATGAAATGGAATGGGGTTTTTCTGTCCTACTGTTCTGCTCTGAACTGGGCTAATAAAGACGACCATACAATGTGCTATGAGGGAATTTTTGCCTGGACAGCGACACTATCTTGGTCAATGCAGGGATCGAACACCTGACTTCCAGGCTAGCAAGCCAGCATCTGACCTTCTTAGCTACCATGAACCCCCACTCAAGTGGAAGAGCTACTGTTCTGCTCCAACAGGTCTAAGAAGATGTGCATATACCATGCAGTCTGATATAAGAGAAATTGCCCCAAACAGCAGTGTTTCCATAAACTTTCCATCAAATTTCAAAAGGATATTTTACGAGCACAGCACCCCAAACTGTACATGTGTCACATTTCTTTGACCTGTCCTCTATCCTGTTAAAGGGACAATAACACTCTTGCTGGCTTGACAGGTCCAGACAAAAAAATTAGCCTTATTCTAACTACAAGATGTTTCAGTGTCCAACCTGTTGTGTAAACTATCCATTACAACCTATCTTACTTGTCCAGAGGGTTCGAAAATATGTTTAAATCCAAGTTGCATTTGAAAGTGCTTACGTAAGGCTTTTCAAACCATGTTAAGGCATGTAGTTGAATTTTTCCAATTTTTAAAATTCAGTGTGATAAGATGAAATTTGTATCATTTTTTAATTGAAATGTTGTAAAACAGTACAAATTGTTGACCAGAATAAAGATTAGAACAAATTATTCAGTTCCAACAAGAGTGGTATTGGGCCTTTAATTGAATGGGGTCTATAAAAAGTCATGTTCTCCCCCACATGTACCCCACATGTTGTAAGGTAGGGATGGACACTGCAGATGGTCAATTAAATAAATTAAATCAAAGGTTTACCTTGATCGATAGTTTATTGCGCAATTCATCGACTTGTTCACTGGTTAAAGCCTTAATCTCCTGATGTTCATTGTAGAAATTTCTTTCAAACGTTTCGTAACAATATTCAGAATGATCTATGGGTGGTAATGGATCAATTATCTGTAAATACAAACATTATAATAACAATTGTAACAGTTATCTATATTATCTGTAAATACCAACATTATAATAACAATAGTAACAGTTATCTATATTTTTCTTCTGTTTATTTATTAAGATTAGAGTAATTTAAAGGAGAGATAGAGTAAGAGGGAAGAGGTTTAAGGAGAGATAGAGAGAGAGAGAGAGAGAGAGAGAGAAGAGGTTTAAGGAGTGAGAGAGGAGGTTTAAGGAGAGAGAGAGAGAAGAAGTTAAGGAGAGAGAGAGATAGAGAAGAAGTTAAGGAGAGAGAAGAGAGAAGAGGTTTAAGGAGAGAAAGAGAGAGAGAAGAGGGAAGAGGTTTAGGGAGAGAGAGTGAAGAGGTTTAAGGAGAAAGAGAGAGAGAAGAGGTTTAAGGAGAGAGAGAGAAGAGGTTTAAGGAGAGAGAGAGAGAGGAAAGGGGTTAGGGAGAGAGAGAGAGAGAAGAGGTTTAAGGAGAGATAGAGAAGAGGGAAGAAGTTTAGGAGAGAGAGAGAGAGAAGAGGTTTAAAGGACAATATTGGTGCCAGTCATTATCACATTTGTGATAGAGCTGGTTAAACACATTCCAAACATACTTTTAACGCAGAGGTCATTGCTACGATAGCTGAGTATTATACGCTACCAGAATCAGCAGTAACGTACAGAAAAGGAAAACACTGGCGCCTGCTCTATTTAACTGACTGAAGCGACGAGTGATAACAGAAAAAGTCCGTGCAATACCGAGGGCTGAAAGCCAAAACTGCCTATCTGCAAAATTGACGTTTTGAGAAAATGAAGATTTAAAGTTTGACTGAATTTTAAAAATCAGGTAATTGTTGAATTTAGATGATTTTTGGTAATTACGTGTGTATTAATTAGCTGAAAACAAATGCTGAATGATCAATAGGTTTATTGCAGTAGTTTTCAATTTATTTCATTATAATGGATTATAGACACTTCTGGTCGATATAAATTCACCCAATATGGGAAGTCAACACTGGAGATATCCTGTTCTGGTACATTGACAAGGCAGTTTCGGCATTTTTTTTATCAGCAAGAACTGTACAAGTGGGATATATACATATCTTGCATTAAGTTCCATATGTAAATACATAACATTTAGCAAAAAAAATGACAGAAAGAACTGTTTATCTGGAGATACGGTTTTTTGCTTCGAAAAAAAATAAGTGGTTCTGTACTTAACAATATATGACTTCTTTGTTGCGTCATTATTTATAAAGATAGGACTTAGATAATTTTTGCTCAGAAACTTCACGAAATTTCGAACTGTTTGGTGTATTTAACTCATTTTTGGCAATTTTGGAGATAGACACTTCTGGCTTTCAGCCCTCGATACCATGTTTTGTAAGGTAAAGATTGAATATAAAGAAGGGAATGTACGGACTATTTCTATTTTTCTCAAGTGTGTCTGTTATCACTCGTCGCTTCAGTCAGTTAAATAGAGCAGACGCCAGTATTTTCCTTTTCGTTAGGTTACGTCACTGCTGACTCGGGTAGCGTATAATACTCAGCTATGGTAGCACTGACCTCTGCGTTAAAAGTATATTTTGAATGTGTTTAACAGTTCTATCACATATGTGATAATGACTGGCACCAATATTGTCCTTCAAGGAGAGAGAAAGAGGGAAGAGGTTAGGGAAAGGGAGAAAGAGGAAAGAGGTTAGGGAAAGAGGGAAGAGGTT
This sequence comes from Patella pellucida, assembly GCA_917208275.1. Classification (NCBI taxonomy): domain Eukaryota; kingdom Metazoa; phylum Mollusca; class Gastropoda; family Patellidae; genus Patella; species Patella pellucida. The sequence goes on from OU795044.1 coordinate 3,443,994, forward strand.
TAAGTAGAAATAGAAGAAGTTTAAGGAGAGAGAGAGAAAAAGGGAAAAGGTTAAGAAGAGTGAGAAAGAGAGAAGAGGTTTAAGGAGAGAGAGAGAAAGAGGGAAGAGATTTAAAGAGAGAAAGAGGGGAGAAGTTTAAGGAGAGAGAAAGAGAAAAGAGGTTTAAGGAGAGAGAGAGAAGGAGAGAATAGGTCTAAGGAGAGAGAGAAAGAGAGAAGAGGTCTTAAGGAGAGAGAGAGAGAAAGAGAGAAGAGGTCTTAAGGAGAGAGAAAAAGAGGGAAGATGTTTAAAGAGAGAGAAAAAGAGGGAAGAGGTTTAAGGAGAGAGAGGGAGAGAGGTTTAAGGAGTGAGAGAGAGAAAGAGGGAAGAGGTTTAGGGAGAGAGAGAAGAGGTTTAAGGAAAGAGAGAGGAGGTTTAAGGAGAGAGAGAGAGGGAGAGAGGTTTTAGGAGTGAGAGAGAGAAAGAGAGAAGAGGTTTTAAGGAGAGAGAGAGAGAAAGAAGAGATTTAAGGAGATCGAAAAAGAGGGAAGAGGTGTAAGGAGAGAGAGAGAGAAGAGGTAAAAGTCCATTTAACACCAACTAGGTTAATTCAGAACAAACAACCTAATTTCTCTCTCTCTCGTTTGAAGAGATTATCTGAGTATTCTAATGTACCTTGGAGTGTTCTCGTGGAATAACATTTCCATCACTATCATAATCATAGTCATCATCATCATCTTGTATAACTCCAACATTCGGGTTCTCTTCCATAAAACGAAAGTAGGCTTCCTGGACGTCTTCATCATCAATATCATTCCGTACCCCTCTAAATAAACAACATACCGGTATATATAAGTAGAATTACAATATTCAATAGCAGGCTTGATCTCACCTTAACTAGATACATCTTATAATAATAATAATAATAATAATAATAATAATAATAATAATAATAATAATAATAATAATAATAATAATAATAATAATAATAATAATAATAATAATAATAATAATAATAATAATAATAATAATAATAATAATCGCGTCATTTTACAAGGGTAGCAAATTAGGCCTGAGGCCTTTTTCCAATTTGGCCCTTGGCACAGATCGTGCGAATGATTTCGATCATTACTGCAGGAAGAAACCGAAGAACTTGGGGGAAACCTGCCTGATCGGACTGGAGACCGAATATCCCTCTCACTTACAACGATAAAGTTCATGCCCTGAGCTGGGATTGAACCCTCGTTGCATTGGTGAGAAGCCGCCTCTCTATCGCCACGGCTATCCGACCAGCTAAATCAAGCCCTTCATGTAACACTCTGCATATTTCGGCACTAAGTTTGATTGGGTATAAGCCCAGCCTGTGAACCAATCAGATTCCTTGGTCGTTGCGAATACCAAGTCTCGCGCTTTAACCTTAAATGTCTACATTTCCAAAGTTCTAGGTTCATCCAATGACAAAGTTTCTGTGGAGGTCGCAATGTCAAAACCTCTGATTGGATGCCACTATTGACATGTCTGCAGATAATGTAGCTATAATGTCGGGAATGGCAAATTATTGAAGCAACGGTTAGATGTTGTAAAACTTGCGGACGTTGCTTCAGGAACATGTAGAATTATATACTACAAACAAGTTATTAATAGAACACCATTGTTTGCTAATCTTCACACTAATAAAGTTATTTTTAATGATCAAGTGTGCAATGCTGGGAAACAGGACCAGTAGCTTTCCAACCCAAATTTTAGCCAATTAAAACAAGGGTTGACATCAGTTTATTGCCCCAACCAGTTGACTAGGAAACACATCGCAGCCAGGTTTGGAACCTGGTCTAATGAAGTGCTCGAAATTCTTGAAGAAACTGTCTTTTCGAACACATGGTTTAATTTTTTTCGAACAATACGCTGCACGTAGTAGGGGTCTTTAGCAGTGGGAGGAAACCAGAGGTCCCGGAGAAAACCCAACCGAGGATTTGAAACCACGCCAGCTGACTCACTGACACGCTTTATGATACGGCGCGCACATAAAAAGAGTTGTAGTATATAGTAGGCCTATGTCCCAGTTACAAAACACAGAGCAAGCCTGAGTGGTGGGCAGAATCAACCATGAGATTAAGGAAAACATGGAGTGAATGATGAATAACTTACTTTTCTTTTTCTTCTTTTATATCTTCTTCAAAAGCCTGTCTTTCAGCTTCTGTTAATTCTTTCTGTAATAATAATAATAATAATGTACATTTATTTACATGTAGCGCTTAATCCATCAATGAGCATGCTCTAAGCGCTGTATGTTAAAAACTCCTGTGGATAATACATCATGAACATATAATCGAAATTGAGCAACTGTTTTTGAACACTTTATTTGGTCAGGTAAGTCATTCCATAGTCGTGGACCATTTACACTGAAGACTTTATCAAAGAAGGATTTTAGTTTAGTCGAAAAGAGAGTGAGAGAAATGGGGAACGACCTCTCAATAAAACTAGGTGATTTCAGGACTAACATATGTTTTTTAAATAATATTTCAATAATTTGTTTGCGCGTATGGGTCATAAGCCATAGGAGGAAACCGGAGTGCCCGGAGGAAACCTACGAGGTTGAGAAGGCGCCCCTATCTCAATGCCACATACGCTCACACCAGGGCTCGAAACCACAGCCGCAAGCCAGCTAGAGGTCGAAGCGCCACACTCTAGACCACTAGGTCATCCCAACCCCCTAGTTTAGTTGAAGGTACAACAAGTGATAGATTGTTCTGTGATCGGAGTGGTCGATTTGGTACATAAGGCTACATAAGATCTGTGATACATATATATGATGGAGCTGAACATGCCGAGACTTGTGTTAGGATTTTAAAGTTTTTATGAGGTTCTATTGGTAGCCAGTGAAGCCATTTAAGGACAGATGTTATATGTTGACATTTTGCTGTTCTTGTAATGATTCTGGCACAGTTGTTGTGATTTATTTGACATCTTATAGCCTGGTCTGGAAATATTTCACCAGATAATAAAACTATATTTTACTCTAGTGTGCGGGCGCCAATTGCATGGAATAAGCTACCATTTTCTATCAGAAACGCTGTGTCTCTTTTGGTTTTTAAAAAATCTGTCAAAACTTTTTTATTTAACGAAGCCTTAAGCTTATAACGATTTTAATTTTTTGTTAATCTCTTAGTAATCTTTTATTTTACTGACTTCTGTTATCTTATTTGTACCTTTATTCATAATATCTGCATAATGTTTACTTAATAATTAAGCTTTCATATATTTATATATGAAAGCTTATTGTTTTTGTTAAAGTTATCATTATTATTTTCTTTTTTGTGTTTTATCCACAAATCGGATTTCTCAGAATCTAACCATAGGATCTTGCTGAAACTTTTACCTATCCCCCCAAAAATGGGTGGTGGCTGTACGTTGTTTAAATATATTTTCAGAATGTTTTACACTTCAAAAATCACCGAAATTTACGAACAAATGCATTTGACCTATTTAACTGTGACTATTTGACCTAATTTGCTAAAACAAATTTTTTGAGTACCTTAAATCATTTACTTCCAATCTGCAATTTTTGATTTTCGAATTTTGAAAATTCCTCCCATGTTTTTCGAACCGGAAGTTAAAACCAAAATGACTTTAATAGTTTGTACAATTTTTATGAAATTAAGTATGTAAGTAGATCTTATCGATACGACTTGAAATATATCATTAGAAATTTTCTAAATTATCTCCCCTTGGAGAAATTAAGGATCAAAATTTTCAAAAAAAATCAACGGAATATAGGTCAGATTGCCTTGAATTTTTTTTTTGTACTAGCTACGACACTACTGATTCGTACACAAAAAAATGAGTTTTTAGCCAAAACTGGAAGTGCAACCATCTTGAAATGTCAAAATCGATAAGGCTTTGTTGATATACTTTACTTACAGAGAAGGCAATTATATTTTCTGAATCCTTTTAGGAAAGCCGAAAAACTTTCGGGAATAGAATTTTGATTTAGGTCAACTGCTGGACGCCTTTTTGAATTGAAAATGAACAATAGTGAAAAATCCACATACACAATTGGTTGTGCCTTAGAGAATCTATCTTCTATTAACGAAAATAATACATTACACATCAGGATAGCCTGGCTCATGGTCAAATGTTTGGCATTTGAATATTTTTCAAATTGGAATTACCTCTTTGATGCTTTCCATGCCGACGAGGTTGTTTTCGAGTTAGCTGGTTTTGACTTTGTGCATGCGCTACGCTGGAACCAAAGGTACCATGAGTACCGAATTCCAGCGAGGAATTTTTCACGTTAGTACCTAGCACCCTGAAATGTTCATGGTGATATCTGCATTTGTTCAGGTTGTTAGTTCAGGGCACCTACCGTGCGTCGTGACTTTGCGCATGCGCTAGCTACGCTAGAACCAAAGGTTCCACGAACACTAAATTTCGGCGAGGAACTTTTCGCGTTGGTACCCTGAAATTTTCAAGGTGATACCTGCATTTGTTCAAGTTGTCTGTTTGTGGCACGTGCTGTTCGTCGTATTTTTCCTAAGTCAATTTTTACGGCTTCCATAAGGGGAAAAAAATGGAATTTTCCAAGCGAAACCAACACCGAAAACCATGAAATACGGACACAATACTTCCATTACCACCCTGGACTCTGTGCCTTACTCCCATTTTGATCAGATTTAAAAAAAAGGTTTAGCGAAAAATATCGATTTTCCAAATTTAATATTGGTTTTAATTAGGGTTTCACACTGCGAAGCTTGTGTGAAACACTTTTGTTTTTGTTAAAATTATTATTCTTATTATTCTTATTATTCTTTTGTTTTGAGTAGATCTCAGTAACTGCTTGTCGAAACGTTACGATTTCTTCTGTTTCACTGGGAAGGTGGGTGTGACTACTTCAATCCTTTTATTGATTTAGTTTTGAACTAGGCCTACTTCTGATACATTTAACTATGTGATTACTTGTGTAGCAGAATTTATACAACAATATGCTTGCATTCGTAATTCTTACAACATATAATAGATCATGACTCATGCTGACACTATATAATTATTTCTTTGGGTTGCAGTTGCATTCCCAGTTGTTTTCAAATATGAGTGGAGTCTGTGTCACCGCAGGCGACTGTACAGTGCAGTGGATGCTTACGGCTAGCCCCCGGATCCATATGCTCTTTTTGAATTGTTTGTTTGTTGTATTTTGAGTATCGTGTCTTGTCGTTTTGTGTAAATCATATGTGGTGCAGTCCCCCTGCACTTACTATTAGAGGATAAAGCTATTTTGAACGTTCTGCGACAATGCGAAATGTCTAAAATCACTGAAGTTATCATTTTTAAAAATATTGCAGTAATTTCAACAATAATCATCGGATTTTAACTTTCGATACATTTTGGAATAGCTGGTGACAGGGCACATAGCTATGCTACTTTTGATTTTTGATTTTCGGCAAATCTTCAAAGATATGAAGTATGAAGCGCCAAATTTCGAAAATTTAAAATTTTACAAAAAACTTTTTAATTTATAAATATTTTTCAGTCGTGTTGTACACAGAATTAAAGAGTCACCTGACTTGAGCAAAAATGTTAATTTTTTTTGTCTCAGTAATTTTGCTTGACTGCCATTGGCTAGTTCAGTTTTTCAGCCCTAGATTAATTATTTTTTGTTCGATTTGTATAAAACAAAGTTCATATGATCCGTTGTCTCAATTGTCATTTTTTTTGTTACCAAAAGTGTTATCAGTCGGCACCGGAAGTGGCATAATTTTACCAAAAACTATAATTTTGGCAGTTAGATACCATCTTCAAAAACAAATATTATTTTTTTGAAAAATTATATGACTCAAAAAGTGTGTCCTTTGAAGGCGCAAAAAATTTCGGAAGCAGTTTTTTTTAATTTCAATTTCATTTTCTAGCAAAGTGGATTAAGAGGTGAAAAAGGACGTAAAATTGACCTATTTACAACCTATTCAGACTTTTCAGATTTTTTAAATATTTCTACGTTACTTTTATAAACTTATAGCTATAATCCATACGAAGAGAATGTATGTGAAAATTAGTTTGTAATATAAGCAGTTGCCGAGAAATGAGCAGTTTTGCATAAGTCACTGTTTTCTTAATTTTGCCTGTAAAATAGTCAATTAAACTATTCAAAAACTTTGAGTACCTGGTGAATTGTGCGCTATAAAAATGTTCATAATAATAAATTATAATAAACTCACCTCAACTCCTTCCATAAAGGCATCTAACGGATCATCGCTATCGCTGTCATCATTATTAGGTTCGTCCATTCCTGCTGGTGTAAATTCTTCACCTGAATCATCGTCATGGGCAACCGGAGGACCGTCTTCATCCTCGTCATCAAAATAACTAGAAGAAAGAGAAGGTTACAATAACATAGGAAAGAACTTATATATATACTAATACTATTCAAAAAAAGTAGGAGATATTTGATTTTGAGGGCATAATACTAAAATATGCAAATGACTACGAAAAAAGCCACTATAAAACCTAACAGAAGAAACATTTCCAGTTACATGTGACGCCCAAACATACCAATAGCTAACGCATGGAATGCAGGTGATGCTTGGGATCATCATGGGGGTCCAACCCAAGATTTGCACGACTCTGACTTTGAATGTTACAGTCATTGTGGCATTGAATTCCAGGGTGGAATTCAGTTTAAATGTTTTGGTGACCAGAAAACAAATTTTGATATGCGTCGGTTTACCCAAAATGAAAGGTTACATACCCTTGGCATGCTAGAGATCGACACAACACAGGCGGTTGTGGCACGGACGATGAATGTTTCTTAGTCTGTCATAAGCAGGCTATGGTCCAGATACCGTGATACACAATCTGTACAGGACAACTCAAGCCCAGGATCGATTTATCCGTACCTTGGCCTTGAGAAATCGTGTCATCACAGCAAATCAGATCAGCGCTCGTCTTCAAACAGACACTGGTGTGAGAGTGAGTGGCCAGAACATTCGGAATCGACTGCATAGGGGTCACCTTCGCGCCCGACGTCCTCGTCTGATCCCTTGTTTGAGAGATCATCACATTCAGGCAAGACGTCGTTGAGCAATGTGATGTTTTCAGATGAGTTAAGGTTCACTGTTGATCTTTTGGACAGACGTTAACGTCATCAGACATGATCGATTTGGGGGTGGTTCTGTTATATGGTGTGGGGAGGCATCACTGTTGCTGGAAGAACGGCTTTACATGTTGTTGCAGGGCGTGTTACATTTTAAATTGCAACAAGATCAAATAAAAATTGTGAACTCTCAGGGTCCATAAGCTAAAAAACATAATCGTTTGTACAATCAGGGGCCATAATCCATGAAGTTATGGTCTGATACATGCCAATATTGAAAGGAACTAAGATCTTAGGGAGATAAACTTACACGTATATTTCAAGTTTCGTTAAAATCGGATAAAAATTGTGACCTGTAGAGTGTCTACAATGGGCGACAACAATATTAAAACATATGCCCACAGCAGCTAAGTCATCCTGCAGTCAACATGGATTGTCGCACATTTTTTCTTTAGTGAATAAGGAGAGGTAACCCATTAAGTAATTTATTTATTTATTTATTCTTTAAGTAAAGGTTACAACATGACAATAAATTAATGTATTATAATTAATGCGAATTGCACGACTTAGAAAGTGACAACAATAAATACAGATATATATATATATATGAAAATAAGAACTGTGCTACATTGTATAATTGAAATTTGTAAAGGGACAAGTATAGAGAAATATGAGTATAAGTAATTATAAGAAATCATTAGAATTTGTTTAGATTGTTTGTCTGATGACCATGAGACCAATTAAAATTAACTATAGCTTCCAGAACATCTATAGTAATTATTGTAAATCGTTGAAAATAAATGGGATTCTTCATCTCATGAGTCATGACCCTAACCACTGTATATAAATTTATAATCAATCAAATATTAACTGTAGCCTCTTTCAATAGCCACCAAAAGATATTTCAAAGTGAGCAAGGGCCCTAACTTTGGCATTAATTATCGGAAATTGCTGAAAATTACTAGGGTCCTTCATCGCATGATCTTAATCACTGTGTATAAATATAGCCTCTAGAGGGTAGCCTACACACCGGCCTTAAAGGGGTGGTGACAATATACAACCACAATTTAATGTGGGGCGTATACAAGAGAGAGAGAAATGGGGTTTAACGACCACTCGATACAAACTAGTTCCTTTCAGGACTAAGACTAACATATGGATTTAATTTTATTTCAATTATTTGATTGTGCATAGGGGTCTTTAGCAGTGGGAGGAAACCAGAGGACCCAGAGAAAACCTACGAGGCTGGACAGACGACCCTACTCCTTGTCACGTACAACCGGGGATTCAAAACCAAGCCAGTTGACTCAATGACAGGCTTTATGATACAGCGCGCGCACGCTAACCATTCAGCCATCCAACCCCCCTACGTATTAAACAAACTGAAATATAGATCTGTATGAATATACAAAGATACATACTCATCTTCACATTTCACTCGTTTCTTTCCAATATTTAGAGAATAACTGAGACTTCGACCTGGATTCAGTCTATTGGCCTTCGAGCCTCCCATGCCGGAGAGAGAACTGAAAGTAGTGGATGGTGCCAATTGCTGTGGTTCTTCTTTCTTTTTAATAGCAAATCCACCAAAACCGATTCCTCGTTTCTTACTGTCAGTTTTACTGTTCATGTTGCCTGTTAAATGATACTGAAATGTTAAAATAAATATTAATTTATCGCACATTTACTTTTTTTTCAAAAGTATCAAGCAATCAAACTGATTATCGATAAACTATACACTAAGTTTCATCACTCTCAATCAGATAGAATCAAAGTTATCTTGTCCTAAAGCAATGACCAATAAAATTGCTTAGCTCAGCTTAGCTTTAGCTTGAAATTCTAATCATTGAACTCGGTCAAGACATTCACCTTATGAACATCGATGTAAAGTTAAAGATTCTTCCTCAATTAAAAGCAGAGTTGTTATGTTCAAAAGTCTTGACCAATCAAATTTCTTATCGCTACTTAGCCTAAGCAGAAAATTCCATCATGAACTTAGTCAAACATTCACCAAGTTCTAACATTCTATCTCAATTAGAAAGAGAGTTATTGTTTCAAAATGCTTATATCTGTTATTGTGTCCTAAAGCATCAACCAATCAGATTGCTTATATCTGTTTACTGTAAGCAGACAATGTGTATCATCGAACTCAATCAAAAATTCACCAAGTTCTAACATTCTACCTCAATTAGAAAGAGAGTTATTGTTTCCAAAAGTGTCTCAGCCAATCAAACTGCTTATAGCTCTGCTTACCCTAAGTAGAAAATGCTCTTTATCGAACTTAGTCAAGGTGTTGATGTGAAGAAACTACACACTAAGTTTCATCACTCTCACTTAATTAGAACTAACGTTATCGTGTCCCAAAGCATCAACCAATCAAATTGCTTATCTCTGCTTACCATAAGCAGAAAATGCTCATCTTCGGACTCCATCAAGGCATTGCCTAATAAACACCTACACCAAGTTTGAACATTCTAGTTTAATTATAAGGAGAGTTATTGTGCCCTCGAAAGTGTGACAAACAGACAGACGGACGGAGAGACAGTCGGACAGACAGACAAATGTAACAATTTTAATAGTCCCCTGCTTTCTTCAAGCAGCCGACAATACATGTAAATACATGTAAACACTTCATTTAAACATACTGTGAAAATAAGCCAGGTGAATTTCGTCATGGATTGTATTGTGAATCTCGACTCCAGAATTTCACATCATTGATGCTCTATATGAGCTCCAGGTAGATATTAAAAATAATAATTTGATCATACATTTGATGGTTTCACAGACCCGTTGTTAGTTAAATTTAAATCTTCATTGAATATAATCCACTGATAGAACACTGAATACTCTGAGAAACAGTCATTAATAATATATTTTTCCGAATTAATCTTCAATGCTGAATACCGATGGCACATAACATCGTTGAAAATAGGTCAATGAATCAGCGATGTTAGCTTTAGTTTTAAATACTGTATAATGTTATGATTTATTACTTTATACGTGCAGTTTATTTTAAAAACTTTGGTGCTGTGATAAACAATTATGCAGAGACGTATATTAAGTTTGCCGATGTAAACCCATCTTCTTCTGCTGGTACACTACTAACAGGAACTACGAAAGATATAACGATATTTCTTTTATGTTTGATACATGTACATGTATCACCACCTCCGTTAAAGGATGAAAGATTGTGAAGATCATGCAAACATTGAATTGATGAGCAGCGATCTTCAACTCAAGACGGAAGAAACCGTCATACAAAAGTTATAAATAGCACCACTTTTCCACACACATGGTCAACACGAGAATTCTGACACGAGTTATGTAAAGTAGAAATTTAAATTAATTTTGTTGACGTTTATAAAACTCCATTATTAGCCTTTCATTCATTGTTTATCGTTGGACCGAAGGAAAGTCAAAGATACCGGTACACATTACGCAACGTTTTTTAGACTTTATTGAATAAAATTCTGAAATAATGGCTATATTCATTGGCATATACGTAGTTGCAGGAACTTGTCTACGACATCATCCTAGGTTGAATGAATTGGACGTTAAACCCCAGATTAGATACGAACGAACGACGCCGCAGCGCAGGTCCCTGCCAATAATATGCCGACACTGTCATCATATTGATTTACTTGAAATCCGTCGAACATACATCTTTTTTCAGTATACGACGTTTTTCAATACACTAAATAACTAGATATTACTTCTTCGTGAAAATATCTTAAAATAATTACCTATAATAACATAAAATTGTATAATAACAAAGTTTATTCAGAATTTCCTTAATTTTTCCACCATCTTGGTTTTTGAAGAACCAAATTTACCTATTTTGACTAGAGAGTAATACTGTAAGAGTGGCTTCCCCTTATCTGACTACCCAAAAGCAGTTGGGTGCAGACCTTCAAATATAATAAATATGACAATATTGAGATTAATAACTAAGATAAAATCCAAATTTAAGTTATTTGAATGGATAATATTAGATTGGTTTTAATGCTTAGCCACTAAAAATTAGATTGTCTCTAGCTGTAGATATACATCCATCAAATCTGCTTTTTGAGATTCAAGTTTGAATGTCGAAAAACAAGTAGCTCGTTTTTCGACATTCGCCAATATCGAAAAACGAGCTAGTTGTTTTTTGTTATTCGCCAATATCGAAAAACGAGTAGCTCGTTTTTCGATATTCACCAATGTCGAATAACGAAAAACAAAAATCGAGCTAACTTCCCACTGCCGAAAACGACCAGGGAAAAGAAAAACTGAGGCCAAGGTTTTTCTGTCGAGGTTTTTTTCTGAAGTCTTTCTTCCCAAGCATAACCGAAGTCGATGACTTTATCTTGCTTAATACATCATCTATATTTACACGCAAAATGAGAGTATTTCAGAATTCACATAAGAAAAACGTATTTTGACATTGAATACCGCCACCCCCTCCGTAATCTTAGTAATAGAGTTTAATACCTCCCAACTTCGATCGTTCTGTAACATTATATCTGAAATTTGTTATTAAGACAAGTAGGCCTATTTAGACCTTGAATCTCCCCACACCCGTAATCACGGTAATATAGTTCATGAACACTCAACTTTGATCGTTCTGTAAGCGAAGTAAATATGAATGTGCCAGAAAATAATTTATATTTTTGAAAAGAGGAATGAACGTGCTTTTCAGTGATATGTAACATAATCCATAATCATAGTACCGGTAATATAGTTCATGAACACTCAACTTTGATCGTTCTGTAAGCGAAGTAAATATGAATGTGCCAGAAAATTATTTATATTTTTGAAAAGAGGAATGAACGTGCTTTTCAGTGATATGTAACATAATCCATAATCATAGTACCGGTAATAGAGTTTATGACCACCAAACTTTGATCGTTCTGTAAGGCAAGTAAATATGAATGTGCCTGAAAATTATTTACATATTTGAAAAGAGCAATAAACGTGCTTTTCAGTGATGACATTGTATATAGAATTTGTTATCAGCATAACGAAAATTGTGGATTTTATAAGTCGAATGTTTTGCCCAAGGTCGATTTTGGTGGATTTTTTTCCTGAAGTTGTACTCATATAGACCTTTCATAAAAAGTAAGAATCATTTGTTTCGGATTTATTTCTCAAGCTCACCAAAATCTGAAGTTCTCCTACCAGCCTAGTTTGGATTGTTCGTATTTGGTTTTATTTCATTTCAGTTACAAAACCATGGATACTTTTGGAGTTGCTTACACGAGCGTTTGCGGTGGTTATATTTCAACATTTTACCGCGACGATTGATTGGTTGTTTGGAATTTAGGTCAGCCAGGTAGGCTTTATAGATTAGGCCGTAGTGCCGCCTCCCGGGTAAAATTCCCCTCATAGCATACTGCATGGCGCATGCCCCCGTCTTCGTAAACACAATTTAGAAGCAGAACAGTGCTAGGATATATTTCTTCGGGGGTGTAAAGGGGATCAATTTTAGCCCCTATGACGTCTCGCTGAAAATAACTAGGGTGCACGCCCCAAAAAACCGAGATATTGCCCTAAACTAATTTGGATTGCTCGGGCTTGGGGTTGGGTGGGGTGGAGATGTTACTTAAATCTTCGCTAGCCCAGGTCATAGACTGATATATTCATTTATCGTTATCTTCTTTACAATAGCAAGAACGGATACTTCATTTATTTCTAAACAGTTAGATAACAGTAACGTTCTACCAGCCCAAACCACCTAAAGATACTTGTTGCAAATAGGTTATAGTTGGAAATAATGTATTTTCCCTGGCTTATCCTGGGGCGAACAACAAGGCACTGTTTATTACATATAGGTGTAGCAACGTACTACCTGCAAATCATAACACTCCGGAATTTGGGGGGGGGGGGGGGCAGATGTAGAAATTGAGCAAGATTTAGCTCTTGTATTATGTATGTTTAATATGAATCCCATGCATCGTTCACATAATCGTCAATCGCCTGTGCATGAATTTCAGAAGCTTAATTTAAGCAGCGCTCATTTTACATCTACGCAGGCTTGTTCACAGAAAAATTAGGATTCAGTAAAAAAAAAAAACAAATGGTGATGTATTTTATTTGTAAACGATTTTTTAACTACATCTATAAGTATATATTATATAACTTATTAAGAAAAAAATATAAGATGGCCTTTAAACAATATCTTAAAATACGTTGATATAGATACAACTACTGAGATATATTGAAATACAAATATAATTTAACATCAGATTATATTGAAATACGAATATAAATCAAAATCTATAACTATATAATTTATTAAGAAATAATATAATCTAATTCGACTGATGAATTATCAGTTGACCCACATTAAACAATATTTTAAAATATGTGAAAAAAGGTGAAGAAAAAAAAATGGGATTGGTGAAAAAATCTTATAAAAATCTCCGACCCCCCTCCCTTCCTTTAACTTAATTGTATGTCGAAATGAATTTGCCCCATTCAATTTACCATAAATTAGTATTTCCAAGTTTAGTAGAAAGGGAAAATGTATATAATGGACGGACAGACATTAAACATCTTCCCTCCCCTAGTCTGAGTTAGCGAGTTAGTGAGTGTTAGTGTGAGTTAATGTGGGTTAGTCTGAGTTAGTGTGAGTTAGTGAGAGTTAGTAAGATAGTGAGTGAGTTAGTGAGTTAGTGAGAGTAAGTGAGAGTGAGTGAGAGTTAGTGAGTAAGTGGGTTAGTGAGAGTTAGTGAGTTAGTTAGAGTTAGTGAGTTAGTGAGTGTTAATGTGAGTTAGTAGAGTTAGTAGAGAGTTAGTAGAGTTAGTAGAGAGGGAGTTAGTAGAGTTAGTAAGATAGTGAGTGAGTGAGTTAGTGAGTTAGTGAGAGTAAGTGAGAGTGAGTGATAGTTAGTGAGAGTTAGTGAGTAAGTGGGTTAGTGAGAGTTAGTGAGTTAGTTAGAGTTAGTGAGTTAGTGAGTGTTAATGTGAGTTAGTAGAGTTAGTAGAGAGAGAGTTAGTAGAGTTAGTAGAGAGGGAGTTAGTAGAGTTAGTAGAGTAAGTAGAGAGAGAGAGTTAGTAGAGTTAGTAGAGTTAGTAGAGAGAGAGTTAGTAGAGTTAGTAGAGAGAGCGTTAGTAGAGTTAGTAGAGTTAGTAGAGAGAGAGTTAGTAGAGTTAGTAGAGTTAGTAGACAGAGAGTTAGTAGAGTTAGTAGAGAGAGAGTTAGTAGAGTTAGTAGAGTTAGTAGAGAGAGAGTTAGTAGAGTTAGTAGAGAGAGAGTTAATAGAGTTAGTAGAGAGAGAGTTAGTAGAGTTAGTAGAGAGAGAGTTAGTAGAGTTAGTAGAGAGAGAGTTAGTAGAGTTAGTAGAGAGAGAGAGTTAGTAGAGTTAGTAGAGAGAGAGTTAGTAGAGTTAGTAGAGTTAGTAGAGAGAGAGTTAGTAGAGTTAGTAGAGAGAGAGTTAGTAGAGTTAGTAGAGTTAGTAGAGAGAGAGTTAGTAGAGTTAGTAGAGTTAGTAGAGAGAGAGTTAGTAGAGTTAGTAGAGTTAGTAGAGAGAGAGTTAGTAGAGTTAGTAGAGTTAGTAGAGTTAGTAGAGAGAGAGTTAGCAGAGTTAGTAGAGAGAGAGTTAGTAGAGTTAGTAGAGAGATAGTAAGTAGAGTTAGTAGAGAGAGAGTTAGTAGAGTTAGTAGAGAGAGAGGAGTTAGTAGAGTTAGTAGAGTTAGTAGAGAGAGAGTTAGTAGAGTTAGTAGAGAGAGAGTTAGTAGAGTTAGTAGAGTTAGTAGAGAGAGTCAGTAGAGTTAGTAGAGTTAGTAGAGAGAGAGTTAGTAGAGTTAGTAGAGTTAGTAGAGAGAGAGAGTTAGTAGAGTTAGTGTAGAGGGAGTTAGTAGAGTTAGTAGAGAGAGAGTTAGTAGAGAGAGAGTTAGTAGAGTTAGTAGAGAGAGAGTTAGTAGAGTTAGTAGAGAGAGAGAGTTAGTAGAGTTAGTAGAGTTAGTAGAGTTAGTAGAGAGAGAGTTAGTAGAGTTAGTAGAGAGAGAGTAAGTAGAGTTAGTAAAGTTAGTAGAGTTAGTAGAGTTAGTAGAGAGAGAGTTAGTAGAGTTAGTAGAGATAGAGTTAGTAGAGTTAGTAGAGTTAGTAGAGAGAGAGTTAGTAGAGTTAGTAGAGTTAGTAGAGTTAGTAGAGAGAGAGTAAGTAGAGTTAGTAGAGTTAGTAGAGAGAGAGTTAGTAGAGTTAGTAGATTTAGTAGAGAGAGAGTTAGTAGAGAGAGAGTTAGTAGAGTTAGTAGAGAGAGAGTTAGTAGAGTTAGTAGAGTTAGTAGAGAGAGAAATAGTAGAGTAAGTAGAGTTAGTAGAGTTAGTAGAGAGAGAGTTAGTAGATTTAGTAGAGTTAGTAGAGAGAGAGTTAGTAGAGTTAGTAGAGTTAGTAGAGAGAGAGTTAGTAGAGTTAGTAGAGTTAGAAGAGAGAGAGAGTTAGTAGAGTTAGTAGAGAGAGAGTTAGTAGAGTTAGTAAAGTTAGTAGAGTTAGTAGAGAGAGAGTTAGTAGAGTTAGTAGAGTTAATAGAGAGAGAGTTAGTAGAGTTAGTAGAGAGAGAGTTAGTAGAGTTAGTAGAATTAGTAGAGAGAGAGTTAGTAGAGTTCGTAGAGATAGAGTTAGTAGAGTTAGTAGAGAGAGAGTTAGTAGAGAGAGAGTTAGTAGAGAGAGAGTTAGTAGAGTTAGTAGAGTTAGTAGAGAGAGAGTTAGTAGAGTTAGTAGAGTTAGTAGAGAGAGAGTTAGTAGAGTTAGTAGAGAGAGAGTTAGTAGAGTTAGTAGAGTTAGTAGAGAGAGAGTTAGTAGAGTTAGTAGGGTTAGTAGAGAGAGAGTTAGTAGAGTTAGTAGACTTAGTAGAGAGAGAGTTAGTAGAGTTAGTAGAGAGAGAATTAGTAGAGTTAGTAGAGAGAGAGTTAGTAGAGTTAGTAGAGAGAGAGTTAGTAGAGTTAGTAGAGAGAATGTTAGTAGAGTTAGTAGAGTTAGTAGAGAGAGAGTTAGTAGAGTTAGTAGAGTTAGTAGAGAGAGAGTTAGTAGAGTTAGTAGAGAGATAGTTAGTAGAGTTAGTAGAGAGGGATTTAGTAGAGTTAGTAGAGTAAGTAGAGAGAGAGAGTTAGTAGAGTTAGTAGAGAGAGAGTTAGTAGAGTTAGTAGAGTTAGTAGAGAGAGAGTTAGTAGAGTTAGTAGAGTTAGTAGAGAGAGAGTTAGTAGAGTTAGTAGAGAGAGAATTAGTAGAGTTAGTAGAGAGAGAGTTAGTAGAGTTAGTAGAGAGAGAGAGTTAGTAGAGTTAGTAGAGAGAGAGTTAGTAGAGTTAGTAGAGTTAGTAGAGAGAATGTTAGTAGAGTTAGTAGAGTTAGTAGAGAGAGGGGTTAGTAGAGAGAGAGTTAGTAGAGTTAGTAGAGTTAATAGAGAGAGAGTTAGTAGAGTTAGTAGAGAGAGAGAGTTAGTAGAGTTAGTAGAGTTAGTAGACAGAGAGTTAGTAGAGTTAGTAGAGAGTTAGTAGAGTTAGTAGAGAGTTAGTAGAGTTAGTAGAGAGTTAGTAGAGAGTTAGTAGAGAGTTAGTAGAGAGTTGGTAGAGAGTTAGTAGAGAGTTAGTAGAGTTAGTAGAGTTAGTAGAGAGAGAGTTAGTAGAGTTAGTAGAGAGTTAGTAGAGTTAGTAGAGAGTTAGTAGAGAGTTAGTAGAGAGTTAGTAGAGAGTTAGTAGAGAGTTAGTAGAGAGTTAGTAGAGAGTTAGTAGAGAGTTAGTAGAGAGTTAGTAGAGAGTTAGTAGAGAGTTAGTAGAGAGTTAGTAGAGAGTTAGTAGAGAGTTAGTAGAGAGTTAGTAGAGAGTTAGTAGAGAGTTAGTAGAGAGTTAGTAGAGAGTTAGTAGAGAGAGAGAGAGTTAGTAGAGAGTTAGTAGAGAGTTAGTAGAGAGTTAGTAGAGAGTTAGTAGAGAGTTAGTAGAGAGTTAGTAGAGAGTTAGTAGAGAGTTAGTAGAGAGTTAGTAGAGAGAGAGAGTTAGTAGAGAGTTAGTAGAGAGTTAGTAGAGTTAGTAGAGAGTTAGTAGAGAGTTAGTAGAGAGTTAGTAGATAGTTAGTAGAGTTAGTAGAGAGTTAGTAGAGAGAGAGAGTTAGTAGAGAGTTAGTAGAGAGTTAGTAGAGAGTTAGTAGAGAGTTAGTAGAGAGTTAGTAGAGAGAGAGAGAGTTAGTAGAGAGTTAGTAGAGAGTTAGTAGAGAGTTAGTAGAGTTAGTAGAGAGTTAGTAGAGAGTTAGTAGAGAGTTAGTAGATAGTTAGTAGAGTTAGTAGAGAGTTAGTAGAGAGTTAGTAGAGTTAGTAGAGAGAGAGTTAGTAGAGTTAGTAGAGAGAGAATTAGTAGAGTTAGTAGAGAGAGAGTTAGTAGAGTTAGTAGAGAGAGAGTTAGTAGAGTTAGTAGAGAGAATGTTAGTAGAGTTAGTAGAGTTAGTAGAGAGAGAGTTAGTAGAGTTAGTAGAGTTAGTAGAGAGAGAGTTAGTATAGTTAGTAGAGTTAGTAGAGAGAGAGTTAGTAGAGTTAGTAGAGAGAGAGTTAGTAGAGTTAGAAGAGAGAGAGTTAGTAGAGTTAGTAGAGTTAGTAGAGAGAGAGTTAGTAGAGTTAGTAGAGTTAGTAGAGAGAGAGAGTTAGTAGAGTTAGTAGAGAGAGAGTTAGTAGAGAGAGAGAGTTAGTAGAGAGAGAGAGTTAGTAGAGTTAGTAGAGAGAGAGGAGGTAGTAGAGTTAGTAGAGTTAGTAGAGAGAGAGTTAGTAGAGTTAGTAGAGTTAGTAGAGAGAGAGTTAGTAGAGTTAGTAGAGAGAGAGTTAGTAGAGTTAGTAGAGAGAGAGTTAGTAGAGTTAGTAGAGAGAGAGTTAGTAGAGTTAGTAGAGAGAGAGTTAGTAGAGTTAGTAGAGAGAGAGTTAGTAGAGTTAGTAGAGTTAGTAGAGAGAGAGTTAGTAGAGTTAGTAGGGTTAGTAGAGAGAGAGTTAGTAGAGTTAGTAGAGAGAGAGTAAGTAGAGTTAGTAGAGAGAGAATTAGTAGAGTTAGTAGGGTTAGTAGAGAGAGAGTTAGTAGAGTTAGTAGAGAGAGAGTTAGTAGAGTTAGTAGAGAGAGAATTAGTAGAGTTAGTAGAGAGAGAGTTAGTAGAGTTAGTAGAGAGAGAGTTAGTAGAGTTAGTAGAGAGAGAGTTAGTAGAGTTAGTAGAGTTAGTAGAGAGAATGTTAGTGAGTTAGTAGAGTTAGTAGAGAGAGGGGTTAGTAGAGAGAGAGTTAGTAGAGTTAGTAGAGTAAGTAGAGAGAGAGTTAGTAGAGTTAGTAGAGAGAGAGTTAGTAGAGTTAGTAGAGTTAGTAGACAGAGAGTTAGTAGAGTTAGTAGAGAGTTAGTAGAGTTAGTAGAGTTAGTAGAGAGTTAGTAGAGAGTTAGTAGAGAGTTAGTAGAGAGTTGGTAGAGAGTTAGTAGAGAGTTGGTAGAGAGTTAGTAGAGAGTTAGTAGAGTTAGTAGAGTTAGTAGAGAGAGAGTTAGTAGAGTTAGTAGAGAGTTAGTAGAGTTAGTAGAGAGAGAGTTAGTAGAGTTAGTAGAGTTAGTAGAGAGGGATTTAGTAGAGTTAGTAGAGTAAGTAGAGAGAGAGAGTTAGTAGAGTTAGTAGAGAGAGAGTTAGTAGAGTTAGTAGAGTTAGTAGAGAGAGAGTTAGTAGAGTTAGTAGAGTTAGTAGAGAGAGAGTTAGTAGAGTTAGTAGAGAGAGAGTTAGTAGAGTTAGAAGAGAGAGAGTTAGTAGAGTTAGTAGAGAGAGAGTTAGTAGAGTTAGTAGAGTTAGTAGAGAGAGAGAGTTAGTAGAGTTAGTAGAGAGAGAGTTAGTAGAGAGAGAGAGTTAGTAGAGAGAGAGAGTTAGTAGAGTTAGTAGAGAGAGAGGGGGTAGTAGAGTTAGTAGAGTTAGTAGAGAGAGAGTTAGTAGAGTTAGTAGAGTTAGTAGAGAGAGAGTTAGTAGAGTTAGTAGAGAGAGAGTTAGTAGAGTTAGTAGAGAGAGAGTTAGTAGAGTTAGTAGAGAGAGAGTTAGTAGAGTTAGTAGAGAGAGAGTTAGTAGAGTTAGTAGAGAGAGAGTTAGTAGAGTTAGTAGAGTTAGTAGAGAGAGAGTTAGTAGAGTTAGTAGGGTTAGTAGAGAGAGAGTTAGTAGAGTTAGTAGAGAGAGAGTAAGTAGAGTTAGTAGAGAGAGAATTAGTAGAGTTAGTAGGGTTAGTAGAGAGAGAGTTAGTAGAGTTAGTAGAGAGAGAGTTAGTAGAGTTAGTAGAGAGAGAATTAGTAGAGTTAGTAGAGAGAGAGTTAGTAGAGTTAGTAGAGAGAGAGTTAGTAGAGTTAGTAGAGAGAGAGTTAGTAGAGTTAGTAGAGTTAGTAGAGAGAATGTTAGAAGAGTTAGTAGAGTTAGTAGAGAGAGGGGTTAGTAGAGAGAGAGTTAGTAGAGTTAGTAGAGTTAGTAGAGAGAGAGTTAGTAGAGTTAGTAGAGAGAGAGTTAGTAGAGTTAGTAGAGTTAGTAGACAGAGAGTTAGTAGAGTTAGTAGAGAGTTAGTAGAGTTAGTAGAGAGTTAGTAGAGTTAGTAGAGAGTTAGTAGAGAGTTAGTAGAGAGTTAGTAGAGAGTTGGTAGAGAGTTAGTAGAGAGTTGGTAGAGAGTTGGTAGAGAGTTAGTAGAGAGTTAGTAGAGTTAGTAGAGTTAGTAGAGAGAGAGTTAGTAGAGTTAGTAGAGAGTTAGTAGAGTTAGTAGAGAGTTAGTAGAGAGTTAGTAGAGAGTTAGTAGAGAGTTAGTAGAGAGTTAGTAGAGAGTTAGTAGAGAGTTAGTAGAGAGTTAGTAGAGAGTTAGTAGAGAGTTAGTAGAGAGTTAGTAGAGAGCTAGTAGAGAGTTAGTAGAGTTAGTAGAGAGTTAGTAGAGTTAGTAGAGAGTTAGTAGAGAGTTAGTAGAGAGAGAGAGTTAGTAGAGAGTTAGTAGAGAGAGAGAGTTAGTAGAGAGTTAGTAGAGAGTTAGTAGAGAGATAGTAGAGAGTTAGTAGAGAGTTAGTAGATAGTTAGTAGAGTTAGTAGAGAGTTAGTAGAGAGTTAGTAGAGTTAGTAGAGTTAGTAGAGTTAGTAGAGAGTTAGTAGAGTTAGTAGAGAGTTAGTAGAGAGTTAGTAGAGAGTTAGTAGAGAGTTAGTAGAGAGATAGTAGAGAGTTAGTAGAGAGTTAGTAGAGAGTTAGTAGAGAGAGAGAGTTAGTAGAGAGTTAGTAGAGAGTTAGTAGAGAGATAGTAGAGAGTTAGTAGAGAGTTAGTAGATAGTTAGTAGAGTTAGTAGAGAGTTAGTAGAGAGTTAGTAGAGAGTTAGTAGAGAGTTAGTAGAGAGTTAGTAGAGTTAGTAGAGAGTTAGTAGAGAGTTAGTAGAGTTAGTAGAGAGTTAGTAGAGAGTTAGTAGAGTTAGTAGAGAGTTAGTAGAGTTAGTAGAGAGTTAGTAGAGTTAGTAGAGAGTTAGTAGAGAGTTAGTAGAGAGAGAGAGTTAGTAGAGAGTTAGTAGAGAGTTAGTAGAGTTAGTAGAGTTAGTAGAGAGTTAGTAGAGAGTTAGTAGAGTTAGTAGAGAGTTAGTAGAGAGTTAGTAGAGTTAGTAGAGAGTTAGTAGAGAGTTAGTAGAGAGTTAGTAGAGAGTTAGTAGAGAGTTAATAGAGAGTTAGTAGAGTTAGTAGAGTTAGTAGAGAGTTAGTAGAGAGTTAGTAGAGAGTTAGTAGAGTTAGTAGAGAGTTAGTAGAGAGTTAGTAGATAGTTAGTAGAGTTAGTAGATAGTTAGTAGAGTTAGTAGAGAGTTAGTAGAGAGTTAGTAGAGAGTTAGTAGAGTTAGTAGAGAGTTAGTAGAGTTAGTAGAGAGTTCGTAGAGAGTTAGTAGAGAGTTAGTAGAGTTAGTAGAGTTAGTAGAGAGTTAGTAGAGTTAGTAGAGAGTTAGTAGAGTTAGTAGAGTTAGTAGAGAGTTAGTAGAGTTAGTAGAGAGTTAGTAGAGTTAGTAGAGAGTTAGTAGAGAGTTAGTAGAGTTAGTAGAGAGTTAGTAGAGAGTTAGTAGAGAGTTAGTAGAGAGTTAGTAGATTTAGTAGAGAGTTAGTAGAGAGTTAGTAGAGAGTTAGTAGAGGTAGAGTTAGTAGAGAGTTAGTAGAGTTAGTAGAGAGTTAGTAGAGAGTTAGTAGAGTTAGTAGAGAGTTAGTAGAGTTAGTAGAGAGTTAGTAGATAGTTAGTAGAATTAGTAGAGAGTTAGTAGAGTTAGTAGAGAGTTAGTAGAGTTAGTAGAGAGTTAGTAGAGAGTAAGTAGAGAGTTAGTAGAGAGTTAGTAGAGAGTTAGTAGAGAGTTAGTAGAGAGTTAGTAGAGAGTTAGTAGAGAGTTAGTAGAGAGTTAGTGTAGAGTTAGTAGAGAGTTAGTAGAGAGTTAGTAGAGAGTTAGTAGAGAGTTAGTAGAGAGTTAGTAGAGAGTTAGTAGAGAGTTAGTAGAGAGTTAGTAGAGAGTTAGTAGAGAGTTAGTAGAGTTAGTAGAGAGTTAGTAGAGAGTTAGTAGAGAGTTAGTAGAGAGTTAGTAGAGAGTTAGTAGAGAGAGAGAGAGTTAGTAGAGAGTTAGTAGAGAGTTAGTAGAGAGTTAGTAGAGTTAGTAGAGTTAGTAGAGAGTTAGTAGAGAGTTAGTAGAGTTAGTAGAGAGTTAGTAGAGTTAGTAGAGAGTTAGTAGAGAGTTAGTAGAGAGAGAGAGTTAGTAGAGAGTTAGTAGAGAGTTAGTAGAGTTAGTAGAGTTAGTAGAGAGTTAGTAGAGAGTTAGTAGAGTTAGTAGAGAGTTAGTAGAGAGTTAGTAGAGTTAGTAGAGAGTTAGTAGAGAGTTAGTAGAGAGTTAGTAGAGAGTTAGTAGAGAGTTAATAGAGAGTTAGTAGAGTTAGTAGAGTTAGTAGAGAGTTAGTAGAGAGTTAGTAGAGAGTTAGTAGAGTTAGTAGAGAGTTAGTAGAGAGTAAGTAGATAGTTAGTAGAGTTAGTAGATAGTTAGTAGAGTTAGTAGAGAGTTAGTAGAGAGTTAGTAGAGAGTTAGTAGAGTTAGTAGAGAGTTAGTAGAGTTAGTAGAGAGTTCGTAGAGAGTTAGTAGAGAGTTAGTAGAGTTAGTAGAGTTAGTAGAGAGTTAGTAGAGTTAGTAGAGAGTTAGTAGAGTTAGTAGAGTTAGTAGAGAGTTAGTAGAGTTAGTAGAGAGTTAGTAGAGTTAGTAGAGAGTTAGTAGAGAGTTAGTAGAGTTAGTAGAGAGTTAGTAGAGAGTTAGTAGAGAGTTAGTAGAGAGTTAGTAGATTTAGTAGAGAGTTAGTAGAGAGTTAGTAGAGAGTTAGTAGAGAGTTAGTAGAGGTAGAGTTAGTAGAGAGTTAGTAGAGTTAGTAGAGAGTTAGTAGAGAGTTAGTAGAGTTAGTAGAGAGTTAGTAGAGTTAGTAGAGAGTTAGTAGATAGTTAGTAGAATTAGTAGAGAGTTAGTAGAGTTAGTAGAGAGTTAGTAGAGTTAGTAGAGAGTTAGTAGAGAGTAAGTAGAGAGTTAGTAGAGAGTTAGTAGAGAGTTAGTAGAGACTTAGTAGAGAGTTAGTAGAGAGTTAGTAGAGAGTTAGTAGAGAGTTAGTAGAGAGTTAGTAGAGTTAGTAGAGAGTTAGTAGAGAGTTAGTAGAGAGTTAGTAGAGAGTTAGTAGAGAGTTAGTAGAGAGTTAGTAGAGAGTTAGTAGAGAGTTAGTAGAGAGTTAGTAGAGAGTTAGTAGAGTTAGTAGAGAGTTAGTAGAGAGTTAGTAGAGTTAGTAGAGAGTTAGTAGAGAGTTAGTAGAGTTAGTAGAGAGTTAGTAGAGTTAGTAGAGAGTTAGTAGAGTTAGTAGAGAGTTAGTAGAGAGTTAGTAGAGAGTTAGTAGAGAGTTAGTAGGGAGTTAGTAGAGTTAGTAGAGAGTTAGTAGAGAGTTAGTAGAGTTAGTAGAGAGTTAATAGAGAGTTAATAGAGTTAGTAGAGGTAGAGTTAGTAGAGAGTTAGTAGAGTTAGTAGAGAGTTAGTAGAGTTAGTAGAGAGTTAGTAGAGTTAGTAGAGAGTTAGTAGAGAGTTAGTAGAGAGTTAGTAGAGAGTTAGTAGAGAGTTAGTAGAGAGTTAGTAGAGAGTTAGTAGAGAGTTAGTAGAGAGTTAGTAGAGTTAGTAGAGAGTTAGTAGAGAGTTAGTAGAGTTAGTAGAGAGTTAGTAGAGAGTTAGTAGAGTTAGTAGAGAGTTAGTAGAGTTAGTAGAGAGTTAGTAGAGTTAGTAGAGAGTTAGTAGAGTTAGTAGAGAGTTAGTAGAGTTAGTAGAGAGTTAGTAGAGTTAGTAGAGAGTTAGTAGAGTTAGTAGAGTTAGTAGAGAGTTAGTAGAGAGTTAGTAGAGAGTTAGTAGAGAGTTAGTAGAGAGTAAGTAGAGAGTTAGTAGAGAGTTAGTAGAGAGTTAGTAGAGAGTTAGTAGAGAGTTAGTAGAGAGTTAGTAGAGAGTTAGTAGAGAGTTAGTAGAGAGTTAGTAGAGAGAGAGAGTTAGTAGAGAGTTAGTAGAGAGTTAGTAGAGTTAGTAGAGAGTTAGTAGAGAGTTAGTTGAGAGTTAGTAGATAGTTAGTAGATAGTTAGTAGAGTTAGTAGAGAGTTAGTAGAGAGTTAGTAGAGTTAGTAGAGTTAGTAGAGAGTTAGTA